>JAYESD010000001.1:12484851-13195691 GCA_036927565.1 Tuctoria greenei | reverse complement strand
GCATCCGCCTTCCTGGTAATGCTCCTGGAGACCTTCGGCCTCCAACTTCACCACCCTCCCGCCGAACTCGATCGCCTTGATGGCGGTCTTTGCTCACCTCTGCGAGATGTTCGTGGGGGTGACACCGTCGGTGAAGCTCTTCAGGTACTTCTTTGTACTAAGGGCCACCAGTAAAAGCTTGAAGGATCAGCTCGGCGCCTACTACTTCCAGCGCCGAACCAAGGTCCCTTCTAGGTACATTGCTTTGTTCAGCTCTGCACGGTGGGAGCAATGGCGCGAAGATTGGATGATTGTCAAGGTTGAGGCTCACGACCGGATGTGCCTCCCCACCGGGAGCCCCTACTCCGAGCGGTCATTCTGGGGGGAGCGCTTAGAGCTGGAGAGGGCGTTTGACCCAGTGTTTGAGAGGATCCAGATGCTGGCGGACCACGAGCTGACGCCTGCGATGGTGTTGAGGGACTTCATGTCCCCACGCATGGCTCCGCTCCAGCGCCGCGTCCCCCCAGCATGGATGTACACCGGTCCAATGGACTGCACCCGGCTCGAGACCAGCTCCGACTCCAACCACCGGACGAGCAGCTGCTGCACGATATGCTGGTCCGGGGTGCCCCGACGATGTTTCCCTTGAGGTACTAGCCCTTCCGGCGGCCTGCCGCCCCCTGTGCTCAGACTCCGAGTTGAAGAGGTGGTTGCTGAAGGCGATGCTGATGCTCGACGAGTCCATGCTGTCGCAGCGCCAGATTGGAGACCCGTTTCAGGGGATCGAGATTGCCGACGATGCCGAGGGGGTCGACATTGCCGTCGACACAGAGGGAGGCGGAGATCCCTCAAGCGACGAAGATCCCTCGAGTGATGACCACTCAAGTGGGCTCCAGCTCCGTCAGCGGGAAGTGTCGGCACCTCTGCTGATATGGGGAAAGGGAAAGCACCAGTGCCTGTGTCGGACCCAACCCCCAAGAAGCGCGCCTGGTCACCGCCGTACTCGGTGTCAGGGGTGCAGTGGTGCCACTTTGCCGCCCGAGTCCTCGACGCGCAAGAGGGGGAGGATCCTCAACGCCGATGGGACCCCAGTGTTCCCTCGCCGTTCGGAGGATCGCCAGACTTCAGGGATGTTGCCGACTCCTCCATCTCAGGGGCCCCCAGCACACGTAGCAGCCCCACTGCGGGTCTGGGGGGTCCGACCCCCTTCCCCCCAACCCTTTCGGGAAGCGGTGGAGCTTCAACGTCCCCCGGTAAGTCTGCATAAATTTCATCTTGGATGTTCTTTGCTGTGTGCTTACCCTGTAATACCCTTATGATTCGGGTTTGTCTGTTTTCAGCACAACCGCGGCTACTCCTCCGCCCACACGCCCTTTCGCTGGTGGCATGCTGCTCTAGCCAGCTCACGGGGCTCCTCTGCAGCCTCGGACCCTGCTTGGGCGCACCGGGCTGCTGCAGCCGAGGTGCCCCGGGCCTTCGTGCCCAAGGCCCCTACAACAGCTGTTCAGGGTCCGCAGCGCGCGCTGGCGACTGGTGCCGCGCCCGCCGATGACTCCGTATCCACCGACTACTCCGCACCGGCCGATTGCTACCGCGCCGACCAACGCTGCTACGTCGGCTAGCGCCACTGCCCCAGGTGGAGCTCTCGGAGCCGGTTTGGGAGCCGCCGGCAGCAGTGCTGGGGCCTCCGCTGGGGAGGGGGCCTCTGGAGATGACGCGCTTGCTTCCAGGGGCGGTTCCCCCCGCCTTCTCCGACTGGGGGAGCTCTGGTCCCCGTCTCCCCCAGTGATCCTCCAAATGGGGGATGATATTGAAGAGGTGGGGAGGCAGGGACCCGCGGCTATGGTGGAGCCCCTCCCCCTGTCTGAAGCCATGGCCGTAGCCTACTCCGGCTTTCGACAGGCTCAGGCGGCCCTTGACTGGGAGAGGGGGAGGCTTGAGGACGAGGAGGACCGGCTCTGGGAATGGGCGAGGACCCTGGAAGCCCAGACCCGGTTGGCGAAGAGTCGGGTGGCGCAGCGGGAGGCGGTCGTCCGGGAGGAGATGAAAATCCTCGACCAGGAGCGCGAGCTTATCGCTCGTCTGGACGCCTCCAACTAGAAGCTGAAGGAAGACGCCGCAGCGATCCATGCTGAGGCCAGGTCCCGCCTCCAGTTCTGCGAGGAGCTCCAGCAGCTGTTATCTCGCCGGGAGGCTGCTCTTGCCGAACGGGAGCAGGAGTTTGCGGCGAAGTAGGCTGAGGTGGAGGCGACCTCCCGTTGGCTCATCCTCCAGCAGGAAGGGGCGAGAGTCCATGCTGCCGAGCTAGACCGCCGGGATGCTGCCCTGGCTGAGGTGGAGAAAGCCCAGTTCGCTGAGCGCCAGGCTCTCCTGGACCGCGAGTTCAACATCACCCTCAAGGAGGGTGACTTGAGCCGCCACGAGAGGGAGGTCAGCGAGCGTGAGAGGGCCCTGACAGCCAGGGAGGAGCGGTTCCTGGACGGCGGCCCCCGGACGCTGGCGGCGGCCTAGCAAGAGGTGCAGGAGCTCCGAGCGTCACGTTCTGCTGAGGCACAGAAGGTCTGGGAGTTCCTGGGCGGCGTCGACTCAGCTCTGGTGCCGCTCGGCTTCAGCCCGGTGCGTGTGGGGGAACCAGCGCAGGAGGTGAGTCAGGTGTTCCAGGCCCTTGACTCCACCAGCTCGAGGATGTGTTTGCTGCGGTCCATCATCGACAACTAGTTGGAGGCAGAAGGGAGGATGCTGGTGAAGGAGGTAGCGACGCACATCCTGTCCTGCTACCGGAGCTGGTACCCTGATGTCCCTCTTTAGCCGGTCCTCAAAGGGCCCATTGCCGAGAGGGAGGAGGCCGCCAAGTTTGAAGTCTCAGATGTTGTGGCACTCATCACCTCGAGATTTCAGCGGAGCGGCCGAGGGCTCCCCATGCGCTGCTTGTATCTTGTGTTTCTTTCAGTTTTTCTTTGTAGTTGTTTGTGATGACATAACTTTATTTTGGAACAAAAAATCTGCTCCCCTCATACTTAGCATGTTTTACTTTTCAGCAATATCTTCTAGTTGCCTGTTGTTCCTTAGCTTCCAGGACCTATCGTCCCCTGGAGTGTGGCCCCCTGGCAGGTGTGGCCAGTTGTTATGGGCACACCTGTCAAATACTGAGAACTTAGGGCAGACGGTTGCAGGGGAGCTTAGGATGCGTAGGTAGCATTGCTATAACTGAGTATGCAGGGACATCAACGGGGGGCACCCTAGGGGTGCCGCCAGAGCTTCAGTGCGGCGGTCCCCACCATCTTCGGTGAAACGTTGACGGTGGGCCCCTTGGGAGTGCCGCCGGAGCTTTGGTCTGGCGGTGCCCACCATCTTTGGTGAAACGTCGACGGCGGGCCCCCTGGGGGTGCCACCGGAGCCTCAGTCCGGCGGTGCCCACCATCTTCGGTGGAACGTTGACGGCGGGCCCCCTGGGGGTGCCACCGGAGCCTCAGTGCGGCGGTGCCCACCATCTTCGGTGAAACGACTCTGACGGTTATCGCCGGGATAACTCCTTGAAAACCTGCGTATAGATCAAAAATAGGAGAAGTAATTATGTCCGCTGGTCATTCCTTCCCTGCTCTTTTTTAGTGTCGCTTGACTTACGATCTTGGGCTAACTCATGGGGCTTGGGTAATTCAGTGCATCTGCATCTAGGGCTCGCTATCCATACTACTTAAGGGTGGTCCATCTGGTCCCCAGTACTCAGCTGCAGCGCTGGAGAGGCAGGGCGCACAAGCTTCGGGTACAGGACCAGGCTAAGCAGGTTGTGCCCCTGGACCTCCCGCTCGGCGTAAGCCTTTCCCGGGGGAGACCGTCTGGAGACACAGACCCCGAGTATGGGAACATCCGAGGCCCCAGGCACATTGCAGGTACCTCAAGCGACCCCACCTGCAACCAGACAGCAAGGCTCCCACTATTTCTAAAGCAGGGAACAAATGACATCACCCATGATTGACCACGAGCTATGGAAAACTTACAGCAATATCATAAAAAATTAAAGATAATTTTTTGAATGACAAACTCTATACAGGGCAGGACAACATTCTTTCATTGCGGTTTCCCATAAGATGGGACATACTCTACAAGGGGAACGACCCGCCCGGGCGACAAGGGAAGTTGAGTGCACCTACTTAGGGTTCTGGGCCAGGCTAAGAGAAATGTGCACTCAGAGCCCCATCTCCGTAGCCTTAGTTACCCTAAGTACTGTTCCTAGGCACTATGTACATTTTACAATGAAAGAAAATTGTCCTAACTCTGGTCTAGGGGTAGAACTTACGGAGGTGCTCGATGTTTCAGGGGTTGGGAAGTCGCTCTCCATCCTCCGTAGCTAGGCGGACGCACCCTGGGCGGCATACATCCGTAACCCGGAAGGGGCCCTCCCATCTGGGGGAGAGTTTGTTAGCCCCTTCTCGGGAGAGTATGCGACGCAGCACTAGGTCGTCTACCTTTAGCTCCCTACTCCGCACGGTCCTCTGGTGGTAGCGCTGGAGCGCCTGCCTGTATTGTGCATTTCGGAGAGCCGCTCTCACTCGTCCCTCATCGACGAGGTCCATGTCTTCACGCCGGAGCTGGTCCTGCGCGGCTTCGTCGTACACCCGGACACGGGGGGAGCCCCTTGTAATTTCTGGGGGGAGGACGGCCTCTGCCCCGTACACCAGGAAGAAAGGCGTTTCTCCCGTAGCCCGGCTAGTTGATGTCCGGCTATCCCACAGCGCACACGGAAGCTCATCTACCCAATTTGCACCATGCTTCTCAAGGTGTGAGAATGTGCGAGTCTAGAGGCCCTTGAGGATCTCTGCATTGGCCCTCTCGACCTGTCCATTGCTCTCTGGATGAGCAACAGATGCATAGCAGACTTGGATCCCAAGGTCCTCGCAGTATTCCTGGAACACTGCACTTGTGAACTGGGTCCAGTTATCAGTGATGATTCTGTTCGGGACCCCGAACTGGCAGATGATCAACTTGATGAATTTGACTGTTGACTGGTTGTTGATGGTGACAACTGGGGCGGCTTCCGGCCACTTGGTGAACTTGTCTACGGCGATGTAGAGGTGCCGGAATCCTCCAACGGCTCTGGGAAAGGGTCTCAGGATATCCAACCCCCATACAGTGAATGGCCATGAGGGAGGGATCATCTGCAGTGCCTGAGCTGGTGTGTGGATCTGCTTGGCATGGAACTGGCACGCCTTGCATCTCCTGACCATCTCGGCGGCATCCTGGAGTGCTATCGGCCAGTAAAAGCCATGCTAAAAGGCTTTACCGACCAGCGTGCGGGATGACGCGTGGTTCCCACACTCGCCTCCATGGATCTCTGTGAACAAGTCGCAGCCCTCCTGCCGGGTAATGCATTGCAGTAGGATGTCGTTGGCGCCACGCCGGTAGAGACCCCCTTCCACCAGCATGTACCTCTTAGCCATGCAGACTATCCTTTCTACCAGGACATGTTCTTCGAGAAGGATGTTGTCTTTCAATTAGTCTCGGGCCTCCGAGATCCATGCATCGGGACTTGCTTGAGCCTCTGGATCTTGGGCGCCCGGTAGCTCGGAGCCCCCGGTGGCGCATACGATCCTTGGCGGGCTCCATAGTAGCAGGGCCGCCGGGACTGCCAGCTTCGAGGTGCTGGGCTCGCCCCCTTCGCCCAGTTCGGCTGCCCGGGCGGTTGGTCACGGTAACGTCCTTGCAAACACTGCTTCAGGCACGGGGGCGCCTGTGGAGGCCTTTGTTGAGAGGTCGTCTGCGATTGAGTTGTCGGCTCGGTGTACATGGCACAGGTATAAGACTTCAAAGTCCTTCTCTAGCTTCCGAACATGCAGCAAGTATGCTGCCAGCTGAGGGTCGTTGCAGCTGCACTCCCCTTTGGCTTGCTTGATGATCAGTTGAGAATCACCTTTA
This sequence comes from Tuctoria greenei, assembly GCA_036927565.1. Taxonomy (NCBI): domain Eukaryota; kingdom Viridiplantae; phylum Streptophyta; class Magnoliopsida; order Poales; family Poaceae; genus Tuctoria; species Tuctoria greenei. The sequence goes on along the minus strand of JAYESD010000001.1, from coordinate 13,189,799 downwards.
GCCAGAAGCTAACAGACATTGAGAGTCAGGGCAGTTTTTAGCCCAAATATTAGGGCCTCGTATTCCGCCATGTTGTTAGTCGCCTTGAAGTCGAGGCGCACCATGCTGACCACCTCCGTTGTTGCGGTGATGTACAGCAGGAGTGGTTCGCCAGGCTCCAGCGTTACCATAATGGGTAGCGTCGTCAGGTGCTTCTTGAGCTCCTGGAACGGCGCTTCCGCTTCCTCGGTCCACACAAAGGGACCCGACTTCTGTAGAATCTTGAAGAAGGGCAGCGCTCGCTCAGCCAGTCTTGAGATGAACCGGCTGAGGGCTGCCAAACACCCTGCAAGCTTCTGCACATCCTTTATGCGGGTCGGTGGCCGCATCAGTTCTATTTCCCTAATCTTCTCTGGGTTAGCCTCAATTCCTCGGTGCGAAACCAAGAAACCAAGGAGCTTCCCCGCAGAAACCCCAAAGACGCACTTGTCGGGGTTCAGCATTGTGCGTGTTGTGTGCAGCTTGCTGAAGACTTGGGCTAGGTTGTCCAATAAGGATGTGTGGGCTCTAATGTTTACCACGATGTCATCAACATACACCTCTACCAGATCTCTAATGAGGCCCCCAAATGTCTTATGCATTGCACGTACAAAGGTGGAGAGGGCATTCTTAAGTCCATAAGGCATGGAGACATAACAATACATGCCATCTACTGTTATGAAAGCAGTGTGTTCCTCATCTTCCCTAGACATTGGTATCTGGTGGAAACCAGAATATGCATCTAGGAAACACAGAAGATCACAGCCTGATGTTGAGTCTACTATTTGATCTATCCTAGGAAGAGGGAATGGATCCTTTGGGCATGCCTTATTGAGGTTGGTGTAGTCGATGCACATCCTGAGTTTCCCGCCAGCCTTGGGGACGACAACAGGGTTGGCCAACCACCGTGGGTGGTGGACCTCCCGGATGAAACCAGCATCGAGCAGCTTCTTGATTTCTTCACAGATGGAGTTCTACCGCTCGATGGACTGTTTACTGGGCTTCTGTTGCACCGGTCGGGCATCGGGGTAGATCTTCAGATGGTGCTCAATAACCTCCCTGGGGATCCCGGGCATTTGCGATGGTTGCCATGCAAACACATCAACGTTGTCCCGGAGGAAGGTGATGAGCGCGAGTTCCTATTTGCTGTCCAGGTTCCCCACGATGCGGGTTGTCTGGGCAGCCTTGGAGCCAATCCTGACGACCTTTATCGGAACGTCGTCGTCGGCTGGTCGCACGCGGGGTACAAAAGTGGAGGCCCACTACGTCGGACCCTGTTCTGGTCGACTCTCCTTCGCGCCTCTAGAGCCGGAGCCCTCCCCGCTGCGAGCGCCTGGAGCTGCTCCAAGGATAATACTGCAGCCGAGCGGTCCCCTCTGACCCTGAGGACGCCAGAAGGCGTCGGCATCTTTAGGACGAGGTAGTCGTAGTGGGCTAAAGCCATGAACCTGTAGAGCGTTGGTCTTTCGATGATTGCATTGAAGGGAAGGTCGACGTCCGCCACGTCGAACAAAACGCTCTATGTACGGTAATTCTTTGGGGTCCCAAAGGTCACCGGGAGGTGAATGTTACCGTACGGGAGGATTTTCCCTGGTCCGACACCTGAGAACGGGCTCGAAGGTGTGAGCTGGGACATCGGCAGCTGCAGCTTCCAGAAAGCCGCCGGGGAGATGAGGTTGAGGCCTGCCCCACCATCAATCAGCACGTGAAAGACCTTCACGTTGGTGATGGTCGGGGACACCAGCAACGGGACTACGCCTGCTCCCGCCATGTTCTTCGGGCAGTTATAGGCGTCGAAGCTGATTGTCGTGCTCATCCACTTGTGGTGGGGAGCCGGGCTCGGAGTGGGGGCCACTGCGGCCACTGCCCGTCGCAGAGTCTTCACTGCGTTTCGGGACGTGGGATTTGTGGCACCCCCGTAGATGACGTGGAGAGTCTTGCGGCGCTCCTTATCGCTGTTGGAGTCAGAGTCGCCACCCTCAACGACGGCCTTCACCTCCCTCTGGGGTTCCTGAAACCCCATCTCACTGTCATCCTCCTTTTCAGGATCGACCTTCTGTTTTCCCTCCCTCTGGCGGGGAGGTGCGCCCTCCTGGCGCTGTTGCTTCTGTTTTTGCTTGCGGAAGCGCTCCACGAACTTCTTCACTTCCCAGCACTCGCTAGCGCTATGGCTATTTGTGCAGTGTACCGGGCACTTGAAGTCGGGCTCCTCGGGTTCTTGTGACTGCCGAGGGCGCTTGTCTCGGTGCAGCACCCGGGCTCCGTCGGGTGACGCGGCCACCACCGGATGGGCTCCGGGCTTTGGCTTGTTCTTGCCATTGCCGTTCTTCTTCTTCTTGCCGGTGCTCTTTGCAGAGGCTCCTTCCTCAGTTGGTGTGGCCTCCCTTGCCTCTGAGGAAGGTTGGGAGTGCCAATCGCGTCCCTCAGCTGCCCTAGCACATCTGTCTGCCAGAGCGAATATTTCAGAGACATCACACACTTCGTGCGTGGCCAGCTTCTCGAGCATCTTCTTGTCCATCACACCCTGTCTAAAAGCAACAATAACTGATGTGCTAGCGACATGAGGGATGGTGTTCCGTACCTGAGAGAACCGCTGGATGAAAATCACAGCGACTCTCTAGTGTGCTGTCTAACGGCGTGGAGGTCAAACTCTGTGCTGGGGCGCTTGTAGGAACTGCCAAAGTTCGCCATGAACTGTCAGCACAGCTCATCCCAGGAGGTTATGGACCCCTGGGGCAGGTTCATGAGCCATGACCGGGCTGGGCCGGTCAGGACGATGGGGAAGTAGTTAGCCATGATGGCCTCGTCGCCTCCTGCAGCTAGTATCGCGGTGGAGTAGATCTGCAGGAACTCGCTCGGGTTGACGCTCTCGTTGTACTTCTGCGGCATGTGTTGCCAGAACTTCCGTGGCCAGACCACGAAATGGAGGTGAGGTGCCAGAGCTGCGCACCCTTGGGTGGGGCTGGTTGGTGCCGGTCGTGGCACTGCATACCCCTGGTGAGCAGGTGAGCCTACGTACACCTGAGGCTGGGGTGGTGCGGCATACGCCTGTGGAGGTGGAGGCGCGACGTACGCCTGGTATGGTGGAGGAACGACGCGAGCCTGGGGCTCATGGCCCGGTGCACCATAATCTGCCTCGAGGTTGCGTCGCCGCTCCCTCTGTCGCTCGATGGTGACTCGGTAGTCTTCTCCCGACCTGCGGCGCTACAGCCCGGTTCTCAGGTCTGTTATCGAGATCCTGGTCGAGCTCGAGTCTGCCGTCCATTGGTCAACTGTTGGAGTCCGTGATAATGACACATGCATCGGTTGGGCATGTGTCTCCCTTGGTGGAGGTGCATTGAGCGCAGCAGTGACGAGGTGGTCGATGTCGTTGATCCACTGCTGAGCTGCTCCCCAAGGAGCATCTCCAGCAGGTGGGTTGTGGAGTAGCACACGCGCTGCTGCGCGCGCACTCTCCGAGCTTGCTGCCAGTGGCGCCGTAGCTGCAGTCACGGCTGGAGTACGCCATGGTGTGGCGTGCCGGCCTGCAGCCGGCAAGGTGACAGCAGGGTGACGTGAAGGTCCTCACCTTGCTGCTCTACAGCGGGATCCCGCTCTAGAGTGAGATGATGCCTGGTCCTCAGCTACTGCCTATCGCCGTGACTGCGGCCTGGATGTACCGGCGTTGGAATTGTCGTTCACCATTGCTGCTGGTGGAAATCTTCACGGGGAAAAAGCCCCCCAACCTGGCGCGCCAAATGTCGAAGGTCTTAAACGACACTTCCCCCGGACCTGGTTAGAGAGCAGCCCGCGGAGGTTCTTTGGATTCACGAGGGCTAGTCCTAGGAGATTCAGCGCGGCGAGATGATGAACACAGAGGGTTTACGTGGTTCGGGCCACTAGAGCGTAACACCCTACGTCCACGGGAGTGTTTGTGTATTGCCTTGCTTGAGCGTGTATGAGTTTCGATTGATTGATCCCCTATGAAGGTCGCCTGCTGAGTCCTTTTATAGTCCAAGGACTCTGCAGTCATAAGGTGGGCCCTGGGGCCCGATAGGTGGTCCCGGGGAGAGCCAAATCCTATACAAGATCTAGGATTAAATGCTATCTACTTCCCTTTTCAGGGGCTTCAATGTGCCGTCTCGCCGCGTCGTGCGCCAGGGCTACACATAGTTGTTGATGATGGCAGGGCATGTCCCGCTGTCTTGTCCCTGCGGCTCACTCATCCGTCTTGTGTAGTGGGTCTGTACCAGCTACTTTAGACAGGTCACTGGAGCCTTGACTTTCGCATGCGCGACTCCGTTTCGCCTGGGGAAGGCGCGCGTACTTAATGCCTGTCTGAGCAGCGCACTCTTTCCTTTACTACGGCCTCCTACCGCATTGAGTTGGTCCTCCGCCACGTGGTCGCACTGGAGCCTGCCCCTGCGGGGAGTTGAGCGCCTGGTTGTACAGGCCACATGGCGCCTCCGGATCCCACCTCCGCGGAAAGGCAAAGGCTCAGCCCTGCGGGCCACATGGTAGTTTAGGAGCCCTTCCCTGCGGGGGACGGGCCTGGTCCCGGGGGTTCCAACGGCTACGTGGCAGCCCCGGAGCCCGCCTCGGCGGGGAGGCGAGAGTCCGGCTCTGCCGGCCACGTGGCAGCCCCAGAGCCTGCCTCGGCGAGAAGGCGAGGGTCCGGCCCTGCCGACCACGTGGCAGCCCCGGAGCCCGCCTCGGCGGGGAGGCGAGGGTCCGCTCCTGCCGGCCACATGGCAGCCCGGGAGCCCACTTCGGCGGGGAGGTAGGATTTGGTCCTTCCCTCCACGACGTGGAAGCCTCAGACTCTGCCTCCAAGTAGAGGCTGAGTCCTTAGTCGTTTTCTCCTTGTGCGCAGGGGTACCTGGTCTGCAGGGTACCGACAGTGCTGCTACGAGTGCACTCTCCGAGCTTGCAGCCGGCAGCGCCGTAGCTGCCGTCACGGCTGGAGTACGTCGTGGTGTGGCGTGCCGGCCTGCAGCCGGCGAGGTGACAGCAAGGCGACGCGAAGGTCCCGACCTTGCTGCTCTACAGTGGGATTCCGCCCTAGAGCGAGATGATGCCTGGTCCTCAGCTACTTCCTGTCGTCGTGACTGCAGCCTGGACGAACCGGCGTTGGAATGGTCATTCACCATTACTGCTGGTGGAAATCTTCACGGGGAAAAGCCCCCTTCCTGGCGCGCCAAATGTCGAAGGTCTTAAACGACACTTCCCCCGAACCTGGTTTGAGAGCAGCCCACGGAGGTTCTTTGGATTCACGAGGGCTAGTCCCAGGAGATTCAGCGCAGCAAGATGATGAACACAGAGGGTTTACGTGGTTCAGGCCGCCAGAGCGTAACACCCTACCTCCACGGGAGTGTTTGTGTATTGCCTTGCTTGAGCGTGTATGAGTTTTGATTGATCGATCCCTGTGAAGGTCGCCTGTCGAGTCCTTTTATAGTACAAGGACTCTGCAGTCACAAGGTGGGCCCCCCAGGGCCCGACAGGTGGTTCTGGGGAGAGCCAAATCCTATACAAGATCTAGGATTAAATGCTATCTACTTCCCTTTGTCAAGGGCTTCAATGTGCCGTCCCGCCTCGTCGTGCGCCAGGGCTACACATAGTTGTTGATGATGGCAGGGCATGTCCCGCTGTCTTGCCCCGCGGCTCACTCGTCCGTCTTGCACAGTGGGTCTGTACCGGCTACTTGGACAAGACAGGTCACTGGAGCCTTGACTTTCGCATGCGCGACTCCGCTTCGCCTGGGGAAGGCGCGCGTACTTAATGCCTGTCTGAGCAGCACACTCTTTCCTTTACTGCGACGTCCTACCACATTGAGTTGGTCCGCCGCCACGTGGTCGCACCGGAGCCTGCCCCTGCGGGGAGTTGAGCGCCCGGCTGTACAAGCCACATGGCACCTCCGGAGCCCACCTCCGCGAAAGGGCGGAGGCTCAGCCCTGCGGGCCACGTGGTAGTTAAGGAGCCCTCCCCTGCGGGGGGACGGGCCTGGTCCCGGGGGTTCCAATGGATATGTGGTAGCCCTGGAGCCCGCCTCGGCGAGGAGGTGAGAGTCCGGTTCTGCCGGCCACGTGGCAGCCCCGGAGCCTGCCTCGGCAGGAAGGCAAGGGTCCGGTCCTGCCGGCCACGTGGCAGTCCTGGAGCCTGCCTCGGCGGGGAGGCGAGGGTCCAGTCCTGCTGGCCATGTGGCAGCCCGGGAGCCCACTCCGGCGGGGAGGTAGGATCTGGTCCTTCCCTCCACGACGTGGCATCCTCGGACTCTGCCTCAATGTAGAGGCCGAGTCCTTAGTCGTTTTCTCCTTGTGCGCGGGGGTACCCGGTCTGCGGGGTACCGACAGAGGAGGAAGAACACAAAGAGACAATGAAGAGGTATGTCCTACTTGCGAAGAAATGTGTGATGCTATTTCACATGCCACTGTTATAGTTAAGAAAATAGGACAAAAAACTTAGGGACAATGCTGTTAAAATTTAGTCACTAGAATATGAAATTAATCGTTTGAAATATTTGATTCCTAGTGATGATTCTTGTTCCTCATGTGATTTAATATATGAACAATTGTCCTCTCTAAGAAGTGCACACACCTCCACACTTGATAAACTTGAGTTAGAAATTGAAAAGAACAGAGAGCTTGCTGCACTTAATGATAAAAACTTGAACGATGCTAGTTGTTCTACAATTGGTTTGCATTGTTCTACTTGTGATGATCTTGATAAGAAACTACACGATGCTATGGATGAAATTTATGTTTTGAACAATGCTTTACGAGCTCATGAAGTTAAATATTATTCCAATTGAAAACTAAAAGAAAAAACTTCATGTGTAAATTGCCTAGAATTATCTAAGAAACTTGATGACATGAATAGGACACTAGAGTAGTTTTGTATTGGGAACAAAAATTTAAACTTGTTGTTGAATTCATCTAAATCCTGCAATGATAAAACTGGGTTAGGTTTTGATTCCCATGCTCATGCTAAGGCACATCCACCTAAAATTGTAAATTCATTAGGAAGTGGTTTGATTAAAACAGTTCCTAAATAAAAAGAAGTAGTTCTCAAATCTGTGGGATTATTGTCTCATTCAGCTTCAAATAAGCATGTTGCTTGCTCATCTAGACATGAACACAAAGTTAAATTTCATTGTATTCACTGTGGTAGAGATGGTCATGTCATAGATTATTGTTATAGACTAGCTAAACAACAGAAAAAGGAAAGAATGCAAGCTAAATCTCATAACTCTCATGCAACATTTGTTGCACATGCTAAACCAAATATCAAGAATATGCAACCTGCTGTTATGAGTCAAAAACATGCAAAGTTTCTCCCAAACCTATTGTTTTTCGTGCTACACATGTAACACCTCGTAGGTCAGTAGTTGGGTACAAAATCCTCAAGCTTTGGCTCATAAACCTGTTATTTTGTCTCAGCTTTTGCTTGTTTTTCCTGCTGCACGTCATGTGACTCAGTACTGGATTCCTAAATGCCTTTTGACTAACCCCAATATTGAGTCATTGACGTATTGTGCTTCTATGTAGGTTACACGTTTGAGGAAGGAGAACATTTGGATTGTGGATTCAGGTTGCTCGCGCCACATGACTGGTAACAAAGATTGGTTCTCCTTCCTCTCTTTTGTGTCACGTGTAGTGAATGTTACTTTTGCCGATAATTCTTCAGCTCCTATAGTTGCTAAGGGTTCAGTTGAAGTAAATAATCACTACACTTTGAAAGATGTGGCACTTGTCTAAAATTTGAAATACAACTTGCATTTTGTTTCACAATTGCTAAATGAAAATTTGGAAATTATTTTCAATAAAAATTGCTGCAAAGTTGTAGATTCAAATAGTGAGCTTCTTTTTAACATGTCTCGGTTTGGAAAAGTTTTTAAAGCTGATTTTGATGTGTCATCCTCTAAGCATAGGTTTCTAGTTGCTAATGATTCAAATGACTTATATTTTTGGCATTGTAGACTTGATCACGTAGGCTTTGATTATCCAACGCGTGATAGTGCTCTTGATCGCATACGTGGGCTGTCTAAGCTGAAAGGGAACAAAGAAATTGTGTGCTCTTCTTGTATACATGCTAAGATGGTTGCAGGTTCACATGCTCCTCTCACAATGACCATGACAACTGAATCGGGTTAACTTTTGCACCTTGACACTGTAGGACCCTCACGTGTTCAATCCTTCAGAGCTAAATGGTATGTTCTTGTGATTGTTGATGACTATTCTAGATACTCTTGGGTTTACTTTATGACACCTAAGAACGAATTTTTTAGTAACTTTAGAACTTTATTTCTTAGATTATAAATTGATCGCCCAGGATCTTTAAAAGCAATTAGAAGTTGTCGGTACCCTACGTACCGGGTACCCCACGATACCGCAAGAAGTGCAAGAAAGTTCCACCTGTTAGAGTCGAAGGCCCTTGCAAGTCCCACATATCACATTGCACTAGACCCGCTTCCCTCACATGGCTGGCTCCCAGGTTAATACGTGTAAACTAAGACCGGAACAAAATTCCCAACCAAGGGAAGCTCTAGCGACTACACGTGTACAATAGCCCCAGACCTAACCCCCATCAGAGAGGAGCTCCGGTACCGACACGTATACAGCGACCCCAGACCTACCCTCCCGCAAGGGAAAGCTCCGGATCTGCCACGTGTGGAGCCTCCGGACCTTCATCGCCAATAGAAATACGAGCAGATCACGTCCGTTACAAACATTCAAGTATAGTTAAAGCAGCAGTTACAAGGTCCGATAATGTGTCATTAATGCCATATTAATGACACACGATTAGTGCACTCTTAATAGGGGTAACGCTGCCATGAAGGCACGTTACCACACTATTAATTATACTTAATACCCTTTAGACAGTGTATTAGGTCATTAAGCACGCTAGGGCCACATGTCGGGCCAGGTCAGCTTTGTAACGGTCGGTCCATAGAACTATAAAAGGACTGCATCGCACGAATATGGGGGACAATCTGATCTGATTGGACCTGATCCTAGGAACGTACTCGCTCAATACAATTACACAAACCCCGTGGAGTAGGGTGTTACGCTCAGGCGGCCCGAACCACGTAAATCCCTGAGGTCATCATCTTGATATTGATCTTTGCGCGTCCCAACCACAAAAGAACCTCCGCAGGCTGCTTCTCAGTGGGTCCAGGGGAAGTTTCATATCAAACACTTTGACATTTAGCGCGCCAGGTAGGGGTGAGGCAGCGCAATCCCGAGATCACAAGATGGTGAATTCAGCTGCTGGATCTTCCAATGGAAACTACACTGGACCACCTGTCGGAGGCAATCCCTCCAACGTTCAACAACCAGCAGGTGCCGTTGTTCCAGCAGGTGCTGTGGCACCACAGCCACTATCTGTTCGAGCAAACATTGACGGTCAACAAGATGGAGCATCTGCGTCGATCACTTCATCGACAAACAACAACCCCGAGCACGCGCTCATTGCAGCACGAGCTCTTCTACAACGCCCACTGCCTCCAGGTGCACCCCAGGGTGCTATGGAGCAGTGGAGGGCTGATGTTGACCATCTAGTCACAGCTGCAGCTGCAGGCATCAGCAATCAAGGTCCTCCCCCTTCGGGGCGAGCACCTTCACAACGATGGACCATGTATGACCGACTTGGTCCGCAAGTCTCGCAACGGAGGAGACGTGCTGCATTTCACCAGGTGACTTCGTTGCCTCCCGGGGCACGACGCACCCACATGATTACTAGAATTCCGACTCATGATCTGCGATCGGAATTAGATTGCTGTTATCGGCAACAAGATGGTCGTGTCCACATTGAGTGCGCTCGGGAGAGGCGAGAAGCTCGGGACAAACCTGCTCCTCAGGGAGTAGGAGGAGGCTGTTCTGCCCTCGCCATGCACTTACGTATGGTTAGGTGGCCATAGAAGTTTTGGCCCCACTTATCAGAGAAATTCGACAGGACTGTCAACCCTGCTGAATTTCTTCAAATCTACTCTACTGCCATACTGGCAGCGGGGGGTGATGAGGCTGTGATGGCCAATTACTTCCCGATGGCCTTAACTGGGACTACAAGGTCATGGTTCATGAGTCTTCCACCGGACTCCATTAATAGTTGGGCAGAGCTATGCCAGCAATTCACTGCCAACTTCAAGAGCTCCTACACCCGACCCGGCACTGAACTGGACCTATTTGCCATAAAGCAAACATCAGGGGAATCGCTACGATCCTTCATCCAGTGGTTCTCTCAGGTACGAAATACCATTCCTTCAATCTCGAGCTCCTCTGTTATTGTTGCATTCAGACAGGGTGTTCGAGATAAGAAGATGCTAGAAAAGCTGGCCATTAAAGAAGTTACCAGTGTCACGAAACTCTTCAGCCTAACTGACAAATGTTCTAGAGCTGCGGAGGGCCGTGAAATGCATTCCAAGCCAGCTCCGGAGGCTAACCAGAAGTCCTCCAAAACTGAAGCCGCTATCTCCGGTAATGGCAAGAAGAAGAAGAAGCCCAACGGCAAAAAGAAGCCGTCGGCCGGCGCTCCAGCTCCTGGAAGCCGGGGGCCACGCCCCGAGAAACGACTTCGGCCTTCATCAGAGGATGGCAATAGTTCCAAAGCATGGTGTCCAATCCACAAGACGAACCGACACAGCTTGGAAGAGTGTCGGGAAGTCCAGAACCTTGTTGAGCGCTACAACAAGCACCGGGAAGAAGCTCCCTTCCATCAAAGGGAAGGAAAACAAAAGGTTGACAAAGCTCCGGCTGAAGAAGAGTTGGGTTTCCAGGACCCCAAAAAGGTCTTGAAAGCTGTCTACAACGTTGTCGACGACCCCGATGTTTCTGACAACGAACGTCGGAAGACCTTGAACACCATCTATGGTGGTTCTTGGGACATCATCTCTCGCTGCATCCTGAAGACAATGCGGCGGGACATGGCCATGGTAGCTCCCGTTACTAAGGCAGAACCACATCAGAAGTGGATGGATACACAAATCATTTTCGATGCTTCGTACTGCCCCTGAAAGCTGATCGGGGCTGGTCAACTACCGTTGATGGTGTCACCCACCATTAACAATATACAAATCCACCATGTCATGGTGGACGGAGGTTCCGGGCTAAATATTATAAGCTTCAAAGCTTTCGTTAAGCTTCAGCTCCGGCCTTCAGGCCTTCGCCCATCCCGACCTTTCTCCGGAGTAGGTCCGGGAACCATTACTCCTTGGTTCCATTACACTCCCGGTGACCTTCGGGACCCGGGATAACTACAAAACTGGGAAATTGATCTTTGACGTAGCGTAGATCAGTCTGCCTTTCAATGCTATTATGGGTAGGCCAGCTTTATACAAGTTTATGGTTGCTGCCCATTATGGTTATTTGGTGTTGAAGATGCCAACACCCACGGGCGTTCTCCGGATTCACAGAGATCGTACCGCAGGAGTTACTGCACTGGAGGAACTCTATGCGCTTACCACAGCGCAAGAGGAAGCATCCGGTAAGGAGCCAACTGCGAATCCTCCAAGCATTCGTCACAAAGGATCTACCTCCACACCTCGTGTGCAACCAAGCGGCGACATCGACATTCCCGTCAAAGTCGTCCAAATTGGTTCCGATGTTGCTCAGACTACTTGTATATCGGGGGGTCTGAACAACAAATAGGAAATCACGCTCATCACTTTCCTCCGGGCTAATGTCGACGTGTTTGCCTGACAACCGTCACAAATGCCTGGGATCCCTAGGGAGGTGATTGAGCACAATCTGAGGATTTACCCAGACGCACGACCTGTACACCAGAAGCCCCGAAAGCAATCAATCTAGCAACAAAACTTCATCCAACAAGAAATCAAGAAGTTTCTTGAAGCTAGATTCATTCGGGAAGTCTTCCATACAAAATGGCTGGCAAACCCAGTTGTTGTACCTAAGGCCGTTGGGAAGCTTCAGATGTGTATCGACTACACCACCTTAAATAAGGCATGTCCAAAAGATCCATTTCCACTACCTAGAATAGATCAGATAGTGTACTCCACCTCCGGGTGTGAACTACTGTGTTTCTTAGACGCATATTCTGGATATCATCAAATCCAAATGTCTAAGGAAGATGAAGAGCATACTGCCTTAATAACAGTAGGTGGATTGTATTGTTATACTGCCATGCCATTCAGTCTTAAAAATGTTGCTTCAACATTTGTGCGAGCCATGTACAAAACATTTGGAGAGCTAATTAGATACTTGGTGGAGGTGTATGTTGATGACATCATTGTGAAAATCAAAAATAAGGAGTCACTCCTTGACAACTTACAAGCCGTCTTCGACAAGCTGCACACTACGCGCACCAAGCTGAACCCGGACAAGTGTGTCTTCGGGGTTAGATTTGGAAAGCTTCTGGGGTTCTTGGTGACTCATCGAGAAATCGAAGCAAATCCGACGAAGATCAAGGCTATAGAAGAAATGCGGCACCCAACCCGCATTAAAGATGTCCAAAAAGTTGACTGGATGTCTAGCTGCGCTCAGCCAGTTTATATCAAGACTGGCAGAACGGGTGCTACCCTTCTTTAAACTCTTGAGGAAGTCCGGACCATTTCATTGGTCTGAAGAAGAAAAAAAGGCGTCCCAAGAGCTGAAACAGCTTTTCACCACACTACCAATATTGGTAGCTCCGAACCCTGGTTAGCCTTTAATGCTTTACATTTCGGCAACCACCAAAGTTCTCAGTATGGTCCTGGTCGCGAAAAGACCGGAACCACATTTAGTCCAGGAATCCAGACCCCTCTGGGAGGGTCCGGAACCACCTGAAGACATGACTGGGTCTCAGCTCCCAGACATGGAACATCGAAATGAAGTACTAGGAGATCAACCTCATTCGTTTGAGGAGGTTTCCAGTGAGATCTGGGATCAACAAGAAGGAATTCTGGACCCCTCTAGGAGGGTTCAAGAAGCACAACCTGAGGGTCCGGGACCCTCCAACAGGGTTCAGGTCAATGGAGGGGAAGCTTCGGGTCCTTCTCAAAGGGTCCAGACCATCCAACACCATGTGTACATCATAAGTGAAGTACTTCATGACGCCAAGACAAGATATATTGAGGTGCATAAACTTCTTTACACAGTTCTTATAACCTCAAGAAAGATTCGTCACTACTTCCAAGCCCACAAAATATCAGTGGTAACTTCTTTTCCACTACGTGCAATTTTGCATAACCCTAATTCTACTGGGAATATTGCAAAGTGGGCAGCAGAGCTGGCAAAATTCGATCTGGAATTCGTGTCGAAACAAACAATTAAAAGTCAAGCATTGGCTGACTTTGTGGTGGAGTGGACTCTGTCTCCATCAAACCCTGGGGGCCACAGTGAGCAGAAACCAGAGCTCAAAGTTCCGGTATTCACTGAGCATCACTGGACCCTCTACTTCGATGGCTCCATGCAGAAGCAGGGGGTCAGAGCTGGAATCCTTCTCCTGGCTCCGACCGGAGAGAAGGTAAAGTACATGGTACACCTTGATTTCAAGGCAACCAACAATATGGCGGAGTATGAAGCCCTCATCTATGGACTCAAGGTGGCACTATCTTATGGTGTAAAACAGTTGTTGGTGAAGGGAGATTCACAACTCATCATCAAACAAGTGAAAGGTGAATGCTCCTGCAAAAATTCTCAATTAACTACTTATCTCCTTGAAGTCCAGAGGCTTCAGAAGAACTTTGAAGTCCTGGATCTCCATCATGTTCAACGCCTTCATAACTCCGAAGCCGATAAACTCTCGACGAAAGCCTCAACTGGAGCTTCGGCTCCTGACGGAATCTTCGTCCGGAGGTTGTCAAAACCAACAGCTCAGCCTACCGAACTGAGCGAAGGGGGCGAGACCAGCAACTCGAAGCTGGCGGCCCCGATGGCCCTGCTACCATGGCGTTCACCAAGGGTCGTAGGTGCTGCCGGAAGCTCCGAGCAACCCAACACGCAAGACTCAGTAGCTCAAGTTAGCTCTGATGCATGGATCTAGGAGATCCGGAGCTACTTGAAAGACAATATCCTTCCTGAAGACAGTGTATCCGCTAACCGGATTGTCAGATTGGCTAAAAGATACACGTTGGTAGAAGGAGATCTCTACCGATGCGGTGCCAATGGAATTCTAATGCGGTGCATTGCAAGGGAAGAAGGTCGCAATCTCCTCGTGGAAATCCATGGAGGCGAGTGCGGGAACCACACATCTTCTCGCACGCTAGTCAGTAAAGCCTTCCGGCATGGCTTTTACTGGCCTACAGCACTTCAGGATGCGGTTGAGCTAGTGAAAAAAATGTGCAGTGTTTCAGTTTCATGCCAAACAGATTCACACACTGACTCAATCACTACAAATGATACCTCCTACATGGCCATTCGCTGTGTGGGGCATGGAAATCTTGGGACCTTTCCCAAAAGCCATTAGAGGTTATAGGTTCCTATATGTCGCCATCGACAAGTTCACCAAGTGGCCAGAAGCAACTCCAGTAGTAACAATCAACAAACAATCAACAATCAAGTTCTTGAAGTCCATTATATGCAGATTTGGAGTTCCAAACAAAGTCATAACAGACAACGGAACTCAATTTACAAGTGTTGCATTCCAAGAATATAGCAAATACCTCGATATTCAACTTAGCTACGCTTTAGTAGCTCATCCAGCAAGCAATGGCCAAGCCGAGAGAGCAAATGAAGAAATCTTAAAAGTACTCAAGACGCGCACATATGAGTGCTTGAAAAAGCACGGAGCTAACTGGATTGAAGAGATTCCATCCACATTATGGGCGAATAGGACAACACCTAATTGGTCAACTGGGGAGACTCCATTCTTCCTGGTGTACGGAGCTGAAGCAGTCCTTCCTTCGGAGATCACCTTGGGGTCCCACTGGGTCCGAACCTTCGACGAAGCCACGCAAGACCAGCTCCGGCGTGAAGACTTTGACCTCGTCGATGAGGGAGGGGGCCAAGCAGCTGTTCGAAATGCACGTTATCGCCAAGCGCTCTGGTGCTATCATCAAAGGCATGTGCGTGATCGACAGCTTGAAGAAGGTGACCTGGTGCTTCGGAAGATACTAAGCCGTGAAGGGATGAACAAACTTTCCCCCGGCTGGGAGGGTCCCTTCCGAGTCACTAAAGTATCCCATCCAGGATGCGTTCGCTTGGCAACAGAGGATGGGACCCCGCTCCCAAATCCTTAGAACATCGAGAACCTCCGTAAGTTTTATGCTTAGAATCACGGAGGTGAGTCTGTAATTACACATAATGCATGTTGTAGAGTCATTATACAGAGACGAGCAAGTCCTCTGGTAGAACATCTGGACCCCTCCGGGAGGGTCCGGGAAGTTCAAGTAACACTTGACACAGTCACAACACTGAAAGTGTAACTACTTGCTCTGGGCTAGTACAAGATGTATAGCACATTTAGCATGGTGCAGCGCCCTAAGTGTGTCCTTATCTCCCCTGTAATTCGGACCTATAATGAAAGGCATTGTTGTGTGAAAACAGACTCCACGTGCATCTACTTTTTGTACAAGGCTCAATATATCAAATTATTTTTACCTCACTTGTCTATAATGAAGTTGTGCAAATCTTTTTGAGCTTTGTTCCAAGTAATTCACATGCATTACAAGCCCTATTGATAGTCTTTTTGGATCTTAACACTGCTACATAGTCTACTTACCTGAACGCCAAGCCAACATAGGTCCGGA
The DNA here is from genome assembly GCA_036927565.1 of Tuctoria greenei. NCBI lineage: Eukaryota > Viridiplantae > Streptophyta > Magnoliopsida > Poales > Poaceae > Tuctoria > Tuctoria greenei. The sequence continues at coordinate 13,174,123 of JAYESD010000001.1, read as the reverse complement.
GTGTGCTATTGACTTAGCCCGGTCATGCACCCTAAGTACGCCACTCTACCTACACCCCGGTAGGCCTCAGTAGGGTGAGTAATAAAAAGGCATGTAGATCTAGGAAGATTATATCATAACACTTGTTATCATGTCGAGTTTCTTTGGATCTAAAGTCCAAATAAGAATAATAAGTCACAACCAATTTATAGACAAGAGGACGAATATTACTTTCTCTCTTGCCTTTAATGTGCAGGAAAAGCAAAAATTCACAGCAATAGTGGATGATGCCGGAGCTACTAAGCTCCGACATCCATCAAGATGGGTCTGCCGTCAACGTTAAAATATTGACAGTGGATGACGTCGGAGCTACCAAGCTCCGACCATCCCAGAGGGCCAGTCTTCGACACCTCAGAATGGAAGACTTCGGACCTAAAATCCAGAAGTCTGAAGCATTCAAGTCATCAACATACTACCACAACCTTTGGTACATGTACACATTTCAATTGTACATATGTACCAGGGGGCCAACAAGATACGGCACAGTATATTGAAGACTAAGTTAAATTCAAGGCAAAAATAAGGATTTCATTAATCAAAAGTACTGAAACCAAGAGGCACAAGGGTCCAGTCCGCACGCCCCAGGAAGTCCCATACCATCAAGGACTCAGTCGCCTTCGAGCTCCGCAGCTCTTCCAGTGACCTTCGGGCGGGCGCAAGCTCCAAACCTTCACAGGCAAGGCGCTCGACAAACTTATCATGTTGTTGCATGTTCTCAGCAACGTGCTTCTCCCGGTCGGCCAGCTCTGCCTCCCGGAGGTGGATGCGGTTCCGCCTTTCAGCTAGGTCCTTTTCCCTGCCTTTGACTCTCTCCTCCCTAGCGGAAATGTCAGACTCTCTTTTCGAGAGCTCTTGCCCCACTTTCCAATTATTGTTCCTCTCTTCCTCCTTCCATAGATCCAACTTTTTGCTACGATCTGCCAAATTTTTCTCACCCAGAGTCAACTTCTGGGTAACCTCCGCTTCTCTCCTCACCAAATCCTCCTGCTGCCCCAGGAGTTTTTCCTCCCTCGCCTCCAGGTCCGCTCGATGCTTCAGGAGAGTTTCATTCAATTCAGCGAGTTTTTCGTAACGCTCGTCAGCAGCGTCACGTCTCTCCTTAGCATGCTCCAGGATTTCCCAAGAGTTAGCATCGAGCGCACAGATGGCGAACTCCTTCTCTTTCATCAACTTATCCCAGTATTCTAACCGGGCCTTCTCCCCCTTAATCCATTACTTCTGGTCAGCCAGCCTTGTCTGAGCAAGCCTGGTCTCAAAATGGAGTCTGTTGCGCCAACGCCTCAAGGTGTTGCGCTCCTCCTCCAAGGCTTTGCTCTCATGATCGAAGGCAACCTGGACCTGCCGGAGGCTTGAGCAGACGTTGTCTATAGACAACACCGGAGGGATAGGTTTTGGGCCTGCTGGGACCATTTCTGCAGGCTCAAAAGGGTTCTCCATCACAAAAATTAGGTCCCACTCTACAATAGTGGTCCCTTGGACTCTTGCGGTGCTAGGGCCACTCTCCTGGAGCCCTTCAGCTGCAGCAGAAGAACCCACTGCGGGAACCTCCACCCCCGGAGCAGTTGAAGGCGCCGCTTTAGGGTCCTGAGTTGACGGCTCCGAAGTCGGAGGACCTGTTGCCACTTCTTTGGGCTGCCCTGGCTCCGGCCCAGGTACCTTCGAGATCACCACCTCTGGAGCAATAGCCAGAGCTTCAACTGGGGCCTCGACTGCCGCTGGCTCGGGCTCCAGCATGGTGACCACCTCCGGCATAGCCTTCGGACCTCCAACCACCTCTGGATTGGCCGCCGGACCCTCTACCACTTCCGGCTCAGCCGTTGGGTCTTCAACTATTTTCGGCACAAGGGCCAGAACATGGGTGATTTCCTGCTCAATAGCCGAGGCTTCAGCTACTTCTGGCTCACCAGCCAGGACTTCGGCAACTTCTGGCTCAAAAGCCAGAACTTCTAGCATCGCCGGTGCTGGAGTATCAGCCTCCGCCGCCAGGGGTACATCCTTAACTTCTCTCCTACGGTCCGGCGCTACCATAGGAGCTTCGGGTGAGGACTCTGAGTCCAAGCTCACGACAGCTGACACCAGAGCTGCTGCGACTTCCACCTCCGCTTGACGAGGAGGCTCAGTGATCGAAGACGGAGCTTCGATAGGTGCAGCCCCAACCGTTGCAACCGGCGCTGAAGCTCCGCGTCCTTTCTTCGACATTCTGGAAACAAAGGGAAGAGAAGATTAAGAACATATCAAAAACAAGACTAGCATTTTACGGTGAGTAGTCAATGCTTACCTTGGGATACTACCGCCCAAGTCACCTAGGAACCTCTTCTTCTGAGGCCCGGAGCTAGAGCGCACCAAATCTGGTGAGACAACTGCTTCAGACCTCAGTTGAGGAACACTCGCAGCCACTGGAGTCCTTTAAGCCTGAGCTTCTCTTCGCCGGAAAGAACCCCCGGACCTGGAACTTCTAGCTGACACTGAGGTTGGGGTGGCCTGCTCGGAGCTTACGCCTCTTGAAGACGTTTGCATCGGAGCAGGGATAGCTGCAGAAGACCTCCCCCTCCAGGAAGAAGCAGCCGTCGGGGAAGGAGCAGGTCTGACGAACCTCCCGTTAGCGTGCTTCAACTTCCTCTTCCGGCTGGAGGGCTCAGCTGGCTCTTTACCCTTGCCCTTACCGATGTCTTCAGTCTTTTGGCTCGGGGCGGGGGCAGGACCACCCTCGGAAGCTCTGGGAATCACCAATATGGTGGTCGGACGCCTCCCTACCTTGCCAAGGTCGTCAAGCACCGGCATGCTCCTCCGGAGCTCCCAACTGAACTGCGCCTCCATGTTCAAGGGGAGGAAGGCTGCTGGCGGAGCCAAGTCGTCGCTGTTGACGTTAATCCCATGTTGTAATTTCTTCAAATGAAACTCCAAGGATTCATCATCCAAGTTGGATTTCAGACCGGTTTCAATTCGATCGTCATCCATCACGCTATTGAGGGCCCACACGAGCTTCTCCCTCTTCTTCAATGGAGCCCACCTGTTGCCCAGGAAGTTGCAGAAGATCATTTGGGGGGTCACTCCACCCTCCACGCACTCGTGGATCCTGGTCAAGACAGAGTTGAAGGCCTCTGACAGCATCGGAACTACACTCCAAGCATCAGTGTCAACATTGGGGAGACCTTCGGGTAGCTCCAATTTCTCGTGCTCCTCCACCGTGACGATGATCCAATACTTCTTCCAGTCGTCCCATTTGCCAGAAGGAAATGACTTCAAGTATTTGTAGGGGCAGTTCTTGCGCTTCACAAAATAGTAGAAGCCAAGGAACTCGGACCCCTTGCCGGTGGTGTGGATGGTGAAGAAGGTGCGGAAAAGCTCGACACAGGGGAGAATACCTACCCACATCTCGCAGAAGTGGATGAATGTCACCACAAGAAGAAGAGAATGGGGGACAAGGTGGTACAACTGCAGTCCATAAAAGTCTAGCAGCATCAAGAGGAAAGAAGAGAAAGGGGGAATGAATCCCACCATGGCATACGCTGTGAAGTACACCATATCGCCATCGCGCTCCTTCTTGAACGAGAGCTTGCCGGCACGGACCAAATGATTGAAGGAATCACTGGACCACCCCATATAGGTCCGGACCTTCTTCAGATCATCATCGCTTTTGAGGCGGCTCTTGGGGAGACCCAACTCCATCGCGGCAAAGCGGTGCAAAGGAAGGAAAGGAAGCTAGGCAGAGTTTGGGAGGCTCTGAGCGCAAAGAGGATCAAAGGCGTAAAGAGTCCTCAAACCGTGCGCACTTTCCTTCTTAAGTAAGCCTCTGCACGCCTGGATGGAAACCGCAATGAGATCGAAAGCACTTTTCGAAAATCTACCTCGTCAATGACGAGTGGTCCTGGGGCCACCCTGACGAAGAGATCGAGGTCCTTACCCAAGGCCAACCGTTGCCATGATGGGTGGCGGGAAACCCAAAGTCGGCGCTCTGACAGGGCGCGCGAAACCGGTACAATTTTCGTATTGGGAACCGGCGACCTTCAATTGCGTGAGATCCGCACTCAAAGATCTCATCTGCCGTGTTCATAACAAGCCACACGTTGAAGGTTCACTCCTGGACCATCACTCTATCGGTGCATTAGAGGACTTTTTGAAAATCAAAGCGCGGGAATCGAGAATGGTTCCCCCTCCAGCAGAACAACTTAACCCAAAGGGTGTCTCCCAGAGTTTGGGCCGGGGGCCACTGTCGGTACCCTACGTACCGGGTACCCCACGGTACCACAAGAAGTGCAAGAAAGTTCCACCCGTCAGAGTCGAAGGCCCTTGCAAGTACCACATGTCACGTTGCACCAGACCTGCTTCCCTCACATGGCTGGCTCCCCGGGTTAATACGTGTAAAATAAGACCGGAACAAAACTCCCAACCAAGGGAAGCTTCAGCGACTACACGTGTACAATATCCCCGGACCTAGCCCCCGTCAGAGAGGAGCTCCGGTACTGACACGTATACAATGACCCCGGACCTACACTCCGGCAAGAGAAAGCTCCAGATCTGCCACGTGTGGAGCCTCCGGACCTTCATCGCCAACAGAAATACGAGCAGATCATGTCCGTTACAAACATTCAAGGATGGTTAAAGCAGCAGTTACAAGGTCTGATAATGTGTCATTAATGCCATATTAATAACACACGATCAGTGCACTGTTAATAGGGGTAACGCTGCCATGAAGGCACGTTACCACATTATTAATTATACTTAATACCCTTTAGACAGTGTATTAGGTCATTAAGCACGCCAAAGCCACATGTCGGGCTAGGCCAGCTTTGTAACGGTCGGTCCTTAGAACTATAAAGGGCTGCACCACACGAATATGGGGGACAATCTGATCTGATTGGACCTGATCCTAGCAACGTACTCGCTCAATACAATTACACGAACCCCGTGGAGTAGGGTGTTATGCTCAGGCGGCCCAAACCACATAAATCTCTGATGTCAGCATCTTGATATTGATATTTATGTGTCCCAACCACAAAAGAACTTCCGCGGGCTGGTTCTCAGCGGGTCCGGGGTAAGTGTCGTATCAAACACTTCGATAGAAGTGATAACGGAACTGAATTTAAAAATCAATCTTTTGATCCCTTTTGTGCTGAAAATAGAATAGATCACCAATTTTCTTCACCTTATGTACCTCAACAAGACGGTATTGTAGAGAGAAAGAATAGAACCTTAGTTGAGATGGCTAGGACTATGCTCGATGAATATCAAACTCCTACAAAAATTTGGGTTGATGCAATTGCAACAACTTGTTATGTCTCAAATCTTGTTTTCTTGCGTGCTAAGCTAGGAAAAACACCATATGAACTTCGGTTTGGACATAGGCCTAGTGTCACACACTTTAGGGTCTATGGTTGTAAATGCTTTGTTAATAAACATGATAATCTTGATAAATTTGAAGCTAGATCTGTTGATAGCATGTTTCTTGGATATCCATCTCATACTAGAAGCTATGGTGTGCTTTTACTCGACACTAACAAAATTGTGGAGACTTGTGAGGTTTCTTTCGAAGAAGCTAGTCTAGGTACTAGCTCTAATATTGCAAGTCTAGATCCATATCCGTAGGGGGAGAGTATTTTCATCGAAGAAGATGAAGAAGTGGTGCTGCTGCCTGAAAATTTAGAAGCAAGTGACGTTGATCACACTACTGATTTTGCACCACAACCAGCACCAACAACTACTACAACTGGTACAGATCGTCCTTAAGCCACAAGTTCTTCGATCTGTGATGAACATGAAGAACAATGAGCTTGTGAAGTGTCTATGTTGATGGCTCCTACGATATACTAACAAATCATCCCCGACAACGGCGCCAGAAATGCTTGTTGGTATTTCTTAACACCACAGATCATCTCCGGTAAAGAGATGAGATCCGTAAGCGCACAGAAGATACAGTTGTAGCATTTCACCTATGAGTATTCCCAAGGGTATCGTATTTATCCCAAAGGAAGGCAATGGAGTAAAGTATATACTACTCTTATGGTCAAGCTATGGGATACTAATCCATTATCCGAACAGGGGTAAGTTGATAATAGGGGTAGTGTGACACACACCTAGTCTATCTATTCTAAAGGGTAAAATGGGTCCTAGCGGGAGATTGGATTGAGAGTTAGAGAGTTGCTCATACAGTGCTCCTAATACATATACATAGCCTAAGGTAGATACTAATGGTCATGTAAATGATGAATTCCAATGCAATGCTATTCAACACATAGGGCACGGGCTTACCCCTAGCAATACTAGGGCGACTCTTGCCAAGAGCCTGAGGCATAGCCAAACGTGGAGGATTACAAAGGACAGATAGGTCTGTCACCACCTACTGCCTACCTCTTCAATCTGTGGGTCTACGAGACATCCAACGCTACTTAAGTACCCTAGAACCATGCTAGCATACTAAGCAAATACCTTAGGAGCCATGGAACAAGGCATCCTAAGGCAATGACTAACTTAAACATCATTGAACCAATGTTGAAGCATAGCATAAGTCATTCATATTAACATAATCATATCATAACTGCATAGACTATAGTGGGGGTCTATAGTGTTTATGACCATAAGATGTGATCATGAGAGTGAAATCATAAAGACTATACCTTCCACATACATGGACTCCACAATCAAACAAGAAACGATTTGTCTAAGTATACGTATAAAAGAAGACTAAAGATAATATCTTCATTGAGCACAAAGTCACAAATACAAGAAGGAATACATAAGACACACCTTTCCTAATGTGGAATTGGGAAGAGAGACTCCTTCTACTCTTTTCCCAATTTGGACTTGGGACTAGAGGCTCTCCTCTCTACATCCTAACTCCTCTAAGGATTATGGAAGATAGTGTATACAATAGAATTATGCCCAAGTGGTGTGTGTTGAAGTGAGGGGTAGGGGGTCCTATTTATACTAGTGTTGAGATCGGTTCCCGCCACCAAAAGTGCGCGAATCAATCACCATTGACTCCAGGGAGCCGGGAGGAGCCAACACGTGGAGGCTGACTGTGTTTGGTGCAAAGACCAGGTCAGCCGACCCCCTGGTTCGGTCGACCTGGTCATTGCACCGTTTCTTGTGTGCTTTCTCCAGGTGGCTGCCAGGTGGGTCCCATTGATGTATATGGGTGATACACTGTTGGATCTCCTCGGATACTTCTGTTTGTGGGCCATTTGATCCATGGGATGCCACATGTCATCGCCTGATTGGCTAGGATGATATTTTATAGGATTGGTCCCTCTACGTTTCCTCATTTTCTGCATAAAATGCTGCATACACATATTTCTCCAAGTCCAAGTGGAATTGGTTTAGATAGAAAGGTCATGTGTGCAAGAAATGACTAATCCTTCACATAATTGAGTTAAATTGACAGAAGAAATTGGTATATAACAGCCGTCAACAGTCCGCTCCCCTCCGAATCCTCAAAAGTCATCCTCCACAACAAATTATTGGGAGCTTGCATGAACGAGTCACACGCTATGATGAGTTTAGAATTTGAGATGAGTATGATGGGAGAACTCACATACTTTTTGGGGCTGCAAATCAAGCAAACTAAGGAGGGAATCTTTGTGCATCAAACGAAGTATACAAGAGACCTTCTTAAGCACTTCAACATGGAAAAAGCAAGTCTCTTCGGACACCAATAGATAAAAGCAAGTCTCTTCGGACACAAATGGTCACAGCAGCGACACTTCAACTTGATGAAGATGGTGACACGGTCGGTCAAAAAGAATATAGAAGTATGATTGGATCACTTTTATATCTTACGGCGTCAAGATCGGACATACAATTCAGCGTATGTCTTTGTGCAGGGTTTCAAATTCCTCCACGTACTTCACATCATCAAGTCATCAAAAGAATTCTCAGGTACTTACATGAGACTCAAGAATTTAGCATTTTTCTTCCTTCTTCCTCAACCGTTACTTTGAAAGCTTTCTCGGATGTTGATTTTGGGGGTTGTAGGATTGATAGGAAAAGTACTTCGGGTGCTTGTCATTTTCTTGGTAATTCACTTGTTGCTTGGTCTTCTAGAAAACAAAATTCAGTTGCACAATCCAGGGTCGAATCTGAACATGTAGCTGCTAGTATTTGCTCATAAATTCTTTGGATTGTTCAAACTCTTAAGGACTATGGGGTTGATTTAGATAGTGTTCCATTGTTTTGTGATAACACTAGTGCTATTTGCATTGCTAAAAACCCCATGCAACATTCTAGAACGAATCACAATGACATTAGGTATCACTTTCTCTGTGATAATGTTGAAAAAAGAAACATTGTTCTTCACCATGTAGATACAGAACAACAATTGGCTGACATTTTTACAAAACCTTTGGATTTCACTCGTTTTTGTTACATTCGTAGTGAAATAGGGGTTAAGCATCCTCATAGCTTAAATTGAGGGGGAGTTTTGAAACTTGGGAAGTATATGTGTGAATCTGAAATTAAAATAATATGAGCATAGTATTTTATATATATATGACTTTGAGATTCCTTTTACATGCTGAAAGTTCTTACTACATTACTTATGTTATACATTTTTTAGTTTTTACCATGACTAGTAATTGGAATAATCACTTACAACTAAATCTGGTCATAATCGAACTTTTTTGCTGTTTTGAACTTGTTGCATGCTCACAAGTGCTCTTAATCATAAAGAATTAATCAAGAGAATATGCATGCATCACACTTCTTCTTTTGAGATGGCTTATCATTGCACCTAGATATTGTCGAAGTGTTTATGCGACACTTCCCCCGAATCTGCTAAGGAGCAACCCGCTGAGGTTCTTGTTTGGCGGGGCTTAGGCCTTAGTCAAGTGTACGCGCATATGAGACTGTATGAGACGGTGGTTTTTAGTTGGTTCGGGCCGCAAGTAGTATAACACCCTACTCCACGGTAGATTGTATTGATAGTGTGTGAATGCATGTGTGCGTGTATAGGGGATTCGATGTTGGGTCTAGTCCTCGGATCAGAGAGGATGTCTAAGTCGGTGGTTGCCCGATACTTTTATAGTCCGAGGCCAGGCAACTTACAAGTGGGGCCCGGGGCCCGACCGGTGGCCTCAGGGTGATCTTATCCTATACAAGATCTAAGGTTTATTTCGTACGATGCCTCTGACCGCAGCTTGAAGACCCTCCGTCTTGCCATGTCGGACGCTTGTGGCTATGCGTAGTCGTTGATGATGGCAGGAAATGTCCCATTCATCTTGTCACTTTAAGCTACCCACTTGGCGGTGTTGGGTACGCCAGCGGCGCCTTCACTGCGATGTGATTGGACGCAGCGGTACTGACAGGGGTCTTGCGTAGCACCGTGCGCCTGGGGAAGGCGCGCGCCTTCAATGTGTGATTGGATATGACGCACCACTCTTTGCTCTTCGGGGCCCATGACTTATTGCAGGTCATGGGACACACTCCAGCTCCGGAGCCCTCCTCGGTGGGAGTGAGGGTCAGATGCCAGAGGGCGCATGGCAGCTCCGGATCCCTTCTTGGTGGGAGCAATGACCCGGAGTCAGAGTATGTGTGGCAGCTCTGGAGCCCTCTTCGGTGGGAGCAAGGAGCCCGAAGTCGGAGGATGTGAGGCAGCCTCCGAGCCCGCCTCAGCGGGGAGGCCGGGTCCGAAGCTTCTTCTTGTATGCGGGGGTACCCGGTCTTGCGGGTACCTATAGTGGCCCTCGGGCCCACCTCGGGAGAGGTGATGATCCCGAAGGTGGGGCCTTCATATTGTCTTGTAAAAGTGACACCAGCGGGCCCCTTGTGGGGGTGTCAGATCTCCCAGAAGTGACGCCGACGGCCCTCTTGGGGGGGCGTCGGAGCTCGGAGAAGTGATGTTGGCGGCCCCCTTGGGGGCGTCAGAGCTCGGAGAAGTATTGCCAGCGGCCCCCTTGGGAGGCACCGGACCTCGGAGAAGAGTTGGCGGTGACACTAAATAATCCTTTATTAATATAGACCTATATTATGAGGATGTGGACAATTGCCGAAGCATTCCACAACTCTCTACTAAGCACACAAGCACCAAACAGAATTTACAAAGATCCTAAAAGAAGTAACACAACTCAAGGTCACACAAGTATATCTACATCGCTCTTATTTACTAATGGGGGTGTGCCTATCCTTGAGTCGTGGCATAGGTCGAGGACTACTCGTCGTCGAGCGGGAACTCATCCGGGTCCTCGTCGTCGTCGTCGTCGTCGGGGTCCTCGGGGTCCTGTGGGTCCTGGGGTGGTGAGGCAGCAGGCGGCGGTGGTGCGGTAGACGCCACACTAGAAGGCTCCTCGTCAGAGGACTCCTCAGAGGATGACTCACGCTGACCGTTGCGACGGTCTGGAGAGTCCGGGGTCCACATCGGGGTGTCGGACGCGTAGTCGTCCGGGTCCTCGTCGGTGATCCGACGATACCTCCTGATTATCGCCTCATGGCGCTGGGCAAGGTCACGTCCATCCTGAATCTCCTGCTGCGCCCTCTGAAGTCGGGCACTGAGCTGGGTCACGTCGTCAACAGTCTGACGAGACTGCGGGAGGTCCAGGGGTCCCTCCACGTGCCTGGAGACGAAGCGCGCAGTGCCACTGGGACGCTGCGGGACGAAGGCGTGCACCGTGTCCTCCAGACGGAAACGGCGGGCGTGGCTCCAAAAAGTGGCTGCTTCCCAGCTAGCATCCTGCTCCGCAGATCGGCGGGAACTCCTCCAAGCGGGGCTGCTGTGGGTCTTCACCAACTCGTCACCGTAGTAGATATAGATTTTGCAGCTCCACTCCTTCCTGCCGGGGCGCTGCACTCCAGTGGTGTGGTAGGAGAGCGAGAGACTGTGGTGGCGGTAGCCAGCCTCACGGAGTAGGGCACGGAGACGCTGACGCAGTTGTCCTGCGGCTCTGCCGTCAGAACGGATCACCACGGGGTGACGGGGGTCGACGGCCGGAGAGCGACTAGCCAACCTACGCGGGGGCACAAGTCCACCGGTCGACTTACGGGGGGTTGTCTTGGTGCGGGCCATCTACAGGAAACAAGAATACATTAGAAAAATAATGAAAAACAAATCTGAAAATTTCAGCAGCTAAAACGGCGGACAAAGAGCGGTGCAGCGGTTCCAAAAGAACGAAAAATAAAGAGAAAAATTACAGGAACCAACACAATAATTTTACCCACACATAATAGTAGCAAAACACACCGTTTTCGCGAAAATTTATACAGCAAAACAGCAGCACTTAATATTGCTCACTTCTGAAAATTTTTATCAAAACGCAGCAGCGATCAGTACCTTTTTGCGGCTGAAAATAAGGGAAACAAAACAGCAGCAAAAAAAAAATCGAAAATAGCATATTAGAAGAGTGTTCCTAAGTGCTCTAGAGTGTCCATTCTACCTAGGCTTGCGTCATACGGTCAACCTGGCTCTGATACCAATTTGTGACACCCGGTTCCGAATATGAACCAAGCGTAACGCATATGTGTCCCCAGGATGTTCAACACACATACACGAATGATTCACAAATGATAAACAGAATTTAACCACGTCTTAATTAATAAATAAGTACTTTATTACAATAATCCAATGGTTCACGAATAATAAAATTCTAAATAATTGCAGCGGAAAATAAACTAAATAGCACGACTCCAATCCACAGGCAATTGAGGGTGGTACGCAACCTAGTACTCCACGTGATCCTCAGGGTACTCCCAATTGTCTCCAGTAGCTGTTGGGGGGGGGATTGCAAGGGTGAGTACATGTCGTACTCAGCAAGTGTGGAAAGTATGACATGTGGCTTATTCAAATGACGAATGTAATAATGGCTAAGTGCTGAAAAGTACAGTAAAACATTTGAAAAGCATTATACTATGTCTATGTGAAACAATCCCATCATAACCATCATATTAACATAATATAAACCATATCCAATTATTGCCAACATTACCATTATCCATGTCCATAGTGCATAAACCATAACCATTACCAGACCACAACCATAAACCAACCATAACCATCCCAAACCCCAATTCCCACTCTAATCATGTAGGTCATCCAGGCGCTCATAACCGGGAGCACGGCTATCATGATAGTTTTTAATACTCTGCAGAGGTTGTACCACTTTACCCACATGTTTGTGATTTTATCACCTTTCGATGACTAAGAAACCTCCATTGTGCCATCTCACACTTCCGTAGGTGTGTGGCCAAGAGATCACAAAATAGCCTTTCAAAAGGGACTACTAGTATGTACGGCCCCACTAAGGTTTCACCGGCAGGCTTGAATCTCTATTCTCCCACCCACGGGTCCCCTCGTGTGCCATGCGGATCCTAGGGCAGTCCTCCTCGACTCCCATTCCCCGCGCCATCCAATGGTCCATACAATACTAGCAGCGCTCCTAATTATTCAGCTACGCCGCACCCATACTTGGCCTTGTGGTGGCACTGTTGACCTGGCATATTCTCGCATGAACCGGTCCTTAGATCTAAGGCAAGCAAACCACCATGACGTCCAACCCATCCACATAACCATGCTTGCTTAGATCACCCATCATATTGACCAGTTCACATTAACCAGAATATCATTGGTGCATAATTAAATTTGTAGTGTTGTTTGCCATCCCAATTAATTAAGCGAAGCAAAAAGGTAAAAACCCTTCCCGACTCTCTACCATAATTCCGGGTGACAAGGGTGGTCAAACAAAACTAGTAAACTTCCTACCATAGGGTTCCCATCAATTTGACACAAGCATGCAAGTTCGCAAACAAAACATTTAATTTAAAATAGGATCAATATGCTTCAAGGACACTTGCCTTGCTCCGGCGGATGGGGTTGCTCAAGCGCTTCGAAGTCTTGGTTTTGGGAATCCTCGTATGCGGCCTCTTGAGCACGTTCCTCTACGCGTGATCATACATACAAGAAAACATATACAATTCAACATAATGCACACAAAATAATCAACATGCAATGACATGCATGCATGCACAGTTTAATAATTAATTTACTACGGTCGTTTTTTAATTAGATGCGACTAGTTCATACGTGTTCATATGAGTTTACGGGGGTTTTAGGGTGGATTAATGCTGCTGAAAATAAAATCATGGTGCAACTAAATTTAATTTACGCCTATTAGATTCAATACGGTCGCTAAAATTCACATCGGGAACGAATCCTACCGTAGATCTGACGGCTTGACGGTCGCGGAACAAATGCGACGCGTAGACGAAATAGATGGTGCAGCAGTCCTTCGGCGGCACAACGACGGTGGCGCGATGTCGGCGACGATCTCCGGCGAACGGTGGTGCCCTCCTCTTTTTCTCCCTCTTCTTCCCCTTCTTTTTCTCTTTTTTTTTCTTCCCTGGGCGCAGCCTTATGGACCTTGGTTCCGGCGGCTTTTCCTTCTCTGCTGGCGGCTGTTGGCTCGTGGGAAAAAGTCTAGGGACCTCGATCCCTTTTATAGCCGCCAGCTAGGGTACGACATCGGTATCCGGCTCGGTTGGGAGTCACGCGGGAACCGGGAATCGCGGCAGGGCGTTGGCGGGAGACGTATGGCGGCGGGAGACCGCGGAGGCCGGAGCCGAGTCGGGGCGGGACCGGATGCGGGCGAGCGGGAGACCGCGGAGGCGGGGCCGTACGGCGCGGGAGGCGGGATCGGCACCCGGGCGGCGTCGCGTGCGGGGGGGCCGGGCGCGTGCGCGTCGCGTTGGGGGTGGGGCCCGGCTGCGGTGCGTGGCGGCGGGGAGTCAGGCGCCTCGGGGCGCTGGGGCGGAGCGGGGCCGGCTCGGCTGGCTGGGCCGCTGGCCTGGCCGCCGGGTTGCCCTTTTTCTTTTTTTTTCTTTTTTTTTCTTTCTCTTTTTATATATATATATATATATTTATATATATTATAAATACTATATATTTCTTATTTATTATTTATTATTTTTATAATATATATTATTAATGTTATATTTTTTTCTATTTTTATATATTGTTATATATATTATTTATATATATTTATATATATTTTTATTATTATTTTTATTCTTATTCCCTATTACAAGTTTTAGGCTATAACTATTATTTTCTTCTTTTCTTCTTTTGCTACGCATATTTGTATATGTATATATTTTATTATTTTTCTTTTATTCTACTAGTGTTTAATGCGTGATCATGTATGCAATGCATGATGCGAAAATTTAGGGTGTTACAAACCTACCCCCCTTAAAGTGAATCTCGCCCTCGAGATTCGATAGCGTGGGGAAAAGATGAGGGAATTCTGCCTTCAGGTCTTCTTCACGTTCCCATGTAGCTTCGGCTTCCGTATGGTGTTTCCATTGCACTTTGCACCAACGGATCCTCTTATTTCTCGTGACTCTTTCCTTCATATCCAAAATTTTGATAGGTTGTTCGACATAGGACAAATCCTCTTGAAGTTCTAACTCGTCCATCGGCACTTGTTCTTCCGGTACCCTGAGACACTTCTTGAGTTGAGAGACGTGAAACACGTCGTGTACATCGGAGAGATACGTCGGCAGCTCAAGTCGATAAGCTACCTCTCCTCGCTTGTCCAGAATCTTAAATGGTCCGATGTAACGTGGTGCGAGTTTTCCCTTGACGTTAAACCGTCGCTGACCTCTGATAGGTGACACTTTGAGGTATACAAAATCTCCAACTTCAAAAGTCAAACTCCTTCGCCTATTATCAGCATAACCTTTCTGTCGAGACTAGGCAGCCTTTAAGTTTTCCCGTATTATTTGGACTTGCCTTTCAGCTTCTTGTAACACGTCGGGACCAAACACTTGATTCTCTCCGGTTTCATTCCAAAACAAGGGAGTCCTACATTTCCTTCCGTATAATGCTTCATAGGGTGACATTTTCAAACTTGCTTGGTAACTATTGTTGTACGAGAATTCAGCATACGGCAAACTTTTATCCCAACTTTTCCCATGCTTTAAAGCACATGCTCTCAACATGTCTTCCAAAATTTGGTTGGTCCTCTCGGTTTGTCCATCTGTTTGAGGGTGATACGCCGAACTAAAGTTCAGCCTTGTTCCCATTGCTTCATGCAATTTCTGCCAAAATCTGGAGGTAAATTGAGAACCTCTATCCGAGACTATCTTCTTCGGTACTCCGTGTCGACACACAATGTGCTCCATATACAATTCTGCTAGCTTCGTGGTGGTATATGTGGTCTTGACGGGGATAAAATGAGCTGATTTTGTCAATCGATCCACAATAACCCATATTGAATCATAGCCAGACTGAGTTCGCGGTAATCCAACTATAAAGTCCATACCAATCTCTTCCCACTTCCACTCCGGGATCTTCAATGGTTGTAGCAATCCGGCTGGCCTTTGATGTTCAGCTTTAACTCGTTGGCACACATCACAAAGTGCAACATATTCGGCTATGTCCTTTTTCATGCTGGCCCACCAATAGCATGTCTTTAAGTCTTTGTACATCTTTGTACAACCAGGATGAATCGAGTAAGGCGAGTCATGTGCCTCCTTCAATATTGTTTCACGAATATGCCTGACATTTGGTACCACAATCCTCTTTCCAAGCCATAAGGTACCCTGTTCGTCCTCATCAAACCGGAATTCCTTTCCTTCTTGGGTCCTTTCCTTGATTTCTTGTATTTCCTTGTCCTTTGTCTATCCTTCCCGTATTTCCTGCTCTAATGTTGGGTTGACTTCCATCGTTCCCATCTCATTTATGAATCCAAGGTTCAACCGTTCAAACTCCTTACATAACTCGGATGGCAGTTCTTGAACTGTGAGTTGATGACTTACTCCTTTTCGGCTCAAGGCATCGGCCACTACGTTGGCCTTCCCTGGGTGATAGTTGATTCCTACGTCATAATCCTTGATGAGCTCCAACCATCGGCGTTGCCTCAGATTCAGATCCGTTTGCGTAAATATGTACTTGAGACTCTTATGATCCGTATAAATCTCACATCGGTGACCAAAAACATAGTGTCTCCATATCTTCAAGGCGTGTACCACGGCTGCGAGTTCAAGGTCGTGTGTAGGATAATTCAACACATGTTTCTTTAGTTGCCTCGATGCATAAGCTACCACTTGGCCTTCTTGCATGATCACACATCCTAATCCTTGTCTTGATGCATCACAGTATATATCAAAACTCTTGCTCACGTCCGGTAATACTAACACTGGGGCGGTTGTCAACCTTTTCTTTAACTCTTCAAAGCTATCCTGACAAGCTTGAGTCCATCGGAATGCCTTTCCCTTCATGAGTAATTCGGTCATAGGCTTGGCTATTTTGGAAAAATCCTTTATGAATCGGCGGTAATATCCAGCCATTCCAAGGAAACTCCAAATTTCCTTGACATTCTGTGGTGGTTCCCACTTAAGCACATCTCTCACCTTCCCTGGGTCAACTGATACTCCTCCTCCAGAGATAATATGGCCTAGGAAAGAAACTTCCCGTAACCAAAACTGACATTTACTGAACTTGGCATACAATTGATGCTCCCTCAATTTCTGCAGCGTAAGCCTCAAGTGTTCCTCGTGTTCCTTCTCATCCTTCGAGTAGATCATAATATCATCGATGAACACTACAACGAACTTATCCAGATATTCCATGAAGACCTTATTCATGAGATACATAAAGTACGTAGGCGCGTTCGTCAATCCAAATGACATGACGGTGTACTCATAAGATCCATATCGTGTCCGAAATGCTGTCTTGGGTATATCCGATGGTCTAATCTTCATTTGGAAGTATCCTGACCGCAAGTCGATCTTGGAGAAGATACAGGCACCCTTCATTTGGTCGAACAAATCCTCTATACGGGGCAGTGAGTACTTGTTCTTAATTGTCACTTCATTGAGAGACCTATAGTCCACACACATCCTCTGGGTTCCATCCTTCTTATCTACGAAGAGCACTGGGGCTCCCCACGGGGATGAGCTGGGGCGTATAAAACCCTTCTCTAGCTGCTCTTGAATTTTCTTCTTGAGCTCTGCTAATTCCTTAGGAGGCATCCTATACGGCCTCTTAGCTATAGGTGCAGTTCCGGGTATCAACTCAATGGCGAATTCTATGTCACGATCAGGTGGCATACTTGGCAACTCATCTGGGAACACGTCCGGGTACTCGCGAACGATCGGAATGCTTTCCAATGTCACTTCTTCCACGTGATTCAGCGTCGCTTTCCCTCTTGCAGGTTGGGCTGCTTCAACTTCAATGCGTGTACCATGTTCACTTGTCAACTGCACAATCCTCTCGGCGCATTGAATGACTCCATTATACTTGCTCAACCAGTCCATTCCAAGTATTATGTCTATTCCTTGGGAGTCCAAGACTATGAGGTTTGCGAGAAAGTCTACCCCCCTTATTTTAATGCTTACTTTCAGACATACTATATTTGTCCTCATCTCTCCGCCAGGAGAACTTACTAGCATAGTTTGCTTCATATGAGATATAGGCAAATTGTACTTGGCAACATACTTTGACGAGATGAATGAATGAGATGCTCCTGAATCAAATGAAACAGTCGCGGGGTTGGAGTTGGCGAGAAACATACCAATCACGACGTCATCAGCTTGCTGGGCTTCCTCAGTAGAGATATGATTGACATTGCCACGAGCAAAATTCTGCTGTCCACGGTTGCCTTGTGGTGCTCCTCCATTTGGTCGCGGGTGATTTGGCCTTGGTGCATTGTTCATAGGACCATTGTTTCTCTTGGGGCATTGACTTGCAAAGTGTCCGGGTTCTCCACACGCATAGCATGTCTTACCACCCGTAGCATTAGGGAAGTTTGGGCGCAACTGGTTTTGAGCATTTGCCGCCATGTTAGGACGCGGCGCAGGTGGAACAGGATTGCGAGGCGCTTGCATGGCGGGGTGTTGCTGCGGTGGCTGATTTGGGCGGGGCGGATAAGCAGTGCGGTATGCAGGAGCAGAGGGGTTGTATTGTGGTGCAGTAGGTGGTGCATAGCGGGGGCGAACATTGCTTCCTTGTTGCGGTCCATGATGTGACATCTTCCTCTTGTTGTCCTACTCCATCTCACGAATCTTGTTCTCAACCACAATAGCCTTGTCAACCAGCTTTTGGAAGTTTGGATAATCGGTATTGAGCAACTGGACTTGAATTTCATTGTTGAGACCCCTCATAAACAGATACTGCTTCCTACTATCAGTTTTGATGTCTTCTGGAGCATATCTTGATAATTGAGTGAATTTGTTGAGATACTCACTCACACTCATCCTTCCTTGCCTGAGGTTTTCAAAATCTTGTCTTCTCAGTATCATAACTCCTTCAGGTACATAGTGGGAACGGAAACTCTGCTTGAACTCAGCCCAAGTGATTGTCTCCTGATTATCATGAGCGTTGCAAAGAGCTTCCCACCAGTCAGCGGCTGCTCCAACTAGTTGATGTGATGCAAAGAGAACCTTCTCCCTATCAGTGCACTGGACAATAGCAAGTTTCTTCTCAACCGACTTCAGCCAATCATCAGCTTCCATTGGGTCTGTGGCTTGTGCAAAGGTAGGCGGTCTGGTCCTCATGAATTCTCCCAAACGGTTGTGATGTGGCAGGGGTGGCGGTGGAGGCAGGTGGGGCTGATTGTTGTTGCCAGCTTGCAGCTGTCCCATGGTCTGTATCATGGTCTGCATAGCTGGTTCTGCATAGCTAACAGTTGTTCAATGTTGATAGCTCCATGAGCATGTCCCTTGTTGTTCTGAGGTACTTCATTGCGCTCCTCCTCATCGTTGGCATCCCTCTGGTTACGAGTTCTCACCATCTGTCAGCGAAAGAAGGGTGGGGACAGAAGGATTTAGAATTTGGAAGGAAACGTCCCAACTATATGCATCAAGGTATGTGACACTAAATAATCCTTTATTAATATAGACCTATATTATGAGGATGTGGACAATTGCCGAAGCATTCCACAACTCTCTACTAAGCACACAAGCACCAAATAGAATTTACAAAGATCCTAAAAGAAGTAACACAACTCAAGGTCACACAAGTATATCTACATCGCTCTTATTTACTAATGGGGGTGTGCCTATCCTTGAGTCGTGGCATAGGTCGAGGACTACTCGTCGTCGAGGGGGAACTCATCCGGGTCCTCGTCGTCGTCGTCGTCGTCGGGGTCCTCGGGGTCCTGTGGGTCCTGGGGTGGTGAGGCAGCAGGCGGCGGTGGTGCGGTAGACGCCACACTGGAAGGCTCCTCGTCAGAGGACTCCTCAGAGGATGACTCACGCTGACCGTTGCGACGGTCTGGAGAGTCCGGGGTCCACATCGGGGTGTCGGACGCGTAGTCGTCTGGGTCCTCGTCGGTGATCCGACGATACCTCCTGATTATCGCCTCATGGCGTTGGGCGAGGTCACGTCCATCCTGAATCTCCTGCTGCGCCCTCTGAAGTCGGGCACTGAGCTGGGTCACATCGTCAACAGTCTGACGAGACTGAGGGAGGTCCAGGGGTCCCTCCACGTGCCTGGAGACGAAGCGCGCAGTGCCACTGGGACGCTGCGGGACGAAGGCGTGCACCGTGTCCTCCAGACGGAAACGGCAGGCGTGGCTCCAAAAAGTGGCTGCTTCCCAGCTAGCATCCTGCTCCGCAGATCGGCGGGAACTCCTCCAAGCGGGGCTGTTGTGGGTCTTCACCAACTCGTCACCGTAGTAGATATAGATTTTGCAGCTCCACTCCTTCCTGCCGGGGCGCTGCACTCCAGTGGTGTGGTAGGAGAGCGAGAGACTGTGGTGGCGGTAGCCAGCCTCACGTAGTAGGGCACGGAGACGGTGACGCAGTTGTCCTGCGGCTCTGCCGTCAAAACGGATCACCACGGGGTGACGGGGGTCGACGGCCGGAGAGCGACTGGCCAACCTACGCGGGGGCACAAGTCCACCGGTCGACTTACGGGGGGGGGTTGTCTTGGTGCAGGCCATCTACAGGAAACAAGAATACATTAGAAAAATAATGAAAAACAAATCTGAAAATTTCAGCAGCTAAAACGGCAGACAAAGAGCGGTGCAGCGGTTCCAAAAGAACGAAAAATAAAGAGAAAAATTACAGCAACCAACACAATAATTTTACCCACACATAATAGTAGCAAAACACACCGTTTTCGCGAAAATTTATACAGCAAAACAGCAGCACTTAATATTGCTCACTTCTGAAAATTTTTATCAAAACGCAGCAGCGATCAGTACCTTTTTGCGGCTGAAAATAAGGGAAACAAAACAGCAGCAAAAAAAATTTCGAAAATAGCATATTAGAAGAGTGTTCCTAAGTGCTCTAGAGTGTCCATTCTACCTAGGCTTGCGTCCTACGGTCAACCTGGCTCCGATACCAATTTGTGACACCCGGTTCCGAATATGAACCAAGCATAACGCATATGTGTGCCCAGGATGTTCAACACACATACACGAATGATTCACAAATGATAAACAGAATTTAACCACGTCTTAATTAATAAATAAGTACTTTATTACAATAATCCAATGGTTCACGAATAATAAAATTCTAAATAATTGCAGCGGAAAATAAACTAAACAGCACGACTCCAATCCACAGGCAATTGACGGCGGTACGCAACCTAGTACTCCACGTGATCCTCAGGGTACTCCCAATTGTCTCCAGTAGCTGTTGGGGGGGGGGGGGGGGGGGGATTGCAAGGGTGAGTACATGTCGTACTCAGCAAGTGTGGAAAGTATGACATGTGGCTTATTCAAATGACGAATGTAATAATGGCTAAGTGCTGAAAAGTACAGTAAAACATTTGAAAAGCATTATACTATGTCTATGTGAAACAATCCCATCATAACCATCATATTAACATAATATAAACCATATCCAATTATTGCCAACATTACCATTATCCATGTCCATAGTGCATAAACCATAACCATTACCAGACCACAACTATAAACCAACCATAACCATCCCAAACCCCAATTCCCACTCTAATCATGTAGGTCATCCAGGCGCTCATAACCGGGAGCACGGCTATCATGATAGTTTTTAACACTCTGCAGAGGTTGTACCACTTTACCCACATGTTTGTGATTTTATCACCTTTCGATGACTAAGAAACCTCCATTGTGCCATCTCACACTTCCGTAGGTGTGTGGCCAAGAGATCACAAAATAGCCTTTCAAAAGGGACTACTAGTATGTACGGCCCCACTAAGGTTTCACCGGCAGGCTTGAATCTCTATTCTCCCACCCACGGGTCCCCTCGTGTGCCATGCGGATCCCAGGGCAGTCCTCCTCGACTCCCATTCCCCGCGCCATCCAATGGTCCATACAATACTAGCAGCGCTCCTAATTATTCAGCTACACCGCACCCATACTTGGCCTTGTGGTGGCACTGTTGACCTGGCATATTCTCGCATGAACCGGTCCTTAGATCTAAGGCAAGCAAACCACCATGACGTCCAACCCATCCACATAACCATGCTTGCTTAGATCACCCATCATATTGACCAGTTCACATTAACCAGAATATCATTGGTGCATAATTAAATGTGTAGTGTTGTTTGCCATCCCAATTAATTAAGCGAAGCAAAAAGGTAAAAACCCTTCCCGACTCTCTACCATAATTCCGGGTGACAAGGGTGGTCAAACAAAACTAGTAAACTTCCTACCATAGGGTTCCCATCAATTTGACACAAGCATGCAAGTTCGCAAACAAAACATTTAATTTAAAATAGGATCAATATGCTTCAAGGACACTTGCCTTGCTCCGGCGGATGGGGTTGCTCAAGCGCTTCGAAGTCTTGGTTTTGGAAATCCTCGTATGCGGCCTCTTGAGCACGTTCCTCTACGCGTGATCATACATACAAGAAAACATATACAATTCAACATAATGCACACAAAATAATCAACATGCAATGACATGCATGCATGCACAGTTTAATAATTAATTTACTACGGTCGTTTTTTAATTAGATGCGACTAGTTCATACGTGTTCATATGAGTTTACGGGGGTTTTAGGGTGGATTAATGCTGCTGAAAATAAAATCATGGTGCAACTAAATTTAATTTACGCCTATTAGATTCAATATGGTCGCTAAAATTCGCATCGAGAACGAATCCTACCGTAGATCTGACGGCTTGACGGTCGCGGAACAAATGCGATGCGTAGACGAAATAGATGGTGCAGCAGTCCTTCGGCGGCACGACGACGGCGGCGCGATGTCGGCGACGATCTCCGGCGAACGGTGGTGCCCTCCTCTTTTTCTCCCTCTTCTTCCCCTTCTTTTTCTCTTTTTTTTTCTTCCCTGGGCGCAGCCTTCTGGACCTTGGTTTCGGCGGCTTTTCCTTCTCTGCTGGTGGCTGTTGGCTCGTGGGAAAAAGTCTAGGGACCTCGGTCCCTTTTATAGGCGCCAGCTAGGGTACGGCATCGGTATCCGGCTCGGTTGGGAGTCACGCGGGAACCGGGAATCGCGGCAGGGCGTTGGCGGGAGACGTATGACGGCGGGAGACCGCGGAGGCGGGAGCCGAGTCAGGGCGGGACCGGATGCGGGCGAGCGGGAGACCGCGGAGGCGGGGCCATACGGCGCGGGAGGCGGGATCGGCGCCCGGGCGGCGTCGCGTGCGGGGGGGCCGGGCGCGTGCGCGTCGCGTCGGGGGTGGGGCCCGGCTGCGGCGCGTGGCGGCGAGGAGTCAGGCGCCTCGGGGCGCTGGGGCGGAGCGGGGACGGCTCGGCTGGCTGGGCCGCTGGCCTGGCCGCCGGGTTGCCCTTTTTCTTTTTTTTTTCTTTTTTTTTCTTTCTCTTTTTTTTTATATATATATATTTTTTATATATTATAAATACTATATATTTATTATTTATTATTTTTATAATATATATTATTAATATCATATTTTTTTCTATTTTTATATATTGTTATATATATTATTTATATATATTTATATATATTTTTATTATTATTATTATTATTATTATTCCCTATTACAAGTTTTAGGCTATAACTATTATTTTCTTCTTTTCTTCTTTTGCTACGCATATTTGTATATGTATATATTTTATTATTTTTCTTTTATTCTACTAGTGTTTAATGCGTGATCATGTATGCAATGCATGATGCGAAAATTTAGAGTATTACACCACATCTCTTCATCACGTCTCAGAACCATGTAGCCACGTCCATGCACTCCTTGCACACGTGCAAACATCTTCCAATGACATCCACGATACCTTCACATGCATTGTTCTTGATTCAATCATACTGCGCAACCTCCTGATCAGCTCAACCACAATTCCTCCTGAATTTGGTTGTTGGAACCTCATCTCCTCCCTAAGACTAGTGCAATGGATCCCATCACCAGCCATGTCTTGAACTCAAGAAACACCTGCATATGAATAAACAACCAATCCATACGAGCCCAAGTCCTCGACTTGACTCAAGTTAGTTCCGAACACAACACCTTACGTGAGAACCTCACATAAGCATGTTGCAAAACCACAATAACACGATATCATCCATATCATCCAAAATGCACCAAAGACTTAGCAAATGAATACTAAGCAATCTTTCCAGAGATGTAAAGCAAGTACAAAACATTGCAAATGAAAAACAGAAGCATTGCGGTCAAGTTCCGGACCTTGCCAGAGCAACCCGGACCTTGAGCCGGAGCTAACAAAAGCTAGTAGAACCTAGCGTCGAAGCTTACCAAAACTAGTACAACCAAGCTCCCGACGGAGCTTACAAAACTAGTCGGACCTTGATAGAAAGGTGTTTTGGTGATATTCAAAACTTTATCGTCAAAGCAAGTATGTTTACTACAAGCCAATGTATTCAGCACACATAGGTCTTACAATATCCCCCTTGATGAGTGCATTGGCAACACCATTTAAAATCCGAACATTGGCTTATTCACATAAAAGTTTTGAAGGCAATTTCCCCCCTTTGTAAATCAAAAGTAAAATGAGAAGAAAATCCAAAAGTAAAATGAGAATAAAATCCAAAAATTATCCCATATTATCTCTCCCCCTTTATTATCTCTCCTTATGCACAAATTCTCTTTCTCTTCATGATTATCTCTCCCCCTTTGACAATGTATTCAGCAAGTCATGAGCATATAAACAAATTATCTCTCCAACTTTAGTTGTTATGAGCATATTATAACATATACATATAAACAAAGCTCATCCAGGTCATACTATCAAGTAACTTACACTATCACATCGCTGAGATACATAAAGTAGTGTAAGCCATGCTAGAGATCATATGTAATTTTCAATTTAAGCAACTCATGATCTCACAAACTTAACTATTTCATAACTTGAAAGCATGACACTAGTTGATGTATTTTATTATTTTTCAAAACACAAATTTAGATCATATGATATTTGCAAGAGATTATATGCGCATCTGCCTTATTCTAACCAACCAAGCCAAACCTATGTCATTTGACAATCAGAAGCTTAAGGACATGGTTTTAGTCATACACAACTTCTTCCAAGTTCATATCTAAGTGCAATGATAAGCCATCTCAAATAAAGAAGTGCGATGCATGCATATTCTCTTGATCTTTTCTTAATTTATATTTGTTCATAAAAACTCAACATGTGAGTTGATTACTTGATTAATTCTTAATGATTAAAAGCACTTGTGAACATGTAACAAGTTCAAAATAGCAAGAAAGTTCGACCATGACCAGTTTTAGTGTAAGTAATTATTCTAATTACTAGACATGGCAAAAACTACAAAATGTATAACATGAGTAATGTAGTAAGAACTTTCAGGATGTAAAAGGAATCACAAAGTCATATATGTATGAAATACTATGCTCATATTATTTTAATTTCAGATTCACACATAGACTTCCCAAGTTTCAAAACTCTCCCTCAATTTAAGCCATGAGGATGCATAACCCCTATTTCACTACGAATGTAACAAAAATGAGTGAAATCCAAAGGTTTTATAAAAATGTCAGCCAATTGTTGTTCGGTATCTACATGGCAAAGCACAATGTTTCCTTTTTCAACATTATCTCGGAGAAAGTGATACCTAATGTCAATGTGCTTAGTTCTAGAATGTTGCACGGGGTTTTTAGAAATGCAAATGGCACTAGTGTTATCACAGAACAGTGGAACACTATCTAGATCAACCACATAGTCCTTAAGTGTTTGAACAATCCAAAGAATTTGTGAGCAAGCACTAGCAGCAGCTACATATTCAGATTCGGCTGTGGATTGTGCAACTGAATTTTGTTTTCTAGAGGACCAAGCAACAAGAGAATTACCAAGAAAATGACAAGCACCGGAAGTACTTTTCCTATCAATCCTACAACCCCCAAAATCAGCATCCAAAAAAGCTTTCAAAGTAACGGTTGAGGAAGAAGGAAGAAAAATGTCAAATTCTTGAGTTCCATGTAAGTACCTGGGAATCTTTTTGACGGCTTGACGATGTGAAGCACGTGGGGAGGCTTGAAACCGTGCACAAAGACATACGTTGAATTGTATGTCTGGTCTTGATGCCGTGAGGTACAAAAGTGATCCGATCATGCTTCTATATTCTTTTTGATACACGGGTTCACCATCTTCATCAAGTCCAAGTGTTGTTGCTGTTCCCATTGGTGTCCGAAGAGGCTTGCTTTTGTCCATGTTGAAGCGCCTTAGGAGATCTTTTGTATACTTCGTTTGATGCACAAAGGTACCCTCCTTTGTTTGCTTGATTTGCAGCCCCAAAAAGTAAGTGAGTTCACCCATCATACTCATTTCAAATTCGGAACTCATCATTGTTGAAAACTTGGACACAAGATCATGAGAAGCACAACCAACGATAATATCATCCACATACACTTGAACGAATAATGAGTCATTGTCATGCTTAAGCACAAAAAGAGTTTTATCAATCTTGCCCATGGTAAACCCTTTTTCAAGTAAGAATGTTTTTAACCTATCATACCATGCTCTAGGGGCTTGTTTGAGACCGTACAAGGCTTTGGACAGTTTGTAAACATGATTAGGAAAACCTGGATTTTCAAAACCTGGTGGTTGTTTCACATAAATCTCCTCATCTATGTAGCCATTAAGAAAAGCACTTTTAACATCCATTTGATATAGCTTAAAACCAATAGATGCAGCAAAAGCTAACAAAATTCTTATGGCTTCTAATCTAGCAACAGGAGCAAAAGTTTCATCAAAATCTAGACCTTCAACTTGAGTGAAACCTTGAGAAACCAACCTAGCCTTATTCCTAACCACAACCCCATCCTCACTTTGTTTATTTTTAAATACCCATTTAGTTCCAATTAAAGTGTGTCCTTGAGGTGGAGGTACAAGTTTACAAACATTATTTCTTTCAAAATTTTCTAACTCTTCTTGCATGGCAATAATCCAAGATTCATTAGTGAGTGCGTGTGATATATCTTTGGGTTCAAAAGAAGCAACAAAAGCAGAATGAGCATAAGAGTTTGAATCGCAAAACCTGGACCGTGTGACTCGTTCGTGCAAGCTTCCAATCATCTGTTGTGGGAGATGATATTTGTAAAACCGTAGGGGAACATATGTCTCACAAGCTTCTTCTTCTTCATGTTCATCACAAATCGATGAGCTTGTGACTTGAGGATGATTTGAATCAGCATTGATGGTTGTCGGTGCTGGTTGAGAATTAACATCCAGAGCTGAACTAAAGTCTTTAGCTGCTGAATTTTCGGGCAGCAGCTCCAATTCTTCCTCATCTTCAACGAAAATGCTCCCTCCCTGTGGATATGGATCTGGACCTGCAATGTTTGATCTAGTACTTGGGCTAGCTTCATCAAAAGACACTTCACAAGTCTCCACAATTTTGTTAGTGTCAAGTGCAACAAACTTTTTGTTCTTTTCAATTTCAATTTCAAGTCTATCTAGAGTGGAGGAGTGTGCAGTTCTTAATGTGGACAATTGTTCATAGATTAAATCACATGAGGGACAAGAATCATCACTAGGAATCAAGGTTTTCAAACGGTTGATTTCAGATTCTAGTGATTCAATTTTAGTAGCATTATCCCTAAGCTTTTTGTCCTTTTTCTTAACAATAATAGTAGCACGAGAAATTGCATCACACATTTCATTACAGGTAGAACATACCTCATCGTCGTCACTATTGTGTTATGCATCCTCCTGACTTGATATTGATCTTCTTTTGCCCGCCATGAAACATAAATTGACCAGATCATCATCATCTTCATCACTTTCAATGTCCACGTCGCTTGAACCAAGTTCCTGGAGTGCTGAGATAAAATTGTTCA
The DNA here is from genome assembly GCA_036927565.1 of Tuctoria greenei. Lineage (NCBI taxonomy): Eukaryota > Viridiplantae > Streptophyta > Magnoliopsida > Poales > Poaceae > Tuctoria > Tuctoria greenei. The sequence continues at coordinate 13,146,925 of JAYESD010000001.1, read as the reverse complement.
CCAGTTGGCGACATGTAAAGCCCTTCTTTTTCTTCTTATCGTTTGTTGGGGAGTGTTTTATCCTTGATTGTTTTTCTTCCCGGAAGGTAGGACCTGAAAGGTTAGGACAATCTGTACGAAAGTGTCCTGTCTTACCACAATCGAAGCATCGTTGAGGACCGGAGCTTCCTCTCCTTCTAGTTCTCACATTTTGCAATGCTTTTGAGAACCTCGTAGAGAGAAGTGCTAGCTCCTCCTCTGGAAACTCCTCAATCTGTTCAAGGGTTAGAGAGGATAACAAAGCAAGTGTACCACAAGATGAAGATTGGCCGGAGCTAGGCATATCACGTTGAGAAACAAAAGCAATAGATTTGTTGGGGTTCTTACGTGATATTATGTCAATTTCATGAGTTTTTAGCTTGGAATATAGCACATCTAAAGTAAGTGTACTCATGACAGTAGATTCACGAATAGATGTGACTTTCATCTTCCAAATTGACATATCTAATGCACTTAGTTATTGCCTAGCATTTTCAGCATCTAAAAAATTAACATTGACACTACGGAAGTTGCTGAGAATCTTATTAAAGCGAGCAAAAAGGTCATCAATAGACTCATCGGATTGCATCTCGAAGCGCATGTATTCTTTCTTGAACATGTCTTGCCTTACCTCTTTGATCGTGTTGGATCCTTCGTGGTAGTCACAAAGTGCTTTCCACACATCGCATGCAGATCGGAGGTGTGCAACACGGTCGAAGTCGCTTTGTGTTAATCCTTGTATGATCAAGTTCCGAGCCTTGTTGTTGTTGTCGACATCTCTCAGATTTGTAGCTGTAACTTGATCGTTTGATGGCACTTCATAAGGCTTGTATACCTTCTCCCATATTGTAAAGCCTTGTGCCTGGATGAAAGCCTCCATGCGTGCCTTCCAAACCTGAAAATCCATACCAGCGAACACACAAGGTTTGGCAGAGTACTTCTCCATGATGATTAGTCAAAAACACGCGCAAATCACAAATATTAGAGCATCGTGGCTCTGATACCAATTGTAGGATCGAAGAGCACGTGAAAAGCTACCATAGGGGGTGAATGGTAGATTTAAAAATCTTACACAGCGGAAACAATTAAACCCCAACCCCTTTGGCAGAAAAACGATCTGTTAAAGAAATCGTGTATGAGACTAATCTAAACGTGTTTCACCGTGAAAAAAGTGATATATATCAGAGAGAATCAAGTCACGAAGACAACACAACAAGAATCACTCAAATCCGTCGAGAAAAACTCAAGTTATGATCGAAAGATCAAACAAAGGTCAATCTGTCCTACCCGAGAAAAACAGTTCTGGAAGGCTGCAAAGAAACTTGTGTAGGTCATAGACCACAAATCCAATTACCGTGAAATTTTGACAGATGATATATAATCATGTTGTGAAGACAACCCAAAAAGAATCACGCCAATTGGATCTGTAAAACTCGATTTATGATAAAACCACAGACAAAAGGTAGTGCTGTCCAGAAACTCGACGAGTAAAACTTGTCTGGAACAAGTTGGACGAACAAGACACAAAAGTTCCTTCAAACTACGAATTTTATTCAATATAACACAAGAGGAACAGCCCCAAAGTCGTGCACCACGAGATCTGGGCTCCCTTGCTTATATAACCAGCTCGAAAGCCAACTCAACTCAAATCAGGAACCTAATCCTACTCTGTTCACGAATCGTAACTTTCCATAACTGCTTAGGATTCTTCTATACGCAGATAGAAGCAATCGTAAGATTTCCAATCACCTTAGGAACGTATCTCACATTCCTAAACAACTCAAATTCGTGACCCACACGAAATCCTATCATAACCAACTCAAATCTTTTCATATTTGAGTCAAACCCGACTCAGCCGTAGCCTAAGTCCATAACCTAGTCGGTTGGACCTTTCCGACCAATTCTTTACGTCCACATCTCTTCATCACGTCTTGGAACCATGTAGCCACGTCCATTCACTCCTTGCACACATGCAAACATCTTCCAATGATGTCCACGATACCTTCACATGCATTGTTCTTGATTCAATCATGCTGCGCAACATCCTGATCAGCTCAACCACAATTCCCTTTTGGTAGGAAATCTGCAAAAGCAGCTCCGGTAGTTCTGATAGCTCCGAGAGCTCTCGGATCTTCTGTTGTTCCCACTGGAGCTTCAGTTTTTGCCTCTGGACCTTCTGCTTTTACCTCTGGAGCTACTGGTTTTCACCCTAAACAAGTAACAACTTCTAAATTAACTGTTAAGAACAGAAAACCTCAATCTTTGACTCATAAACCTGCTGTTTTATCTCAGCTTTCGCGTGTTTTTCCTACTACACGTCGTGTGACTCAGTACTGGATACCTAAATGCCTTTTGACTAACCCCAGTATTGAGTCATCGACGTATTGTGCTTCTATGTAGGTTACACGTTTGAGGAAGGGGAACATTTGGATTGTGGATTCAGGTTGCTCACGCCACATGACTGGTAACAAATATTGGTTCTCCTCCCTCTCTTTTGTGTCACGTGTAGAAAATGTTACTTTTGCCGATAATTCTTCAACTCCTATAATTGCTAAGGGTTCGATTAGAGTAAATGATCACTACACTTTGAAAAATGTGGCACTTGTCAAAAATTTGAAATACAACTTGCTTTCTGTTTCACAATTGCTAGATGAAAATCTAGAAATTATTTTCAATAAAAACTGCTGCAAAGTTGTAGGTTCAAACAGTGAGCTTATTTTTAACATGTCTCGATTTGGAAGAGTTTTTAAAGCTGATTTTGATATGTCTTCCTCTAAGCATAGGTGTCTAGTTGCTAATGATTCAAAGGACTTATATTTTTGGCATCGTAGACTTGGTCACGTAGGCTTTGATCACCTAACGCGTGTTAGTCCTCTTGATCGAATACGTGGGTTGCCTAAGCTTGAAGGGGACAAAGAAATTGTGTGCTCTTCTTGTAGACATGCTAAGATGGTTGCAGGTTCACATACTCCTCTCACAATGATCATGACAACTGAACCATATCAACTTTTGCACCTTGACACCGTAGGACCTTCACGTTCAATCCTTCGGAGGTAAATGGTATGCTCTTGTTATTGTTGATGATTATTCTAGATATTCTTGGGTGTATTTTATGGCGTCTAAGAATGAAGTTTTTAGTCACTTTAGAACTTTATTTCTTAGATTATCAATTGATCACCCAGGATCATTAAAAGCAATTAGAAGTGATAATGGAACTGAATTTAGAAATCAATCTTTTGATCACTTTTGTGCTGAAAATGGAATAGATCATCAATTTTCTTCACCATATGTACCTCAACAAAACGGTGTTGTAGAAAGAAAGAACAGAACCTTAGTTGAGATGGCTAGGACTATGCTTGATGAATATCAAACTCCTAGGAAATTTTGGGCTGATGCGTTAGCAACCGCTTGTTATGTCTCAAATCGTGTTTTCTTGCGTGCTAAGCTAGGTAAAACACCATATGAGCTTCGGTTTGGACATAGGCCTAGTGTTACACACTTTCGGGTCTTTGGTTGCAAATGCTTTGTTAAGAAACATGGTAACCTTGATAAATTTGAACCTAGATCCATTGATGGCATGTTTCTTGGTTATCCATCTCATAGTAAAGGCTACCGTGTGCTTTTACTTGACACTAACAAAATTGTGGAGACTTGTGAAGTGTCTTTTGATGAAGCTAGCCCAGGTACTAGCCCCGGTGTTGCAGGACCAGATTCGTATCCTCAGGGGGAGGGTATTTTCGAAGATGAAGAAGAGCCGGTGATACTGCCTGGTAGTTCCGAAGTTGACACGTGTCCAGCTCCGGACATTGAACAAGCTCCGGCTATCACCTATGTTGGTCCTGATCGTCCACAAGTCACAAGCTCATCAATCTACAATGAACCTAATGAAGAAGAAGAAGCTTGTGAGACATCTGTTCCCCTACATTTTTACAAAGATCACCCCCCACAACAGATGATTGGAAGCTTGCACGAACGAGTCACACGGTCCAGGTTTTGCGATCCAAACTCTCATGCTCATTCTGCTTTTGTTGCTTCTTTTGAACCTAAAGATATATCACACACACTCACTAATGAATCTTGGATTATTGCCATGCAAGAAGAGTTAGAAAATTTTGAAACAAATAATGTTTGGAAACTTGTACCTCCACCTCAAGGTCACACTTTAATTGAAACTAAATGGGTATATAAAAATAAACAAAGTGAGGATAGAGTTGTGGTTAGGAATAAGGCTAGGTTGGTTGCTCAAGGTTTCACTCAAGTTGAAGGTCTAGATTTTGATGAAACTTTTGCTCCTATCGCTAGATTAGAAGCCATAAGAATTTTGTTAGCTTTTGCAGCATCTAAAGGTTTTAAGCTATATCAAATGGATGTTAAAAGTGCTTTTCTTAATGGCTACATAGATGAGGAGGTTTATGTCAAACAACCACCAGGTTTTGAAAATCCAGATTTTCCTAATCATGTTTACAAACTGTCCAAAGCCTTATATGGTCTCAAACAAGCCCCTAGAGCATGGTATGATAGGTTAAAAACATTCTTACTTGAAAAGGGGTTTACCATGGGCAAGGTTGATAAAACTCTTTTTGTGCTTAAGCATGGCAATGACTCATTATTCGTTCAAGTGTATGTGGATGATATTATCTTTGGTTGTGCTTCTCATGATCTTGTGTCCAAGTTTTCAGCAATGATGAGTTCCGAATTTGAAATGAGTATGATGGGTGAACTCACTTACTTTTTGGGGCTGCAAATCAAGCAAACCAAGGAGGGTACCTTTGTACATCAAACGAAGTATACCAAAGACCTCCTAAGGCGCTTCAACATGGACAAAAGCAAGCCTCTTCGGACACCAATGGGAACAGCAACAACACTTGAACTTGATGAAGATGGTGAATCCATGGATCAAAAAGAATATAGAAGCATGATCGGATCACTTTTGTACCTCACGGCATCAAGACCGGATATACAATTCAGCGTATGTCTTTGTGCACGGTTTCAATCTTCCCCACGTGTTTCACATCGTCAAGCCGTCAAAAGAATTCTCAGGTACTTACATGGAACTCAAGAATTTGGCATTTTTCTTCCTTCTTCCTCAACCGTTATTTTGAAAGCTTTTTCGGATGCTGATTTTGGGGGTTGTAGGATTGATAGGAAAAGTACTTCCGGTGCTTGTCATTTTCTTGGTAATTCTCTTGTTGCTTGGTCCTCTAGAAAACAAAATTCAGTTGCACAATCCACAGCCGAATCTGAATATGTAGCTGCTACTAGCGCTTGCTCACAAATTCTTTGGATTGTTCAAACACTTAAGGACTATGGGGTTGATCTAGATAGTGTTCCACTGTTTTGTGATAACACTAGTGCTATTTGCATTGCCAAAAACCCCGTGCAACATTCTAGAACTAAGCACATTGATATTAGGTATCACTTTCTCCGAGATAACGTTGAAAAAGGAAATATTGTGCTTCACCATGTAGATACCGAACAACAATTGGCTGACATTTTTACAAAACCTTTGGATTTCACTCGTTTTTGTTACATTCGTAGTGAATAGGGGTTATGCACCCTCATGGCTTAAATTGAGGGGGAGTTTTTTTGAAACTTGGGAAGTCTATGTGTGAATCTGAAATTAAAATAGTATGAGCATAGTATTTCATACATATATGACTTTGTGATTCCTTTTACATGCTGAAAGTTCTTACTACATTACTCGTGTTATACATTTTGTAGTTTTTGCCATGTCTAGTAATTGGAATAATTACTTGCACTAAATCTGGTCATGGTCGAACTTTCTTGCTGTTTTGAACTTGTTGCATGCTCACAAATGCTTTTAATCATTAAGAATTAATCAAGTAATCAACTCACATGTTGAGTTTTTATGAACAAATATAATTTGAGAAAAGATCAAGAGAATATGCATGCATCGCACTTCTTCTTTTGAGATGGCTTGTCATTGCACTTAGATATGAACTTGGAAGAAGTTATGTATGACTAAAACCATGTCCTTAAGCTTCTGATTGTCAAATGGCATAGGCTTGGCTTGGTTGGTTAGAATAAGGCAGATGCGCATATAATCTCTTGCAAATATCATATGATATAAATTTATGCTTTGAAAAATAATATAATGCAGCAACTAGTGTCATGCTTTCAAGTTTTTAAATAGTTAAGTTTGTAAGATCATGACTTGCTTAAATTGAAAATTACATATGATCTCTAGCATGGCTTACATTACTTTATGTATCTCATTTATGTGATAGTGTAAGTTACTTGATAGTATGACTTGGATGAGCTTTGTTTATATGAATATGTTATAATATGCTCATAACAACTAAAGAGGGAGAGATAATTTGTTTATATGCTCATGACTTGCTGAATACATTGTCAAAGGGGGAGAGATAATCATGAAAAGAAAGAGAACATGGGCATAAGGAGAGATAATTAAGGGGGGGAGATTTTCATATAATAAAGGGGGAGAGATTTTCATTTTCTTCTCTTTTTTACTTTTGATTTACAAAGGGGGAGAAATCGTTTCAAAAACTTTTATGTGAATAAGCCAATGTTCGGATTTTAAATGGTGTTGCCAATGCATTCATCAATGGGGAGATTGTAAGACCTATGTGTGCTGAATACATTGGCTTGTAGTGAATACACTTGGCTTTGATGATAAAAGTTTTTAATATCACCAAAACACCTTTTTATTAAGGTTCGACTCTAGCTCCGAGCTACAACAAGGTCCGACGGTAGGTCCGGCTTGTATTGGGTAGCTCCGGCTATGTTCGAAGCTAGGTCCGGCTTCTTAGTAAGGTCCGACTAGCTTTGGATAGCTCCGGTGAGCTTTATGTTTAGCTCCGGCATGTCTTAGATAGCTCCGGCATATATTTGATAGCTCCGGCATGTTTTTGCTAAGCTCCGACTTACTTTGTTCTAGCTCCGGTTTTGGGTTGACTAGTTCCATACTAGTTTTGGTAAGCTCCGGCGCTAGGTTCTACTAGCTTTTGTTAGCTCCGACTCAAGCTCCGGGTTGCTCTGGCAAGGTCCGAAACTTGACCGCAGTGTTGCTGCTTAGCTCTGGCTCAAGCTCCGAGTTGCTCTGACAAGGTCCGGAACTTGACCGCAGTGCTTCTGCTTTTCATTTGCAATGTTTCGTACTTGCTTTACAAGATTGGAAAGATTGCTTAGTATTCATTTGCTAAGTTTTTGGTGCGTTTTTGATGATACGGCTGATATCGTTTCTAATAAGGTTTTGCAACATGCTTATGTGAGGTTCTCACGTAAGGTGTTGTGTTCGGAACTAACGTGAGTCAAGTCGAGGACTTGGGCTCGTATGGATTGTTTGTTTGTTCATGTGCAGGTGTTGCTTGAGTTCAAGTCATGGCTGGTGACAGGATCCATTGGACTAGTCTCAGGAGGAGATGAGGTTCCAACAACCAAGTTCGGGAGGAACTGTAATTGAGCGGGTCAGGAGGTCGTGCAAGATGATTGAATCAAGGGCTGTGCATATGAAGGTCGAAGGAAGGTGTTCGCACGTATGCATGCAGTGCATGATGTGGCAATATGCTTCTAGAGACGGATTATGGAAGGAAGATCTGATCGGAAGGATCGGATCGTATCGGTTGAAGACTTTGGCTGCGGCTGAGTCGGTTATGGCTCGGTATGGAAAGTATCGAGTTGGTTATGTTAGGATTTCGTGTGTGTCACGAATTTGAGTTGTTTAGGAATGTGGGATACGTTCCTAAGGTGTTTGGAAGTCTTAAGATTGCTTCTATCTGCGTATAGAAGAGTCCTAAGCAGTTATGGAAAGTTCCGATTGTGATCGGATTAGGATTGGAGTCCTAGTTGAGATTGGGATGGCCTAAGGGCTGGTTATATAAGCAAGGGAAGGCCAAAGCTCGAAAAGACGAATTTTGGGGGCTGTTTCTCTTGTGTTCTATTGAATAAAATTCGTAGTTTGAATGAACTTTTGTGCCTTGTTCGTCCGACTTGTTCCAGACAAGTTTTACTCGTCGAGTTTCTGGACAGCACTACCTTTCGTTGGTGGTTTTATCATAACTCGAGTTATACAGATCCAATTGACGTGATTCTTTTTGGTTTATCTTCACAACTTGATTATCTATCATCTGTCAAAATTTCACGGTCATTGGATTTGTGGTTTTTGATCTACACAAGTTTCTTTGCAGCACTCCAGAAACTGTTTTTCTCGGGTAGGTCAGATTGACCAGTGTTTGATATTTTGATCATAACTTGAGTTGTTCTCGACGGATTTGAGTAATTCTTTTTGTGTTGTCTTCGTGACTTGATTCTCTCTGATATATATCACTTTTGTCACGGTGAAACACGTTTAGATTAGTCTCATACACGATTTCTTTAACAGATTGTTTTTCTACCGAAGGGATTAGGGTTTTATTGTTTCCGCTGCGTAAGATTTTTAAATATACCATTCAGCCCCCCTCTGGTAGCTTTTCACGTGCTCTTCGATCCTACATTCTTTTTTTTTGAAAAGGGTGCCATAGCGTCTAGTAGCAGTGATCGAAGCAACTAAGCTCCGATGGGTCCATTCTAGGGTGTTCAGCCTGCTTAGTCTGGTTCCATACCCTAAGCATGTACATTTTCCCTCCCTTGTCATCTGGAGCGAGTCGTTGCCTTCTTCTAAAGCCTACCTCCTCCTATGATTACCAAGTTAGAAGAATCACTATCTTTCTCTATGCTCTATTTATGTTCATTTAATTACGCATTAATTTTATGATAATCAAATCATGCTCGTTCTCGCATATTCTGTCATATGCTCGGGCACTCTCTCTCTGTCTCGTGCATACGAAGTTATGCAATCCTGCTGCTGGCGGGTATGCTTGAGGTTCCTCTGATGTATTTGGTTCTTTGGTTATTTTCCTGCTCGGGAGCCCTTGGCGCTGAATGATCACCCCCCCTGAAAAGATAACGCTCGTGGGAGGTCCAGAGTGCACAACTTGCTTAGCCTGGTCCTGCACCCTAAGCGTGTACACTTTGCCTCTTCAGCGCTAACGGCTGAGTACAGGGGGTCAGACGGCACACACTCCTGAGCAGGGTGATAACCATAACCCAGATACCATCACACTGAATTACCCACGCACTGTAAGCCCGGCTTGGGACCGTAAGACATAACGAGACTAAAAGCAGGAAGGGAGTAACCGACGAGCAAAATTACTTACATTATGCTTTAATTTTTTGCTTACTTTCGCATATCGTCCACCATATGCCCGGTTACATTTCACCTCTCTCGTCCCTAGTTGGAATTGTACTATCCTACTAAAGGCGGGTCCGCATGAGGTACCTGCAATGTGTTTGGGGTTTGATGGTCGTTTTCTTGCTCGGGGCCCATGGTGCCGCATGGTTCTCACCCCTGAAAGGCTAACGCCGAGCTGGAGGTCCAGGATGTGCAACCTGCTATGCCTAGTTCCGTACCCTAAGTGTAAGACCTATGTGTGCTGAATACATTGGCTTGTAGTAAATACACTTGCTTTAACGATAAAAGTTTTGAATATCACCAAAACACCTTTTTATCAAGGTCTGACTAGTTTTGTAAGCTCCGGCGGGAGCTTGGTTGTACTAGTTTTGGTAAGCTTCGGCGCTAGGTTCTACTAGCTTTTGTTAGCTCCAGCTCAAGGTCCGGGTTGCTCTAGCAAGGTCCAGAACTTGACAGCAATGCTTCTGTTTTTCATTTGCAATGTTTCGTACTTGCTTTACATCTCTGAAAAGATTGCTTAGTATTCATTTGCTAAGTCTTTGTTGCGTTTTGGATGATATGGATGATGTCGTGTTACTGTGGTTTTGCAACATGCTTATGTGAGGTTCTCACGTAAGGTGTTGTGTTCGGAACTAACTTGAGTCAAGTCGAGGACTTGGGCTCGTATAGATTGGTTGTTTATTCATGTGCAGGTGTTGCTTGAGTTCAAGACATGGCTGGTGATGGGATCCATTGCACTAGTCTCAGGGAGGATATGAGGTTCCAATAACCAAATTCAGGAGTCCGGAAGCTACCTTTTCAAATTTCTGACTCACTAAAACAGGTTGTGTTTTTCTAATTGCATGAAAGTTATAAGATCTAGCAATTTTTCTTTCCTTTTTCTGTTGTTTAGCTAGTCTATAACAAAAATCTATGACATGACCATCTCTACCACAGAAGGTACAATGAAATTTAACTTTGTGTTCATGTCTAGATGAGCAAGCAATATTTTTATTTGATACAGAGTGAGACAGCACTCCTGCAGATTTGAAAACCACTTATTTTTGTTTAGGAACTATTTGAATCAAACCACTTCCTAATGACTTTACAATTTTAGGTGGATGTGCCTTAGCATGAGCATGAGAATCAAAACCTAAACCAGTTTTATCTTTGCAAGACTTGGAAGAATTCAGCAGCAAGTTTAGATTATTATTCCCATTACAAAACTGACCTAGTGTCCTATTCATGTCATCAAGTTTCTTGGACAAGTCTAGGCAGTTTGCACATGAAGTTTTTCCTTTTAGTTTGCAATTGGAACAATTTTTAACTTCATGAGATCGTAAAACATTGTTCAGAATGGAAATTTCATTCATTGCATCTTTTAGTTTCTTATCAAGATTTTCACATGCAGAACAATGCAAATCATCTGTAGAACAAGAAGCATCTTTTAAGTTTTTATCACTAAGTGCAGCAAGCTTTTTGTTCTTTTCAATTTCTTCATCAAGTCTGTCTAGAGTGGAGGAATGTGCACTTCTTAGGGAGGACAATTGTTCATAGATTAAGTCACATGAGGGACATGCATCATCACTAGGAATCAAAGTTTTTAAACGGTTAATTTCATATTCTAGTGATTCAATTTTAGCAGCATTATCCCTAAGCTTTTTGTCCTTTTTCTTGACAATAATAGTTGCACGAGAAATAGCATCACACATTTCATTGCAGGTAGAACATACCTCATCGTCTTCACTGCTGTGTTCTGCATCCTCCTGACTTGATCTTGATCTTGCTTTGCCCGTCATGAAGCATATGTTGGCCAGGTCATCATTCTCTTCATCACTTTCAAAATCAATGTCACTTGAACTAAGCTCTTGAAGCGCGGTGATGAAGCTGTTGATCATCTTGTGTCCTATGGTACCCTTCTTCTTCTTGTTGGAGTTTCCAGAGGAGGTCCGGACCTTGCTTTGTTTTTCTTCCCGGGTGGTCGGACCTGAAAGGTTAGGGCATTCTGTACGAAAGTGTCCTATTTTACCACATTCAAAACAGCGTTGAGGTCCGGAGCTTCCTCTCCTTCTAGTTCTCACATTTTGCAATGCCTTTGAGAATCTAGTAGAGATGAGTGCCAACTCCTCTTCTGGAAATTCTTGGATCTGTTCTAGGGTTAGTGAGGACAATAAAGCAAGAGTATTGCAAGATGATGATTGGCCGGAGCTAGACATATCACGTTGTGAGACAAATGCAATAGACTTGTTTGGGTTCTTACGTGCTAGGATGTCAATTTCATGAGTTTTTAGTTTAGAATAAAGTACATCTAATGTAAGAGAACTCATGACAGTTGATTCACGAATAGATGTTACTTTCATCTCCCAAATTGACATGTCTAATGCACTAAGGAGTTGTCTAGCATTTTCAGCATCTGAAAAATTAACATTTACGCTACGCAAGTTGCTGAGAATTTTATTGAAACGAGCAAAGAGGTCATCGATAGACTCACCGGGTTGCATCTCAAAACGCATATATTCCTTTTTGAACATATCTTGTTTTACCTCCTTGATTGTGTTGGATCCTTCATGATAATCACAAAGAGCTCTCCAAACATCGTATGCTGATCGGAGGTGCGCGACACGATCAAAGTCGCTTTGAGTGAGTCCTTGAATGATCAAGTTTCGTGCTTTGTTGTTGTTGTCGACATCCCGGAGGTTCGTAGCCGTAACTTGATCGTTAGGTGGGACTTCATAAGGTTTGTACACCTTTTCCCATATTGCGAAGCCTTGCGCCTGGATGAAGGCTTCCATGCGTGCCTTCCAAACCTGAAAATCAATACCAGCAAACACACAAGGTTTGGCGGAGTACTTCTCCATGATGATTAGTCAAAAACACGTGCAAATCTCAAAGATTAGAGCACCGTGGCTCTGATACCAATTGTAGGATCGAAGAGCACGTGAAAAGCTACCAGAGGGGGGGTGAATGGTAGATTTAAAAATCTTACGCAGCGGAAACAATAAAACCCTAATCCCTTCGGTAGAAAAACGATCTGTTAAAGAAATCGTGTATGAGACTAATCTAAACATGTTTCACCGTGACAAAAGTGATATATATCAGAGAGAATCAAGTCACGAAGACAACACAAAAAGAATTACTCAAATCCGTCGAGAACAACTCAAGCTATGATCAAAAGATCAAACACTGATCAATCTGACCTACCCGAGAAAAATAGTTTCTGGAGTGCTGCAAAGAAACTCGTGTAGATCAAAAACCACAAATCCAATGACCGTTAAATTTTGACAGATGATAGATAATCAAGTTGTGAAGACAACCCAAAAAGAATCACGTCAATTGGATCTGTAGAACTCGAGTTATGATAAAACCACCAACAAAAGGTAGTGCTGTCCAGAAACTCGACGAGTAAAACTTGTCTGGAACAAGTCGGACGAACAAGGCACAAAAGTTCCTTCAAACTACGAATTTTATTCAATAGAACACAAGAGAAACAGCCCCCAAAAGTCGTCTTTTCGAGCTTTGGCCTTCTCTTGCTTATATAACCAGCCCTTAGGCCATCCCAATCTCAACTAGGACTCCAATCCTAATCCGATCACAATCGGAACTTTCCATAACTGCTTAGGACTCTTCTATACGCAGATAGAAGCAATCTTAAGACTTCCAAACACCTTAGGAACGTATCCCACATTCCTAAACAACTCAAATTCGTGACACACACGAAATCCTAACATAACCAACTCGATACTTTCCATACCGAGCCATAACCGACTCAGCCGCAGCCAAAGTCTTCAACCGATACGATCCGATCCTTCCGATCATATCTTCCTTCCATAATCCATCTCTAGAAGCATATTGCCACGTCATGCACCGCATGCATACGTGCGAACACCTTCCTTCGACCTTCATATGCACTGCCCTTGATTCAATCATCTTGCGCGACCTCCTGACCCGCTCAATTACAGTTCCTCCCGAACTTGGTTGTTGGAACCTCATCTCCTCCTGAGACTAGTCCAATGGATCCTGTCACCAGCCATGACTTGAACTCAAGCAACACCTGCACATGAACAAACAAACAATCCATACGAGCCCAAGTCCTCGACTTGACTCACGTTAGTTCCGAACACAACACCTTACGTGAGAACCTCACATAAGCATGTTGCAAAACCACATTAGAAACGATATCAGCCGTATCATCAAAAACGCACCAAAAACTTAGCAAATGAATACTAAGCAATCTTTCCAATCTTGTAAAGCAAGTACGAAACATTGCAAATGAAAAGCAGAAGCACTACGGTCAAGTTCCGGACCTTGTCAGAGCAACTCGGAGCTTGAGCCGGAGCTAAGCAGCAACACTGCGGTCAAGTTCCGGACCTTGCCAGAGCAACCCGGAGCTTGAGCTGGAGCTAACAAAAGCTAGTAGAACCTAGCGCCGGAGCTTACCAAAACTAGTATGGAACTAGTCAACCCAAAACCGGAGCTAGAACAAAGTAAGTCAGAGCTTAGCAAAAACATGCCGGAGCTATCAAATATATGCCGGAGCTATCTAAGACATGCCGGAGCTAAACATAAAGCTCACCGGAGCTATCCAAAGCTAGTCGGACCTTACTAAGAAGCCGGACCTAGCTTCGAACATAGTCGGAGCTACCCAATACAAGCTGGACCTACCGTCAGACCTTGTTGTAGCTCGAAGCTAGAGTCGAACCTTAATAAAAAGGTGTTTTGGTGATATTAAAAACTTTTATCATCAAAGCCAAGTGTATTCACTACAAGCCAATGTATTCAGCACACATAGGTCTTACAAAGAAAAACAATCCTACCACTATGCCCAGGGTGAAGCTTTACCAAAGTGGCGCTGGGGAGGTAAAGTGTACACTCTTAGGGTGCAGGACCAGACTAAGCAGGTCGCATACTCTGGACCTCCCACCGTGCCTAAAGTAAAACTTACAGCAAATCTTCAGATCAAACTTACTGTAACACCTTGGTGCCGTTGTTGTCGTTGTGGTGGCAGGAAACCGCTTGACGTCCTGCCCATGAGACCCCTTAGAGGCCCCCTGGTAGGTGTGGCCAACTGGTTGGTCACACCTACCACTTAGTCGCAGGATGTCGTCGGCGGGCTGCGGCGGAGCGCGGGAGCATGGATAGTAGATGCTGGCGGCCCCCTGGCGAGCGCCAGACTTGAATTGAGATGTGTGGTCATCGTCGGAGAAGTCTCCAGCAGAGATGGCGATGATGTAGCCACCGAACCGAGGCAGCGCCCGCCCTCAACATGTGCAACATCGATGGCGGGCCCTCTGGGAGGTGTCAGAGCTGGATGCTCCAGAAGCGCCCACCATCAACGCTAAGAAATGTCGACAGCGGGCCCCCTAGGAGGTGCCAGAGCTGGATGCTCCGGCGTCGCCCATCATCAACGAGAAGAACATTGACGACGCACCCCCTGGATGGTGTCGGAGCTGGATGCTCTGGTGGCTCCCACCATCAACGCTGAAAAACATCGATGGCTAGCCCCCTGGGAGGTGTGGGAGCTAGATGCTCCGGCGTCACCCATCATCAATGAGAAGAACGTCGATGATGAACACCCTGGGTGGTGTCATAGCTAGATGTTCTGGCAGCTCCCACTATCAACGCTGAGAAACGTCAACGACGGGCCTTCGGGGGGGGGGGGGGGGGGGGGGGTGCCGAAGCTAGGTGCTTCGACGGAGATGGAGGCGCAACTTCCTGATAGAAAAAAGCCCCCTACCTAGCGCGCTAAATGTCGAAGTGTTTATGTGACACTTCCCTTGGATCTGCTAAGGAGCAGCCCGCGGATGTTCTTGTTCGGCGGGGCTTAGGCCTCAATCAAGTGTACGCACGTCTGAGAGTGTATGAGACAGTGATTTTTACGTGGTTCGGGCCGCATGGAGCATAACACCCTACTCCATGGTGGATTGTATTAATAGTGTGTTAATGCGTGTGTGTGTATCGAGCATTCGATGTTGGGTCTCTTCCTCAGATCACAGAGGATGTCTAAGTCGGTGGCTGTCCAGTCCTTTTATAGTACAAGCCAGACAGCTTACAAGTGGGGCCTGGGGCCAAACAGGTGGCCCTGGGGTGATCTTAAACTGTACAAGATCTAAGGTTTCTTTCATACGTTGCCTCTGACCACGGCTTGAAGACCCGTCATCTTGCCGTGTCGGATGCCAGTGGCTATGCGTTGTCGTTGATGATGGCAGGGAATGTCCCATCTGTCTTGTCGCCGTAAGCTACCCACTTGGCAGTGTGGGGTAGTCCTGCAGCGCCTTCACTGCGATGTGATTGGACGCAACGATACCTGATAGGGGGCGTGTGCAGCACCATGCGCCTGGGGAAGGCGCGCTCCTTCAATGCGCGACTGGATATGACGCACCACCGTTTGCTCTTCGGGGTCCACGACTTATTGCAGGTCGTCAGACACACTCCAGCTCTGGAGCCCTTCTCGGTGGGAGAGAGAGCCGGGTGCCGGAGGGCGTGTGGCAGCTCCAGAACCCTTCTTGGTGGGAGCAAGGGCCCGAATCCGGAGGACGCGTGGCAGCTCCGAAGCCCTCCTCGGTGGGAGCAAGGAGCCCGGAGTCGGAGGACGCGAGGCAGCCCCAGAGCCCGCCTTAGTAGGGAGGTCGGGTTCGGAGCTTCTTCTTGTATGCGGGGTACCCGGTATTGCGGGTACCGACAAATATGAACTTAGAAGAAGTTTTGTATGACTAAAACCATGTCCTTAAGCTTCTTATTATCAAATGACATGGACTTGACTTGGTTGGTTAGAATAAGGTAGATGCGGCATATAATCTCTTGCAAATATTATATTATCAGAATTTGTGCCTTAAATAATATTGAAAAATAAAAAATGTAGCAACAAGTGTCATGCTTTCAAGTTTTGAGATAGTTAATTTTGTTAGATCATGAGTTGCTTAAATTGAAAATTACATTTGATCTCTAGCATGGCTTACACTACTTTATGTATTTCATTAATGTGATAGTGTAAGTTACTTGATAGTATGACTTGGATGAGGTTTTTTTATATGTATATGTTATAATATGCTCATAACAAATTAAAATTTCTCTTTTGTACCTTGCTGAATACATAGTCAAAGGGGGAGAAGTTGATCACACATTGCACACATTTTCAAGTGTTTTTGCATGATTCTTCTCATGGGGAGAATTTTTTGTTTCTATTCTCATTTTATTTCTGATTTACAAAGGGGGAGAAATATTTTAGGGAGAATATTTTTTCAAAACTTTTTATGTGAATAAGCCAATGTTTGGATTTTAAGTGGTGTTGTCAATGCATTCATCAAAAGGGAGATTGCGAGACCTATGTATGTTGAATACATCAGCTATGATGATAAAAATTTTGAATACTACAAAACACCCTTTTAGTAAGGTTCGACTCTAGGCCCGAGTTCCTGCAAGATACGACGATAGGTCCGGCTTGTTTTGGGTAGCTCCGACAAAGTCTGACTTGCTTTGGCTAGGTCCAACTAGCTTTGGTTAGCTTCGGCGCTAGGTTCGACTAGCTTTGGTAAGCTCTAGTGCTAGGTCCGACTAGCTTTGGTAAGCTCCGGCGCTAGGTTTTGCTACCATTGGTAAGCTCTATCACAAGGTCAGTTAGCTTTGGCAAGGTCTGATGCTAAATTGCAGTGGTTCTGCTTTTACCTTGCAAATGTTTCAAACTTGCTTTACAGTTATGGAAAGTTTTCTTAGTATTCTTTTATTAAGTTGTTGATGCGTTCTTGATGCTTTTTGGATGATCGTGGTGGTTAATGTTTTTGCTATGGTTTGCAACATGCTTGTGTGAGGTGCTCACATAAGGTGTTGTGGTTATCGGAACTAACGAGAGTCAAGTCGAGGACTTGTGCTCGGAAGTATTGGTTGTTTATTCATGTGCAGGTATTGCTTGAGTTCAAGACATGGTTGGTGACGGGATCCATTGAACTAGTCTTAGGGAGAAGATGAGGTTCAACAACCAAGTTCATGAGGAATTATGGTTGAGTTGATCGGGAGGTCGCGCAGCTTGTCTAGATCAAGAACATTGCATATGAAGGAATCAGGGACGTCGTTGGAAGATGTTTGCACATGTGCAAGGAGTGCGTGAACGTGGCTACAAGGTTCCGATGCATGATGAAGAGATGTGGACATAAAAAATTGGTCAAAAAGGTCCAACCAACTAGGTTATAGACTCAAGTTGCAGCTGAGTCGGGTTTGACTCAAATATGGAAAGATTTGAGTTGGTTATGATATGATTGTGTGTGGGTCACGGAGTTGGGTTGTTTTAGTAATGTGGGATACTTTTATAAGGTGTTTGGAAGTCTTAAAATTGCTTCTATCTGCATACGGAAGAGTCTTGAGCAGTTATGGAAAGTTTCGGTTGAATCTGAGTAGGATTTGAGTTCTAGTTAGGATTGGGTTGGCCTAAGGGCTGGTTATATAAGCAATGGAGGCCAGCACTATTGGAGTATGACTTTGGGGCTGTTCCTTTTGTGTTTTGATCAATAAAATTCGTAGTCTAAAGGAGATTTTGTGCCTTGTTCGTCTGACTTATTTCTGTCAAGTCTTTCTCGTCAAGTTTCTGTACAGCACTACCTTGTTTTGGTGGTTTTATCATAACTCAAGTTTTACAGATCCGATTGACGTGATTCTTTTTTGGTTGCCTTTAAAACTTGATTATCTATCATCTGTAAAAAATTTGTGATCATTGTATTTTTGGTTTCTGATCTACATGAGTTTCTTTGTAGTGTTAGAGATCTGGTTTTTACTCAGTAGAACAGACTAACCTTTGTTCGATCTTTCGATCATAACTTGAGTTTTTCTTGACGGATTTTTGTGATTTTTGTTGTGACATCTTTGTGACTTGATTCTCCACGATCTATACTAGTTTTGTCACAATCGATTACGTTTATATTAGTCGCACACATGATTTCTTTAACAGATCAATTTTCTAACGAGAGGTTTTCTGCTGAAAAGTTGTAATCTACTATTCATCCCCCTCTGGTAGCTTTTCACGTGCTCTTAGCTCCTACAGAATCAACCAGATCTTGGAGGACATGTTAAGAGTCGTTGTTCTTACCTATAGTAAAGATTAGGAAGATAGTCTACCATATGCCGAGTTCTCTTACAACAACAGTTACCTGGCTAGTATCAAGATGTCTCCATTTGAAGCTCCTTATGAAAGAAAGTGTCAGACTACGCTAATGTGGTCGGAGATTGGAGATCGTATTATAGAGTGATTGGATTTTATTGTGGAAGCAGAAGACAAGGTAGCAGAGATCCGGGCAAATTTGAAGGCAGCTCAGTCATGCCAGAAAAGCTACACGAACAAGAGAAGGTGTAAACTCAGCTTTGAAGTCGGGGACCACGTTTACCTTAAAGTGTCCCCGATCCTTGGCATGCACAGATTTCAAGTACGTGGAAAGTTGGCATCACAATATAATTTTCCTTTTCCCATTCTAAAAAGGATAGGACCAGTGGCATATGAGATCCAGCTACCCGAAGAGATGTCAAGCGTGCACAACGTCTTCCACGTGTTACAATTGAGAAAATTCCTACGGGTGCCCGAAGAACAAGTGGTGCGGGATACCCTAGACCTACAAGATGATGTGCGCTATCAGGAGTAGCCAGTCAAGATCTTGGATACTGCCACTTGAAGAACACAGACGAATTCTGTCAAGCTTTGTCGTGTTCAGTGGAGCAGACACTCAAAGGCCGAAGCTACACGGGAAAGAGAAGATGTGCCTCGAGCCGAGTTTCCCCATCTTTTTGAAGACCATTTGAATCTCGAGGACGAGATTCCACCTAAGTGGGGGTAGGTATGTAACATCCTAATTTTTGCAAAGCTAATAAATCAAGTCTATCGGTACCCTGCGTACCAGGTACCCCACGATATCGCAAAAAAAGTCACGGAGTTCCACCTGTCCGAGTTGAAGACCTCCGAAAGCTCCACGTGTCACGCAGCACTGGACTTGCCTCCCTCATTAGGGTAGCTCTAGCGCTGTCACGTGTAAAGCAAGGCCGGACCTAACTCCTTGTATAGGAAAGCTCTGGTGCTGCAATGTGTATAGCAGCTCCGGACTTGCCTCCCCATAGAAGGAAGCCCCAGAGTTGCCATGTATCGAGCCTCCGGACCTAAGATAGCAACGGGAAGATAGACGGATCTCCAACGGCGCAAACATTCAAGGGGCAGTTAAAGCTATCGTTACAAGACCTGATTATGTGTCATTAATGTCATGTTGATGACACGATCACAGGACCTTTAGTACCGGTAACGCCAACATTAAGGCGTGTTATCACACTATTAAATGTACTTAATATGTACAGATCGTGTATTAGGTAATTAAACATCACCGGGGCCTCATGTCAAGCCAGGCTGACAACGTAACGGCCAGTCCTTGGACTATAAAAGGGTTGTGCCACATGGTACAAAGGACAAGTGGGATCAAGTGCTCACACACACATACTCATACATACAACAACCACCCGTGGAGTAGGGTATGACACTCAGGCAGCCCGAACCACGTTTTATCATGTCACTGTCTTATTTATAATCTCACGTGCGCCCCAACCAATTACGAACCTCTCCAGACTATGATTTAGTTGTACTGGGGGAAGTGTCGATTGCACACTTTGACAGTTGGTGCACCAGGAAGGGGGCGTCTGAGATTTCGATATGGTGAACTCTGCGGCAGCATTGTCCACCGGCAACACCGGACAGCCTGACGGAAGAAATCCCTCCAATGCTCAACAGCCAGCTGGCGCTGTTGTTCTGGCAGGTGTTGCTGCACCACCACCACCACCACCTACTTTGGCTGCCAATGCCGGGCAACAGGATGGTGCCCTCATGTCGATGACTGCATCGACAAACAACTCGGAGAACGCGCTAGTCATTGCGCGTACTCTGCTCTAGTGTCCTCCAACAGCTGGAGCTCCTCCGGCAGCCATGGAACAATAACGTACTGATGTCGAATATCTGGTTGCAGTCTCAGCCGACGCCATCAGTAACCAAGGCCCGCCCCTACTGGGCAGGCAACTTCATAGCAGAGGACCTTGTCTGGTAGACTTGGTCCTCAGGTGTCATAGCACAGGAGACGTGTTGTGTCCTAACAAGTGACGTCGGTGCCCTTTGAGGCACGTCGTACTCATACCGTGTCAAGACTCTCGATGCATGATCTCTGGTCGGGGCTCAACCAAAGATACAGACAACAAGACGGTCGCGTCCGCATCGAGCGTGCTCGCGAAAGGTGAGAAGCCAGCGAAAACCCTTCTCCTTTGAGAGTAGGGGGTGGTTGTTCGGCTCTGGCCATGCACCTTCACATGGTCCAATGGTCGCAGAAGTTCTGACCTCATTTGCCGAAGAAGTACGACGAGACTGTCAACCCTGTCGAGTTCCTCCAGATATACTCTACCGCTATCCACGCGGCGGGAGGCAATGAGACCGTGATGGCCAACTACTTTCCTGTGGCTCTAACCGAGACAACCAGGTCTTGGTTCATGAGTCTTCCGCCTAACCCCATCAACAGTTGGGTGGAGCTATGCCACCAATTCACTGCCAACTTTGGGAGCTCCTACACCCGATCTAGCACAGAGTTGGATCTGTTCGCCGTACAACAGAAATCGGGAGAGTCGATGTGATCGTTCAACTAGCGGTTTTCTCAAGTACAGAACACCATTCTTTCCATCTCCAACGCATCTGTCGTTGTGGCATTTTGACAAGGCGTCGAATACAAGAAGATGTTGGAGAAGCTGGCGACGAAAGAAGTCACTAGCATCACAGAACTCTTTAGCCTGGCTGACAAGTGTGCTAGGGCTACGGAGGGCCGTGAAATGCACTCCAAGCCAGCTCCGGTGGCTGATAAAAAGTCCTCCAAGGCTGAAGCCACTACCTCCAGTAGTGGAAAGAAGAAGAAAAAGTCCAACGGCAAGAAGAAGCTGTCGGCCGCCACGCATGCTGCTGCTGCGGCAGCAGCTCTAGGTGGTCGGGGGCCACATCTCGAGAAACGTCCTCGACCATCGCCTGAAGATGGCGGCGGTCAAAATATGTGGTGTCCAATCCAAAAAACCGACACCCACAATCTTGAAGATTGTCGTGAGGTCCAAAACCTTGTCGAGCGCTTCAACAAGCGCCGAGAAGAAGCTCCTTTCCGCTAGCGAGAAGGAAAGCAGAAAGTCAAAGAAGCTTCGGCTGATCCGGAGCTAGGCTTCTAGGACCCCAAGAAGGTCTTTAAGGTTGTGTACAACACCGTCAACGACGATTCTGACATCTCTGACAACGAGCGTCAGAAGACCCTCAATACCATATATGGAGTGTCTTGGGATATCACCCCCCCGCCGCGTCCTCAAGACCATGCGTCGGGAAATGGCTGCCACAACTCCTACCGCCAAGGCAGAACCCCATGGGAAGGGATGGAGGTTTGGCGCTCAACCTCCTTAGGTATGAAGCGTTCGTAAAGATCCAGCTGAAACTTTTGGACCTTCGTCCCTCACGTCCTTTCTCCGGGGTAGGTCCAGGGGCCATCAGTCCCCTCGTCTCAATCACACTCCCGGTGACTTTCGGGACTCGAGAGAATTACAGGACCGAGAAGCTGGTCTTCGAAGTGGCGCATATTAGCTTAGCCTTCAACGCCATCCTAGGCAGGTCTGCCCTGTATAGGTTCATGGTCGCAACACACTATGGCTACCTAGTGTTGAAGATGCCAACACATTCAGGCGTTCTTTGAATCTGCGGAGATCGTACTGCAGGAGTCACTATGTTGGAAGAACTCCACGCGCTTACAACAGCGCAAGATGAAGCATCCGGCAAAGAGCTAGCTACTCAACCTCCGAGCACTCATCACCAAAGCTAAACCTCTGCACCACGTGTGTAGCTAAGCGGTGACACCGACATACCCGTCAAAGTCGTCCAAATTGGTTCCGATCCTGCCCAGACCACCCGTATATCGGGAGGCCTGGACAACAAATAGAAACTCATCGGGGGAACCCTCCGTCGACAAGACAGCGATCAGAGCAGGGAGCTGAGGCGGCCATGCGATCATGGCACTCGGCAGCCCGATGGGAAACGCTGCTATAAATGCCTTAGTCCATTTCATCTGAAATTCCAATGCCGCAATAAGATTCGTTGCAATCTTTTCTTTAGATACGGGCATATTAGACAGAAATGCCTCTCGGCTGCCAGAATTTCTCGGGTTTGGCGCAAGAGAAGCATGCCCCCCATTAAGGCCTCTGGCCTTTCCACGGAACTGTCATCTGCCATCGTCATTTGCAACCACAACCGCCCCCTCAACTTCTCCTCTGCTGCTCCCTCTTCCTGGCTCCTCCGCATCCTGCACTCCACATCCGTCTTCGCCGCTCTTTCGCCGGCCAACTCTCTTAGCCTCATGGCCAACTTCCCGGTTGATCCCTCGAGGTTCCTGGCCAACCAACACTTCAACTTCACTGATGGAGGCCCGGACCGGCTGCCTAGGATGGTGGTGCACCTTCCCGGTCACCATCACCCGGCTCACAAAGAATTTGTTGTGGCGGTGGACACTGAGCGTGTGCTGCAGGAAGATCAGTACGATGATTTCAGGCTACGGATCCGGAACTTCCTTCTACAAGACATGGGTATCACCGTTACTCACTCCTGTCTCACCCCGCTGGGCATAGCTCTTTTTGCATTCCAGACCAGCTTGTTTAGAGACTTGCTTGTGATGAGAGAGCCAATCGTGGTAGATGGAGTCCGTGTGTCCTTCATCAGGCACGACTTTGGCAGAAACCGCCGGACTCATGAGTTTGGTTGTGTTGGTTGGTTTATGATCTTGGGCTTCCCACTTGACTATAGGACGGTTGAAGCTATTGAGTTAGCAGTTTCTGGTTTTGGCAAGTTACTTCAGTGGCACACAAGCCCGAGGGCCCTGGGCTTCATCTTGGTCAAATGTCTCTACACCAATGCAAGGTTCATCCCCAGAAGTTTAGTCCTGCGTCAAGGCACCAGGGATGGGGTCGGATGTTCCTGGTCTTGCCCGATGTACATTCTCAATTGGATTGCCCCGAATGGCTTTGGGGAAGTAGATGGTTGGGGCATCCCCCCGGAAGATGACCTGCCACCTAATGGCAACCCTCATCCTCTTCAAGAACCACCTGAGGAACAGCCAGAAGATGATGATGAATGGTCGGTGCCTGATGAACAGCACCAGCAGCAGGACAATGATGGCTGGGAACCATGGGGGCCGCCACCGCCCCCATCGCACCAGGAGATGGACGTCCTCTCTGACGCCTCACCTCAAGAGGAAGCTTCAAACGACGCGAACACGACTGAACCGACTGTTAGAGCTTCAAGGATGGAGCAACAGAACTTCTCACTGGTCAACCCGGAGGATGTTACGCAGCAACCAGACTGGCTTCACCCCCTGGACTCGGTGGGGCTGAGAAGAATGCTCCAGGTGGCCTTCCCGAACTCCCCCTATGCATGGTGGAACGTCCAGTTCAACGAACCCAATGGGCAAGGGGGGTTCAATAAAGTCATCACCATGTCGCTCTCTAACTCCACTGATCAGCAGACAAGGGATCAGAGTTCTGGCCACTCCTCAGTAGTCATCAAAGATATCACTGTCGAGCCCATTGTTGCTACAGATAAGATAAAAGGAAAACAAAGCAAGGCCCTGAAACCGGCAGTAGCGGAGATTGTTGGACCCTCTTACTCCAACCGATCACTGGAACCCAGCAAACCAAGGAGGAGCCCTTGGCTCCAAATGCTCATGCAGGGACATCGGACCACGCCTCCACCTGCTCAGGAGGATGGCCCTGATGCTGGTACATCTGAGGATACGCCGTCACTCAATCTCTTTCCAGGTCCAATCAAATTCCCCAGTCTTGACTCTCTTGACTCCTGCCATCCCTACCCTGAACTCTCCACTGATGTGCTGCAGGCGACGGTGGTAAACGAGTGCAGCGTTCCCCCTAAGGTGGCGCGCCAGATGATGTCCCTCCCGGAGCTGAATGACGATGTCGTACATCAAGCTTGACTTGCTGGGAGTGGAGGGCACCGGGCACACTGTGGGCTGCTATGTTGTTGATGGGTTCGTCTTTTGGGAAGCTGTTGTTTGGAATTGTAGTGTGGTTGTTTTAAACAGTATTGGCTGTTGTTTTGTGGTATGCTCTATTGGGAAAATGCGTTGTTGGGAACACTTCTGCATTTTGATCGGCCGGTGGCCGGAACCTCAGTTTATGGCAGTTAGTCTTTTCTGGAGTTTGTTGGCTGTGACTTATTTCTATGCTGCTTGGCTCATCTGTCTTTCTGATTACTGGTTTGTTCGTTGGCCCTCGTTGCACACTGACCTTAGTTTCATAGGCCACATCCTCATTCACTCGGTCGGGATTACTTCCCGGACTGCTCTGTCATCCCTGACTATTATTTATGGCGCACAACATAAACCATAACTGGAATGTCTTCAACTGGAACATTCGTGGTCTTAATAACACTGCTAAGCAGCAAGCAGTCACATCCAAAATAGAGGAGGTCCAGGAGTGCAATATGTTCTGTATAAAAGAGACCAAAATGGAACATATTGGCATTTCTTTCCTTAAATGACTGGCGCCTAGAAGATTCAATAAATTCGCCTTTGCACCATCCAGGGGTGCCACGAGAGGTATACTGGTAGCCTGGAGTGATAGCTTACTTCAGGGGGAAGCTCTGGATATCAGGGACTTTGCCATATTCATGCGGCTCACATCCCGACAGAATGGGGTCGTCTGACACCTGATCTCAGTCTATGGACCTTGTCAGGGACCTCGTCGGCAGGAGTTCATCGACTGGCTCTGGAATCTCTCATTGCAACCGCAGGAGCTATACATGATATTGGGGACTTCAACTTTTATCGCCACGCCAGTGATCGCAACCGCACGGGAGCGAATATAGGGGACATGCAGATGTTCAATGACATCATCCAACACTTGGGACTTATTGAAATCCCTCTCCAAGGTAGGAATTACACTTGGAGCAACATGCAACAATCGCCTCTACTTGAGCAACTCGATTGGTGCTTTACCTCAGCGCAATGGTACCTATCATTTCCCAACTCCTCACTTCGGCCACTGGCCAGGGACACATCAGACCATGTCCCACTAGTAGCTCAGATATGCACCACCATACCTAAATCAAAATGCTTTCATTTTGAAAACTACTGGCTCAGACATCCACAGTTTCTCACCATGGTCAAGGACTCGTGGGACCAGCCTCTGCCAACAGTTGGTAGTGCAAGGAGAGTTTCTGCTAAATTAAAACGTCTGAGATACAAGCTACGCAAGTGGAGCAGATCACTAGGTGGGCTGAAAAAAACTGATCAAACGATGCAATGAAGTTATTCTGATCATGGACACAATGGAAGAGCAGAGGACACTATACTTGCAGGAAAGCTGTTTCAGAATCATGATCAAACGACAACTCACTCAGCTCTTAAAGCAACAGAATGACTACTGGAGACAACATTATACAGAGCGTTGGGCCATGTTTGGTGATGAGCCAACCAAATTCTTCTTGGCTGCAGCAACAGAAAGATATAGGAGAAACAATATATCAGTCATTCAAGATGACCATGGAGTGGAGCTGATGGATCATGCGCACAAGGCCTCAGCCCTCTTGAAGTAATTTTCTGAAAGGTTAGGGCAATCTGCCCCGACTCAACAATGGCCACAAATCCACCATTGGGTGCTGCCTGGACAACATCTACATACATTATGCAACTCGGTCACTAGGGAGGATATTGATGCCACACTCAAAAACATGCCAACTGACAAAGCCCCAGGTCCAGATGGGTTCAACACAAAATTCTTTCAGGCATGCTGGCACATCATTAAGGAAGACATTTATATGTTGTGCTCGGACTTCTTTAATGGCAACATCAGTATCCAGCCTCTGAACAATTCCTTAATCACTCTCATCCTGAAGATCAATAATCCCTGCAGGGTTACAGATTACAGGCCCATATCACTGTTGAACTCCACTATCAAACTGATCACTAAGATACTCTCAGTTAGATTGTAGGAAGTCATCCCAACCATTATCCACAAAAATCAATATGGTTTCATCAAGAAAAGAACCATCCAGGACTGCATGGCTTGGGTCTATGAGTACCTCTATCAATGCAAAAAAACCAACACTGGTGTCATCGTACTCAAACTGGACTTCGAAAAATCCTTTGACAGGGTGGAACATGACTTCATTATACACATGCTGAGAGTTTTGGGTTTTCCTGAACAGCGGATCACATGGGTAACAGATATTCTGTCTACTGCCACCTTCTCAGTTCTTCTCAATGGGGTGCCAAGAAAGACTTTTCACTGCAGAAGAGGTGTTCGGCAGGGGGACCCATTAGCCCCCCTGCTATTTGTGCTGGCAGCAGATCTTCTACAAATTTTAATCAACGAAGCAGTGGAGCTGGGGCTTCTATCATTGCCACTGCATCAAGAAATGAACGAGGACTTCCTGGTAGTACAATATGTAGATGACACTATTCTAATCCTCAAAGCCAACCAGAGACAGTTGTTCTTTCTGAAAAACTTACTACAATCCTTTGGGGGAGCTACAGGGCTAAGAGTGAACTCGGCAAAATCAAGCTTAACACCAATAAACACTGATGAAGAGGAGGCCACAATTCTAGCAGCCACACTGGGTTGCACTATTGGTTCATTCCCATTTACTTACTTAGGTCTGCCGATGAGCCTCGACAGACCCAAAGCAGATGCCTTTGAAGGGCTTGTCTTAAGGGTGCAAAAAATACTAATTGGAGCAGCAACATGGTTGTCAATGGCTGGTCGATGCACACTCATCAGCAGCGTTCTATCCGCCATCCCAATTTATGCGATGTGTACCATCAAATTGAGACAGTCAGTCATTCAAGCTATTGACAAAGCCAGGAAACAATGCTTATGGAGAGGCTCGGACGTCGCTGGCAAGGGCCGGCCCCTGGTGGCCTGGAACCAAGTTACAACACCAAAGGAAAATGGAAGCTTGGGTCTGAAAAACCTCACTGCAATGAATGGAACCTTGCTCATGAAATTCCTCTGGAAAATCTATAACAAAGCAGACATCTTCGGGGTTCACCTCATCCATCAGCGCTATTGTAGAAATGGTAAACCCCCCCCCCCCCACAGCACAAAAGGAAAAGGATCCTTCTGGTGGAGGGATGTTGTGAGCCTATCTGATTCTTTTCTCAGGAATTTTGAAGTCAAAACTTCCGCAGGGGAGACAATTCGACTATGGCAGGATCAGTGGGAAGGCCACCTCCTCAGAAGGGACATGCCCCGTTTATACTCCTTCGCAAAAAGAACCAACATCTCAATGGCCCAATACCTCAGCAGCTCAGACCATCACAATCACTTTTTTCAACCATTGTCGGAGGAAGCACTGTTGGAACTGGCCAATCTGGAGGCCATGCTGGAGGAAATTTCACACAGGGAAGCTGCACAGGATGAGTGGACTCCAATCGGGGGAAGAAGAACTTTCAGCTCCAAGCTTATTTACAACAACTATTACAAACACATCAACCCACCAACACCCTTTAGCTGGATTTGGGCCTCAAAGGTGCTAAAGAAAATAAAGATCTTCATGTGGCTGATGTTTCGGGACTGGCTCAACTCACGCAACCTCCTGAAGAGAAAAAACATCATGATTGACGGGAACGACTACACCTGCGTGCTCTGTGCTGACAATGTGGAGGAACTCACGTACCATCTCTTCTTTAACTGCTCCTTCAGCATGGCATGCTGGAATGTCCTTGGGATTCACTGGGACCATGACATCCCCTTCTTTCATACCCTGCAAAAAGCCAAGCTCAGCTGGGGTCATCGCGCCTTCATGGAAACCTTCTCCATAGCGGCCTGGGAGATCTGGATTGCTCGTAACAATGTCATTTTCAGAAACTCTACTGCCTCTGTAAATGCCTGGAAACGATCCTTCATTGCTTCTACAAGGCTTCAAGCCTGCCGTTTTAAGCCCGAGGATAGGGCCAATGTGCTCTTGTGGCTTCAGAGTTTGTAAAGGATGTTCCTCCCTCTAGAACACCTAGTCAAGCTCTGCTGAGCTATTGTAACTCGCTGTTACCTCGTCTCTTTTAATATATGTTTTATGGCTGTCGGGGTTCTCCCTTGCAGTTTTTCACCGATCAAAAAAAAACAAATAGAAACTCGCGCTCATCACTTTCCTCCGGACGAATGTTGACGTGTTTGCCTGGCAACCATCACAAATGCCTGGGATCCCTAGGGAGGTGATTGAGCACATTCTGAAGATATATCCCGACGCACGGCCAATAAACCAGAAGGTTCGTAAGAAATCAGTCGAGCCCCAGAACTTCATCAGACAAGAAATCAAGAAGTTGCTCGAAGCTGGTTTCATCTGGGAGGTTCGTCATCCATGATGGCTGGCAAACCCAGTCTGTCGAAGTGTAGCAACGACACTTCCCCCAGTACTACTAAAGTGTATCTCGCGGAGGTTCTTGTTTTGGTTGGGGCACGCAGAGATCAGGATCAAGATGATGACACTAGAAATTTACGTGGTTCGGGACACCTGAGCGTAATACCCTACTCCACGGGGTGTGTGTTGTTGTATTGAGAATAAGTAAGATGCCTAGTGTCTGGCTCAGCTTGGATCTCCCCCTCTGTATCATGCGGCTCAGTCCTTTTATAGTCCAAGGACTGACCGTTACATCATTTGTCTGGCCCGATATGTGGCCCTGTCATATTTAATAGCCTAATACAATGTCTATGAGCAGTAAGCAGGTTAATAGTGTGATAATGTGCCTTAATGGTTGCATTACCTCTATTAATAGTGCTCTGATCGTGTGTCAATAATATAGCATTAATGACACGTAATCAGGTCTTTTAACTGCCGCTTTAACTGTCCCTTGAATGTCCATGCTGGAGGAGATCCGCCAAATTATTCGTTGGTGATGAAGGTCCGGAGGCTCCACACGTGGCAGCTTTGGAGCTTTCCCTTGCGGGGAGGTAGCTCCGAAACCGCTATACACATGTCGGCACCGGAGCTCCCCTCTGTTGGTGGTTAGGTTCGAGGTTATTGTGCATGTGTTAATAGCAAAACTTTCCTATGTTGGGAGTTTATTTCCGGACTTACATTGCACGTGTCAACCCTGGAGCTTCCCATATGAAGGGTGCGGGTCCGGTGTAGTGTGACATGTGGGGCCTTAGGAGACCTTCAAATTTGACAGGTAGAACTCTCTTGCACTTCTTGCGATATTGTGGGGTACCCGGTACACAGGGTACCGACACAGTCGTTGTACCCAAGGCCAGCGAGAAGCTTCATATGTGTATCGACTACACCACCTTGCATAAGGCATGTCCAAAAGATTCATTTTCACTACCTAGGATAGACCAGATAGTGGACTCCACCTCCGGGTGTGAGCTATTGTGTTTCCTAGATGCATTCTTCAGATCCAAATGTCTAGGGAAGATGAAGAGCATACTGCCTTCATAACAGTAGATGTGTTGTATTGTTATACTGACATGCCTTTCAGTACCAAAAATGCTACTTCAACATTTGTGCGAGACATGCACAAAACCTTTGGAGAGCTCATTAGGGACTTGGTGGAGGTCTACGTCGATGACATCATCGTGAAGATGAAGAACAAGGAGTCACTCCTTGACAACTTGCAAGCCGTCTTTGACAAGCTGCAAGTGACGCGCACCAAGCTAAACCCAGACAAATGTGTCTTCGGGGTTAGCTCCGGGAAGCTCCTCAGATTCTTGGTGACTCACCGAGGAATTGAGGCAAACCTGACGAAGATCAAGGCTATCAAAGACATGCGGCCCTCAGCCCGCATCAAGGATGTCCAGAAGCTAACTGGATGTCTAACTGCGCTCAGCCGGTTCATCTCAAGATTGGCAGAATGGGTGCTTCCCTTCTTCAAGCTATTGAGGAAGACCGGACCATTTCATTGGTCCCAAGAAGCAGAGAAGGCTTTGCAAGAGCTCAAGCAGCTCCTCACCACATTACCAATCTTGGTAGCTCCGAACCCTGGTGAGCCTCTTTTGCGTTACATTTCGGCAACTACGGAGGTTGTCACCATGGTCCTGGTTGCAGAAAGACCAGAGCCACCAACAGTTTAGGAGCCCAGACCCCTCTGGGAGGGTCCCAAGCTACCTGAAGGCGAATCTGGGTCCCAGCCCCCAGACACGGATCTTCAACGCAAGCTGCCCAAGGATCAACCTCTCTCATCTGAGGGAGTTCACACGGCTGAAGAAGAAATTTCGGACCCCTCCGACAGGGTCTAAGAAGCTCAAGAAGAAGGTATGGACCCCTCCAGGAGGTTCTGGGTTGATGAAGAAGAAGCTTTGGGGCCTTCAAGGAAGGTTCAGACTGTCCAACAGCAAGTGTATTTCATCAGCGAAGTACTCCATCATACCAAGACTCGCTACATTGAGGTGCATAAGCTGCTCTATGCAGTTTTCATCGCCTCAAGGAAGCTATGTCACTACTTCCAAGCCCAGAAGATATTAGTGGTAACCTCTTATCCACTGCGTGCTATGCTACATAACCCCAATTCTACTGGTAACATTGCAAAGTGGGCAGCGGAGCTGGCAAAGTTCGATCTCGAATTCCTGCCTCAACATGCTATCAATAGTCATGCATTGGCTGACTTCGTGGCGGAGTGGACCCCTTCTTCATCAAATCCAGGGGGCCCCAGTGAGCAGAAGCCAGGTCTTAGTCTTCACTGAGCCTCACTAGACTCTCTACTTCGACGGCTCCGTGCAAAAGCAGAGTGTCAGAGTTGGAATCCTTCTCCTTGCTCCGACCGGTGAGAAGGTCAAGTATATGGTTCACCTTGACTTCAAGGCAACCAGCAACATGGCGGAGTATGAAGCTCTCATCTATGGGCTTAAGATAGCGCTATCATATGGCGTCAAGCAGATGTTGGTGAAGGGTGATTTGCAGCTCATTATCAAGCAAGTCAAAGGCGAATGCAGCTGCAACAACCCGCAACTCGCTGCTTACCTTCTTGAAGTTCAGAAGCTCCAGAAGGATTTTGATGTCCTGGACCTCTGTCATGTCCAGTGTCTCAACAATGCTGAAGCTGATGAACTCTCAATGAAGGCTTCAACCAGAGCTCAAGCTCCTGACAGAATTTTTGCCAGGAGATTGTCAAAACCAACCGCTCATCCTGCCAAACTGAGCGAAGGGGGCGAGACCAGCACCTCAAAGCTGGCGGTCCCAGTGGCCCTGTTACCATGGCATCCACAAAGGGTCGTAGGCATTGCAGGAAGCTCCGAGCAACCCAACGCGCAAGATCTGGAGGCTCAAGTTAGCTCTAATGCATGGATCTCGGAGATCCAGAGCTACTTGAAAGAAAACATCCTTCCTGAAGATGGTGCATCCGATGATCGGATTGTCAGATTGGCTAAAAGATACTCGCTCGTAGAAGGGGATCTTTACCGGCGTGGTTCCAACGGCGTCCTAATGTGGTGCATTTCCCGGGAAGAAGGTCGTGAGCTCCTCGTGGAAATCCATGAATGCGAGTGCGGGAACCACACGTCTTCCTGCACGTTGGTTGGTAAAGCCTTCCGGCATGGCTTTTACTGGCCTACGACACTGCAGGATGTAGTTGAGCTGGTAAAAAAGTGTGAAGTGTGCTAGTTCCATGCGAAACAAATTCACACACCGGCTCAGTTGCTACAAATGATACCTCCTACAATGGTATTCGCTGTGTGGGAGATGGACACTTTGGGACGTTTCCCAAAAGTCGTCGGAGGTTACAGGTTCATGTATGTCGCCATCGATAAGTTCACCATGTGGCCAGAAGCTGCTCCAGTTGTGATAATCAACAAACAATCAGCTATCAAGTTCTTGAAGTCCATAGTCTACAGATTTGGAGTTTCGAACAGAGTCATAACTGACAATGAAACCAAATTCACAAGTGCAACATTCTAAGAATACTATGAAGACCTCGGCATTCAAGTCAGCTACGCATTAGTAGCCCACCCGGCAAGTAATGGCCAAGCCGAGAGACCAAATGCAGAAATATTGAAAGGACTCAAGATGCGCACTTACGAGCGCCTTAAGAAACACGGAGCCAACTGGATAGAGGAGCTTTTGTCCACACTGTGGGCAAGCAAGACAACACCTAGCCGGTGAGCTAGAGAGACACCCTTCTTCCTGGTGTACGGAGCTGAAGCAGTCCTTCCTCTGGAAATCACCATGGGGTCTTTCTGAGTCCGGACCTTCGACAAAGCCGCACAGGACAAGCTCCAGCGTGAAGACCTTGACCTCGTCGACGAGGGAAGGTGCCAAGCAGCTGTTCGGAATGCACGATATCGCCAGGCGCTCCGGCGCTATCACCAAAGACATGTGCGCAACCGACAGCTTGAAGAAGGTGATCTGGTGCTGAGGAGAATACTAACTCATGAAGGGGTGAACATATTGTCCCCTAGTTGGGAATGTCCCTTCCGAGTGATCAAAGTATCCCGTCCAGATACGTTCGCTTGGCAATAGAGGATGGGACTCTGCTTCCCAATCCTTGGATTATCGAGCACCTCCATAAGTTTTATGCTTAGTTTCATGGGGGTGAGTCCTTAATTACACACAATGTAAGTTATAAAGTCTATACAAAAGGCCGAGTAGGTCTTAAACGAGAACATCACCCCTTCAGGAGGGTATGGGCAGTTCAAGCCCACCTAACTTGGTCCTTGTACTGAAAGTGCGGCTTACCTACCCTGGGTTAGAACAAGATGAATAGCACACTTGGCTTGGTTCCGTACCCTAAGTGTGTCCTTGTCTACCCTGTAATTCGGACCTATAATGAAGACATTGTTGTGTGAAAGAAGACTCCATGTGCATTAAATTTTGTACAAGCTCATTTCTTTTACTATTTCTTTTCCTTCTTGTCTATAATGAGGTTGTGCAATTCTTTTTCAGATTTACTTCAAGTTATTCAAATGATATACGAGTTATATTGTTGATCTTTTTCGGATCTTAGCATTTCTTGATGGTCTACTCGCCTAAATGCCAAAGCTAATGACAGGTCCGGAGTGCGCTATCGACTTAGATTGGTCCAACACCCTAAGTACGCCACTCTACCTATATTTCGGCAGGCCTCATTAGGGCGGGTCCAAAAGGCATTAGGATCTGAGGAGATTACATCGATTTACTTGTTATCATGATGAATTCCTTCGGACCTAAATTTTAAAATAAGAACAGTAAGCTGCAAACAACTTATAGACGAGAGGACGAATTTTACTGTTTTTCTTGTCTTTAACGCGCAGGAAAAATGGAAAGTTCATAGCGATTGTGGATGTTGTCGGAGCTACTAAGCTCTGACAACCCCCAGGGGGCCTGCCGTCGATGTTTTATATGTTGAAAGTGGGCGTCCTCGGTGCTAACAAGCTTCGACAACTCCCATGGGGGACAGTTGTCGACGTGAAGAATTAACGGCAATCTAAACGGTGATGGTGGAGAAATCACCCAGAGTGGGTCCGCCGTCGATGTATTATACATTGACAAGTGGACGCTATCGAAGCCAGGAAGCTCTGATGATTTGAGGAGGCTCGCCTCAACGTTTCTAAGCATTTGTGGTGGGTGCTGTCGGACCTACCAAGCTCCGACACCTCCTAGAGGGCCCACTGTCGACGCTCTATGTGTTGGCAGTAGGCGTAGTCGGGCCTACCAAGCTCTGACACCTCCCAGGGGACTCATCGTCGACGCTCTATGTGTTGGCAGTGGGTGCCATCGGACCTACCAAGCTCTGACAACTCCCAGAGGGCCCGCCGTTGACGTCACAAAGGGTCCCTCGAGATGTCGGAGGTAAACTTCGGACCTAAACTAAATGTTCTAGCCACAAGTTCGGAGCGTTCAAGTCATCAAGACATCGTCCGATCCTTTTGGTACATGTTCGCAATCAAATTGTGTACATCTACCAGGGGGCCAACAAGATAAATGACAATGTATTGAAGACAAATACAAAATGGAATTCATTCATTCAAGAATATTGGATTTCATTCATTCGAAGGATTGGATTACAAAATGAGGATTACAAGTAAAGGGCAGAAGAAAAAGGTCCTACCTACTGGAGGACCTAAGTACTATGGAAAAATGAGGCAACTTTCTCGGTAGCCTCACGAACGCTGGCCCTAGCGGCATCTTCCTCTTTGGCAATGGTCCCTTCGACCACCGGATCGAGAGATAAGTGGGGGTCCTGACTTTTGAAATACGTCAGCACATATTCTGTGACGCTCTTGGCCAGAGACTTCCCCTCTATCTCCAGTTGGTCGATGATGACGTTACCCATCGCGTCCAACTTGTTGCTGGTAGAGCTCAACGCCACCAGCGCCTTGTCCAGCTCCAGCTCCGGGTCATCCAAGTGACCGAAGCCAAGTGGCACTAGAGCTTTATTGGCATGAACCAGAAAATCCCAGACTCGTTGGGACTCAGTCACCCTCATACTCCTCAATTCCTCCAGTGCTCTCGTAGTGCCCGCAAGCTCTGAACCTTCCTGGGCGACGCGCTCGACCTCCTTGGCATGTTGCTAAATACTCTCAGCCACCTGCTTTTCTCGGTTAGCAAGCTTCGACTCCCGGAGGTGGATGCAGTTCTGGCGGTTCGCCAGGTCCTTCTGCGTGCCTTTCACCTTCTCCTCCCTAGTTGCGACATCAGCTTTTCTCTTGGAGAGCTCATGTCCCATCTTCCAGTTCTTCTACTCCTCCTGCTTGCACCGCTATTCAAATTTTTTGGTGCGGTCAGCCAAGATTTGCTCCCCAGAGACAGTCTCTGGGCGAGCTCCTCTTCTCTCTTCATGATATCCTCCTGCTTCTCTAGGAGCTTATCTTCCCTCTCATCAAGGTCTCATCAGCGCTTCAGGAGAATCTCATTCAGCTCGGTGAGGTTGTCTTGACGATCGTCAGTAGCCTCATTGCTCTTCCTAATATGCTCGAGAATCTCCCGACTCTTTGCGTTGAGGGCCCTTATGGAAGCTTCCCGCTCATCTAGCAAGCGGCCCCAATATATCAGCCGGACCTTTTCCTTCTCGATCCATTCCCGTTGGACACCAAGCCTTGTTTGCGCCTACTTGGTCTCAAAGTGAAGTCTGTTGCGCTAACGCCTCAAGGTGTGGCGCTCTTCTTCGAGGACCTTGCTGTCA
Source organism: Tuctoria greenei (assembly GCA_036927565.1). NCBI lineage: Eukaryota > Viridiplantae > Streptophyta > Magnoliopsida > Poales > Poaceae > Tuctoria > Tuctoria greenei. The sequence continues at coordinate 13,111,603 of JAYESD010000001.1, read as the reverse complement.
TAGCCGATTGCGAGTTGAACTTGATGGAGACTGAAGCAGGCGTTGTCGATAGACAAAGCCAATGGAATTGGCTCCGAACCTGTTGGGATCTCCTCCGCTGGCTCCAAGGGGTCTTCTAACACAAAAATTGGGTCTCACGACACAAGTGTGGTCCCCTGCAGTTCTGCAGCACTAGGGTCGCCCTCCGGGAGCTCTTCTGCCTCCACCGAGGTCAAGGAAGGTCCCACCAAGTGAACTTCAACCTCCTAGGCTGACGATAGGGGTGGGCGTTCGGTCTACCCGATAAATTCGGTTATGTTATTTCGGTCTTTTTGAATTTTGGTTTTTGAAAATCACTACCCGAAATGTTATACAAATATTAGGTACCCAAAATTTTTGGGTACTTAAATTTCGGTTCGGTCTTCGGTCTTACCCGAAATACCCGAATTGTACATTATTTTTACTTCATGCTCTCAACAATCAATATAAGTTTAATATCGTTCATAAATTTGATATCGAGAGACAATACATTATTAGTTAATTAATGATGAATCATAAATAAATAGTTTAATCTAATGATTTCACATATCAAAACTCACAAATGAAATATCAAAATCTATATTGTTTAGGATTCATAGATTATAATTTAACTTGATATTTTATTGTTTGGTTATTCGGTTATTTTGGGTATCCGAGAGTGATACCCGAATTCGAAATTAATAAATCAGTTATTTAGATTTGATACCCGAATAGGTACCCGATACCCGATATTTCGGTCTTTTCGGTCTTGGTCTCGGTTTTTTCGGTTCGATTTTTTCGGTCCCGGTTTTTTTGCCCACCCCTAGCTGACGACGAAGATCCCCCTGCCGGATCTTCAACCATCGGCTCTGTGGGTGGAGGGCCTGCCGCTGATTCTTCTAGGTGCTCCGGCTCAGACATGAGCGGCTCCGGAGTAATCACCTCTGGGGTCGGTGTTGGATCTTCGCCCAGAGTCCCCACCACCTCCGGCTCAGAGGTCAGGACCTCAACAGTCTTCGACTCAAGGGCTGGAACTTCAACCATCTCCGGCTCAGGGGCCACGTGGTGCCTGGTGAGGGGCCCACTTGTGGGGCTCTTTTCAGTGAGGCTAACGATGATGTCCGACTGGAAGACGCTCACGACCTGCAACGTCATCTCGAAGAACTGGACACCCAAGACCACCTACACCTCGCGCCTCAACTTTGAGGTTTCTCTCTGACGGTGCCACGCCTCCGGGAGCCCACATTTTATCGGCCCCTGGGAGGTAGATGCTAGCAATGGCTGACATGTCACTTGGCAGCCAGGCAGGCAATCATTCAACTGGATCGTTCAGTAGAGTTATGGTTTGATTTCATCATTGTTCGTGTTTGTGGTGAATGATGTATCCCTGCATCAGATTTATCGCGTGAGAGAGTGACGCGGGGGTGTGTTTGGCTGTGTCCCAAGGTACAGGCAGTGGTCGTCTCCAAAGGGAGGCAGGGCGCTTGCTGCTTGCTTGGCTTTGCACGAACAATTTCTGTCATGGAGGCTTGAATCCTTCGTGGTGGAAGCTTGCTGGCTGGACCGCGAGGGTTTTGTTTGGATCCCTCGTATCCTTTGCCTTCGTCGCTCACGTGTTGTGTGTTTTTGCATCCGTGTTTTCTTTTCTGTTTTGTTTACCCTGCTTCAAAAAGGTTCAGGATTTGTGACAAATGTCTCATGTGTATGTGAGTGGCCCCAAGCTCTCGTCTCAGGTTTGCAAATCTTATATGTCCGCGTGAGAGGATGAATGTGCGTGGTGTTTGAGATCCTGCATGGTTCCATGTAAGTTTCAGAATGTTGGCACATCGATATCTTGTTGTCATGTCTGTCAAAGATAGTTGCAGTGAATGCGGTTGTTCATTGAGGATCATACTGTATTCGCGGGGCAAATACATGATCATGGTGCAGTACTACAACGATACGCATAGCTGTTCTCTCTGAGATCGAGTTATTCCGTGTCATTATCTGCCTACCACACTGACACACAGACAGTTAAACTAACCATAAGTAAGCCCGACCCGTACCATCATTTTCATTTCTTATTGGGCCTCATATGGGCCAGATTCTTTGCTGATGAGGTCCGGCCCAACCCACTCGACGCATGGTCATCAACATATTCGTCGATGGCATGTTGACCCTACCGTGTGTCCGTGCCAGGTCTACGGTATTACCCGGCATCACGTTCTCCTCCGGGCGGCGGCCAGGGCCAGGGCACGTCCGTCCACGCTCGTCTTCACCTCGATTCTCTTCTCCGAAATATGTAGCAAATCTCCCACCACCTCCTCCCCTGCTCCACCCGTAGCTTGAGAGACACTTCACTGGAGTCCGGAGATAGCACGCAGGAGTCACGTTGCCCGTGGAAAAGGCAGCGACGGTGTAACACACAGTCGATCTTGGGAGCAATCAATGACGAACGACACCAAGATCCCGAGAAAACAACAGAATCAAAGCCCCAAATCTGCATATAAATGTCCACAAGAATAGAAATACAAACTGAGAGAAATAACCAGGATAGTACGGGGATCCTCGCCTGAATATTACTCTCGCCAATCACTCCAAGTATCAGGTAGATAGGGTTAGAAATATTTAGTAGAGAAGATAGAGGAGAGGAATCAGACAAGAGAGAGAACTTTGAGAAGAGGAGGAACGAGAATGATTTTCTATTTCCTATCACGGAAGCCTCCGTCCCCTTTCCCTTTTTAACCCCCCGGACCCATGGCCCACCAGGCAGGGTTGTGACAGATGGACCCACCCGTCTGTGAGTCGCACTGCCGCTGCAGCTTCCGCGGGTCGCCATTAGCGGGTGAAGGAGAAGAGGAGGAGGAGGAGTAGGAGGAGGTGAGGAAGCAATGGGCGCGGCGGAGGCGACGGGGGAGGAAGGAGTGATGGCAATGGACTTCTTCTGGTCATACACGGACGAGCCGCATGCGTCGCGCCTCCGGGAGATCCTGGCCAAGTACCCGCAAATCAAGGAGCTCTTCGGCCCGGATCCGTGGGCATTCCTCAAGGTGACGTCACCCGCTTATCGCTCTTGTCCTGTCGTGCGAATCTCGGTCCTTGTTGTGTTCTTTGTCCTAGTTATGCTAAATATGACTAAATAATTGGATTATAATTGCTGAGCTCTAAATGCATTTATACTTTGTGTAGGGACGGTTGCAGATTCACTGTTACAGGAGTATAATTGCTTGAACTTTCATTTTTGTCAATTGCTCGTTTCTTTAGAATTTCTTGAAGTATTAGTAGTGTTTGTTATGCGATATTGCAAAATTCTAAAGCACCGCAAGTCTGTCGTGCTCCATATCCTGAGGCAAAAATTAGTAAGCAAACACATTATAATCAGAAGCTTCTTCCATTGAATTTTCATGTCCGTCGACTATTACTCTTTCTGGGAACTCTGTTGGCTTCACAGATGTGCTGCACCTTTGCAAATTGCCAACAATACTTTTCTATACATGAATTGGCACTTGCTTCCTCTGATTGGCTACTAGGATTTTTTTGGAGGGCATCATAGTTCTGCTGAGCTGACCTTTCTTGTTGGTTCAGACCTTGTCCCGACCATACTTTTTATTTTTGAAATGTCAGTTGTTACCTCAGATTCGGTACTGGGTACTACATCTATTAAAATTTATAAGATCCGTAATCTATAGTATTTTGGAATATGAACAGAGAAACTTCTTCAAAAGTCAACCAATTTCATTTGTGAGATGTTAACGCGCAAAATCATCTTTATCATTTACGTAACTATGATGTATTTTGATGGTTGTTTCAACATTGTTTGCATATTGTTGCAGTTATTTCACTATAGTTGTGGACTGCCACATTCCTTAGAGATGCTTGCTGGTTGAAGATATTGATAGTTGCCTACATCTTCGGCTCCTTTCTAAACCACAATATGTTCCTTGCAATCCACAAACTCAGCCACAATCTCGCCTTCACCACACCATCTCTTAACCGCTGGCTAGGTATCTTCGTGAACCTCCCAATTGGTGTCCCCATGTCCATAACATTCCAAAAGTACCACTTGGAGCACAACCACTTCCAAGGAGTGGACGGAATCGACATGGATATCACCAGCCAAGCAGAGGCGCATGCCGTCAAAACACACGGTCAGCAAATGTTTGTAGGTAGTGCTCCAGCTCTTCTTCTACACGCTGAGGGCACTCTTCCTGAAGCCAAAGCCTCCAGACATCTGGGAATTTACCAACAGGTCATGTTTGATGCCAGCTTGGTGTACTTGTACGGCTGGAAGTCGCTGGCTTACCTTATACTCTCGACATTCGTGGGTGGCGGCATGCACCCTATGGCTGGTCACTTCATCTGAGAGCACTACGTCTTCAACCCTGACCAGGAGACCTACTCGTACTACGACCCCTGAACCTGATGACATGGCATGTGGGTTACCACAACGAGCACCACGACTTCGCGAGGATTCCAGGCACCAAGCTGCACAAGGTGAAGGAGATCGCGCTGGAGTACTACGACAGCCTGAAATCGTACAAGTCTTGGAGCCAGGTGATATACATGTACGTCATGGACTAGATGGTCGGTTCGTTCATCCGGATGAAGAGGAAAGCGCCCAAGAAAGATTTGTAGTTATTAGCTCTCCTGTCTGTGGATGGATTTTGTCAGAGATGCACTTGTTTCATCAGATGATATCTCTGTAGTAATTATGTGGGTGCACACTTGTTAACTCGTTGGAATTGTGTTGTCTGAATTTTGTCGGCATTTTTTTGCAAGTTCTAGACGTATCAAAAGTTATAGCAGACCGTATGCGGCTTGTTGACGTCCTTGGATATGAGAATGCAAAATATTGCAAATATATGCAGACGGTATGCGGCTTGTTGACGTCCATATTCCTTCGCTGTTCTTCGTCATTAAATATTGTGCGTTCTGTGACCAAGGTCTTCAAACTCCATTTTTTTCTATTTTTTCATCATTTTGTGGTGATAAGCATCCAAATTGTAGTATCTCTAAGAAGGGAACAACTAGAATGCAATCTGTGTTATGGTGCAATCGTGCAATCAGCTATTCCTATCCATTGGATATATATCATACGGTTGTTGCATTTTTTTATTTAACACCCTCAACCTAATGCACTCAGATGAAGGGGGTTAAGTGAAAAAATACAACAATCGTAAGATGTAGATCCAATGAATAGCAATGTCTGATTGCACGATTGCACCGTAACGCATATTGCATTGTAGAAATTGCCCTCTAAGAAAACACAAGAACATAAAGGATAAGTCTCTGTTTAAACTAGCTATTTAATCTAAGCTATACCCAAAAGATGAAGGTCATTACTCTATCCGTTCTAAAAAATTTGTCGTTTCGCTACAAAAGAGACAAACTTTCAAGGACAGAGAGAATAATTTTTTTATGAAAAAATAGTTGTGTTGTGATCCTACATGAATTTGAGATACAAACAGCATATGCCAAACTTCTTGGGAATAATGGATATTTTTCAGTTCATCAGAAGGTCATATTCAAGTAATGTTAGTGCAAGAGCTTGGCAATGCCTCCAAATTAACATGTGGACCTGTTAAGAAATTAAATTGAAGACACTGATTAAATCAGATCCGCAATTGACACTGATTTAAAAAAGGCAGCGACTGCTATGCAAGCAGCGCTTCTGTGCAAGCGTGCAAACAGATGTTTTGAGCCTTCCGATTACAATCTAATGGTGCCTTCTCTCAGGGGCTCCTTTGCATATTTCGTAGGTCAAAGTGGAAGGACTTATGTGAAAAAATTTAAGACACCGTTAAATTGTAATCAGAGAGCTCAAAACATCTTATTGCACGCGCTGCTTGCATAGCTGTCGCTGCCTTTAAAAAAACGATTCTTCTCTTTTCTTTCCACTCCTCTCGTCTCTGCCTCCCGACCGACCTTGCCTCGGGGAACCTAGCCGCCGGGTGCTTGGCGTCGCCCGTCGACCGCCGCCGCCCGACCTCCGACCTTCCTCGCCGCGTGCTCCTCGCCCGTAGAGCAGAGCCCCACCCCGCCGAGTCTGTCGAGCTCTGGTCGCCCGTGACGTGCAAAGTGCATCCACTCCGCGACCTTCTCCATCGACGCGCGCCACTTCCACCACCGCCTCGAAGAAGAGGACAACATCCAAAAATAGGATCACAGCACGCGCGGATCTGATCAGAGGGGGCCGCGGCTGCTAGTGCTAGTCCGTCGGCGATGTCGAGGGTTCGGGACAGGACGGAGGATTTCAAGGAGTCCGTCCGTGTCGCCGCGCTCTCCCATGGCTACACGGAGGTGAGCTCCATCCCAGACATTTTACACCACCTCTCCTGTTTAGTGAAGACCACGAGTAACCTTCAATTCTTAATGCTCCGTTGTGTTTGCTTATGTATGCAGGCTCAATTGGCTGCTCTCATGTCCTCCTTCATCATGCGGAAGCCGTCTCCCAAGTCACCATTCACGAATGCTGCGATTAAAACGGTAGGAGAGAGGGAGAGAGACCCCTAGGTTGTTCATTTGTTGGATGTGGGAGATTGCTAGTCTGACTCTTAGTTCGTGTTGATCTAGCTAGAGAGCATCATGGAACTCGAGAGGTTCATTGTGAAGCACAGGAGGGACTATGTGGACCTGCACCGCACAACAGAGCAGGAGAGGGACACCATTGAGCATGAAGTGAGTTGCATGCCATATCTGCCATTTATCTGTTGATATGATCTTGTTTTTCCTCTTATGATAAGTTGGGGACATATCTGATAAGCTCATTTTTTCTTTGAATGCAACATTGAAATTTTGGGATTATGTGCACTAGCATTTGCAATGTCCTAGAAGCTTCAGTTAAAAATTTTGCGTAAAAAGCTAAATGCCACATCGTCATACCTTTGTGTAACATCGAGTACTCATTCATAATTATACAATCCAGAATTATAGTAATTGAAAATTGTATATAAGTACAATCATTTACCATATTTTATTCTTTTTGCACGCACATATAGGTCAGGTAGGTTGCACACCTTTTTCTTATTGCTAGGAACTGAGTCTGGTGTTCTTTCTTTGACTCAGTTAGTTGACATGTGGATGTATGTACGCCTATAGCACCTATGTGGCTATGTCCAAGTCCTCTTAATATTAAGACTCAAATTTGGCTGTGTATTTTGTACTAATATATTCCTCCTTGGTTGCTTGAGCTTTTTTTCCATCTTGCTATTAATGTACATTGGGATATAGTGATAAGATATATTTAGCTTTTATGGACTGTTGAGTTGACATCCTGAATTCATACCGGTACTCAGTGTATTAAATTTCATAATTTTGCCCTGCTGGTCTATGCTTTCAGTTTAGTACTATGTCTAACTACTGAAAGTATGTTAGGTTGGTGTTTTCATAAAAGCATGCAAGGAACAAATTGATATCCTGAAGAACAGGATCCATGAAGAGAAGAGTGGAAGTGCGAAGACATGGCTTGGCATAAGGGATGAGAGTTCTCGGTTGGACCTGATAGCTCACCAGCATGGTGTGGTATGAATTTTATCCTGGTCATGGCCAATTGCTGCGTGCAGCCTATTTCTTGCATTGAACTTGCTTTCTTTTTTCCCCAAACATATTGCATTGGAAATTTACAAGGAACTAACTTTGATATTATATAGTCTGCTTCTTTACTTCTGCCTCCTTCCACCATAAGGCTCAGCATGCTTACTAAGCTGCTATTTTATCGTTGCTACCCCTACAGTTGGCGAAGATCATTTTCAATAGAACCAACATGTTAAATAGAATAATTGTGTCTATGTTCGCTATCGAGGCATTTAAGTCAGGTGTAGATTCTTCCTAGTTGGTCGCTTGATATTAACCTCCACTAGTTCATATTGAAACAATGGAATGAATAATATTTAATTTCGTTTTCTTGTTCAGATCTGAACCACATAACTGAGTTACCACATACAAAACACCTGGCTATATTTTTTGTACTTGCGAATTGCGATTTTAATTCCTACTTCCAAATTGTTGTATCAGTCACCTGTTGCCAGTGGTTTTACGATTTTTTTAATGCTCAAATAAGCTGTTTGATTTATGTATTATTTTACCAGGTTCTGATTTTGAGTGAGCGTCTCCACTCAGTAACTGCACAATTTGACCGTCTTCGGTCTTTGCGGTTTCAAGATGCTATTACTAGAGCCATGCCAAGAAAAAAGATCCAGAAGAAACCAGAGATTAAACCTGCTGAGCCATCGAAGTCTAATCTTGTATTGAAATCTGATGTATCCAAGCTTACAGATCAGGAAGTGTCTATTGCACCCATGAGAGTTCAAAAACAACTATTGGATGATGAGACACAAGCTCTCCAGGTAGGATGAGGATAGTTTATAAATGATGCTTAAGTGGTGAGCTCGGCTATTTTGCTTAAAAGATCATCATACCTTATGTGCATCCTGGAACTCTCTTAGGTGGAATTGACAAATCTTCTTGATGCTGTACAAGAAACTGAGACAAAGATGATGGAGGTGTCAGCACTTAATCATCTAATGTCAACACATGTTCTGCAACAAACTCAACAGATTCAGTATTTATATGACCAGGTATAAGATGTTTTCGCTATTAGTTTGCAGAGGCAGCTGTAACTTTTTTTTTTGGTATATGCATATAAACACATTAAAAAACCTCAATCAGCATAGGAAGAATTAGGTGAAGTTTAACAATTAAGAAGAAACAGGCTCCAAACAGACTTGGGTTGTTGGGGTGTACATCCAAACCGTTTGGAGTGGGCATTCGGGATTACCCAAAGTTTCGGGTCGGGAAATTCGGGTTTTAAGAATTGATAACCGAAGTTTTACCCAATTTTTCGGGTGCCTGAGATTTCGGGTACTCGAAAATTCGAGTTCGGTTTCGGGTTTACCCAAATTACCTGAAGATTGATATAATAGTTCAAAATGGGAAAAGGTATAGCAATCAAAGCAGCAACAAAACTGACACTCCAACAATAAATAAAAATTTCAGCACCATAGCAGTACATTTAATAATAACAATGATCTTCAACAAGTAAAAATAAAGTTTACGATGACAAACTAACAATGATCATGGTCAATGCCCCTATCTGTACTCTGTAACATCACATACAAGGAACAAATCACATGCAAAAAACAAATTTGACTTGACTGATACTTAGAGAAGGCTTGAAAACCTGAACAAATCAAGCAAAGTATAAAGATTTGGTATAAGTGTTAGCAGTAACTTAAAAAATCTGAAAATGACAATATTTCAGATCTAGCTAAGCTGGGTCTAAAAGTTCAATCGGGTATTTCGGATAATTCAGGTACTGGATCCTATAACCCGAAATACCCGAAATTAATTCGGGTTTTAGGATTGCTTACCCGAAAAATGCATTGGGTTTTTCGGGTAATTCGGGTTCGGGTTTGGGATTTTTCGGATTCGATATTCGGGTTTGGGTTTTCTGCCCATCCCTACATACCGTTAACCAACTAAGCTTGGCTTAGTTCGTAATAGAAAGAGGTGACTTCTGCTTATGTACATGTAGCAGCTTTGAAATAATTTCTAGAATTATGAATCTTTGTTACTGTCCACAACACTATCAAGGCTCATGGAACTGGTGTTTCCTTATCTAGAGTAGGTGATCTCATACAAATTTTGTTGTAAGATGTTCATGTGATGGCCAGCAGCTGTTACATACAAATTACAGATGTTACATCAGAGCATAGTTTGCACGCGTCACTTTTGCTTCGCGGGACCAATTGAATTTTCAGAAACACTAAACTGTTACTTCTCCCTCTGATTTTTTTCTTGACGTTAGGACATGATTATTAGTTCAAATATGAACTAATGGCCATGTCCTAGCGTCAAGATTTTTTGTCCGGAGGTAGTAATTGTTATCCTTACTCTTTTTAGTTTTCACCAACAATTAATATCTTCAGTCCTTATAGAACATCTTCCTTCTGCTAGGCTGTTGAAGCTACAAATAATGTGGAGCGCGGGAACAAGGAGCTGTCTCAGGCAATCCAACGCAACAGCAGTAGCAGAACATTTCTCCTGCTCTTCTTCTTTGTTCTTACCTTTTCAGTTCTTTTTCTTGACTGGTACAATAACTGAAGTAGCACATGAAAATATTGAAATTGTTTTTTTTGCAAGTTAATTAAATTAGAAATCCACCTCTTTAAGCTGAGCTTTTAGGCGCTCTGTACGGCTCTTCATGCATATCGATCGTTATAGGTTGTGTTTGGCATTGCGGTGGCTTTTCAAAATGATTATTTATTTCTTACTTTAATGGTTGTTTTTAGTCAAGAGCATCTCTAAGAGGATCTGTTGTAACAGAAATTACACATTTACACTAGAAATAGCAAATATTCCTCTGACAAACTAGATTTCGCAGCACAGCACAGTAACCACAAACAGAGCACATAGTCTATCGGACGCGGCATCTGTCTCTACCTGTCCATGCCAGTATGTCATTTCAATTCAAGTATGCAAACAGACTAACGATGCAGTCGGCACATAGTGAGGTTTAACTTTGTGGTGCACTACACAAGACACAATAGGCCATGCGAAATTAGCACAATGTGGGCTTCATTTCTTAGGACACTACAGCTAGAATCGCAGCTGTCTGCAACCGTTGATGTCATGTATACATCATGTTACTAGTTTGGAAGCAAACTGTTTTTACTGATCCAACTGCAAATGTATGCATCGGCAGAAAAAGAAAAGAAATGACGCACCTGATTGCGGAAGGACGATGTGCATTTCAAGCTTGCATTTCCAGGAGGTGGGGTACTAATCGAACAGCCTTTTGGACTTGAGTTCAGTGGCGCTACAAAGAGCACAACTTTCGTACAAGCCAGCAGCCCTGTTACCCCAAGAAAATGTAACCTAACAGGCTGATAGGCGGGCAACTAACAGAAGCCGCTAACGAGAATCAAACTACAATCAACTGTACGAGAAAAGGCAACAGCTCCTGAAAATGACAGACAACTGCGGGGGAAAAAGGCAACGGTTCCTGTCATTTCACCTCCATGTCACATCATTTTACAACTCTATCAGCATGCTTAATAAGCACATGCTCATCCATACAAGGCCAAACCGTCAACCATTACCCTTTTTACTATACGCATCCTCCATTAGTATCCTTCTCACTTTCAGTATGTACAGAAAGGTGCATAGCACAGTCTCGTTTCAGAACAGGAGCAGGCACAGCACCACAAATACGAAGAGGAAGAACCAGATCTGATGCAGGGACCTCTCGATTTCCAACTGCTGCCTCCTCAGCCTGGGCCTCCTGTTCTGTGCAGCAACATAGTACGGGCTGGTGTAGTAGAAGCTCGGTGGCAGCTGACCACGGAATACCCATGGAAGCACGGCCTCTGCCATCCCTCCAAGCACCCCTCCGGCCGTTGAGTGTATCAAACCACGGCCAACAGGCGCAGGTGGATAGATGAAGTCGAACTCAGTGGCACTGGAATGGTTGTGCGTGTGCTGGAATGGCCGGTGCGGAGGATCAGCTTCCATGTTCAGGTGGTCATGATCATTGACATGGCTATGCGAGTTGCGATGCTCAAGAGTCTCCAGGTGCACCTTTGGACGCCGTGGAATGACCACGCCATTTAGCGATTTTTTCGAGCTCCCACCGCGGCCATATAGTGGCACAAGCATGTCCGGGGAGAGTTTGGCCTTACATACAGGACACTGTCGCCTTGCTGAACTGCTGGTGTCACTGGCAGTTGATTCCATCCCTGGGCGCAGCCACTCGTAGATGCAAGGCCAGCAGTAGAGATGGCCACAAAGAGTAACCACTGGCTCTGCTGCAAAATCAAGGCAGATGTTGCAGTCGAAGCATCCGCTTCCACTTGTCACAGCCATGTCCCCGCCAGTTTTCTTCACTGGCTCAACATCAGCAACCAAAGGCTGGCTACTGATAGCCTCCATGCAAGTCTGATCCATTCTCCCAGCTTCCATGATGATCCTGATACTCTTGCAAACTGAATTTGCTCAGTTACTTCTGGTACTGCAATTAAAAGCATAACCAAAAGAGTAGGTCAATAGGAATACATGATATATAACTGATAAAGAAACACATAATAGCCGAACAAAGTGATAAAGAGCATGGTCAAGGCGTTTAAAATGTTCATTAGTTGCTAACACCTACCAAACCGTGTAGAACAACTATAAAAACACAAGGAATTGGAGACCACCAAACAAATCACAAGGCTATATACCGATATTATTTAATGTATTTTCAAGGTAGCCCAGAGCTAGATGTACAGGCACGACAATTAAACTACCACAAGGGTCCACGTAATGGGCATCTTTTTTAGGCCCACACCACATCATCCTGTCCTGGAGGGCCTATCCGAATACATTTAAAAAATTGTGATAACCGAATCTATAACCTTTCCTGTACACTGAGTCAGCAGCCATGTTCTCCAATACATTAGTAATGAGGACTATATCCTCTTTGCTACCCTTATCCCCGCGGTACTTTGCTTGCCACTGACATGTTATCGAGAATCCAACAATCAGCAGTTAGGAACTCGAGTCAGCGAGGAAATGAAACCACTAATTTATCACAAACAAATGCTTGCAACTGGCATATGTTTCCAAGGCTTGGCCCCATGTACAAGCCAAGAACCATCATTCCTAGTTCGAAATTGCAAGGGGTAAATAGAAACTAATTTACATTTTATAGGCACGGCCAGCAGTCTGCAAACTTAAATTTTGACAGGGCCGGCGGGTCCTCAGCAGCAAACTATCGCGGACCCTTGCGATTCTATATTCAGGTGAGCGACTGGGAAAGGCTAGAGAATATTTGAATAATCTAATGAATGCTTGTGATAGGCTAAGGCATCCGTCCTAATCTTCCGATATAAGCTTGCGTGACATGTTGATCTTTGAGTGGTGGTGGGGCTCCTTCCAAAGGAGCATCATTGAAAAACAACAATTGGTGGGGGCACTGACGTGGACCGCAACAATGATGGATTAGCTAGAAAGACATGGCATATTCAATGAAACCAAACACACCGAAAAGATCGCTATTAACATATCTAGTGCTCAACAAAAAACAAGAATAACCCATAGGCAATCGCACCTACTGTGTCAGGATCAGGAAACAATGAGTCTCTCGCCCAACAGCCTCGTGGAAATTTCTTGATCACTCTGGCCCCATATGTACCAATATTATTATAAACATGCCTTAATTACATCATGTGCTAGTTTTTAATCCTATCGAGGACTAGACCGAAACCGATTTCCGTGAAAATTTGGTCTAATTCAACAGGCATATGTTACATGTACTTGCTACGCATTCATCCATATAGACGAAATATATAGATAGGACTAAAAAGGAAGCACTATCCAGTTTTTAATACCTCTAATAAGCTGTAACGCAGCACATACAAACAGTTCGTAACAAATGGTCACGATACATAGCCTCCTTACAGAGCAATTTCTTCAAGCAAGATATGGTATGCTGAATCAACCTTCAAGCAAGGTATCAGATGCTCAAACGAAACAAATTTGCAATTTCACGCGATTTTCTTAGCCCAGGAACAAGAGGCGGACCAGACATTCTGGGATAGGCAGCACTCCATCACAACGCAAACAAATCCGCGATAAACTGGGTTCGTTGGGATTATCTGTCCCCAGAAAAAAACGGTTAAAATTTGATTTTATCTGACGTAAATGAAGGAAAGGAAGAGCGGAAGAGAACATCAACTAATTGGAACGGCCCACCCAATTGCCAAACAGAGAAAGGAACAAGCTAGCAAAGCAAGGTGGGGGTTCTTACCGGCAAAAGGAGGAACCAATCTGAACCCGGATGATGGATCTACCCGCGACGAAAGTCCAGTAGCAGCAGCGACGAGGAGGGCGAGGAGGAAGCGCTAATTTAGGGCGAGCTGCTTGGGGGCGGTTGGGCGGGCGCGGCCAGGGAGGATAAGGGCGCGAACGGCGCAGGGGCGGTGCTTGCGGCGAGGCGAATTTGGGGGGAGAGAGGATGAAGAGGAGCAGGGTACGACCGATGGAAGAAGATGGGCTCGGCTCGGGCCTCGGGTCACTCAAGCCTCAAGGTGATGTGTATATATATAACGGAGAAGAAGGGAAGTTGGGTGGGCAATAAATGGACGATGGGGATGGATTTCGTAAAACCTGATCGGTTGGCACCCAGTCATCCCAACTTGTCATGTACCTGTGCATTACGCGCGTATGTATTTATTTTTGGACGATGTTGCGCGCAAGCGCCAGCAAGCAAACAGAGAGCGCCCACAAGATTTCTCACCCTCAAAAGTTACCCAGCCGCTCGCGGTTTCTGGATGCCGCGGCGAGTGAGCTGTCCATCGCGGTGGTAACCGGCGCAGCGACGCCGGCCTGATCGAGCGAGCAGCACCTGGAGTCGGGCGAGGCTAGCAACAACCTGCGGCTTCGGTAATCCAGTGTGCCGCCACCCATCCGCGCCAAACGGACACCGGGAAAGCAAAAGCGGAACCGCCACGTGAAAAAACCTGCCCCCCTCACCCCCCCCCCCCCCGGTGACAGGCTTCCACGTGGCCGTCGCGATGCGAACGCGTCGCTGCCAGTGGTCAAACGGCCGGGGCTGGCTGGCTGCCTCGGCGGCAAATCCAACACCGGAACGGCCCCCAAGGAAAGGGAAGTCCAGTGGTTGCGGCTTGCCGGTCACGAGCCCACCTCTTGTTTAATGTCCTATGCCCCCTCCTCATCTGCTAGGTAGGAGTACCGGCACCGCACGGCACGGTGGCACACGCAGCGGTTGGTGTGCGTGCCCGTGTGGTGTGGTGTGGTCGCGCACGGGTAATCAATCATTCGTGCCATTGTTCGTTCCAAAAACAAAGAGTAGAAGACGGGATACGGGAGCCGGAGGCATGTGGTCGAAATCCCACCTCCCATCGTTAGCGCCGACGCACGTTTTAAGTGGCACGAGATGGTGCAGAGGGTTTGCTTAATCAAGAATGGCACACGCGTAGTAAACTACTCCGTGCCTTTAAACTATACACTGTGGCAGGTTCCATGGCGCTGCAGTGCTGCTGTCTACCGGTGCGGCGGCCACAGCTAAGACGATGAGACCGAACTGTAGTCTCTAGTCTGGTCAGGCCCGCGGCATTGCATTATTTTACTTGTGAAGGTCCTGGCGTTCAGTTTGTGATCCAGAGCCGGAGGCACGGGTGACGGACCACGCACCCACTGTTTCCAGAAACCGGCCGCGGATTGGGTTATTAATACTTTGTACCTGTTCCCGCACCAGACTCTTCCTCGTGGTCTTGGATCAGGGTCTGTGGGCCTGGGCATCATCCGTCACCCGAACAAGATATTTCGGGGCCAAGAAAAGACAAACTCGACAGTCTGCAGTGCAATGCTCTGATATACGCCGTACATAGAGTTATGCTTAAAACAACAGGTATCGTCTGCCACGTATGATAATCAAGTAGATATGGAATCTTTCCGCCAATGTGTACACATCGATGCCCAGATCGCGTTGCGAGGAAAATGATCACAAGGAACGGTGGGTGTTCAATGAGGTGGAATGTGGTTCACACCCGTCAGCAACTATGGCCCACAAAAGCAAAGAAGAATAAAAACCGGACAGCATCAATTGTTCGATACATGCGGTTTTCATCATTCCTCAAAGCAGAACCGAATATCTACCGCTAGGTATCATGAAATGCCATGTATTTTAAAGCACACCAATATAATACTCTCTCTATTTCTTTTTATTTATCACCGACTAATTCAAAAATGAATTAGCCGGCGATAAATAAAAAGAAACGGAGAAAGTACCAATATCTACAGCTCCTGCATATGGCTCCCAGTGCCCTCAAGTATCAACATAGGTTTTTGGAAAGCTAGTTGTGATCAAGGGATCAATCTAGCGTTTTACCTCTAAACAAATTTCTCGATGCTTGTGACCAGTGTACTCTCGGGCACAGCACCTATAACAGCTTCCTTTTTCTCGCCGTTCTTGAATATCATCGTGGTGGGGACGCTCCGGACGCCGTACTGGGTTGCTATCTCAGGACTCTCATCAGTGTCGAGCTTGTAGCATTTCAGCTTGCCTTCGTAGTCTTTTGAGAGCTTGACAACAATTGGATCAATCATTTTGCACGGCCCGCACCATGAAGCTGAGAACTCCACAAGGACAGGAAGCTCGCTCTCAATTACAAGTGATTGCCATGTTGACTTTGTCACATCCGGAACTGCAATTGAACACAAAGTTAGTAATCATCTAAACGAGATAATTTGTTATGCTTGCTCTCTTATGGTTAATTGGGTGGTGCTTTATTCTCAGGAAATGCAGCACATTATCAAAGCAGGGGCCGCATCCATGCTGCAGACCGCTGTTAAAATGATGAAACAACAGGGCACGATGATGTTAATTCCAGCACACAGTCTAGGAAGGGTGGAGATTGATGAAGTTATGGTCCTATCGCCGATGGGCATGCTTTTATATGTCAGTAGCTTATGATAAGTAATAGATATGAACTGTGGGTCGATGTTATTTTGGGTGCTTACTAGCACGAAAATGTAATTCTGGTTTGAGAACGGTTTGAAGCCCCAATGGGGACCTGTAGGAGCGACTAGTCATGTGGTAGATCTCTAGAAGCTAGAGACTAAGATACTAGCTGATTCCTTGTAATCCAGATCTCTGTTTCTTGTGGAATGGAGGTGGATTCATCCGATTCAAAAAGAAAAAAAAAAAAGAGCACACCAACTGATGCAAACATAGGGGGACATGCCCAAAATGAATTAACGGTAAAAGATTTATGAATGCTGGATGTAAAATGCCAATGGCTTGTAAGAAGCATAATTTTTAAGAAACTTCAACATTGCCATAGAGATGATCAAGGAGAGGACACTATCATGCATGCACAGTTGTACCGCCACGGCAATCATCAAGATGGAAATACTAACCAATGTGTCAATTTACATTTTTTTTCCCATGGCCTCACATGTTATCCTCATATACTACCTCTGTCCAACAATATAAGCATTTCTTGGTTTCACAGTAGTCAAACAGTTTCAACTTTGACCGTCAATAACAGAAAATTCATGACGTTTGATGTGTGCCTATTTTCTCCTCTTTATATTGGTAAGAGTTAATCTCTCCTCTCATAAGGGAGTCACTTTACTTCTGTCCAAGCCCCAATTCTATGCAGGGAAAAAATATTTAGGCAGCAACTAACAATGCTTCTAATACTATATCAAACAGCAGCAAATCTAGTTTGTACTACAAAGTAATATAGAAACATAGTTTAATCCAAGTAAGCCAAATATCGGAGTTGAAGCTAAAGAATGTAGAAACTAAAGTCATAGTTAGAAGAATATAAATACATCAACAGTTAACACAAAGGGATCCCAACAAGAGACCCTTCCTACGATCTGACAATTCTATTCTTCCGTATTTGAATGGGGCCATTCAACATAAGTTAAGGAAATAATAACTGTGGTATATGTTCCATTTTGAATAAAATGCAGAAGTGTGCTTTGACTATTAATATCTAACTTGTCATATTGCTCATGACCATAAAAAGTGACGTCAAACGAAAATAATTTCAAATGTGATTTCAATGGCACTAAATTTAGACACCACAGTTTCCAAATTCTTGGGCTCTTGGCTAATCCTTAGTCAAATATTTAGAAGTCTGAATCTTGATTTGCTTGCACGCCTTAAGAAATGGAGGGAATACTACAAACAGGTCTTCAGTCATCCACATGCCTAACCTCTGAATGCACCAAAATCGGAGTGCTGCTTACCCGACAATATAGAGTTCAACTACAACAAGGTTGCAGAACACAACAACAAGGGTCACACGAACACATGTGCTAATCTTCCCAGGGGTAACCGGCCAACGAATCTGCCTTCATACACATGCAGGTAGCTTTGCTGTCTCTATCTCACTATCTCAGGTGTATACCACACAATGATGCATCCATGAAGATAGTTCGTTTACATAGACTGCACCGAGTTGCTAAAAATCCTGTGTCCCAGCTGTCCTACCCTTTAATCCACTAATTCCTCGTTTTTGCTTAACAATTGCCTCCACAGAGGAGGAGACCACGCAAGTGACGCTCTACACACCGGTCGGTCGATACCCAGAAAGGCCGAAACAGATCCCAAACAGAATCTCATCCCTAACCAGTAGCTCAATTTATCGAATCGAATAGATCGATATACACGAGATGTGGGTAGAGCGAGGGGGGCCGATGAGGCTTGCATACACACCTTGGATGGTCGAGTCCTGTCCCTGTACGGCGCGGACCACGAAAGCGCGACGGGCACCGCCGCCGAGACGGTTCCCAGAAACGCCGGCGGCCACGCGGAGTGGCGGAGATCTGAGGCTCCGGGACGAGGAGGAGGCCGGGATCGCGCAGCTGATGCGGCGCGACGCGGAGCCGGCGAGGGAGGGGGGCGCGAAGGGGACGGAGACTGCGAGGGCGGAGGCCATGCCGAGGTTGGCGACTGGCGACGGGAATGGGGCGAAGGGAGAGTTTGAGAAGCAAGTGGGAGGCTGGCGCTGGCGGGGCGCGTTTGTTTGTTGTTGTGGTGGGAGTGCGATGCAGGGAGGGAAACTCGTGGTGGGAGATGGCTCAACCGAGATTGGACGGGGAGGTGGGGCGGTTTCTATCCATTTCGCGTGTGGCGGGCGGCGCGCGCGCGCGATTCGGTTGGGCCCTGGCTGATGGCGATGCTCCGGTTCCAGCGAGTTCGGCACGGCTGAAATGGCAGGTTTTTCCGTTGGACTGCCGGCCTCATCGAAATAGGTCGACGGCGCGCGACGCGAGCTGAAATGGCACAACAAACCAGGCCGCTTGCGGGGCTGAAACCGCGCACGATTTGGACAAAGCGGACTGTGCCTCAACTCAGCTCGACGCTGAACTGTAGATCCCTAAACAAGTAACGCTCCCTCTGTTTTTAAATCGTTTGTACTAACCAACATCAACAATAAGAAACGGATGAAGTATTTAGTTCTCATGATGTAAAGAGAGCACAATACAATATGGTCAAACATACCACCCATACGGTTCTGAACTTGCGTCCATCCAATTATGAAGATCTTTACAACATGCCATGTTTCTTCCTTTGACGGGACAACATATTTCTTTACAAAGTATCATCAGGTTTCCCCCAAATTTGACCTTCATATATGAATGGTAATTAAGACCTGTACATCCTTCTCATGCTTCTATGAACACTTCGAATTCTTCATTGCCCACCGTCAGAACGTGGGCTCCCAACAACAGCACCCTCTTGCCGTCAGTATTGGCTGCGCTCATATGCTTGCAAGGGTCCACGCTAATCTCCACATTGGTTGCACTGCCAGCGGCCGTGTGGACGCGCTCAAAACCAACCAACTGTTTTATAGGAAAGCCCGGAACACTTGATTTTGATCTTGCAAACAGTAGAACAGCATGGCTGCCATCCATGTCACCACCATTGAAAACAGACACGTGGACAGAAAAATTTAGAGACTCACATGACCCAACATCTTCAGTCTTCACAAAGTCTAGTCCATCCCTCCTTGTGTATGCAGGCTGCCTACTGATGATGCCCGGAATTGATGAATGTGACAGGCTAATTTTCTTTGGAGCCTGCAAGATGCTGTAGGAATATGTGGAGTAACTTAATCCATATCCAAAACTATATACTACAGGCCCGGTGTAAAATCGATATGTTCTTCCAGGGTAGCCGCGTGAAGCATCGGGTCTCATGTTCATATCAGTCATCGGGACAGCAGTGAAAGACTCGGGATACCAAGTTAAAGGTAGCTTTGCTCCTGTCGACACAGAGTACCAGATTATTCCAGCAGCCTTAACAAGTTATTCACAACAATACAGGAAAGTTGCATATTCTTTTGAGAAGCGTAAGTTGTTTACTCACCTGGGTTGTACTTGCCAAAAATAATTTCTGGAAGAACTTGTCCACCGGTCTCACCAGGATATCCCATCCAAAGAATACTCCCAATTTGTGGATCTTGCTTTGCAAAAGAAACATCAACAGGACCACCACCCAAGATAACTAACACAATGGGCTTCTTAGTTACACCAGCAACGCTTCGGATGAGGTCCATCTGCTTGCCTGGAAGGAGAAGGCTCACTCTATCATGGTCCTCAGTCTCTTCTGTCAGGTTTAAACCAGCAACTAAAACAACAATATCAGCATATTTAGCTATTTCAACAGCTTCATGAATTCCATCAGGTGAGTCACAAGTAACATCCTTGCATCCAGCTGCAAAGGTTGTTTGAGTAACATAGGCTTGCATGCCTTTAACAAAAGTGGAGGGGTCACAAGAAACACCTAAAGAAACGAGATTAATATTAGTTGATGTAAGATAGTGGGCACAATGATTAATGGAGGTAGTGATCTAAACCTGTGTAGTCTCCCCCCATTGCATAAGCATCATTCCCAGCTGGTCCAATAATAGCAACATGCCTAACGTCGCTTGTCTTCAGAGGCAAAAAACTGTTGTCATTCTTCAAAAGAACAGTACCCTGCCTTACAGCTTCTGCGGCAAGCTCTCTATGCTCTTTTGTGCACACATTGTTTGGTCCTAATTGAAAGAACATTTGGTTGCCACTGGTCTTATCAAAAATTCCAAGACGGAGCTGAACAGAGAACAGATTAAAAAGGGCACGGTCAATATCTTTTTCTTGAATCTTCCCTTTCTCAACTGCTGACTTTGTATGCCGAACCAGGAAAGACCCACAGTTGAGATCCATTCCTTGAAGAAAAAAAAAGGAGAGGAACTATTAGCATCTAACCTAAATCCTGTTGAAGATGTTGAAACTACTTGTGATTATTTGGTGAAGGGCACATTGGAAGAGGAAAGGAGTAGCGTACATATTGAAATAATAGGGTTTTATCCTTCTGAGGTATAGGGTCAGCACAACACGGTAAGCTAAACATGTCAATCTTTTTGGCCATAATCCCAAGTAGGTACTTTCAAAGTGGTACTGAATATAATTCTTCCATAGGTTAAATTTGTGCATGCTAATAAATAGGAGGAGCCGGTGAAGAGAGACAAGAAGAATTGGAATATCGTTAAGGAGTTAGTTATAGATAGGAGAACACGAAAATTAGCAATTTACGTGCTACAACTTTGATTTTCAGTTGCATCTCTAGCCTACTCCAACTTGCTTGGGACTAAAAGGCTTTGTTGTTGTATGTGATAGTCAGAAAAGAAGAGAAGGTTTCAGGTCACCAACCTGCCTTGAGAACAATTGCTACTGAATCCTCATCCGAACTAGTGTATGTTTGGTTTTCATGAATTATTGCCACAGCATCACAATCGGATGTGATATACCTTGAGGCAGTCAAAAGATCACAAATAAGAAATAAGGTAGTAGAGTCTGATATGATGAAATTCTTCGTAATTCCTGTCATTTTTTTTTTGACAAAAAAGATTCCTGACATTTCTAATGTTTAAAGGTTCAGGATATACAAAAACGAGGGAAGAATAAGCATTGTACCCCTGGAATCCCCATTCATCCCTAGTCTTCTGCAGAAGATCTTTACGAGCACACATTGGCACACCATTCACCTGGTTGTACGCACACATCAAGCAGCTGGCACGACCCTCCTGTATGCAGCTCTTGAAAGGAGGCTGGTACGTGTCCTCCAAATCTTGTTCAGTTACCTGTTAGCATTGAATCCGATCACTCTCACAGCTCATGTTGAAGGTTAATACGAGATCAGGGAAATGATCTGGCACGGAAATTCACCTTCGCGTTGAAGGTGTATCTGTTATAGCCCTCCCATTTCTCCATATCATACGCCGTGTAGTGCTTGCAGCATGCGGAGAGCCTGATCCTGCCGCCCTCCCCGTACTCCCCCTGGAACCCCTTGACATACTCGACAGAATACGCGGCGGCGACGGCGGGGTCCTCCCCGGACGTCTCCTGGCCGCGGCCCCACCGCGGGTCGCGGAAGATGTTGATGTTGGGCGCCCAGTACGTGAGGCCGGCCTGGCCGACGTTGTGCATGCCGCGGGCCTCGACCGCGACGGCCTCGGCGACGGCGCGCCACAGCGATCGGTTGAAGGCGGCGGTGGTGAGGACGACCTGCGGGAAGGCGGTGGCTGCGCGGACGGGGCCCGAAGAGAAGTTGACCCCGGGTCCGTTGTCGGCGAGGCCGTGGAGGGACTCGGACCACCACTGGTAGGGCGGGATGCCCAGGCGCGGCACGCCCCCCGCCGTGTTGGACAGCTGCGCGACCTTCTCGTCCAGGGTGAGCAGGGAGACGAGCGCGCGCGCCCGGGCGGCGATGGGGAGGGAATCGTCGCAGAACGGGTAGGCCGCGGGCGACGCGCACGGGCGCGCGTTCGGCGTAGACGCCGCGGCGCCGGCGGCGACGAGGATGAGGAAAGGGAGAAGCATGGCGGGGGTTTAGCTTGTTGCTAAGCCAGTACTCGTTCTCCTCGTTGCTTCACTTTTACTACTAATCCGTTCCTGTGCAGTGACGGGACGGTGACTGGGACGAACTAAATCTGAATTGCGCAGATACAGTGCGTCAGTTTATAAGCAGAACATGCAAGCTGATTGAAAGTTCCATTTGGATTTGGATAAGTGTGACCAGTCATTCCATTTTTTGGCATAATGCAGCTTTTTTGTGTTTGGACCGTGAATATTGTTTCGAGGTTGCTTGCTCTGGTCATCTTCTTTGCTAAGCGATGGGCGATGGCAGCCCGTGACGCTGCTTGTTGCTTTCAGATGCCGTGCTGGCTAATTGTATTGGCGTAGCTACTAGCTACAGGCCATCGTTTTTCTGGTTTTGCACGATAAATCTGGGCCCGAATTCCTGCGCAAGTGGTTCGTAGCTCACATGCATATGTTATCCGGTTCAAAATCAGAACATTGGAATCCCTGTGCTGCCCTGTAGCTACCTACCGCGTTATCAGGGGTCTGTTTTGGTTGTAGCCGATGGACGGAATAAAAGAATGAGAAATAGAGGAATAAGAAAAGAATACAGAAATGCATGGAACGTAGGAATTGGAAATGTTGGAAAACCACAAGAATTTAAAATGGAGGAATGAAAAGTTTTATGTGTTTGGAATGTAAGAATAGAAACACGGGAATAAAAATAACAGTACAACTAAATAAAATTATTAGGAGTTACATTATAATTATATGAGTTAACATAACATTAGTATCAAGTATGAATCAATCAAATTTGAACTTCTGTGGTGCTTCTTGTTTGGTATTTATCTGCAATTTGAAGGAAAATACTTGTTCCAGCCTTTCGAACAAAGAAAAAAACTAGGCAAGAGAAGCTGATTTGTATGTGAGCTTACCTGTTTGAGCAAGCGTTGTGACTTTTCCTGGGGTCCTACCTTATTTTTTGCATCCTTCATTTTGTGTAGGGAAACTTTATTTTCCATAGGAATGAGAGGCAACTTTCCTTCAATCCAAATACTACCCGACATCAGCAATCATAGGAATCTCTTCGGTCTAATTTTTTTTTTTTTTGAAAAACCTTTATTCCAAACGGGGCCTATACTAAGTTTTAGTCGTTGATCATTGTTGGAGTCTGGTTCTGACAATTCTCCCGGTAATACCGTTGGTAGCCCGCAAAGTTTTATAGTTCGGTTAGGGCGCGTGGAGATTCAGTGCAAGATGGCGATTTGACACAAGGATTTACGTTGTTCGGGCCGTCTGAGCGTAATACCCTACTCCACGGGGGTGTGTTGTTGTTGTATTGAGCGTCTGAGCGCAAGTGTGAGAGACTAGAGTGTCTGGGTGAGAGTCCTCGCACATGTGTAGCGCGTGTCCCCCTGTGTATCGCTCGGTCAGTCCTTTTATAGTACAAGGACTGGTCGTTACATCATCAGTCTGGCCCGATATGTGGCCCTGTCGGTTACTGATGCTTAATACACAGTTAATGTACTTAATTCTCTTTAACATCGTGGTAACGCGCCTTGATGGTGGCGTTACTGGTATTAAGGGTCATCCGGTCGTGTGTCATTAAGATAGCATTAATGACACTTAATCAGGTCTTGAAGCTTTAAATGTCCGTTGAAGGTCCGAGTCGTTGGAGGTCCACCAATCTGCCTGTTGAGGTTGAAGGTCCGGCGATTGAACGCGTGGCAGCTCCGGAGCTTACCGTCTTGGACGAGTAGGTCCGGTGTTGTTGTACACGTGTTAGTACCGGAGCTTCCCTCTGTCGGGGGTTAGGTCCGGGGTGCCACATAGGTATCTAGTCGGAGCATTCCCATATAGGGATTATAGCTCCGATTTTATGATACACGTGGCAGCACTGGGACTAACCATAGGAGGGATGCAGTTCCGGTTTCGAGTGACACGTGGGGTCTTCAGAGGTCTTCAACTCAGATAGGTGGAGTTCCTTTGCATTTTTTGCAGTTCCAAAGGGTATCCGGTATGCAGGGTATCGACAGTGGCCCCCTGGGCCCACCTCTGGGAGAGACCTTTCGGGTTAAGTCATTCTACCAGAGGTGGGTCCATCTTTTGATTTATGCGCCGTGTCTTCAAGGGTTTTTGGATGTGCCATTGAGATGGTGATTCGCAGTTAAAGCATCGTTGTGTGGCATCTTCTGGACGTGGCAGGTGAGATCTGCGCGTGCGGATCTCACGCAATTGAAGGTCGTCGGTTCCAATACGAAAACTGTATCGGTTCCGCGCGCCCTGTCAGGCCACTGCCCTCGGGTTTCTCGCCTCTCATCATGACAACTGTTCGCCTAGGGTAAATACCTCGACTTGATCGTCAGGGTGGCCCCGGGCCCCCTTGTCATTGGCAGGGTGAAATTTTTGAACTGTATCCTTAGCCCTTCTGAGGTTTCCATCCAAGCGTTGCGGGGGCTTACTTAAGAAGGAAAGCATGCACCGTTTGGAGATTCTTTACGCCTTCATTTGAACTTGCGTCCAAATCCTCCAAACTTTTGCTTGCTTTTTCTCTCTCGCCCAGTCGTGCTGCGATGGAGTTGGGTCTCCGCAAGAGCCGTCTCACGACCGACGACGATTTGAAGAAGGTCCGGACCTACATGGGGTGCTCCAGCGACTCCTTCAACCACCTGGTCCGCGCCGACAAGCTCCCGTTCAAGAAGAAGCGCGCCGGCGACATGGTGTACTTTTCTGCATACGCCATGGTGGGACTGATTCCACCTTTCTCCACTTTCCTCTTGATGTTGTTAGACTTTTATGGTCTACAGTTGTACCATCTTGGCCCTCACTCCATTCTTCTTGTGTCAACATTCGTCCACTTCTGCGAGATGTGGGTGGGTATTCCCCTCTGCATCGATCTTTTCCGTACCTTCTTCACCATCCATACCACCAGCAAGACTGACGGGTATCTTGGCTTCTACTATTTTGTGAAGCGCAAGAAATGCCCCCACAAGTACTTGAGGTCATTTCCTCCCGGCAAGTGGGACGACTGGAAGAAGGATTGGATTATCGTCACGGCTGAGGAGCACGAGAGGCTGGAGCTGCCTGAGGGTCTTCTCAATGTTGACACAGACGCATGGAGTGAGGCTTCGGTGCTATCAGAAGCCTTCAACCCTACCTTGACCAGGATCCGCCAATGTGTGGAAGGAGGGGTGACCCCCCAGACGGTCTTCTGCAACTTCCTGGTCAACAGGTGGACTCTGTTGAAGAAGAGGGAGAAGCTCGCCTGGGCCCTCAACAGTGTGATGGACGATGATCGGATTGAAACCGATCTGAAGTCCAATTTGGAAGGCGCTGCTTTGGAGCTTCATCTCAAGAAGTTCCAGCATGGCATTGATGTCGAGGGCGACGACTTAACTCTGTCGGTGGCTTTCCTCCCTTTGAACATGGAGGCGGAGTTTAGCAGGGAGCTCTGGAGGAAGATGCCAGTGCTTGACGACCTCGACGAGGTAGAGAGGCGTTCGACCACCAAATTGGTGATCTCTAGGGCTTTTGAAGGTGGCCCTGCTTCCGCCCCGAGACAGAGAGATGAAGTCATTGGCAAGGGCAAAGAGTTGGCTGAGCCCTCCAGTCGAAAGAGGAAGTTGAAGCACTCCAACGGGAGGTCCATCAGACCTGCTCCTTCCACAATGGCTCCTTCTCCCCGGCAGTGGAGTTCTTCGACAGCGACACCAACTCCAGCATCGGCGTCTCCCCTGGACGCTAGCTTCGGTTGTGTGACTCCGGCACCAGGGCCAACTAAGGTCTCTAGGTCCGAGGGTCCTTCTCAGTCGAGGAGGGCCCCCACCGAGACATCGCTGACGGCAGCATCAAGCACCAGAGGGCTTTCCAGAGTTACTTCGCCAGTTGCGACTGGGTCGGGCTGTGAGCGTCCAGTGAAGAGGTTGTGCGCTAGCTGGAGCGGAAGCCTTCCAAGGTAAATTTGATTTTTTTACCTCAGTTTGTCATTTTTGCTGTAATCATATTTTGAGTTTCTTTGTCCTTCATCCACAGGGTCCCCAAAAAAGGGGTTGAAGCTCCGGTTCCTACGACAGCGGATGATGTTGTACAGGCGGAGGCTCCGGCTCCAACTCCGGTGCTGCCCCAGGTGGTGGCTGAGGTCGCGGCAGCTCCGGCGCCAGCTGTCATGGTTCTAGACCTCAACTCATCTCCTCAAGCTCCCGTGGTAGCGCCAGACCACGGGAATGAAGATGTACAAGCGGCACCGGAGGAGGAGCGCCAAACCCTTAGGAGGTGGCACAACCGGCTCCAATTCGAGACCAAGCTGGCGCAAACAAGACTGGCCGACGACAAGGAGTGGGTTAAGAGGGAGAAGGCCCGTATAGAGTATTGGGGCCAACTGCTGGACGAGAGGGAAAGCATGGTGCGATCCCTCGACAACCAGTCCCGGGCTATACACGAACAAGTCGTGGCTACTAATGAAGCAGCGAATGATCGCCAGGAGAAGCTCAGTACCATCCACGAGAGCCACTTCAAGCGCCGGGAGGCTCTTGAGGAGCGAGAGAAAAATCTCGAAGGTGAAGAGCAAAAACTCCTGGAGCTGAGGGATGACCTCGTGAAGAGGGAGGAGGAGCTTGCCCAAAGGTTGGCTCTGGGTGACAAGAGCCTCGCAGAGCGCACCAAGAAGCTGGAGGAGCTCTGCGAGAGCGAGGAGAAGAAGGTCTAGCAGTAGGGACATGACCTCACCAAAAGGGAGAATGAAGTCACTGCCAGGGAGAAGAAGGTGAGGGGCCGGGAGAGAGACCTGGTTGACCGCCAGAACAAGATCCACATCCGGGAAGAGGAGCTTGCCAACCTCGAAAGGCAAGTTGGTGAAAGGATTTAGCAGCACGCCAAAGAGGTCGAGCGCCTTGCTCGGGAGGGTTCGGAGCTTGCGGCGACCAAGAGGTCCTTGGAAGAGATGCGGGGCCCAAGGGATGCGGAGTCCCAACAAGTATGTGACTTCTTGGGCAAAGCCAATGACACGATGATTCTGTTGGGCTTTAGTCCCGTGCATCCATATGATCCGAAGCCAGAGCTGGACCATGCGTTGAAGGCGTTGAGATCGGCTGGCAACAAACTCAACAAGATGGGCGATGTCATCGCGGATCAGTTGGAAACTAAAGGAAAATCCCTTGCGCAGAACGTCGCAGAATACATGTTGATGTGCTACACAAGCCGAGATCCTCATTTCCCCTAGATCCGGTGCTTGAAGGTCCCATCGATAGAGAGGGAGATGCCGCCAAGACCAGTGTGTCGGAGGTTGCCCAGAAGGTCGCCTCATTCTTCCATAGGATTTAGGACTTTCTCTTTGTAGCTCCCACTTGTATCTTCTCTTCTTTTCTCCAATTTTGTAATCTCTTGTCTTTAGATGAATGAAATCCAAAAAAATTATGAATTTCATTTTTTTCTTCAACCTTTGTCTCACTTGGCCCCCTGGTAGATGTACACAATTTGATTGTGAACATGTACCAAAAGGATATAGCATTTTGTTGAAGACTTGAGTGCTTCAAACTTGTAGAGTATAGGTCTGAAGTCGTTGACAGCAGGGGCCCCCTGAGGTTGTCAGAGCTTAGTAGCTCTGGCAATGACCTTTGTCAACACGTAGAGCGTCGACAGCTGGTCCTCTGGGGTTGTCGGAGCTTAGTAGCTCCAGCAGCGACCACTGTCAACACGCAAAGTGTCGACAGCAGACCCCATTGGGGTGTCCTTCTACCATCTTTTCTTCATGTTGACGGTTGGCCCCTTGGGTTTGTCGGAACTTGATAGCTCTGGCAACGCCTACTATCAATGTTTAAAACATCGACAGCGGGCCACCTTAGGGGATGTCGAGGCTTTGATAGCTCCGGCATCATCCACCATCATCATGGGATTTTTATTTTCCCTACACACTGAAGTTAATAAAAACAATAAAATCCATTTCTCATCTATAACTTATTTGCGGCTTACTATTCCCAAAAGAAATTTTTAGGTCGACAACAATTCTATATACAATCAAGTGCATTTGCTTATGTTCTCCAGGTCCGATCGTTTTCTGGACTCACCTTACTCTGGCCTACCGGGGTGTAGGTAGAGTGGCATACTTAGGGTGCAGGACTAGGCTAAGTCGATAGCACACTCCGGACCTAGATTGGCTTGGCGTTCAGGCGAGTAGGCCATTCAACAATGCTAAAACCCGAAAGAATTAACAATGCAACTTGAATTATACATGAATTGTTCGAGCTAAAGTTTCTTGAGAATTGCACAACTTTGTTATAGACAAGAAAGAAAAAAGAATGAGCTTGTACAAAATAAATGCACGTGGAGTCTGTTTTCACATAATGATGTCTTTCATTATAGGTCCGGGGTACAGGGTAAACAAGTACACTCTTAGGGTACAAAACCAGGCTAAATGTGTTGCCGTTCTTGTTTGATCCAGGGTAACTAGCTACACTTTTAGTTCTGAGACTGTTTCAAGTGTTGCTTGAACTTTGCGGACCTTCCGAGAAAGGACCGGCTGTCTTTTCGGAGGAGTTACCCGACTATGTACAATGACGCTATAACATACATCATATGTAACTACAGACTCACCTCCGTGATATTAAGCGTAGAACTTACGGAGATGCTCAATGTTCCAAGGATTAGAGAGTGGTGTCCCATCCTCGGTTGCCAAGCGAACGCACCCGGGATGGGATATTTTGATCACTCGAAAGGGTCCTTCCCAGCTGGGGGAGAGTTTGTTTAACCCTTCTCGAGTTTGTATTCTCCGTAACACCAGATCGCCTTCCTCGAGCTGTCGATTATGCATATGCCTTTGGTGATAGCGTCGGAGCGCTTGGCAGAATTGTGCATTTCGAACAGCTGCTCGACACCTTCCCTCTTCGACGAGGTCAAGGTCTTCATGCTGGAGCTGGTCCTGCGTGGCTTCATCAAAGGTCCAGACCCGGAGCGACCCCAAGGTGATTTCCGGGGGAAGGACTGCTTCAGCTCCGTACACCAGGAAGAAGGGTGTCTCTCCAGTTGACCGGTTTGGAGTTGTCCTGTTTGCCCACAAGGTGGGCGGAAGCTCTTTAATCCAGTTGGCTCCATGTTTTTTCAGTCGCTCATATGTGCGCGTCTTGAGTCCTTTTAAGATTTCTGTATTTGCTCTCCCAGCTTGGCCATTGCTTGCCGGATGAGCTACGGAAGCGTAGCTGACTTGAATGTCGAGATCTTCGCAATATCCTTGGAATGCAGAGCTTGTGAATTGGGTCCCGTTATCAGTTATGATCTTGTTTGGGACTCCAAATCTGCATACTATGGACTGCAAGAAATTGATAGTTGATTGCTTGTTTATTGTCACAACTAGAGTTGCTTCCGGCCACTTAGTGAACTTGTCGATGGATATATACAGGAACTTGTAACCTCCGACAACTTTTGGGAAAAGTCCCAAATATATACGTACCCCACACGAATGGCCATGTCGGAGGTATCATTTGTAGTGGTTGAGTTGGTGTGTGAATTTGCTTCGCATAGAACTGGCATGCTTCGCGTTTCTTCACTAGCTCGGTTGCATCCTGGAGTGTTGTAGGCCAGTAAAAACCTTGTCGGAAGGCTTTACCGACCAACGTGCAGGAAGACGCGTGGTTCCCACACTCGCCTCCATGGATTTCCGCGAGGAGCTCGCGACCTTCTTCCCTTGTAATGCACCGCATTAGGACGCCGTTGGCACCATGCCGGTAGAGATCCCCTTCTACCATTGTGTATCTTTTAGCCAATCTGACTATCCGGTCAGCAGATACATTGTCTTCAGGAAGGAAGTTATCTTTCAAGTAGCCCCGGATCTCCGAGATACATGCACTAGAGCTAACTTGAGCTTCTGAGTCTTGCGTGTTGGGTTGCTCGGAGCTTCCTGCAGCACCTACGACCCTTGATGGACGCCATGGTAACAGGGCCATCGGGACCGCCAGCTTCGAGGTGCTGGTCTCGCCCCCTTCGCTCAGTTTGGCAGGCTGAGCTGTTAGTCTTGACAATCTCCGGACGAAGGTCCCATCGAGAACCGGGGCTCCAATTGAAGCTTTCGTCGAGAGTTCGTCAGCTTCAACGTTGTTGAGACGCTGGACATGGCAAAGATCCAAGACTTCGAAATCCTTCTGATGCTTGAAAGGCAGCCTAGAGGGGGGGTGAATAGGCGATAATCGATAATTTAAACTTAAATCAGAGTTCTAAAAACAGAGAAGTCGGACTTGTCTAACTTCTAGTCGGACTTGTCTGACCTAAGTCGGACAAGTCTGACCTGGGTCGGATAAGTCCGAGATTACTTGCACGATCAGACCAAAAATCCAATTTTTAAGCGATCTAGTGAGAGATATCGATCCCTAGCAGTTCTACATGAAGTATGGAGTAGAAAGAAAGCTGAGGGAGAGATAGCACGCGGAAAAACACTAGAATCAAAACTTGCAAGAACGAAAGAACAACAAGAGACAAACGATTTTATCCCGAGGTTCGGAACCACAAAGGATCCTACGTCTCCGTTGAGGAGTCCACAAGGGACCAGGCCTTCTCTAGCCTTCCCCTCACGAGTTGCCCCAAGGGCCAACTCCCGATCTTCCACTATCACAAAGATTGTTACAAACTCCCCGATTACAAGAGATCACAAAGAAATTGCGAGGCGACGCCTAACCGTCTAGGGGAGAACCCCAAGAGCAACAAACACGCAATCACGAAGAAACTTAGCGAATCACACGTTGCTCAACCCCTCAACAAACCGTTTCTCCCAATCCTCACAAAGCACTCTTCACTCTCCCAAAAATTCGAATTTGGGCTCTAGAGGTGAAGAACAAGTGGAGAGAGGTTCTTGAGTTCAAATGGGCGTTCAGAACTGTTTAGGGGTGTTAGGCATAGTTGGTGGGTCGAGACCACCACCTATTTATACTCCAAAAAGTCATTAGAGCCGTTTGACACAGCCCGCGTCGGACATGTCTGACACAAAGTCGGACATGTCTGACCTCAAAGGTCAGGCCTTTCACTTCAGACTTGTCTGACTAAAACCACTTCAGACATGTCTGACATACAATCTCGGACATGTCTGAAATTCTGCAGATAGAACTCGGACAAGTCTGACCTTCTGGGACTTAGAAAATTTTCCTTAGTCCCTGGGAACAGATCCATCTCGGACATGTCCGACCCCCAGGTTCGGACAAGTCCGAAACTTCACTGGAACTCTCACTGGAGCCCTTCAGGTGCCAATTCGGACATGTCTGACTTACAGATTCGGACATGTCTGACTTCCAACAGAGGGAATTCGGACATGTCTGACACAACAAGTCAGACAAGTCCGCCCAAGCCACAAGGGCCCTACTAAAATCTTCTACTAAGGGGTTGAGCACCCGAATGACTCACTAAGTGTCTACGCGTCGTGTCCCTCTTAATAGTACGGTTTTTCCTACGACTCAAGGAGAAAATAGAAAACCCTATTTCTATTCTTCTTCGCCACAACTTTTCTCCTTTTGCCGTCTTTCTTCAAAGCTCCATTCCGTACTCCGGATCTGCGCTCATGCTCAACCAAGTTCATTAGCACTTTAATGGTTCATCATCAATCCACCAAAACCCACAAGGGACCTAGATGCACTTACAATCTCCCCCTTTTTGGTGATTGATGGCAACCAATTAAAGTCTTCGACAAAAATAAGATTTGACAGAAGTTTTGAGTCTCAAGTGTATATGAGCTTTTGGAATAACAATAAAAACAATACTCATATACACTCAATCCTCGTGGGGTGCCTATATGCTCGTGTGTGTGCAAACGTGATAAATATGAAGAAATACACACGAGATCAATGAAGCATCATAATGATCATCATAAGACATCAATAAACATCATTAAGCATTAACATCAATAAACATCATTAAGCATTAACAGCCATAAACGAGTAACAAATAAGTACAAGACACACGACGATAGAAAATATGATTAGATACATGTCCATGTCCAAGAAAAAAACACTAGAGACTAATACTTCTCCCCCTTTGGCATCAAGGCACCAAAAAGGAGAAAAGTGGACACTAAGACCTAGTCTACTCGGTGTATTCCTCGTCGTCATCGCTGTCACCGTCGCCGCTCTCCTCCTCGTAGTCGCTCTCCTCGCCGGAGTCACTGTGAGTTGCAGGAGGTGCTGAGGAAGAGGCGCCAGTGCCGGTGAAGAATGCCATTTCCGCCTCGATGAGCTCCGGAAACTCCAGTGGCTCCTCGTCTGAGCTGGCGTCGTCGACTGGAGGAAGCTGGAGGTGCTCCCTGATGGCAGCGAGATCCCTCTGGTTCCTCTTTGCCAAGCGGTGAGTCGACCGGCAGACGGTGAAGATCGACTTGAGGATCTTGAGCAGACCTGAGGAGCAAGACGGCTGCTGCTAGGGCACGGAGGATGAGCTGGGAGGATGAGCAGACTTCCTCCTCGAGGAGCTGGGTCCTCCCTCTGCTGGTGCCGGTGCAGCTGCTCGAATCGGGCGGTGAAGCTTGGAAGGCTTCTGAGGCACAAGGCGCCTGTGAGTCACATCCTTCACAAACTTCTTCCCGGACACCGTCTCAATTAGCTTCATCAGGTACGGGGCATAGCAGCAAGACCTAGCCGGCGTCTCCGAGGCGAGGTAAATCTCCTCGAAGATATAGTCAAAGGCGTTGAATTGCTGCTCCCCTGCCAAGAGCTGGATCAGATTTCTGCTGTTGTGATTGATCCTGTTGGCATCCCCATCCTTGGGCGAGAGGGTCTTTCTGATTAGACGGTTCACCACGGCATGGAATGGCTTGAGGCCGTGGATATGAGGAGGGTCGGCTGGATACCCATCCTCATAGAAACTCTCCATCTCCAGGAGGTTCACTATATCCATCTCATGGATCTTCAGTGAGTGCTGTAGGCTGTCCTCCATCCCGAGAATGCGGGCAAACTCCTCATAGCTGACTTCGTACTTCACCCCATTGGTCATCCAGGTGAAGTTGTGCTTGTCAACCCAATAGAACACAGTTGCATAAAACTGGAGGATAACTTCTTTGTTCCATGGGTATTGGAGACCCATGATCCCGCTGACTCCGTGGTGCTCGCAAGCTTCGAGCACCCCCTTGAAGAGAAGATAGGAGTCCTTCTTCTTCAATGCAGCCTTCCAATCAACCCATTGCATCTCCGTGACTGGGTTCTTCTTGGTCGTGAGGACTGACCGGTAGTAATCCATGTGGAAGAAGCACCAGAAACGGGGATCCTTGCTCTCCCTTGGCATGTTATAACACTGCACATCTCTCATGTGCATGGTGTCGTGGATGTTCCTCCGGTAGTTTACCCTGTCGGCCGTGCGCCGAGTGTCACCCACTTTAGAGTGCACGACCAACGGTCCGATCTCTTGCTGCCCTTGGGAGCTCGAGCTGCCCCCCTGACCACTGTGAATGGTGAGTTAACTGCTTGCGGGTCGCTTGACAGTCACTTTCTTTGGCCGCTTTGATGGTTGAGCCGAAGAATCGGGACCCGCGGGCTCCTTGCCTCTCTTGTCGTGACCCATAGCTAGAAAAAGATACAAGGATAGGTAAGAGTCAAGGTAAGAGAGATAGAGCAATTAACTTGATAGTTTCGCTAGAGATTAGGCCTCAGAGTTATACAGGATCGGACATGTCTGACTGGAAAGTCAGACTTGTCTGACTCAGGAATTTCGGACATGTCCGAATTTCAGAGTCAGACTTGTCCGACCTGTACAGAACTGACCCCAATTGCTAAGGAAACTAAGCAAATCAATTTTTCTACCGACCAAATTTTGCAACAAGGTTGTAAACATGCCTAGGAACAATTTCAAGGGCATAAATTTGCAATCTTGCCGCTAGATTTAGAATTGAGAGGAAAGATGCGAAAAAAATACCTTCGGATGGAGAAAAGGATTGAAGAACTCCGAAGGGGATGTGAATCCTCCAACTTCGAGGGAGATTTTCCCTCAAGAACTTCTCACAAGAGCCTCAAAAGCATGTGGATCGCCTTGGGAGGTTTGAGAGAGATGGAGATTAGGGTTTGAAGTGAGGAGAGAGAGAAGGAAAGGGAACCGTCAGCCTCTTTGGAGGGGTTCGGACTTCCCACGTCGAACATGTCCGAATTTGATTTCGGACAAGTCCGAGTTCTCTTTGCAGACTTAAAACCCACTTCGGACATGTCTGACTTTTGTCAGACTTGTCCGACTCCCCCTGAGTGTATGCAGTGTGCAAACACTTGGGGATCTAAAGAAAGGAATATATGGACATTTTGGACAAGTTTTTGCAAAAATCTTTGACAAAAATGATCAGTAAGCAACCAACACTCAAAGTATGATCATTTTCACCAAAGAGAAGTTTAGACCATAGTTTCCAAGAAAAAATAGATGAGATTTTCGAAAAACACACAACATTTTGAAGTTGAGAACTAATAGCAATCAGATGTGCCCGACTCAAGCAATGTTTCGAGAATCCAAGATATTTAGCTCACTCCTTAGGTCACAAAAGCGTCTCTCATCAAGGGGTTTGGTGAAGATATCCGCTAATTGTTTCTCACTTCTAACATGAGAGATAACGATATCTCCCTTGATAGAGTGGTCTCGTAGGAAATGGTGACGGATGTCTATGTGTTTGGTTCTAGAATGCTCTACGGGGTTGTGAGCAATCTTGATGGCACTCTCATTGTCACATAGGAGAGGAATATGGTTCAGATTGTAACCATAATCCCTAAGAGTTTGTCGCATCCAAAGAAGCTGCGCACAACAACTTCCGGCTGCAACGTACTCCGCTTCGGCTGTGGAAAGGGCAATGGAGTTTTGTTTCTTGGAAGACCACGCAACCAAGGACCTACCAAGAAATTGGCATGTCCCGGATGTGCTCTTCCTATCTACCCTACAGCCCGCATAATCCGCATCGGAATAACCGACGAGATCAAACTTGGATCCTTTAGGGTACCAAAGACCTAGATTAGGAGTGTGAACTAAATACCTAAGGATCCTCTTAACCGCTGTCAAGTGACACTCTTTTGGAGCGGCTTGGAATCGAGCACACATGCACACACTAAGCATAATGTCGGGTCTAGAAGCACAAAGATAAAGCAAAGAGCCAATCATAGAACGGTATACCTTTTGGTCCACGCTCGCTCCTTCTTCGTTTAGTCCTAGATGCCCGTTTGTTCCCATAGGTGTCTTGATGGGCTTCGCCTTCTCCATGCCAAACTTCTTGAGAATGTCATGAGTGTACTTGGTTTGGATTATGAAGGTCCCTTCCTTGAGTTGCTTTACTTGGAAACCTAGGAAAAACTTCAACTCCCCCATCATAGACATCTCAAATCTCTCCGTCATGATTTTGGAAAACTCATCACAAAAAGTCTTGTTAGTAGAACCAAATATGATATCATCAACATAAATTTGGCATACGAACAAGTCATTATCAAAATGCTTAGTGAAGAGAGTATAATCAGCTTTCCCAATCTTAAAACCATTTTGAGTGAGAAAATCCCTAAGGCACTCATTCCAAGCTCTAGGTGCTTGTTTGAGGCCATAGAGAGCCTTACACAACTTGTAGACGTGATTGGGATGCTCTTCATCTTCAAATCTGGGCGGTTGCTCCACATACACTTCCTCCTTGATTGGACCGTTGAGGAATGCACTTTTCACATCCATTTGATATAACTTGAAATCATGGTGAGTAGCAAAGGCCAATAATATGCGAATAGATTCAAGCCTAGCTACGGGAGCAAAGGTTTCATCAAAATCCAAACCTTCGACTTGAGCATATCCTTTTGCTACAAGTCTTGCCTTGTTTCTTGTTACCACCCCGTGCTCATCTTGTTTGTTGCGGAACACCCACTTGGTTCCAACAACATTTGCATTTGGTCTCCTCACGAGTTCCCACACCTTGTTCCTCTTGAAGTTGTTGAGCTCTTCTTGCATCGCCATTACCCAATATGGGTCTTGTAGAGCTTCTTCTACTTTCCGTGGCTCTAAAGAGGAAACAAAAGAGTAATGTTCACAAAAGTTAGTCATACGTGAGCGAGTAGTTACCCCTTTGGAGATGTCTCCAAGTATGTTGTCAACGGGATGGTCCTCTTGAATGCTTTGATGAACTCTTGGGTGTGGTGGTTGAGCTTCTCGATCATTGTCTTCATCTTGATCATTTTCTTGATCTCCCCCTTGATCCAAGCCTCCTCCTTGATTTTGATCTTGTTGAGATTCATCTTGAGGGTCTTGATCTTGTTCATGTGGGGGATTTGCATCTTCTTCGCTTGCTTGAAGATCATTTGGATCATGTGGTCGCACATCTCCAAGTGCCATTCTCCTAAGTGCTTCTTGTGGAGTCTCCTCTTGATCTAGCACACACTTATCAACTTGCTCCACGGTTAGGAGTTCATACGAGGTCTTCTTCAAGAGTCGATGAAGATACAAACGGTTTATGGCATGGCAAGCGGTGTTAATCACTTCCGCCCAAAACTGGTCGGACGTCTTGTACTCATCAAGCATCGTCCTTGACATCTCGATAAGAGTCCTATTCTTCCTCTCCGCTACTCCATTTTGTTGAGGGGAGTAGGGAGCGGAGAACTCATGCTTGATTCCTTCTTCATCCAAGAAGTCTTCAACTTGAGTGTTCTTGAACTCCGTCCCATTGTTGCTCCTAATCTTCTTGATTCTTAAGGAAAACTCGTTTTGAGCTCTCCTCAAGAACTTCTTGAGAACTCCTTGGGTTTCACCTTTGTCATGCAAGAAAAATACCCATGTGAAGCGAGAAAAATCATCAACAATAACTAGACCATACTTGTTACCGCCAATGCTAATCTAGGCGATCGGTCCGAATAGGTCCATGTGTAGTAGCTCCAATGGTCTTGAGGTTGTCATGATGTTCTTGGACGGATGTTGAGCTCCTACTAGCTTTCCGGCTTGACATGCGCTACATGGTCTATCTTTCTCAAAGACAACATCTCTTAGTCCACGAATATGATCCCCCTTAAGAAGTTTTTGCAAGTTTCTCATCCCAACATGGGCTAGCCTTCGGTGCCATAGCCATCCCATGTTAGTTTTCGCCATTAAGCACGTATCAAGTTGAGCTTTATCCGTGGAGAAATCCACAAGGTAAAGCTTTCCCTTGAGTACGCCCTTAA
Organism: Tuctoria greenei; assembly: GCA_036927565.1. Taxonomy (NCBI): domain Eukaryota; kingdom Viridiplantae; phylum Streptophyta; class Magnoliopsida; order Poales; family Poaceae; genus Tuctoria; species Tuctoria greenei. Next base: position 13,074,155 of record JAYESD010000001.1, on the reverse strand, counting down.
AGGCGATTGAGTTGTTGCATCTTCTTGAGACGATCACACCGTTGTTAGTGAAAAGACAATCATAACCATTATCACATAATTGAGAAATAGAAAAGAGGTTGTAATCAAGTGAATCAACATGAAGCACATTAGAAAGAGTGTGTTTTGAGGAGATATCAATTTTACCGGTGCCAAGGATTTTCCCTTGGCTATTATCCCCAAAGAAGATTCCTTCACTAGGATCTTCATTCTCTTTGTACTCTACAAACATCTTCCTCTCTCCGGTCATATGATTAGTGCATCCACTGTCAAGAACCCAATTTGATCCACCGGAGGAGTATGCCTACAAAAAGAGTTATGCCTTTCCTTTAGGTACCCAAACGGAGTTGGGTCCTTTGATGTTAGTCACAAGACATTTGGGCACCCACACGCAAGGCTTTGGGCTCTTGCGGAGTGGCCCAACATATCTAGCATAAGTCTTGCCAAATTTGTTCCTCAATAAAACATAAGAAGCATCAAAATCATGGAACAAAGGATGAGGTTCATTTTTAGGCATATAAGATGTTGAGACAATGTTCTTTCCTTTATCTTGAGCGGATGAACCTTCCTTGACAAAAACAATCAAGTCTTTGTTATTCTTGGGGGCTTTGGCATTTTGTCTCCGCTCCCGAGAATAAACAAGACCATCCTTGACATGGGGAAGTCTCACATTGGTATATGCACTACGTGCATAGGCCACCTTCTCCTTGTCAAAGATGCCACCTTTCGGTGCTTGCTTGTTTTGTGCCAAGTTAAGTTCATCCTTAAGTTTTAGGATCAAGCTTGAGCACATGCAAGTGTGAACTTCCTCGGATGAAATCTTTTGAGAAGATGAGCTCTTTGAGGAAGAAGGTGCATTGATCTTAAGTGACTCAACCTTTGTCTCTAGAATCTTGTTAACCTTTGTCAAGTTAACAAGTTCATCCTTGAGCTCAACGGTCTTGTCCTTAAGATTTGAGCATTCTTCCTTGCTCATGGCAAGGTCATGCTCCAATGCATTGCTTCTTTCTCTCTCGCGCTCGAGGAGCTCCTCAAGCTCTTGGCATCTCTCCAATTTTTGGATGAGCATGCCCTCTTGACGCTCAAGGAGATCCTCCTTCTCGGAGATTTCATCCATAAAAAAGTTCATCTTTCTCATGGCACTCTTACTTAAGCCTTTAAGCATGGATTCAAGTTCACTATCACTATCAAGTTCATCACAAGAAGTTATAGAGGGAGTGGGTTTAGATTTGACCTTTTTCCTTCCCTCCTTTGCCATGAAACATGTGGACTTGAAATCATCAAGGTTGGGGAAGAGCTTGCTTGCACTTGAGCTCTTTCCGATGGCAATGGTTGCCACCTTCTCTTCATTGTCGGAAGATGAGTCTTCATTTGAGTCCCATTCTCTTCCAAGGTGGGCATGTCCCGATGGCTTCTTCTTCTTGAAGAGCTTCTTATCTTGGGTCTTGCCCTCCTTCTTCTTGCTTTCATTGTATGGGCATTCCGCAATGAAGTGCCCATGTTCACCACCCTTGTAGCAAGTCTTCTTCTTTAGTTTCTCCTTGCTCTTGCCTTCTTGGTGATAGCCTCCCTTCTTCCTTCTCATCATCCTTCTAAACTTATTGACGAAGAAAGCTTCTTCCTCATCGGAGTCCATGCTCTTATCATCACTTGCATCTTCATTGTAGGATGTGGAAGTTGCTTTGAGGGCTATGTATTTCTTCTTTGATGAGGCAAGCTTTTGGAGATCGTTGTAGAACATAGCTTCCTTCTCCATCATCTCATTGTTGATTATCCTCCCAAGCACTTCTTCCGGAGTCATCTTGGTGTAGTCGGGGCTTTCACGGATCAAGGAGCAAAGAGTGATGTTTTGAGGCATGAATGCCCGAAGCATCCTCTTCACCACTTCATGGTCCGTCCATCGAGTGCTTCCATAGGCACGAATCTTGTTCACGAGCACCTTGAGGCGGTTGTACATGTCTTGGGGTGACTCACCATCCATGATGGTAAATCTCCCAAGCTCTCCTTCTATCGTCTCAATCTTCGCCTCCCGGATGACTTGATTGCCCTCGTGTGCCATCTTGAGTGTATCCCAAATATCTTTGGCCACTTCCAAACCTTCGACTCGGTTGAATTCACCCCGAGTCAAAGATGAGGTTATGACTCCCACGACTTGAGCATTGCGATGAAGTAGGATAGCTTGTTGTGGAGTGACGTCTTCCTCATTCCTTGGCATATGAACTCCGGTTTGCACAATCTGCCACAAACTAGGATTCAAAGAGATTAAATGCATCTTCATATTGTGTTTCCACATTGAATAGTCATTTCCATCGAATTGGGGAGGTTTGCCAAGTGGAATAGACAAATAGTGATTGTTAGCATGAAGACGATCATAATCAAAGTGAGTTTGAGTATAGTCATCGTTACTCTTCTCCTTCTCTTTGTTGATCTTGGGTTGTTTCCCTAGCTTCTCCTGAAGCTTCGCCTTGAGTTGGCGAGTTTCTTCGTTGTCCTTCGGATCATCAAGAAGAACGTCGTAGTTCTTGTCAATTGAGCCTTCACCCTCGACATATGAGGTATCATCCTTGTTCCTTTCTTCCGCCATCGATTCTCCGAGATGTTAGTCTCTTCCGGAGAAACATGCTCTGATACCAATTGAAAGGCGGCCTAGAGGGGGGGTGAATAGGCGATAATCGATAATTTAAACTTAAATCAGAGTTCTGAAAACAGAGAAGTCGGACTTGTCTGACTTCTAGTCAGACTTGTCTGACCTAAGTCGGACAAGTCTGACCTGGGTCGGATAAGTCCGAGATTACCTGCACGATCAGACCAAAAATCCAATTTTTAAGCGATCTAGTGAGAGATATCGATCCCTAGCATTTCTACACGAAGTATGGAGTAGAAAGAAAGCTGAGGGAGAGATAGCACGCGGAAAAACACTAGAATCAAAACTTGCGAGAACGAAAGAACAACAAGAGACAAACGATTTTATCCCGAGGTTCGGAACCACAAAGGATCCTACGTCCCCGTTGAGAAGTCCACAAGGGACCAGGCCTTCTCTAGCCTTCCCCTCACGAGTTGCCCCAAGGGCCAACTCCCGATCTTCCACTATCACAAAGATTGTTACAAACTCCCCGATTACAAGAGATCACAAAGAAATCGCGGGGCGACGCCTAACCATCTAGGGGAGAACCCCAAGAGCAACAAACACGCAATCACGAAGAAACTTAGCGAATCACACGTTGCTCAACCCCTCAACAAACCGTTTCTCCCAATCCTCACAAAGCACTCTTCACTCTCCCAAAAATTCGATTTTGGGCTCTAGAGGTGAAGAACAAGTGGAGAGAGGTTCTTGAGTTCAAATGGGCGTTCAGAACTGTTTAGGGGTGTTAGGCATAGTTGGTGGGTCGAAACCACCATCTATTTATACTCCAAAAAGTCATTAGAGCCGTTTGACACAGCCCACGTCGGACATGTCTAACACAAAGTCGGACATGTCTGACCAAAACCACTTCAGACATGTCTGACATACAATCTCGGACATGTCTGAAATTCTGCAGATAGAACTCGGATAAGTCTGACCTTCTGGGACTTAGAAAATTTTACTTAGTCCCTGGGAACAGATCCATCTCGGACATGTCCGACCCCCAGGTTCGGACAAGTCCGAAACTTCACTGGAACTCTCACTGGAACCCTTCCAGTGCCAATTCGGACAAGTCTAACTTACAGATTCGGACATGTCTGACTTCCAACAGAGGGAATTTGGACATGTCTGACACAACAAGTCAGACAAGTCCGCCCAAGCCACAAGGGCCCTACTAAAATCTTCTACTAAGGGGTTGAGCACCCGAATGACTCACTAAGTGTCTACGCGTCGTGCCCCTCTTAATAGTACGGTTTTTCCTACGACTCAAGGAGAAAATAGAAAACCCTATTTCTATTCTTCTTCGCCACAACTTTTCTCCTTTTGCCGTCTTTCTTCAAAGCTCCATTCCGTACTCCGGATCTGCACTCATGCTCAACCAAGTTCATTAGCACTTTAATGGTTCATCATCAATCCACCAAAACCCACAAGGGACCTAGATGCACTTACAATGCTTCTGGACTTCAAGTAGATATACAACTAGTTGAGGGTTGTTGCAACAGCATTCACCTTTGACTTGTTTTAAAACTAGTTGCGAATCACCCTTTACCAACAGCTGCTTGACACCATATGATAGTGTCACCTTGAGCCCATAGATTAATTCTTCATACTTCGCCACGTTGTTACTCGCCTTGAAGTCAAGGTGAACCATGTATTTGACCTTCTCCCCGATCGGAGCGAGGAGAAAGATTCCAGCTACGGCCCCCTGCTTTTGCACAGATCCGTCGAAGTAGAGAGTCCAGTGAGGCTCAGTGAAGACTGGAGCTTTAGGTTCCGGCTTCTGCTCATTGGGGCCCCCAGGATTTGATGGAGAGGGGTCCAGTCTACCACAAAGTCTGTCAATACTTGACTCTTGATCGCTTGTCTTGGGACAAATTCAAGATCAAACTCGGCCAATTCCGCACCCACTTTGCAATGTTCCCAGTAGAGTTGGTATTATGCAAGATTGCACGCAGTGGATAAGACGTTACCACTGAAATCTTGTTAGCTTGGAAGTAGTGACGAAGCTTCCTAGAGGCAATAAGAACTGCATAGAGCAGCTTATGCACCTCCAAGTACCGAGTCTTGGCGTCATGGAGTACTTTACTGATGAAGTACACTGGGCGCTGGATTGTTCGAACCCTCCCGGAGGGGCCCGAAGCTTCTTCTAAAGTGACCCGGACCTTCAGGAAAAAATCCGGATCTTCTTGTTCAGCAACAGTAACTCCTTCATTTGAAGGAGGTTGATCCTCTGGCATTTTGCCTCGAGGATCCGGGTCTGGGGGCTGGGACCTAGACTCGCCTTCAGGTAGCTCCGGACCTTCCCAGAGGGGTCTGCATTCCTGAACTGGAAATGGTTCTGGCCTTTCCGCAACCAAAATCATGCTAACAACTTCGTCAGTTGCTGAAATGTAAAGCAGAAGTGGCTCACCAGGGTTTGGAGCTACCAAAGTTGGTAGAGTGGTGAGAAGCTGCTTCAGCTTTTGGAATGCCTTTTCTGCTTCTTCAGACCATTGGAATGGTTCGGACTTCCTCAATAATTTGAAGAAGGGTAGCGCCTGTTCCGCCAGTCTTGAAATAAATCGGCTGAGGGCTGCTAGACACCCAGTTAGCTTCTGAACATATTTGATGCAAGCTAGTGGTCGCATGTCTTCAATAGCTTTAATATTCGCCGGATTTGCTTCTATTCCTCGGTGGTTCATCAAGAATCCAAGAAGCTTTCCGGAGCTAACCCCAAAGACACACTTGTGTGGGTTCAACTTTGTGCGTGTCATTCGCAACTTGTCGAAGACAGCTTGCAAGGTGTCAAGAAATGACTCCTTGTTCTTGATCTTGACGATGATGTCATCGACGTACACTTCCACTACGTCTCTAATGAGCTCTCCAAAAGTTTTGTACATAGCTCGTACAAACGTTGAAGCAACGTTTTTGAGACCGAATGGCATGGCAGTGTAACAGTACAATCCATCTACTGTGATGAAGGCAGTGTGCTCTTCATCTTCCCTAGACATTCTGATTTGATGATACCCAGAATATGCGTCTAGGAAACACAGTAATTCACACCCAAATGTGGAATCCACTATCTGATCTATTCTAGGTAGTAGAAATGGATCCTTTGGGCATGCCTTATTCAGTGTTGTGTAGTCGATACACATCTGAAGCTTCCCGCCGGCCTTGGGTACAACGACTGGGTTTGCTAGCCATTTTGGATGGAATACTTCTCGAATGAATCTAACTTCGAGCAACTTCTTCACTTCTTGACGTATGAAGTTTTGTCGCTCTATTAATTGCTTCCGAGGCTTCTGATGTATAGGCCGAGCGTCAGGATAAATCTTCAGATTGTGCTCAATCACTTCCCTAGGGATCCCAGACATTTTTTATGGTTGCTAGTCAAACACGTCGACATTAGCTCGGAGGAAAGTGATGAGCGCGAGTTCCTATTTGTCGTTCAGACCTCTGATATACAGGTGGTCTGAGCAGCATCAGAACCAATTTGGACGACTTTGACGGGAATGTCGTTGTCACCGCTTGGTTGCACACGGGGTGCGGAAGTTGAGCCTCGATGACGAATGTTCGGGGGCTTTGGAGCTTGCTCCTTTCCGGATTCTTCCTCCTGCTCTGTAGCAAGCGTGTGGAGTTCTTCCAGAGCAGTAACTCCGGCTGTGCGATCTCCGTGAATTCAGAGAACGCCTGAGGGTGTTGGCATCTTCAACACCAGGTAGCCATAATGAGCAGCAGCCATGAATTTGTACAAAGCTGGCATGCCCAAGATGGCGTTGAATGGTAAGTTGATATGTGCCACGTCAAGACCAACTTCTCGGTCCTGTAATTCTTCCGATTTCCGAAGGTCACCGGGAGAGTAATGGCACCGAGTGGGGTTATGGCCCCCGGACCTACTCCGGAGAAAGGTCGAGAGGGGCGAAGATCCGAAGGTCGGAGCTAAAGCTTGACAAAGGCTTATGAGGTTCAACCCCGAACCCCCGTCTACCATTACATGGTGGAGCTGGATGTTATTGATGGTCTTAGATACCATCAGCAGAAGTTGACCAGCTCCGATCATGTTCCGAGGGCAGTCTGAAGCATCGAAGGTGATGGTAGTATCCATCCACTTCCGATGAGGCTCTGCCCTAGCGGTGGGAGCTACAGAGGCCATGTCCCGCCGCATTGTCTTGAGGACACGGCGGGAAGTGATGTCCCACGAACCACCAAAGATGGTGTTCATGGTTTTTTGATGCTTGTTGTCAGAGATGTTGGAGTCATCGTCAACGAATGTGTAAATAGCCTTCAAGACCTTTTTAGGGTCCTGAAAGCCTAACTCCTCTTTAGCTGGAGCTTCGCCGACATTTTGTTTTCCTTCCCTATGACGGAAAGGAGCTTCTTCCCGGCGCTTATTGTAGCGCTCGGCGAGGTTCTGGATCTCTCGACAATTTTCCAAGTTGTGCCTGTCCGTCTTGTGTATGGGACACCACATCATGGATCTGCCACCGTCTTTAGATGACAGCCGAGGTCGTTTCTCGGGGTGTGGCCCCCGACCACCCGGAGCTATTGCAGCAGCGGCAGTAGGTGTGCCGGCCAACGACTTCTTCATGTCGTTGGGCTTTTTCTTCTTTTTACCACTCTCGGAGGTAGTGGTTTCACTCTTGGAGGGTTTTTTTTGGCCTCCGGAGGTGGTTGGGAGTGCATTTGGCACACTTGTCTGCCACTTGTCTGCCAAGCTAAAGAGTTCTGTGACGCTGGTGACTTCCTTGGTCGCCAACTTCTCCAGCATCTTCTTATCTCGAATGCCCTGCCTTAATGCCACAATAACAGAAGCGCTTGAGATAGAAGGAATGGTATTTCGTACCTGGGAGAACCTCTGGATGAATGATCGCAAGGATTGTCCCCCTTTTTGCTTGACAGCAAAATGATCCAGTTTCGTGCCTGGTCGGGTGTATGTGCTCCCAAAATTGGCGGTGAACTGTTGGCACAACTCTGCCCAACTGTTGATGAAATCAGGCAGAAGGCTCATGAACCAAGACCTGACGATCCCAGTCAAAGCCACAGGGAAATAATTGGCCATCACAACCTCATTGCCCCCAGCTGCAAGGATAGCGGTGGAGTATATTTGAAGAAATTCGGTGGGATTGACAGTCCCGTCAAATTTCTTCGGCAAATGAGGCCAGAACTTCTGCGGACACCTGACCATGCATAGGTGCATGGCCAAGGCAGAACACCCTCCTCCTACTCCTGCAGGAGCAGGGCTATCCCGAGCTTCTCGCCTCTTGTGAGCACGTTTAATGTGGACACGATCGTCCTGTTGATGGTAACGACGATCGAGCTTCGCCCGGAGATCATGAGTCGAAAGCTTCATTATTGTATGAGTACGTCGCGCCCTGGAAGGCAGCAATGTCACTTGTTGGGATGCAGCACGCCTCCCATGTTGCGAAGCTTGCGGATCGAGTCTACCCGACAAGGTCTGACGCTGTGATGGGGCCGCCCCAAGGGGGGAGGACCTTGATTGCTGATGCGATCGGCTGCTACTGCAGCCAGATGATCCACATCAGCTCTCCACTATTCCATCGCACCCTGGGGTGCTCCTGGAGGCGGTGGACGTTTGAGAAGAGCACGCGCATCATTAAGCGCGTGTTCAGGTTTGTTGTTCGCCGATGTAGTGATCGACGCGGACGCCCTATCTCGCTGTCCAGCTTGATTCACCGGAGTGGATGGTGGCGGTGGTGGCATGACTCCTGCTGGAGCCACAATATATGTTGGTTGCTGCATGTTGGAGGGATTGCCTCCAGCAGGTTGCACAACATGGTTACCGTTGGATGATTCAGCAGCAGAATTCACCATCTTTGAATCATAGGCGCCCCTATCTGGCGCGCAAACTGTCAGAGTCTGGTTCCAGCAATTCTCCCGGTACTAACATTGGCAGCATGCGGAGTTTTGTAGTCAGTTAGGACGCGCGGAGATTCAGAGCAAGATGGCGATTTGACACAAGGATTTACGTAGTTCGGACCGCCTGAGCGTAATACCCTACTCCACGGGGGTGTGTTGTTCTTGTATTGAGCGCCTGAGTGCTAGTGTGAGAGACTAAAGTGTCTGGGAGAGAGTCCTCGCACATGTGTAGCGCGTGTCCCCGTGTGTATCGCTCGGCCAGTCCTTTTATAGTACAAGGAGTGGTTGTTACATCATCAGCCTAGCCCGACATGTGGCCCTGGCGGTTACTGATGCTTAATACACAGTTAATGTACTTAATTCCCCTTAACAGTGTGGTAACGCGCCTTGATGGTGGCGTTACTGGTATTAAAGGTCATCCGATCGTGTGTCATTAAGATAGCATTAATGACACTTAATCAGGTCTTGAAGATTTAAATGTCTCTTGAAGGTCCGAGCCAGGTCCACCAATCTGCCTGTTGAGGTTGAAGGTCTGGCGGTTGGACGTGTGGCAGCTCCGGAGCTTACTGTCTTGGACGAGTAGGTCCGGTGCTCTTGTACACATGTCGGTACCGAAGCTTTCCTCTGTTAGAGGTTAGGTCCGGGGGTGCCATATAGGTATCTAGTCGGAGCATTCTCATGTAGAGATTGTAGCTCCAGTTTTATGATACACATGGCGGCACTGGGACTAACTATAGGAGGGATGTAGGTCCGGTTCCGAGTGACACATGGGGCCTTCGGAGGTCTTCAACTCAGATAGTGGAGTTCCTTTGCACTTTTTACAGTTCCAAGGGGTATCCGGTATGCAGGGTACTGACAATCATAAATAGAGCATGTGTTTGGATTGAAACTAAAACTTGGTAAGTCAATGGACTCGTATGTTGAGCTAGTTTATTTTTCTTGCCAACGTTAGCCAAATTTTGGACGGACAAATCCTACACCATAATTTGGTATTGCCAAATTTTGGAAAGATAAACGATGGTAAGCATCCAAACATGCCCCTAGTCTAGTATTTTGTGATATTTTTGGAAGCTTAGAAATGATCTCTATTTTTTTTTATGCAAGCAACATACTGTCATTTCATTAAAGAAGTAATTAGAGTTCTAGAAATACGAAACCAAAAAGGAAACATAAGAAGAGATGCGCAGCTTCACAACCTAAGTTGTAAGACCATCCGCACTCGTGTACTCTAAATCATACTGTATACTCTATATATATACTCTATACTTTATGTGCATTCTATAAATTTTCTTTAAATTTTCAGTAACCTATCCAGTAGCTTTTTTTTTTCAACGTACCACTACTAATAACCTAACTATGAGAGTGCAGCGGATGCTGGACATGAATGTCTCAAATATGCTCCTACTTTAATCAAAATGACATCTGCCGCCATGCATGGAAAAGGATTGTCTCAGGTATGGCAAGGGATGGCCTACCGAATGGTGAACAGCTCGCGGCTGCTGTGCCCTGTGAAACTCATGCAAGATTTCGAGAAACTGGATCTGGAACGTCTACAATCAAGACCAATCAGAATAAGCTACTGATGTTGTATGATTGTATCCAAACCAAAGAGGGAGTCTACTGGAGGATGCAAAAGGCGAATCACCATAAGCAAGCCCAAACGGAGATCGACAGTGAGCTAAGGTCCTGAGACTGACAACAAGTGAGAACAAGAAGATAGAGGGTTAGAGACGGTGTAGAAGAAGCAAGTGGACACTGGAAGGCCGGGAAGAAGACGAACTGGTGCTTGTGGTGATGATGGACTGCCAGGAAGGAGAGTTAAGTGGGAGGAGAGACTTTTTCATTGAAAGTTTGAACTTACAGTAACTGTAACTGTACTTCTTATTCTGAAGTTGCAATACAACAATGGATAAGGGGTGGCGGTTGGGGATTTTACAGAATGACAATTGGACGCGCATCCCGTGATTATTCGTTTTCTTCAGCCAGATGGATTTCCAGAATGACCTATGGGCCGAATCCATTGCCACGCAGTGAAGATGGCCCGCTCCCATATTAAATCCGCGCTGGGCTTCTGAATGGTACTGATATGGCCTTTCTTTACCTCGTATTACAAGTTACAACCAATATGAGCGTGTTTGTCATCGAAAAAAAAAGTATGAACGTGATTTTCCACTCGGAAAAAATAAAATAATCGAGCCTGATACACAAGGACACGGCATCTGATAAGAACGTAGCAGTCCGAGTCACCAATTACTGGAGCAGGCACCTCCGTCCCTGCAGGCTGCAGAAAGCTACGTTGTCCGTTCCTTGGACGGCGGTAGTCTCTATAGATGATCCCATCACAAAAATTAGTAAGTGCGCCGTGAGGGTACCAGCAAAAGGGACGCCCCAACAGCAGTCGTCGTTCTAGGTCGCGGATGCAGCACAACGCCGGTAGCAGCAGCAGGGCATATGATGATACCAATGAACCAGTCCACGTGAAGATCGTGCGGTGTCTGAATATGGCGTTGCATTTCAAAATAGTAGTACAATATGTGCTGTAATTAACAATGCCATGCCAAGCAGAGAAAATAGTATAGTGGTTGTATTACTGTACAGCTTGTACAGAGTGAGTCCAATCTTCCACTGGGACAGATTCCTGAATCCAACAGCTGGGCTAGCCAACCCTGAAACCGGCCCAACCGTTAGCACAAAAGGGGCAAACAGTCTGTCCAGGTCCATGGACGGCGCCGACGCCCTAAACCAACCCGCGTCGGGGAAAACGCGGAAACCCAACCAAAAACCCGTAAAAACCTCACACGTCGTCCTCCGTCCAGGCTGTCTCCGGCCCCCCGTCTTCCTCCGCCGCATCATCCCCGTCCCATCTCGTCCGTCTCCCCCCGCATAAATTTCCATTCTACTTTCGATTCCGGAGTTTGTAAGACCGTCCGCAATGCGCGTCCTCGCCGTGGTCGTCCTCGCCTTGGCGTGCGCGGCGTCGGCCGGGGAGCTCCCGGAGTTCCGGGAAGCGCCGGCGTTCCGCAACGGCGCGACCTGCGCGGGCGCGCCCACCATCCACATTGCGATGACGCTGGACGCCTCCTACCTGCGGGGCTCCCTCGCCGGCGTCCTCTCCGTGCTCCGCCACGCCGCCTGCCCGGAATCAATCGCCTTCCACTTCGTCGCCTCCTCGGCCTCCCCGGAGCGCCGCCTCGCTGCCCTCCGCCGCGCCCTCGCCGCCGCCTTCCCCACGCTCCCCGCTACCGTCCACCGCTTCGACGCCCGCCTCGTCCGCGGCAAGATCTCCTCCTCCGTCCGCCGGGCCCTCGACCAGCCTCTAAACTACGCGCGCATCTACCTCGCCGACCTCCTCCCGCGCTCCGTCTCCCGCGTCCTCTACCTCGATTCGGACCTCCTCGTCGTCGACGACGTCGCGCGACTCTGGGCCACCGACCTCGGTCCCGACGCCGCCCTCGCCGCACCCGAGTACTGCCACGCCAACTTCACATCCTACTTCACCGACGCGTTCTGGCGGAACCCCGAGTACGCCTCCGTCTTCGCCAACCGGACGCGGGTGCCCTGCTACTTCAACACCGGGGTCATGGTCATCGACCTCGACAGGTGGCGCTCCGGCGGGTACACCGCCAAGCTGGAGTACTGGATGGAGGTGCAGAAGCAAGAGGCCAGGATATACGAGCTGGGCTCGTTGCCGCCGTTCCTGCTGGTGTTCGCCGGCGAGGTGAAGGCAGTGGAGCACCGCTGGAACCAGCACGGGCTCGGCGGCGACAACGTGGCGGGGCAGTGCCGGGAGCTGCACCCGGGCCCGGTCAGCTTGCTGCACTGGAGCGGGAAGGGTAAGCCGTGGCTGCGGCTGGACGCTGGCCGGGCGTGCCCGCTCGACGCGCTCTGGGCGCCATACGACCTGCTCCGCCGCCGCGGCGCCCGCGATGACCTCCTCGCTGCCGTCGCTTGACAATGCGGGCCCTACATCGCTGGAGCGAGATCCGGAGATCGGTTTGGTCGCCGTTCGATCGGATCAATGCCAATGCTCGGCTGCTCGCTTCGCCGTTCCCCGGTGTGGGTGTCGGCGGAGGGTCAGTGAGTCACTGACGCGCCGGCCGGCTCGGCAACGTACGCATCCGTAGGTCCACATTGTCAGTCAGCCGTAATGGCGTTAGTTGGATTGGCCGCGCCGGTACTGACACCCTGGCCCACACGTGGATGGCGGATGGGGTTTTGGGGCTGGGGCCTGTACTTGATAGAGATACTATGGGCTGTGTACAGCTGTTATTCTTTTTGGCATGATGGGGCTATAAATATGTTAGACTTTATTCTTTATCTATTTAAAAAATATTTTTAAATTGGCTGAAATTTGATGTCCTTTAATTTAACGAGTGAGATCTTTACTTTAGTTTTAAGATTTGTTTATTTATTGCTTGATATTTTTTCTGTTTTTTTAATTACGTGTTGACTTTTCTTGATGTATTGATCCTAGAAAAAAAATATAAGTTGTAGCTGGTGAATCTAGATCTAAGTGTTGTGAAAGGACTCTGTTTCTAGTTATTGAACATTAAATTCACCCTTATTTCGTTGTGTATTTTTTCTACAAATCTGGTCTATAGCACGATATACTTGTATTAGAAATGTTTATCTCCACTGGAATAAAATTAGGAATGGTTGGAACTGTAATGTTGTGGTGCATCAAAGGTTAGAAGGTGGAAACTTCAAGCGATCATCTTGGGAAGTGACATAAAGCTTTGGTAGTAGGTAGGTACTTTTTTTTTTCGTCGAGCACAGCAATTGGAAAAAGAAAGGCTAATTGGATGTCATATAGTGGCACAAACTCAAATCCAAATGTCCGGGAATCTGATCTGACCTTACAGCTTTTGTTTAAAGCCTGATTTGTCGCGGCGGAGTTTGGTGCCATGTGATTCGAATGGCTGCGGTCTCCAAGTGCTCGGCGTGGATCTTGGTTGGTAAAGGTGAGAAATTCTTTGCTTCTCTCGTTCGCGAGCAATGGAGCCAAAAGGTTCGGTCGCTCTCTGCCTTTCAGCCTCGGTTGCTATCAGGTTTCTGGTGAGAGGACGATCACTCGATTGCAGTAGTAGCGTGGGAGCGTGATGCTGTCGACGGGCATGCTTTCGTTTGCGCAGGATTACTGCAAATGATGACAAGCTTTTTTCCACAGGTGCTTAAAGTGGAAAACTGGTCAAAATACGCGTCTGTTTTGCCCCTCCTGCTGGGTAGACAGGCAGCGGCGGCGGCGGCGCATGTCCTTGCTGGTTTTATCAATTGATTATGCTTTTGTATAGGTCTTATGGACGGCTCATTGTTATGGTCCTAGCATCACATTTTTGCGTTTCTAGTGAGAAGGTTCGTGTGACATGGTGTTATTCCATTGGTGTAAACAATGAGCACGACAAAAAAGCTACGCAGCTTTCGGTTCACACGACAGGGGTTTGTTTCGTTGGTTGCAGCCTTCCAAGTGTAAACGGATCTGATGGAGTGGCAACGCCTGCAAGGTTTCATTCGCCAGTGGATGTCTCGATGCATGTTTCAGTAGGTTATGGTCCGTCCGGGGTCGTGGAGCATGACTGATGGATGCAAAGCTATTTCCTCGTTTCGACGTTTAATTGACCCATTGTATTTTCGAAACACTTAATTGACCCACTGTAGTGATGTTTGAAACTTGAAAGGTTGCTGCTGCAAAGTGCAAACTGAGAGGAGATCTAGACTCGGTCAACAGGACTGCCAAGAAGCAGCACCGACAGCCCCGGCATCCAACCTAACCAGGATGGGACAACGCCGACATACTGCCACACCGTTCCACGGAGGCGCTGCAGAAGACCAGCTGCTTGGAAGTGAACAGGGTGTGCCACACCAAGTGCGAGATTGGCATGTGCAATGCAGGCTCCACCGCGCCAAACTTTGGATGTACATGTACATAACATAATCTAACTGCAAGCCTTCAGTTCCCAAGTCTCAAGAGCGGCGATCTTGCACCAACCGAGTTCAGGACTCAGGAGCATCTCCCAAGTCTTCCAAACCGATATTAGTACTCCAGTTTTTTTTTTTTCCTTTTCTGTTTTCTCGTAGCAGTACTTCTGGATGTGAAAGTTCTCCTTTCAAAATAAGTTCCCCTTGGGATGCAAACGAGTCAAAAAAAAAAATGAGTTATATACTCCGAGATGAACAAAATCAAATAATACTAGTATTGTGAAGCATGTTGTTAGAGGTACGCAGCTTCTTCTAAATCACATACATATTCATGAGCTATCTGCAGAAATAATGCTAGGCTACCCAAAGTGTCATCTGGCCCAGGCTGCACATCCGCCGCGTTTGTTCAAAGCTCAACCGGGACCAGGCCAGACCTAACAAACTTCGTCGCCCTATGCCGGACCCCGGAGGTACCTGCTGCCGGCCCAATTACATGGCCTCTGCTTCCAAGCACCAGCTCGGCAGGCGGCAGCTGCCCACGTACACGGTGACAAACCTGACTAATCCCTCTTTGAACTAGCGCAGCCTCCCATCACCCGAAACGGCACGAACTACTAGCAGCAACCGGCAGCCGATTTCTCCGGCTTTTTCATCAGGTATATGAATGTTCTCATTTGATTTTCAGTTTTTCCTGTTAGCATCGTCACGCACGTCGTTACCTTCATTAGCCTGTGTTGACAAATTTTGCTAGAAATACCTGCGGCTAACGCTACGCTTTCTTATGGAAACTGAAAAAGAAATATACTAGTACTTCCTGTTCTTGGTCATACCAGTACTCCGCGGGTGACGGAGCACCACATTACCATCGGTGCACCTGGGTCCCTGGAGTTCCCGACGAGTTCCCTACTCACCTTCATGTGGGCTGTCATGCCCCATCTGCTGGTGATCATCGCCACTTTGATGAAGACGACGAGCAGGGCCCTCTTCCCGGCTTCGAAGGACTTCGACGGTTTTCGAGGGGTGGTACTCAGCCTTCAGTCCGATTGTGTCGGGCCTCACCTCCCGCCCCCATGCTGGCCAACCTGTGCCGCACAGACGTCGTGGTCCCGCGGCCTCTTCTGAAAGGCTGCATCGTGCGGCCCCAGGCGACGGCCCTACCCAGGTCTAGGCAAAGAAGGCGGGATGTGGTGGTTCCCCGTTGGCCCAGTCTGGGGACAACACGACGATTGTTGTGGGGTCTACGCCTGATAAACCCGGGACAACCATCGCAGGTTTGCCTGCAACCTGCCAGGAAAGACCTCCGAACAGATTGGACCCGTCCTTGCTCCTCTACTGCTTCAGAAAGGGACCTGACTCTATGCTCAAGGAGCTGTCGGGGTGGGTTTCTACGGTAACCATCCGACAACTGAGCGGGCCCATACCGATACTTGAGGAAGTCGCAGGGATGGGGAATCTGGACACACTCACTCTGGGACTGGCCTCGGAGACTCAACATATGGGCGAGGCTTCGCCGATCCAAGGTTTCTCGGTACACTTGTCTGCGGGGCTCACCAATCCACTCGCAGGTGCCGAGGTGGAATGCCCACCCCCACTACCATCGGAACTACCCAATGTCCTTCAGACGTTGTTCCAACCTGTCCCTCCGCCCTTTTGACCTCAACCCCCCAGCATTAGCCAAGGGCAGACGACGCAAGAAGAAAGATGCTCAACTGTCTCCGTCGCGCCATAGTGCGAGGCTGGTAGCCCACTCCTCAGTACTCCCAGTGGCTCAGCGTGCTCAATATCGTTTGATGAACTTACTCGACACCACGGCAGAACCACATGGCGACGCGGCTGTTGCTAAATACCAGGAGACTTTCATGAAGCCACTACCGTTTGAAGCAATCAAGGCATTCCGGGGTGCCCTCCAACTGGAGAGTGAGCCTATCATTGCAGCTTCAGCAGCCCTTGCGGAGGAGGAAGCAACAGATGTTGCCTAGCGCAATGCCTGTTCCTATTTGTGTCTGGTTGGGTAGCCTACTTCATCTATCATGTGTACCTCTTACTATAAGTGGGTCGCCGTGTTGTGGTTTTTGCTTCTTCCTTGGATGTTCTTCTCAGCCGTTGGTGTAAGCCATAGATGTGTTTGGTCCTGGTCCCATTATTGTACCTTGAAGCTGCTGCCTTCCAGTACTCAGTTGCTCCCCTATTTCTTCCATGGATCACAAGCACATTAACCTTCTCTCCTGGAACGCCCGTGGCTTGAATCTCCTTGCTCGGCGTGTGGTGGTTCAGCAGTTGCTTCATGCAACGGCTCCAGTCATCGTATGCCTACAAGAAACCAAATTGTCTTCTCTGCCGGCATCAGTTCATTGTGAGGTCCTTGGCTCTAGACTCGCTGGCCTGGAATTCATTCCAGCAACCGGCACACGAGGCGGTTTGGTGCTAGTTTGGGATCCAACTTACATTCAGGCTTCAGGCTCTATCAAGGGGCAATTTTGTTTATCGGTCACAATGCAGTTCAGAGGTCTGGATATCCCCTTCAGAATTACCATTGTTTATGGACCCTGTGGGGATAATGAAAAAGCTTTGTTTCTGGAGGAACTAACTGATATGAGACCGGCAAGTGGAATACCTTGGGTATGCGCCAGTGACTTCAACGTAATATACCAGGCCAATGACAAGAATAATGCTAATATCAACCGTAGGTTAATGGGCTCATTTCGACGTACCATTGATCATTGTGAACTCCTCGAATTTGCGCTGCAAACCAGCGATTCATTTGGAGTAATGAAAGGGCAAACCCGACCTTTGTCCGCCTCGATCGGGTCTTCTGCAACAAAGAGTGGGAGTTGCACTTCCCTAGTCTGTGCCTTAGTCCGTTATCATCCTCTCTGTCTGATCACTACCCAATTTTCCCCAGTCCCACCCAACAGCCTCGCAGGCAAGCAATTTTTCATTTCAAAACTTTCTGGATCAAAATCCCTGGTTACAAGGAGATTGTCAAAGAGGCTTGGGATGCTGCCTCTACTCGGTCCTCCTCCGTGAGTACTTTTCACATTAAGCTTTGTGCAGTGCCTGTGGCTCTAAAAAAATGGAGCCGATCCTTTTTTGGCAAAGCTCGGTTACAGCTAGCCTTGGCAAATGAGGTCATCCTCCAACTGGATGTTGCTCAAGAATCTAGATTTCTCTCAGTGCATGAAATGGTGTTGCGCAAGGACATCAAGTGCAAGATCCTTGGCCTCGCGGCCGTAGAAAGAGTGAGGCATCGCCAGGCCTCCCGAATCACTTGGATTAAGTCCGGCGACGCTTGTACGCGATTTTTTCAACTGAAAGCAAATGCGCGATCTCGCAAGCACTTTGTGCCGCTCCTCAAGAGTTCGAGCAATGAATATGTTTCTTTTCAGGAAGGAATGTCCTCACTGTTGCATCAGTACTTCCAATCCATTTTTGGGGACCAAACAACATCGCTATTCCACCTTACGTTGGGAGGTGATTGACCTCCTGGACCGAGTGTTCTCCGAAGAAGAGATCTTCAGTGCCATTCGGGAACTACCTGCTGAAAAAGCTCCAGGCCCTGGTGGCTTCACCAGTGATTTTTACCGTAGCTGTCGGGATATCATCAAAACCGACCCTCTAAGTGCTTTCCAGAGCTTATTTGCTCTACGCACAGGTCCTCTGTGGAAACTTAACAGCGCCCTCATCACCCTCCTGCCTAAGTTAGAGGTGGCCGAGCTTCCAAGTGATTTTTGTCCTATTAGTCTTATTCACTCCTTCGTGAAGTTGTTCACAAAGGTGCTAGCCCGTCGGTTACAAGGTTACTTGGATGATTTGATTTCCCTAGCTCAAAGCGCCTTCATACGACGTCAGTGTATACATGACAACTTTCTCTATGTCCGAAATCTGGCTCGCCTGTATCACAGCAAGAGGCGGCCCATCTTGATGTTCAAATTTGACATCTCCAAAGCCTTTGCTTCTATCTCTTGGGAATTCATGATAGAGACGTTGGAGCACCGAGGCTGTCGAAGAAGATTTTTGCGACACTTCCCCCGAACCTGCTAAGGAGCACCCCGCAGAGGTTCTTTTTAGGCGGGACAGATTTTCTCGAACTAGGAGCTAGATGAGCACGAGGATTTTTACGTGGTTCGGACTACCGAGAGGCATAATACCCTATATCCACCCGGGGGGTGGTGTTGTATTGCACGTACTCAACCCATGGTGAGCATGAGATGCGTATGAACCTGTCGGAGTGTTTTTCCGGCAATTCTCTCGACACTACCGTTGGTAGCTCACGGAGTTTATAGTTCGGTATTGGGTGCGTAGAGATTTTGAAGAATAGGACAAATGGACACAAGGATTTATGTGGTTTGGGCCGCCTGAGCGTAATACCCTACTCTACGGGGTGTGTAGCTGTTGTATTGAGCGTCTAAGAGCTTCAGCCCGGAGACTGTGTATGTGTCAGAGAGCGTAAGCCTTAGAGAGTGTGAGAGAGTCCCCCCTATGTATCGTCGACCAGTCCTTTTATAGTTCAAGGACTTGTTGTTATACTGTTAGCCATGCCCGACATGTGTCTCTAGCGGTTACTAATGTTTAATACATAATTAATGAGATTAATTACCCTTAATAGCCTGGTAACGGGACCTGACAGTGCCGTTACTAGTATTAAGGGCCTACTGAACGTGTGTCATTAATATGGTATTAATGAAACTTAATCAGGTCTTGAAGTCTTTGATTGCCCCTTGGAGGTTCGAGCCGTTGGGGGTTCACCAGCTTGATTGCCAAGGTTGAAGGTCCGGCGGTTTGGACACGTGGCAGCTTTAGAGCTATCCGTCTGGGACGGGTAAGTCCGGTGTAGATGAACACGTGTCGATACTGGAGCTTCCCTCAGTCGAAGGTTAGGTACGGTGGTGTCGTACAAGCGTTTAGCCCGGAGCTATCCCATGTGCGGGGTATAGCTCCGGCTGCAGTGTACACGTGGCAGTACCGGAGCTAACCATAGATGGGAGGCATGTCCAGTCCCGTATGACAAGTGGGGCCTTCGCAAGTCTTCAACTTGGACAGGTGAAGTCTCTTTGGTCTTTTTGTAGTCTCAAGGGGTATATGGTATGCAGGGTACCGACAGTGGCCCCCTAGGCCCACCTCCGAGAGAGACCTTTTGGAAGGAGTCGTTTTGCCGGAGGTGGGTCCATCCTTTGATTTTTGTGTCGTATCTTCAAGGATCTTCAGATGTGCCGTTGGCAGTAGCTCGTTGTTAAACCACCATCGTGTGGCATATCCTGGATGCAGCAGGTGAGATCTTAGCGTGCGAATCTCACGCAATTGAAGGTCGCTTGTTCCCGATACGAAAATTGTATCGATTCCGCGCGCCTTGTCAGGTCGCCGCCTTCGGGTTTTCCGCCTTTCATGATGGCAACCATTCGCCTGGGTAAGGACCTCGACTTGATCGTCGGGGTGGCCCCGGGCCCCCTTGCCATTGGCAAGGTAAAGTTTTTGACTTGTAACGTCGGCTCCTCTGCGATTTCCATCCAAGCATTGCGGGGGCTTACTTAAGATGGAAAGCAGGCACCGTTTGGGGGTTCTTTACGCCTTCATTTGATCTTGCGCTCAAACCTTCCAAACTTTCGCTTGCTTTTCGTCCCTAGCCCCGCTTGTGCTGCGATGGAGTTGGGTCTCCGCGAGAGCCGACTTAAGACCGACGACAACTTGAAGAAGGTCCGAGCCCTCATGGGATGGTCTAGTGACTTCTTCAACCACCAGGTCCGCACCGGCAAGCTTCCATTCAAGAAGGAGCATGCCGGCGACATGGTGTAATTCTCTACGTACGCCATGGTGGGACTGATCCCACCCTTTTCGTCTTTTCTCTTGATGCTGCTAGACTTCTATGGTCCTCATCTGTACCACCTTGGCCCCCACTCCATTCTTTTGGTGTCGGTCTTTGTCCACTTCTGTGATATGTGGGTGGGGTATTCCTCCCTGCGTCGAGCTCTTCCGCACCTTCTTCACCATCCACACCACCGGCAAGAGTGACGAGTACCTTGGCTTATATTACTTTGTGAAGCGCAAGAAGTGCCCGCACAAGTACTTGCGGTCGTTCCCTTCTGGCAAGTGGGACGACTGGAAGAAAGAATTGGATCGTCATCAGGGCAGAGGAGCATGAGAGGCTGGAGTTGCCCGTAGGCCTCCCCAACGTTGACACTGAAGCTTGGAGTGAGGTTCCGGTGCTATCGGACGCTTTCAACCCTGCTCTGACCAGGATTCGCCAATGTGTGGAAGGAGGGTGACCCCTCAGGCGGTATTTTGCAACTTCTTGGCCAACAGGTGGGCTCTGCTAAAGAAGAGGGGGAAGCTTGCTTGGGTCCTCAACAGCGTGATGGACGATGACCGGATCGAAACCGGTTTGAAGTCCAACCTGGAAGGCGCAACCTTGGAGCTTCACCTCAAGGAATTCCAGCACGACATTGACGTCGAGGGTGACTACTTGTCTCCGCCATCGTCTTTCCTCCCTCTGAACATGGAGGCAGAGTTCAACAGGGAGCTCCGGCGGAAGATGCTGGTGCTTGATGACTTTGGTGTCGTTGAGAGGCGTCCGACCACCGGGTTGGTGATCTCCAGAGCTTCCGAGGGTGGTCCCCCTTCCTTCTCGGAACAGAGAGTTGAAGTCGTGGGCAAGGGAAAAGAGTTGGCCGAGCCCTCGAGCCGAAAAAGGAAGCTGAAGCACTCTGATGGGAGGTCCGTCAGGCCTGCTCCTCCCCCAACAGCTCCTTCTCCCCAGAGGGGGAGGTGTTCAACGGCGGCATCCACTCCAGCATCGGCATCTCCCTGGGGTGCTAGTTTCGGTCGTGTGGCTACAATACCAGGACCGGCTGAAGGCTCTGGATCCGGAAGTTCTTACCGATCGAGGGGGGCCTCGACCAAAGCAGTGCCGACGTTCGTGGCAAGCTCCGGGGAACCTTCCGGAACAGATATGCTGGTGGCGTCAGGGTCCAGTCCTGAGCGTCCGGAGAAGAGGTTCCGTGCTAAATGGTGCGGAAACCTTCCGAGGTAATTTTTGTTTTTTACCTCAGTTAGTTGTTTTGTGTTGTAATTGCATTTTAAGTGTCCTTGTCCTCCATCCACAGGGTACTCAAGAGAGGGGTTGAAGCTCCTGTTCCTGCCACAACATCTGAAGGTGTGCAGGCGGAGGCTCCGGCTCCAATCCCGGCACCGCCCCAAGGAGTGGCTGAAGCCGCGAGAACTTTGGCGCCGGTTGTCGTGGTCTTGGACCTTGACTCATCCCCAAAAGCTCCCGCGATAGCGCCGGACCACGGGAATGAATATGTACCATCGACACCCGCCCCGGAGGTTGAAGCTCCGGGTTTGGACGCTGAAATGGTGGATGCTCTGGCTTCGGAACCGGAGATATCTGTGACTCCGGCCATAGAGCCAGAGGTCGTTGTGTAACACCCTGAATCTTTGCATCATGCATTGCATACATGTTCATGCATTAAATATTAATAGAGTAAAAGAAAGATAATACAATATAAAACATACATGTACAAACATGTGTAGCAAAAGAAGAAAAAAAGGAAAATAAAAATATAAAACATGTATTAGGGAGTAAATAATATATATAATAGTATATATATATATAATAATAAATAAAATAAATATAAATAATAAATATATAATAATAATAAAATATAAATATAATAAAATAAATAACATAAAGAATAAATAAATAAAGAAAGAAAAAAAAAGAAAAAGAAAAAAGGGACTGCTCCGCCGGCCAGGCCGATGGCCCAGCCAGCGAGCGCCTCCCACGCGCGCCCCCGCGCCCTAGCGCGAGCCGCCCGCCCGCGCGACACGCCCAGGCCCCACCCCGCACCGATGCCCTGCTCCCGCCCGCGACACCGGGCGCAAGCCCCGACCGCGCCTGGCTCCCGTGCGTGCCCCGACCCCGCGCCGCGTTGACCTACCCCGCGTGACCGACTCAGCGCGCGCCCGACGGCCCAGCAGCCCGTGCCTGCGCCGTGCCCGCCGGCTATATAAGGAGCGAAGTCCGTGTTTTCTTGACGCCAGAAAACCGCCGCCGCCAGGAAAAAGGGAAGAAACTCTAGCGCCGCCGGTAGAAAAAAGGGACCAGAAGCTGCCGCCGCCAGGGAAGAAAAGAGAGGAAAAAAGAGGAGGAAGAGGAAGAAAAAGAAGAGAGTGCTGTCATCCGCCAGAGATTGTCGTCGCCGTCGTCGTGCCACCGGAGGACCCTTGCGCCATCCGCTTCGTCTACGCGGCGCCTTCACCCTCGCGATCTTCGAAGCCGTCACATCTACGGTAGGATTCGTTTTTCCGATGTGAATTTTAGCGACATATTAGATCTAATAGACATAAATTGATTTTTGTTGCATCGTCTTTTTATTTTCAGCAGCATTAATTCTCGTTAAAATCCCGTAAACTCATATGAACACATATAAACTAGTTGCATCTAATTAATAAACAACCATAGTTAATTAATAATGGATATTTTCATGCATGCATATCATCGCATGTTGATTATGTGTGTGCATCATGTTGATTTATATATGTTTTCTTGTATGTGTGATCGCGAGTAGAGGGAAGTGCTCAAGAAGTCGTGTACGAGGATTTCAAGAACCAAGACTTCGAAGCGCTTGAGCAACCCTATCCGCCGGAGCAAGGCAAGTGTCCTTGAAGCATATTGATCCTGTTTTTAAAATAAATGTTTTGTTTGTAAAACTGCATGCTTGTGTCAATTTGATGGGAATCCAATGGTAGGAAGTTTACTAGCGTTGTTTGACCACCCTTGTCGCTTGAAATTTATGGTAGAGAGTTGGGAAGGGTTTTTTTTACCTTTTGCATCGCTTAATTAATTGGGATGAGAAACCACTATATTATTTAATTATGCATTAATGGTATATGGATTAACATGAACTAGTCAATACAGTATGGTAATGTGTGATCTAAGCAAGCCTGGTATGTGGATGGGTTGGATGTTATGGTGGTTTGCTTGCTTTAGATCTAAGGACCGGTTCATGCGAGAATAAGCCAGGACTACAGTGCCACCACGAGGCCAAGTATGGGTGCGGCGTAGCTGATTAATTAGGGCTTTGCCAGTGCTATTTGGACCATTATTGATGCTCGGGGAAGGGGTAGTCGGATTGGGTTTGTTGATGATTGGCGGGACTACCCTGGGATCCGAATGGCTCAAGAGGGGGCCCTTGGTTGAAGATGTGCTCAGTGGGAGAAATCGCCACAGGTGAAACCTCAGTGGGGTCTAAATAGGCTAGTAATCCATTTGTAAAGGCTATTTTGTGATCTCTTGGCCATACACCAAAGGAAGTGTAATTGGCATAAGGGAGGTTCTTTAGTCGCCGAAGGGTGATGAAATCACAAACACGTGGGTAAAGTGGTACAAACTCTGCAGAGTATTAAAACTATCATGATAGCCGTGCTCCCGGTTATGAGTGCCTGGATGACCTACATGATTAGAGGGAAATTGGGATTTGGGATGGTTATGGTTTGGTAATGGTTATGGTTGATATTATGATTATGGTTATGGTTATGGGATGGAATTATGGTTTATGACATTGACTATGGTTATTGGTAATGGTGATTTATGGATTGGTATTATTATTATGGTTACATGGTTTATGATGGGTTCACTTCACATAAATATGATACATTGCTTTTCCAAATGGTTTTACTGTACTTTTCAACACTTAGCCATTATTATTGTCGTCATTTGAATCAACCACATGTCATACTTTCCACACTTACTGAGTACGACATGTACTCACTCTTGCAATCCCCCCCAACAGTTGCAGGTCAGGATTGTGAGTTTAATGGCGATAATGTGGAGTTCTAGGCCGTGTCTACCGTCAACTTTGCCTGTGTTGTTACATGGAGCTGCACTACCCCTTATGCTTAGTTTGCTTAGTTGCTTAATTAGTTTATTTCCGCTGCATTAGTTGAACTTGTCATTAATATTCATTAGAGCTTGTATTCAAGGATAATATGGTTTGTGTAATAAAATCTGGTTAATTAATTTTGTTATGTGGTAATTTTTTGTATACTCTTTTGTGATTGCACTCGTGTATGTGTGTTGAACATCCTGGGCACACATATGCGTTAGCTTGGTTCAGTTCTCGGAACCGGGCATCACACGTTGAAACTCCAGCGGTGGAGCCGGTGTTTGATGATGCCCCGGTGGTAGAGCCGGTGGTTGATGAAGCTCCAACACCTGAGCCGGTTATCGAAGAAGTTTCAGCGGAAGAGCCGGTTGCTGCAAAAGTTCCGGCGGTAGAGCCGGTTGTTGAAGAGGTTCTGGCGCCTGAATCAATCGCTGCAGAGGTGCCGGCGCCTGAGCCCATGATGGTCAAAGCGTCAGCGCCTGGGCCGATGGTGGAGGAGGCGCCAGCATCGGAGCCGGAAGTGGCTTCAGCTCCGACCGAACCTTCAACACCTGCTCTGGAGGTGGTGGTCCTGGAGGTACTCGCGCCCGAGCCAGGGTGCCGAGATGAAGTTGCTGGCCCCCCGCTTGAGGGTCCAGTTGTTGACGATCTGGCAGCGGGACCTTCAGAGCCAACTCCGTAGGTTGAAACTTCTGTGGCAGGACCTTCCTCGACAGCGGTCGAGGCTATTCTGGAGGGCGGCCCTAGTGCCGCGGAAGCTCAAAGAACCGCTCTTTTAGAGTGGGACCCAATTTTTGTCATGGAGAACCCGCTGGAACCGACAGAGATGACCCTGACAGGTCCGAACCCGATCCCTCTATCGTTGTCTATTGACAACGTGTGCTCCAGTCTTCACCAGGTTTAGCTGGATTTTTACCACGACAACAAGTCTCTTGAGGAGGAGCGTAAAACTCTTAGGAGGTGGCGCAACCGGCTCCAATTCAAGACCAAGCTGGCGCAATCGAGGCTGGCTGACGACAAGGAGTGGGTGAGGAAGGAGAAGATCCGCCTAGAGTACTGGGGTAAGTTGCTGGATGAGAGGGAAAGCATGACGCGATCCCTTGACAACCAGTCCCGGGCCATCTACAAACAGGCCAAGGCTGCTAATAGTGCAGCAGATGATCGCCAAGAGAGGCTTGACGCCATCCACACCAGTCTCGTTAAGCACCGAGAGGCTCTTGAGGAGAGAAAGCTCGAGGATGAAGAGCAAAAACTCCTGGAGCTGCAGGATGACGTCGTGAAGAGGGAAGAAGAGCTTACTCTGAGGCTAACTTTGGGTGACAAGAGTCTCGAGGAGCGCACCAAGAAATTAGATGAGCGCTGCGAGAAAGAGGAGAAGAAGGCCTGGCAGCGAGGATAGGAACTTCACAGGAGGGAAACTGACGTTGCTGCCAGGGATAAGAAGGTGCGGGGCCGAGAGAAGGACCTGGTTAACCGCCGGAACAAGATCCACCTTCGGGAGGAAGAGGTCAATAAACTCGAAAGGCAGGTTGCTGAAAAGATTTAGCACAACGCCAAAGAGGTGGAGCGTCTTGCTCGGGAGAACTCGGAGCTTGCAGCGGCCAGAAGATCCTTGTAGGAGATGCGAAGCGGCAGGGTTGTGGAGTCCCAACAAGTTTGGGACTTCCTGGGCAAAGCCAACAACGCGCTGACGCCAATGGGTTTTAGTCCCGTGCGTCCGGATGATCCGGAACTGGAGCTGGACCACGCGTTGCAGGCGCTGAGTTCAACAGGCAACAATCTCACCAAGATGGGCGATGTCATTGCGGACCAGCTGGAAACCGAGGGACAATCCCTGGCCAAGAGCGTCGCATAATTTATTCTGTCGTGCTACACAAGCCGGGACCCCCAATTCCCCCTGGACCCAGTGCTCCAAGGCCCCATCAACGGAGATGGAGAAGCTGCCCATGCTAGCGTTTCTGAGGTTGCCCAGAAGGTCACCTCGTTCTTCCATAGGGTCTAGGACCATCTCTTTGTAGATCCCGCTTGTATTCTCTCTTCTTCTTCTCCAATTTTGTAATCTCTTGTCTCCAGATGAATGAAATCCAAGTTTTTTTATGAATTTCATTTTTTGTCTTCAACACCTTTGTCCCACTTGGCCCCCTGGTAGATGTATGCAATTTGATTGTGAACATGTACCAAGAGGATGTAACAGTTGTTGAAGACTCGCGTGCTTCAGACTTGTAGAGCATAGGTCCGAAGTCTTCGGTAGTGAAGGCTCCCCGAGGTTGTCGGAGCTTAAGGGCTCCGGCCTTGACCATCATCGGAGCTTGGTAGCTCCAGCAGTGGTCTCCATCAACGCGTAGAGCGTCGACAGTTAGTCCTCTGGAGTCTTTCGACCATATTTTGACGGCTAGCCCCCTCGCTTTACCGGAGCTAAGTAACTCCAGTGATACTTGTTATCAATGTTTAAAACATCGGTTACAAGCCATCTAGGGGATGTCGGAGCTTTAATAGCTCCGGCTTAATTCACCATCATCATGAGATCCTTATTTTTCCTGCACACTGAAGTCAAGAAAATAAGTAAAATTTGTTTCCTATCTATAACTCTGTTGCGACTTACTATTCTCGTAAGAAATTTTTGGGTCGAGTGCAATTCTTCATACAATCAAGTGCACTAAGTTGTTTTCTCCAGGTCCAATTGTTTTCAGGACCCGTCTTACTTCGGCCTGCCGGAGTATAGGTAGAGTGGCGTACTTAGGGTGCAGGACCAGGCTAAGTCGATAGCACACTCCGGACCTAGATTGGCTGGCGGCATTCAGGCAAGTGAGCCATTCAACAACGTGAAAACCTGAAGGAATTAACAATGCGACTCGAGTTGTACATGAATTAGTCGATCTAAAAATTTCTTGAGAATCGCACAACTTTGTTATAGACAAGAAAGAGAAAAATAAAAAAATATTGAGCTTGTACAAAGTAAATGCACGTGGGTTATGTTTTCACACAAAGATGTCTTTCATTATAGGTTCGGGGTACAGGAGAAACAAGTACACCCTTAGGGTATGGGACCAGGCTAAGTGTGTTTTGTTTCTTGTTTGACCCAAGGTAGCTAGCTAAACTTTTAGTTCTGAGACTGTGACAAGTGTTGCCTAAACTCTGCGGACCTTCCGGGGAAGGTCCGTCTGTTCTCCCGGAGAAGCTACCCGACTCTGTACAATGACTCTATAACATACATCACGTGTAACTACAGACTCACCTCCGTGATATTAAGCGTAAAACTTACGAAGGTGCTCAATGTTCCAAGGATTAGGAAGAGGTGTCCCATCCTCGGCTGCCAAGCGAACGCATCTGAGACAGGATACTTTAATCACTCGGAAGGGTCCTTCCCAGCTGGGGGAGAGTTTGTTTAACCCTTCTCTGGACTGTATTCTCCGTAGCACCAGATCGCCTTCCTCGAGCTGTCGGCTGTGAACATGCCTTTGGGGATAGCGCCGGAGAGCTTGGCGGTATCGGGCATTCCGAACAGCTGCTCGACACCTTCCCTCTTCAAGGAGGTCAAGGTCTTTGCGCCAGAGCTGGTCCTGCGCGGCATCGTCGAAGGTTCGGACCCGGAGCGACCCCAAGGTGATTTCTGGAGGAAGGACTGCTTCAGCTCCATACACAAGGAAAAAGGGTGTCTCTCCAGTTGACCGGTTTGGAGTTGTCCTGTTGGCCCATAGAGTGGGCAGAAGCTCTTCGATCCAGTTGGCACCATGTTTTTTCAGACGCTCATATGTGCGCGTCTTGAGTCCTTTTAGGATTTCTGCATTTGCTCTCTCGGCTTGGCTATTGCTTGCCGGGTGAGCTACGGAAGCGTAGCTGACTTGAATGCCAAGATCATCGCATATCCTTGGAATGCAGAGCTTGTGAATTGAGTCCCATTATCTGTTATGATTTTGTTTGGAACTCCAAATCTGCATACTATGGACTGCAAGAAATTGATAGCTGATTGCTTGTTTATTGTCACAACTGGAGTTGCTTCCGGCCACTTGGTGAACTTGTCGATGGCGACATACAGGAACTTGTAACCTCCGATGGCTCTTGGGAAAGGTCCCAAGATATCCATCCCCCACACAGCAAAAGGCCATGTAGGAGGTATCATTTGTAGAGGTTGGGCCGGTGTGTGAATTTGTTTTGCATGAAACTGGCATGCTTCACATTTCTTCACCAGCTCAGTTGCATACTGGAGCGCTGTAGGCCAGTAAAAGCCATGCACGAAAGGCTTTGTCGACCAGCTAGCGGGAAGATGCGTGGTTCCCACACTCGCCTCCATGGATTTCTACAAGGAGCTCGCAACCTTCTTCCCTTGTAATGCACCGCATTACGACGCCGTTAGCATCGCGCCGGTAGAGATCCCCTTCTACCAACGTATATCTTTTAGCCAATCTGACTATTCGGTCAGCGCATACATCATCGTTAGGAAGGAAGTTGTTTTTCAAGTAGCTCCGGATCTCCGAGATCCATGCATCGGAGCTAGCTTGAGCATTTGAGTCTTGCGTGCTGGGTTGCTCGGAGCTTCTGGCAGCACCTACGACCCTTGATGGTTGCCATGGTAACAGGGCCATCGGGACTGCCAGCTTTGAGGTGTTGGTCTCGCCACTTCGCTCAGTTCGGCAGGCTGAGCTGTCGGTTTAGAAAACCTCCGGACAAATGTTCCGTCAGGAGCCAGAGCTCCGGTTGACGCTTTCGTCGAGAGCTCGTCAGCTTTAGCGTTATGGAGACGCTGTACATGGTGGAGGTCCAGGACTTTGAAGTCCTTCTGAAGCCTCTGGACTTCAAGGAGATAAGCAGCTAGTTGGGGATTGTTGCAGGAGCATTCACCCGTCACCTATTTAATGATGAGCTGCGAATCTCCCTTGACCAACAGCTGCTTGACACCATATGATAGTGCCACCTTTAGTCCGTAAATGAGTGCTTCATACTCCGCCATGTTGTTGGTCGCCTTGAAGTCAAGGTGCACCATGTATTTAACCTTCTCCCCTGTCGGAGCGAGGAGAAGGACTCCATCTCCGGCCCCCTGCTTCTGCATGGAGCCATCGAAGTTGAGAGTCCAGTGAGGCTCAGTGAAGATTGGAGCCTTGAGTTCCGACTTCTGTTCACTAGGACCCCCAGGTTTGATGGAGAGGGGGTCCATTTCGCCACAAAGTCTGCCAATGCTTAACTTTTGATTGCTTGTCTTGGGATGAATTCAAGGTCAAACCCGACCAATTCCGCTGCCCACTTTGCAATGTTCCCAGTGGAGTTGGGATTATGCAAAATCGCTCGCAGTGGATATGAAGTCACCATTGAGATCTTGTGAGCTTGGAAATAGTGTCGGAGCTTCCAGGAAGCAATAAGGACTGCGTATAGTAGTTTATGTACTTCTAGGTACCGAGTTTTGGCGTCGTGGAGTACTTCACTGATGAAGTACACTGGGCGTTGGACTGTCCGGACCCTCCCGGAAAGGCCCAAAGCTTCCTCCCCACTGACCCGGACCCTTCCGGAGGGGTCCGGACCTTCTTCTGGGATCGTCGGATCCTTGTTGGAGGAACCTGGAGCTTCTTCAGGAGTGACCTGGACCCTCCCAGGGGGGTCCGGCTCTTATTGCTCAACAAGAGTAACTCCATGTTGACTCAAGTCTAGGGGCTGGGACCCATATTCGCCTTCAGGAACCTCCCGACTCTCCCAGAGGGGTCTGGATTCCTGAGCTTGTAGCGGTTCTGGTCTCTCTGCAACCAGGACCATGCTGACAACCTCGTTAGTTGCCGAAATGTAAAGCAGTAGAGGCTCACCAGGGTTCGGAGCTACCAAGGTTGGTAGAGTGGTGAGGAGCTGCTTCAGCTCCTGAAACGCCTTTTCTGCTTCTTCAGACCATTGGAATGGTCTGGACTTCCTCAATAGCTTGAAGAAGGGTAGTGCCCATTCCGCCAGTCTTGAGATGAACCGACTGAGGGCAGCTCGACATCCAGTCAACTTTTGGACGTCCTTGATGCGGGTTGGTGGCCGCATATCTTCAATGGATTTAATCTTTGCCGGATTTGCCTCTATGCCTCGGTGGTTTACAAGGAAACCAATAAGCTTTCCGGAGCTAACCCTGAAGACACATTTGTCCGGGCTCAACTTCGTGCGAGTGACTCGCAACTTGTCAAAGACAGCTTGCAAGGTGTCAAGAAGTGACTCCTTGTCCTTAATCTTGATGACAATGTCATCAACATACACTTCCGCTACGTCTCTGATGAGCTCTCCAAAGGTTTTGTACATAGCCCATACAAATGTTGAGGCTGCATCCTTGATACCAAATGGCATGGCAGTATAACAATACAATCCATCTACTGTGATGAAAGAAGTATGCTCTTCATCTTCCCTAGACATTTAATTTCATGGTACCCAAAATATGCGTCTAGGAAACACAGTAATTCACATCTGGAGGTGGAATCCACTATCTGATCTATTCTAGGTAGTGGGAATGGATCTTTTGGACATGCCTTATTTAGTGTTGTGTAGTCGATACACATCCAAAGCTTCCCACCGGCCTTGGGTACAACGACTGGGTTTGCCAGCCATTTTGGGTGGAAGACCTCTCGGATGAATCCAGCTTCAAGCAACTTCTTCACTTCTTGTCGCATGAAGTTATGTCGCTCTACTGATTGCTTCCGAGGCTTCTGATGTACAGGCCGAGCGTCAGGGTAGATCTTCAGATTATGCTCGATCACTTCCCTAGGGATCTCAGGCATTTGTGACGGTTGCCAAGCAAACACGTCGACATTAGCCCGGAGGAAAGTGATGAGCGCGAGTTCCTATTTGTCATTCAGACCTCCCGATATACGGGTGATCTAAGCGGCGGCGGAACCGATTTGGACGACTTTGACGAGAATGTCGGTGTGCTGCTTGGTTGCACACGGGGTGCAGAGGTTGAGCCTCAATGATGAATGCTCGGGGGTTTCAGAGCTTGCTCCTACCTGGACTCTTCCTCCTGCGTTGTAGCAAGCGCAGGAAGTTCTTCCAGTGCAGTTACTCCGGCAGTGCGATCTCCACGGATCCGAAGAACACCAGTTGGTGTTGGCATATTCAACACCAAGTAGCCGTAATGAGCAGCAGTCATGAACTTGTATAAGGCTGGCCTGCCCAGAATGGTGTTGAAGGGTAAGTTGATCTGGGCAACGTCAAAGAACAACTTCTCAGTGCGATAGTTCTCCCGAGTCCCGAAGGTCACGGGAAGAGTAATGGCACCAAGTGGGGTTATGGCCCCCGGACCTACTCCGAAGAAAGGTCGGGAGGGGCGAAGGTCTGAAGTTCAGAGCTGAAGCTTGACAAAAGATTCAAAGCTTATAAGGTTCAACCCCGAACCTCCGTCCAACATTACATGGTGGAGTTGGATGCTATTGATGGTTGGAGATACCATCAATGGGAGTTGGCCAGCTCCGATCATATTCTGAGGGCAGTCTGATGCGTTGAAAGTGATGGCAGTATCCATCCACTTCTGGTGCGGCTCCGCCCTGGCGTTGGGAGCCACCGAAGCCATGTCCCGCCGCATGGTCTTGAGGACACGGCGGGAGGTGATGTCCCACGAATCACCAACAATGGTGTTCATAGTTTTCCGACGTTCATTGTCGGAGACGTTGGAGTCGTCGTCAACGGAGGTGTAAACAGCCTTCAAGACCTTTTTAGGGTCCTGAAAGCCTAACTCCTCTTCAGCTGGAGCTTCGTCGACTTTCTCTTTTCCTTCCCTTTGCCAGAAAGGAACTTCTTCACGTCGCTTGTTGTAGCGCTTGGCAAGGTTCTGGACCTCTCGGTAGTCTTCCAAATTGTGGTTGTTCGACTTATAAATTGGACACCACACATTGGAGTTGCCGCCATCTTCTGATGATGGCTGAGGTCATTTCTCAGGGTGTGGCCCCCGACCATCCGGAGCTGCAGCAGCTGCAGCAGTAGGTGTGCCGGCCGACGACTTTTTCTTGCCATTGGACTTTTTCTTCTGTTTGCCACACCTGGAGGTAGTGGCTTCGCCCCCTGAGGATTTTTTATTATCCTCCGGAGGTGGTTTGGAGTGCATTTCACGGCCCTCTGCAGCTTTGGCACACTTGTCTGCCAAGCTGAAGAGCTCCGTGACGCTAGTGATCTCCTTGATCGCCAACTTCTCCAACATCTTCTTGTCTCGTACGCCCTGTCTAAATGCCACAATAACAGAGGCGTTGGAGATAGAAGGAATAGTGTTTTATACCTGGGAGAACCTCTGGATGAAGAAACGTAGAGATTCTCCCCCCTTCCGCGTGACAACAAAAAGGTCCAGTTCGGTGCCTGGTCGGGTGTATGAACTCCCAAAATTGACGGTGAACTGTTGGCATAGTTCTGCCCAACTATTGATAGAGTTGGGAGGAAGGCTCATGAACCAGGACCTGGCGGTCCCAGTTAAAGCCACTGGGAAGTTGTTGGCCATTACGGCCTCGTTACCTCCGGTCACGAGGATTGCAGTGGAGTAAATCTGGAGAAACTTAGCGGGATTGATAGTCCCGTCAAATTTCTCTGGCAGGTGAGGCCGAAAATTTATTGGCCATCTGACCATGCGTAGGTGCATGGCCAGGGCAGAACCGCCTCCTCCTACTCCCTCGGGAGTAGGACTATCTCGAGCTTCTCGCCTTTCGTGAGCATGCTCGATATGGACGCGGCCGTCCTGCTGACGGTAACGGCGATCAAGCTCCGCCCGGAGGTCATGAGTTGAAAGCTTGGTTACTGTATGGGTGCGTTGCACCCCGGCAGGCAGTGACGTAACTTGTTGAGATGCAGCACACCTCCTATTTTGGGAAGCGTGCGGACCAAGTCGGCCCGGCAAAGTCCGATGCTGCGATGGGGCCCATCCCGAGGGGGGAGGACCTTGGTTGCTGATGTGATCAGCTGCTGCTGCAGCCAAATGTTCCACATCAGCCCTCCACTGCTCCATTGCACCCTGGGATGCACCCGGAGGTGGTGGGCGTTGGAGGAGAGCACGTGCTGCATGGAGCGCTTGTTCAGGATTGTTGTTATTCGCCGATGCTGTGATCGACGCAGATGCCCCGTCGCGTTGTCCAGCTTGATTTGCTGGTGCAGACGGTGGTGGTGGTGGCATGACTCCTGCTGGAGCCGCGACACCTGCTCAAGTCACACAAAATCGGACAAGTCCGTTGTGATCCGGACTAGTCCGATATTCTTTCTGATCCACTTCGGACAAGTCTGGTGTCTACACGGACTAGTCCGATATACACACTGATCTAAATTGGACAAGTCCTCCAAGTGCGGACTTGTCATCCTAAACACTTAGGGTTTCATATGTCCGGACAAGTCCGATGGCAATCGGACTAGTCCGAAAATTTCCAGTAGTGAAATCGGACAAGTCCGTTTTCAACCGGACTAGTCCGATATTCCTGGACACTTAGGGTTTGCAACACACAGCACACCGGACTGGTCCGGTGACCACCACGGACTAGTCTGATCTTTCTAAACCCTAACGGTCACTTTTAGAAACCCCATATAAATAGAGGTGCACGACCCACTTTTACTCTCTCTCGAACCCTAGCGCCGTCACACCTCCCAAGAGGCTCAAAAATCACCTCTCTCCACAAAATTAAGTGCAAAATCGATCAATCTATTGAAGATCACTTCTAGATCATTGGAGAGACACTTGGCACACATCATTGAGCTCTTGGTTTGATTCTCTAACACACTCTTGCGTTTCAATTTGTAATTTTCGAGTGTGTTATTGGTGGCTTTGTAAGTTGTAATCAAGGGAGCTCTCAACGTGTGAGAACGCCCCTTCAACTTGGTTATTTACCCTTTGTGATTAGTGGAAGAGGATTGGCCTTCGTGGCGATCCGACGAGGGAAGGGTTGGAGAAGACCCGGTCCTTTTGTGGGCTCCTCAACGTGGACGTAGGTTGCCTTCGTGGTAGCCGAACCACGGGATAAATCATGTGTCTTGTCCTTTTTCGTTCTTCATCTTAATTGATCAACTTAATCTAGGGTTTGATTCACTTTGTTCAATTTGAGTTAAATTGTTGAACAAGAGCCTTAATTGTAATAGAATTTGACATACAACTATTAAACTGTCATTCAAGTTTATATTTCCGCTGCAAACATTAATGAATCAATCAAATTGACTGAACTTGATCAACTTAGCCCGTGAAAACCGGACTAGTCCGCACTTTACCGGACTAGTCCGATATCTCTGGTATTGACTTTGTTGTTGAGTGTTACAGGAACCGAGAAAATTCAAAAAGGCCTATTCACCCCCCTCTAGGCCTACATTCAATTGGTATCAGAGCAGGTTCTTCAAGAAAGAGTGCAACCACTCGAAGAGATCATGTCAGACATGAAGGAAGTTTAGAAAATCAACAACTAGGAAGAAGTGAACAACGACAAGAACCAAAAGCTGGAAAAGTATCTCGAAGCAATTCAAGACTTCGATGATGATGACGAGGAGACGCTGGAGCTGAAAGCACTCCTCAGAAAGAAAGCACTTTCCAAAGGGAAAGCTAAAGTTGAAGAAAAGAAGAAGGGGAGTAGTCACACCGACTACTCCCGATATCCTTTTAACTATGATCATTTAAATTCAAACAACAGCCATTACCTTTCTATTCCTCTTGGAAAAGCCCCACACTTCGATGGGAGTGATTACTCCATGTGGAGGCAAAATATGAAGATGCACTTGATTTCCCTTAACCCAAGTTTATGGAATATTGTGTGCACAGGAATAGACATCCCAGATGACGACGAAGAGCTCACCCCAAGTCAAGAGCAAGCCATCCACAGAAACGCTCAAGCCGCAGCCGTAATCACCTCCTCTCTAAGTCGAGATGAATTCACAAAGGTGGACGGACTGGAGATTGCCAAGGAAATATGAGACACACTACAAACAGCCCATGAAGGTGACTGGCATGTGCGGGAGGCGAAAATTGAAATGATCGAAGGCGAACTAGGAAGGTTCGCAATTGAGGAAGACGAGTCTCCCCAGGACATGTACAACCGATTGAAGACACTTGTAAACAAGGTTCAATCATATGGGAGCAAGAAGTGGAATGACCACGAGGTTGTAAAGCTCATCCTTAGAGCCTTTATGCCTCGCAATGTCACACTATGCTCTATGATTAGAGAAAGTCCCGGGTACAAGAGGATGACTCTAGATGAATTGCTTGGCAAAATCATCAACTTTGAAATGATGGAGAAACAAGCCAAGCACGTCAAAGAAATAGCCGACCTCACATCGGCCAAGAAGAAGGGAGTTGCCTTAAAGTCCACACTCAAGCCTCTATCCAAAGAAGTAAGAGAAGCACAGCTTGAGGAGGACAGCGATGATGAAAGCAGTGAGCTGGACGAAGAGGATATGATTTTGTTCATGAAAAAGTTCAAAAGAATAATGAAGAAAAGACAAGTAACAAAATCAAGTGAAGGCAAGTACAAGGAGAGGACAAAGCCGAAGATGAGGCGGGCGTTCTATAATTGTGGTGAGTATAACCACTTTATAGTCGATTGCCCGTATGAGGACAACAAGAAGAAGAATAAAGAAGCCAAGCCTCAACCGAAGAAATTCTTCAAGAAGAAGAAACAAGCTGAAAAAGCACACATTGGAAAGGAGTGGGACTCAAACTATGAGTCCTCATCATCCGATGAAGAAGAGATGGCTAGCATAGCCATTGAAAGCACGTCCAATAAACCCACACTCTTCCCCACGCTCGGTACAAAGAAGGGAAATGGCACTTGCCTCATGGAAAAGGAAGGTAAATGCAAGGTAAACATCAAAACTCCTTCCATGCATTCCTACTCAAGTAATGATGAACTAGATAGTGATGATGAAGATATGTTAATTGGATTAGATAGAAAAACTGCTGCTAAAATGAAATTTTTACTTGACCAACTTGTTGAGAAGGAATGGCTAATTGATCGTCAAGAGGACATGATTATCTCCCAAAAGGAGAAGTATGTCGAACTTGATAATCTTCTAGTTCTTGAAAAGGAGAAAAACAGCTCACTAGAGCTTGAGCTAGCTTCAAGCAAGAAAACTTGCTTGGAGTTAACCAACTCAAACGTTGCAATCAAGGATCAACTTGATGACCTAATCAAGGTTAACAAGATCCTTGAAGTGCAAGTTGAGTCACTCAAGCTAAGTGAATCTTCCTCCTCTTCAAGTCTACCTTCTCAACCCACTTCAACTAATCTTGTTCATATGTGCAAATGTGGTAAAATCAACACCAGGTTGAAGGAAAAGTCTACCTCCACAAAGGATAAAAATCCTACCCAATGTGGAATATTTGACAAGGAGAGGATCAACTATGCACGTAGTGCATACTTGGTCCAAAGACCTCCAAATGTCAAGTATGGCATTGGTTACTCTTATGATGGAAAGCAAAATGCTGAAAGTCATAAGAATAACAAGGGAAGGATTACCTTTGTGAAGGGAGGACCCTCACAACCTGGTAACTCGAAAATTAAGAACTTGAACTCTCATGAACACCGGACTAGTCCGGTTGTGGTCCGGACAAGTCCGGTCATCCGGACAAGTCCGGTCACCCAGACTAGTCCAATCCATAAACAACAGCAACTTTTGTTCAAAACCTTTGATGCCTCTTATGTATTAATGAGAAACAATCTTGGTAAAGTTTATGCTTATTATGCTGGGCCACGCCATGGGAACACAAAATCCCATGTGTGGGTGCCCAAATGTATTGTAACTAACCTCCAAGGACCCAAGCAAGCTTGGGTACCTAAAACCAAGGCATAATTTGTTTCTGCAGGCCTATTCCTCCGGTGGATCCAATTGGGTGCTAGACAGTGGATGCACCAACCACATGACCGGAGAAAGGAGGATGTTCGTGGAATATGAAGAAAAAGAGGACCCAAACGAAGGCATCTACTTCGGAGATAATAGTCAAGGAAGGGTGCTCGGTACCGGTAAAATAGCAATATCCTCTGAACACACTCTTTCTCATGTTTTACATGTTGAATCTTTAGATTATAACCTGCTGCCCATATCTCAATTATGTGACAAAGGTTATAATTGCTTGTTCACTAACGAGGGTGTGACCGTCTAAAGGAGGAGTGATGGTTCCATTGCATTCAAGGGTATGTTGAAGGGAAAGCTTTACCTTGTTGACTTCAACAAGGATAAAGCCGAACACGACACATGCTTGATTGCAAAAACCAACATGGGTTGGCTGTGGCATAGACGGCTAGCACATGTTGGTATGAGGAATCTTCAAAAACTCCTCAAGGGCGATCACATCCGAGGTTTGAAAGATGTTGTTTTTGAGAAAGACAGGCCTTGTAGCGCGTGCCAAGCCGGGAAGCAAGTTGGAGCACATCATCCCGCAAAGAACATCATGACTACGACAAGACCGCTCGAACTACTTCATATGGACTTGTTTGGTCCAATTGCTTACATAAGCATCGACGGTAATAAATACGGTTTAGTCATTATTGATGATTTTTCCCGCTTCACTTGGGTGTTCTTTTTGCATGACAAGTCAGAAACACAAGGGACACTCAAGAAATTCTTCAAGCGAGCGCAAAACGAGTTCTCACTATCGATCAAGAGTATTCGGAGCGACAACGGCATGAAGTTCAAGAACATACAAGTGGAGGAGTACCTTGATGAGGAGGGAATCAAGCACGAATTTTCAGCATCATACTCTCCACAACAAAACGGAGTTGCCGAAAGGAAGAACCGAACGCTCATAGAGATGGCAAGAACAATGCTCGATGAATACAAGACTTCAGATCGATTTTGGGCGGAAGCAATTAACACCGCTTGCCACGCTGCAAATCGACTCTACCTTCATCGACTACTCAAGAAGACTCCTTATGAGCTACTCACCGGTAACAAACCAAACATTTAATATTTTCAAGTTTTCGGCTCTCCATGTTATATCTTGAACAAGAAGCCCAGGACTTCAAAGTTCGCTTCAAAGTCCGATGAATGTTTCTTGCTTGGTTATGATTCGAACACTTACGCCTATCGTGTTTTCAATAAGGCCTCCGGACTTGTTGAAGTGGCACGTGACGTAGTGTTCGATGAAACTAATGGCTCCCAAAAGGAGCAAGTTGATCAATGTGAATTAGGTAAAGAAGAAGCTTCTTATCAAGCATTGAAGAGAATGGCTCTAGGCGAAGTTCGACCACAAGAGTCATCGTCACAAATACAAGAGGAAAGTGAACCACAAGAGGAGATCAACAATCAAGGGGGAGCTTCGATACAAGATCAATCACAAGAATATGAAGATGATCAACAAATCAACGAGGGCAACCACTCAGGGGGAGAAGAAAATGATCACCAACACACAACTCTCCAAGTGCCACACCCGAGAGTACACCAATGCATTCAAAGGGATCACCCAATCGACAACATCATCGGTGACATCCAAAAGGGAGTAACCACTAGATCTCGTATAGCTAATTTTTGTGAGCATTACTCGTTTGTCTCCTTTTTGGAACCACGCAGGACTGAGGATGCATTGAAGGATCTGGACTTGGTGGTGGCAATGCAAGAAGAGTTGAACAACTTCAAGAGAAACGAGGTTTGGGAACTTGTGGCAAGACCCAATGCAAATATAGTGGGCACCAAGTGGGTCTTCCGCAACAAGCAAGACGAACACGGAGTGGTGACAAGAAACAAGGCACGACTTGTGGCCAAAAGTTACTCACAAGTCGAAGGTTTGGATTTCGATGAGACTTTTGCTCCAGTAGCTAGGCTTGAATCAATTAGAATATTACTTGCATATGCTACTCACCATGATTTCAAGCTGTATCAAATGGACGTGAAAAGCGCCTTCCTCAACGGACCGATCAAGGAAGAGGTGTACGTGGAGCAACCACCCGGGTTTGAAGACGAAGAGTTCCCCGACCACGTATTTAAACTGCGTAAGGCTATCTATGGCCTCAAACAAGCTCCTAGAGCTTGGTATGAGTGTCTTAGAGATTTCTTAATTGATAATGGTTTTCAAATTGGCAAAGTAGATTATACATTATTCACAAAGAATCTAGATAATGATCTTTTTATTTGCCAAATCTATGTTGATGATATAATTTTTGGGTCAACTAACCAATCCTTCTGTGAAGAATTTAGTAGAATTATGACAGACAGGTTTGAAATGTCAATGATGGGAGAATTGAAGTACTTTTTGGGATTCCAAGTGCGGCAACAAAGGGAAGGAACATTCATAAGCCGAACCAAGTACACGCAGGACATACTCAAGAAGTTTGGCATGGACAAGGCAAAGCCCATAAAGACTCCCATGGCTACGAATGGCCACTTGGATCTCAATGATAGAGGTGGCCAAATGGGTCGGGCCAAACGGGCCAGCCCGAAGCACGACAAAAATGGCCCGGCACGAGCACGACCCGACCCGAAAAAATCGGGCTCGGGCCGGCCCGAGGCACGACACGGGCCATGCCTGGGCCTGGATCTTCGGCCCGTCGGGCTTGCTGGCACGGCCCGATTAGGCCCGGCACGGTCGGCCCGCCGGGTGGCTCGGCACGGCCCGTTTAGGCCCGAATAGTAATTTTTCGGTTATTTTTATTATATTTTTAACTAAAATTGTCTACGGGCCGGCCCGACCCGGCATGACCCGGTATGGCCCGGCACGACCCGACACGCTTAAAATGGGCTCGAGCCGTGCCTGGGCCTGGACCCCTGACCCGTGGGCCGGCCCGACACGGCCCGATTTTTTTCTGGGCCGTGCCGGGCCCAAGTTTTTTAGGCACGAGCCCGACCGGGCTCGGGCCGGGCCGGCCCGGCACGACCCGTTGGCCACCTATACTCAATGAAGATGGACCGAGCGTCGACAAGAAGGTATATCGCTCCATGATTGGATCTTTACTCTACTTATGTGCATCTAGGCCAGATATTATGTTGAGTGTATGTTTGTGTGCAAGATTTCAAGCCAACTCTAAGGAATGTCACTTGACAGCCGTAAAAAGAATCTTGAGATATTTAGTTTATACACCCAACCTTGGTCTTTGGTACCCAAAAGGCTCCAAATTCAATCTCATTGGTTACTCCGATGCAGATTATGCTGGGTGCAAAGTTGATAGAAAAAGCACCTCTGGCACATGCCAATTCCTAGGAAGATCTTTGGTTTCTTGGTCATCTAAGAAACAAAATTCCATTGCATTATCCACAGCCGAAGCGGAGTATGTTGCAGCCGAGAGTTGTTGTGCACAACTCCTTTGGATGCGACAAACTCTAAGGGATTACGGTTACAATATGAACTGTATTCCTCTCCTTTGTGATAATGAGAGTGCCATTAAAATAGCCCACAATCCAGTTGAGCACTCTAGGACTAAACACATAGACATAAGACATCATTTCTTGAGAGACAATTCCATGAAAGGAGACATAACCATCTCACATGTCAACACCCAAAAACAATTGGCCGACATATTCACCAAGCCACTTGATGAAAAGCGTTTTTGCGAACTCCGAAATGAGCTAAATATTCTTGATTCTCGGAGTGTGGCTTGAAAAGTTGCATACATGTATGATTGCTTCAAAAATGTTGATTGAATTGTGAAAATCATCCCTCTCCATTTTTCTCTCGAAAAAGTATGTCAATTATTAGATCTTGATGAATTTTGATCATTGTATGATTGTTGTATGCTTACTGGTCAAATTCATCAAGATTACTTGAATTGTTCTGCCTCTCTATTCTCTATTATTGAACCTTCAAATATATATGAATGGGCTATGCAATTCTTTCCTGGTGACCACGGACTAGTCCGTGGTTACCCGAACTAGTCCGCCCATGCAGACTAGTCTGCAGAGTGCCGGTTAGGCCGAACTAGTCCGATAGACCACAGACTAGTCCGATATAGGTCTCTGGATGACTTCGGACTAGTCCGGTCATGTCCGGACTTGTCCGATTTTTCGTGTCCATAACCCTAGCCGCCACCAAACCCTAATCTCCTCACCCTCACATTCGCTCTAGGCTTCCTCTCTCTTGCGCTCGAGCTCCCAAGGCGATCTTTTGCATCCTCCGTCGAAAAGCCACTCATTTGGGCGGAGATCAAGCTTGAAGACTTGGGGATTGAAGCTAGCGGACTAGTCCGGCCTCCAACCCCCAGAACTTCGAGACTCCATTGATTTCTTTGGTAAAAATCTTCAAAATCCTAGAAATCATGTTTTTCTCAATTGTTGATCGTTTGGCCTAGCACCCTTCACTAGTTACATGTTTAGTTGATGTACTACGTGTATGCTAGACTAGATTTGCATTAGGCATTGTATCCTGTCCAATCTGTTAGGTTTTTGAGGATGAAAACCGGACTAGTCCGGTCCATGCACGGACAAGTCCGATACCCCGGACTAGTCCGTGCCTGAGCACCGGACAAGTCCGATGTTTCTGAACCTAAAACCTAATTCCTTAATTCCTTAATGCCATACATTGCTATCTTGTCTTACCTATGCCTTGTATAACTTGTCATTATTCTTGCTCAATCATTCTCAGATCATGTCGAGCTGTGACAACGAGATCTCCGACTTTGAGGCCGAGTTGGACCACGAGGTGGCACCTCGGTCCTCGGCGGGTCTTGGCAAGAAACGCCAAGAAAGACCTTCCAAGCCTGCTACCTCCCCTCCCCAGGTTCAGAGGAAGGTCTGTGCCAAGAAGCCCGCCTCAAAGGCTGCTACGTCTTCAAGCGGCCTTCGTCAAGCAAAGGGAAAGGGCAAGGGAGTCGCAACGGGGCCAGTTGGGCCCTTGAAGCTTCATGCTCCCAGAGAAGGGGTCCGGGACCCCAATGAAGAGAAATTCAATGGGAAAGGCAGCGATGTGGCAGCCAAGCTAAGAAGCATTGACTGCTATGGAAGGCCAAAGCAGACAGCTGATGGAAGGTTTTGGTCAAACTTCCATGCAGATTTCTACAGGCTGGTTTACCTGCCGATGAAGACTCTGGTGGTGCGCAGTCAGTGGATTGATTGGGCCCACCTAGAGAAGAAGAAGTGCTCAGCTTTTGATGAGGTCATTGCTGCAGCAGAAAGGCATGGTCTGAAGGATTTGTTTGCCTTCAGACACAATTGGAATGATGAAGTGATTGCACAATTCTATGCAACGTGCCACTTCTCGAGTGAAGATGAAGAGAGTGTGACTTGGATGACCCATGGATCCAAGTACTCCATCACTCAGGAGGATTTTGCAAGCTTGCTCCATTTAGACTCTGCCGGACATGACCACCTGATCATCCACAACATAGGGGTCATTGAGAGGGGCAGAATGAAGTTCTTGTATGAGCCCAACTCTAAGTATGTTCCTCCCTCCACAAAGAACATGAAGCCCTTCTTTGTGGTTCTGAACAGAGTTCTCCGAAAGACCATTGCCCCCAAGGATGGGGATGCAGGGAGTGTACAGGGCTACCTCCGGACTCTAATGAGGGTCATAAGCAAGAAGAGACAGTTTGATGTTGCAGATTACATATGGAACGACATGGTCAACATCTCAAGCACCCCCAACCGGTCCTGTGGCTATGCTCCCTACTTGATGTTCATTATTGAGAAGGTCACAGGAATATAATTCGTGAAGGATGTAGAGCACACTCCCCTGAGGCCTCAGAAGCCTCAGCCTGTGAGTTTCCAGGCTGCTCCCTCGCCGGCCTCAATTCCTGAGGCACCGGCAAGAGAAAGAGATGTTGCTAGGTCTCCTTCCCTCTCCAGGGAAGCCCCTCGGAGAGGATGCGCCAGTGGGATCCTCAAATAATTGTCCGCGATATTCTCCTCCTGCAAGAAGACTGAAGTAAAGCTTCATAAACTCAATCAGAAGAGGAAGGAGGATATGAGATATATCAAAGCCAATGTGAAGCAACTGAGTGAAAAGCTGGAGATCAACCCCATTGGATCTCCAGTAATTTCTGAAGATTCTGATCTTGACATCTCCGAGCTTGGGCCCTTGTCCCCCTCCGAGCTTGCCTATTTTGGCATTGGGGGCTCGAGCAGCTCCGCTCCTCCTCCTCCCTCTCCTCCTCGTCAAGCGGAGAGCGAAGAAGACGAAGAAGATGATGAGAGGACAGACAGTGAAGAGTGAAGAACCTAGGACCTTCCTCTCTCTCTTTTTGGTGTCTTGATGCCAAAGGGGGAGAGATTGAGGGGGAGTCAAGTCTTAGCTTTAGCTGTAATAGGATGCGAGGAGAGAGCCTTCTCTGTACTTTTATTTGTGATTGTAATAGTTTAACACTGTTTTCATATTAAGTTTGGTCTTGTGATGAATTGCTCAATTTATTTGCGAGTATGTGATGAAAACTGCATTTTTGCTCCTGGAATGTCATATGCACTTGGTATCGGTTGATTAATGTAAATTCTGTCATTCTCAATGTATTCATGCACTTAGTATGCATCCTACCATAAAGAATGCACATATGGATAATTCTCTTGTTGCTTGATGTATTTTTGAGTCATATGTGCATACTTTATGAAAATCTCATTTTTTGCCTTATTTTGTGAAATCTCAATTGGTTGTCATCAATCACCAAAAAGGGGGAGATTGAAAGTACATCTAGGACTCCCTTGTGGGTTTTGGATGATTTATTACAAGCAATTGGGATCCTAATCCTTTTGTTGAGATGAATGCAGGCAAATAATGAAAAATGAGCAAAATGCCAAAAAGAAGGGAAATGAGAAGCAAAGTGAATTTGAGCTCAAGGAGAAGAAAATAGTAGATTATTATGTATGGTGTGTGTTAAGGAAACACACCCAAGAGCTCAATCACTTTCAAGCACAGACACACAATGCACAAAGTTATACAGGACCGGACTAGTCCGATATCAGCCGGACTAGTCCGATATCACTTTCTGCACTAGATCGGACAAGTCCGGTATCCACCGGACTAGTCCGATATCTTTCTGATCCACTTCGGACTAGTCCTCCCCAATGCGGACTAGTCCTCAACATAATGCACAAGTCACACAAAATCGGACAAGTCCGTTGTGATCCGGACTAGTCCGATATTCTTTCTGATCCACTTCGGACAAGTCCGGTGTCTACACGGACTAGTACGATATACACACTGATCTAAATCGGACAAGTCCTCCAAGTGCGGACTTGTCATCCTAAGCACTTAGGGTTTCATATGTCCGGACAAGTCCGATGGCAATCGGACTAGTCCGAAGATTTCCAGTAGTGAAATCGGACAAGTCCGTTTTCAACCGGACTAGTCCGATATTCCTGAACACTTAGGGTTTGCTACACACAGCACACCGGACTAGTCCGGTGACCACCACGGACTAGTCCGATCTTTCTGAACCCTAACGGTCACTTTTAGAAACCCCATATAAATAGAGGTGCACGACCCACTTTTACTCTCTCTCGAACCCTAGCGCCGTCACACCTCCCAAGAGACTCAAAAATCACCTCTCTCCACGAAATAAAGTGCAAAATCGATCAATCTATTGAAGATCACT
Organism: Tuctoria greenei; assembly: GCA_036927565.1. Classification (NCBI taxonomy): domain Eukaryota; kingdom Viridiplantae; phylum Streptophyta; class Magnoliopsida; order Poales; family Poaceae; genus Tuctoria; species Tuctoria greenei. The sequence goes on along the minus strand of JAYESD010000001.1, from coordinate 13,029,462 downwards.
TCTAGATCATTGGAGAGACACTTGTCACACATCATTGAGCTCTTGGTTTGATTCTCTAACACACTCCATACATAATAATCTACTATTTTCTTCTCCTTGAGCTCAAATTCACTTTGCTTCTCATTTCCCTTCTTTTTGGCATTTTGCTCATTTTTCATTATTTGCTTGCATTCATCTCAACAAAAGGATTAGGATCCCAATTGCTTGTCATAAATCATCCAAAACCCACAAAGGAGTCCTAGATGCACTTTCAATGTTGGAGGGATTGCCTCCAACAGCTTGCGTAGCAGGGTTGCCGTTGGACGATCCAGCAGCTGAGTTCACCATTCTTGAAATCTCGGACACGCTCTCCCTACCTGGCGCGCCAACTGTCGGAGTGTTTTTTCGGCAATTCTCCCGACACTACCGTTGGTAGCTCGTGAATTTTATAGTTCGGTATTGGGTGCGCAGAGATTTTGAAGAATAGGACAAATGGACACAAGGATTTACGTGGTTCAGGCCGCCTGAGCGTAATACCCTACTCCACGGGGTGTGTAGCTATTGTATTGAGCGTCTAAGAGCTTCAGCCCGGAGACTGTGTATGTGTCAGAGAGCGTAAGCCTCTGAGAGTGTGAGAGAGTCCCCCCCTGTGTATTGTCGACCAATCCTTTCATAGTTCAAGGACTGGTTGTTACACTGTTAGCCTGGCCCGACATGTGGCCCTGGCGGTTATAATGTTTAATACATAATTAATGAGATTAATTACCCTTAATAGCCTGGTAATGGGACCTGACAGTGCCATTACTAGTATTAAGGGCCTACTGATCGTGTGTCACTACTATCGTATTAATGACACTTAATCAGGTCTTGAAGTATTTGATTGCCCCTTGGAGGTCCGAGCCGTTGGGGGTTCACCAGCTTGATTGCCAAGGTTGAAGGTCCGGCGGTTTGGACACGTGGCAGCTTCGAAGCTATCCATTTGGGACGGGTAGGTTCGGTGTAGATGAACACGTGTCGATACTGGAGCTTCCCTCAGTCGGAGGTTAGGTCCGGGGGTGCCGTACATGCGTTTAGCCCGGCGCTATCCCATGTGCGGGGTATAGCTCTGGCTGCAGTGTACACGTGGCAGTACCGGAGCTAACCATAGATGGGAGGCATGTCCAGTCTCGTATGACAAGTGGGGCCTTCGCAGGTCTTCAACTCGGACAGGTGAAGTCTCTTTGGTCTTTTTGTAGTCCCAAGGGTGTCGGTACCTTGGGTACCGTATACCCCTTGAGATTGCAAAGACCTCAAGGAAATGTCATCTACTTGATTTGAAGACCCCAGGAGGCCCACATGTCAGACATAACCGGACCCGCTTCCCCAACATGGTTAGTCCCAGGGTCACCACGTGTACCATCGAACCGGAGCTACCGCCCACAAGGGGGAAGCTCCGGGCTATGTACCATAATGGCACCCCGGACCTAACCCCAGACTGAGGGAAGCTCCGGAACTGACACATGTCTGGTGGCACCGGACCTATCTGCTCCCCACAGCATGCTCCAGAGCTGCCACGTGTCCTACCGTCGGATCCTCAGCCCTAAACCTCCGGTAGACTCCACAACGGCTCCGGATCTTCCAAGGGGAATCAAGGACTTCAAGACCCGATTAAGTGTCATTAATACTATATTAATGACACGCGATCGGACGACCTTAATTACCAGTAACGGTGTTGTCAAAGCCCATAACTCGGGCATTAAGGATAATTAAGCTCATCAATTGTGTATCAATATTAGTAACCGCTGGGGCCACATGTCGGGCCAGGTGAACTTGTAACGGCCTGCCCTTGTACTATAAAAGGACAGGCCGACGATACATAGGAGACGCGGACTCGACGCGCTCACTCTACACTCTCAACTCACGTTGAGCTCATACATCCAATATAACACCGACACACCCCGTGGAGTAGGGTATTACGCTCAGGCGGCCCGAACCACGTAAATCTTCGTGTCCCCTGTGTCACTTTATACTTCACCTTCTTGAATCTCCGCACGCCCACGCCAAACTTCAAACTCCGCAAACACTTTAGTAGTGTCGGGAGATCTGCCGGATCAAAACCACCGACAGTTGGCGCGCCAGGTAGGGGCGCCTGAGATTTCAAGAATGGTGAACTCAACTTCTAGATCATCCAATGGTCATCCCGCTGTTCAAGCTGCTGGGGGCAATCCCTCCAATATGCAGCCACCAGCAGGAACCTCAGTTCAAGCAGGAGTCACACTACCACCACTGCCGCCTCCACCAGCAAATCAAGCTGGACAGCCATGGCGTACGAAGAGAAGTACACCATCTCGCCGGCGTGCTCCTTCTCGAACGGGAGCTCTCCCCCGGCGCGGACCAGACGGTTGAAGAAGTCCGGGGACCACCCCATGAGGGCCCGGACCTTCTTCAGGTCACCTTCAGTCTTCAAACGGCTCTCGCGGAGACCTAACTCCATCGCGGCACAGCGAGGCAAGAGAGGAAAAGCAAGCACAAGTTGGGAGTTTGAGCGCAAGATCAGATGAGAGGCGTAAAGAACCCCAGACGGTGCACGCTTTCCTTCTTAAGTAAGCCCTCGCAACGCTTGGATGGAAACCACTGGGAAGTCGAAGATACTGCTCAAAAATTTCACCCTGCTGATGACAAGAGGGCCCGGGACCACCCCGACGATCAAGTCGAGGTTCTTACCCAGGTGAACGGTTGTCATCATGGAAGGCGGGAAGCCCGAAGGCGGCGGCCTGACAAGGTGCGCAGAACCGATACGATTTTCGTATCGAGAACCGGCGACCTTCAATTTTGTGAGATCGGCACGCTAAAGATCTCATTTGCCGCACCCGGGATATGCCACACGACGAGGATTTAACTCCAAAACTATCGCCAACGGCACATCTGAAGACCTTTGAAGACTCGACTCAGAAGTCAAAGGATGGACCCAACTCCGGTGGAATGACTTCGCCCAAGGGGTCTTCCCCAGAGGTGGGCCCAGGGGGCCACTGTCGGTGCCCTGGGTACCGTATACCCCTTGAGATTGCAAAGACCTCAAGGAAATGTCATCTACTTGATTTGAAGACCCTAGGAGGCCCACATGTCAGACATAACCGGACCCGCTTCCCCAACATGGTTAGTCCCAGGGTCGCCACATGTACCATCGAACTGGAGCTACTGCCCACAAGGGGGAAGCTCCGAGCTATGTACCATAATGGCACCCCCGGACCTAACCCCAGACTGAGGGAAGCTCCGGAACTGACACGTGTCTGGTGGCACCGGACCTATCTGCTCCCCACAGCATGCTCCAGAGCTGCCACGTGTCCTACCGTCGGATCCTCAGCCCTAAACCTCCGGTAGACTCCACAACGGGTCTGGATCTTCCAAGGGGAATCAAGGACTTCAAGACCCGATTAAGTGTCTTTAATACTATATGAATGACACACGATCGGACGACCTTAATTACCAGTAACGGTGCTGTCAAAACCCGTAACTTGGTCATTAAGGATAATTAGGCTCGTCAATTGTGTATCAATATTAGTAACCGCTGGGGCCACATGTCGGGCCAGGCGAACTTGTAACGGCCTGCCCTTGTACTACAAAAGGACAGGTCGACGATACATAGGAGACGCGGACTCGACGCACTCACTCTACACTCTCAACCCACGTTGAGCTCATACATCCAATACAACACCGACACAACCCGTGGAGTAGGGTATTACGTTCAGGCGGCCCGAACCACGTAAATCTTCGTGTCCCCTGTGTCACTTTATACTTCGCCTTCTTGAATCTCCGCGCGCCCACTCCGAACTTCAAACTCCGCAAACACTTTAGTAGTGTCGAGAGATCTGCCGGATCAAAACCACCGACAGTTGGCGCGCTAGGTAGGGGCGCCTGAGATTTCAAGAATGGTGAACTCAGCTGCTGGATCATCCAATGGTCATCCCATTGTTCAAGCTGCTGGGGGCAATCCCTCCAATATGCAGCCACCAGAAGGAACCTCAGTTCCAGCAGGAGTCACACTACCACCACCGCCGCCTCCACCAGCAAATCAAGCTGGGCAGCGCGATGGTGCACTGGCGTCAATCACTGCGTCGGCAAATCATGACAACCCGGAACACGCGCTCCATGCAGCACGTGCTCTCCTTCAGCGCTCACCACCTCTCGATGCATCCAGGGATGCACTGGAGCAGTGGAGGGCCGATGTGGAACACTTGGTTGCAGCAGCAGCCAACCGCATCAGCAACCAGTGTCCTCCTCCTTCAGGACGGGCCCCGTCGCAGCAACGGACCTTGTCTGGCAGACTTGGTCCGCACGTTTCCAACAACAGGAGACGTGCTGCATCACAACAAGTGACCTCGTTGCCCTCCGGGGCACGACGCACTCACACGGTGTCAAGGCTTTCAACTCATGACCTCCGGGCGGAGCTTGATCGCCGATACCCTCAACAAGATGGTCGAGTCCATATCGAGCGTGCTCGTGAAAGACGAGAAGCTCAGGACATTCCTGCTCCTGAAGGAGTAGGAGGAGGCTATTCAGCCCTGGCCATGCATCTGCGTATGGTTAGGTGGCCACAGAAATTCCGGCCTCACCTGCCGGAGAAGTTTGACAGGACCGTTAATCCCGTCGAATTTCTTCAGATTTACTCCACTGCTATCCTGGCAGCTGGAGGAAATGAAGCTGTAATGGCCAATTATTTTCCAGTGGCTTTAACTCGGACCGCCCGGTCCTGGTTTATGAGCCTTCCACCCAACTCCATCAACAGTTGGGAGGAGTTGTGCCGGCATTTCACTGCCAACTTCGGGAGTTCATACACCTGACATGGTACCGAACTGGACCTTTTTGCAGTCGTGCAAAAAGGGGGAGAATCCCTGCGATCATTCATCCAAAGATTCTCTCAGGTACGAAACACAATTCCTTCTATCTCTAGCGCTTCTGTCATTGTGGCATTTAGACAGGGTGTACGGGATTAGAAGATGTTGGAGAAACTGGCGATCAAGGAGATCACCAGTGTCACGGAACTCTTCAGCTTGGCTGACAAATGTGCCAGGGCTGCGGAGGGCCGTGAAATGCATTCCAAACCACCTCCGGAGGATAACAAGAAATCCTCCAAAGGCGAAGCCACTACCTCCGGGAGTGGCAAGAAGAAGAAAAAGACCAACGACAAGAAGAAGCCGTCGGCCGGCGCATCTAATGCGCAGCTGCTGCAGCTCCGGGTGGCCGGGGGCCACGCCCAGAGAAACGACCTCGACCGTCTTCTGAAGATGGTGGCAAACCCAAGGTGTGGTGTCCAATTCAAAAGACGGACAATCACAGTTTGGAAGACTACTGAGAGGTCCAAAACCTTGCCAAGCGCTACAACAAGCGCCGGGAAGAAGCTCCTTTCCAACAGAGGGAAGGAAAACAAAAGGTTGACGAAGCTCCGACTGAAGAGGAGTTAGGTTTTCATGATCCCAAAAAGGTCCTGAAGGCCGTTTACACCTCCATTGACGACGATTCTGACGTCTCTGACAACGAGCGTCGGAAGACCATGAACTCCATTTTTGGTGGATCATGGGACATCACCTCCCGCCGCGTCCTCAAGACAATGCGCCGGGACATGGCCGCTGTAGCTCCTACAGCCAGGGCGGAGCCTCATCGAAAGTGGATGGACACGGCCATCACTTTTGATGCTTCGGACTGCTCTCGAAGCATGGTTGGAGCAGGCCAGTTACCTTTGATGGTATCTCCTACCATCAATAACATTCAGCTCCACCATGTTATGGCAGACGGAGGTTCGGGGCTGAACCTCATAAGCTTTGAAGCTTTTACCAATCTTCAGCTCCGACCTTCGGATCTTCATCCCTCCTGACCTTTCTCCGGAGTAGGTCCGGGAGCCATTTCCTCACTCGGTGCTATTACTCTCCCCGTTACCTTGGGGAACCGGGAGAAGTATTGCACTGAGAAGTTGGTCTTTGATGTTGCTCAGATCAACTTACCTTTCAACGCCATCTTGGGCAGGCCTGCCTTGTACAAATTCATGGCAGCTGCTCATTATGGCTACTTGGTGTTAAAGATGCCAACACCAGTAGGCGTTCTCCGGATCCGCGGAGATCGCACTGCCGGAGTAACTGCTCTGGAAGAACTTCATGCGCTTACTACGGCGCAAGAGGAGGACTCCGGACAGGAGCAAGCTCCAAAACCTCTGAGCATTCGTCAGCGAGGCTCGACTTCTGCACCTCGTGTGCAGCCAAGCGGCGACACCGACATTCCCGTCAAAGTCGTCCAAATCGGTTCCGATGTTGCTCAGACCACCCGTATATCGGGGGGACTAAATGACAAATAGGAACTCGCGCTCATCGCTTTCTTCCGGGCTAATGTTGACGTGTTTGCCTGGCAACCGTCACAAATTCCTGGGATCCCCAGGGAAGTGATTGAGCACAATCTAAAGATATACCCTAACGCCTGACCCGTGCATCAGAAGCCTCGGAAGCAATCCGTGGAGCAATAGAACTTCATTCGACAAGAAGTGAAGAAGTTGCTCAAAGCTGGATTCATCCGAGAAGTCTTCCATCCAAAATGGCTGGCAAACCCAGTCGTTGTGCCCAAGGCTGGTGGGAAGCTTCGGATGTGTATCGACTACACTACACTAAATAAGGCACGTACAAAAGATCCATTCCCACTACCTAGAATAGATCAGATAGTGGATTCCACCTCCAGGTGTGAATTACTGTGTTTCCTAGACGCATATTCTGGGTATCATCAAATCAGAATGTCTAGGGAAGATGAAGAGCATACCTCTTTCATCACAGTAGATGGATTGTACTGTTATACGGCCATGCCATTTGGTCTCAAGAATGCATCTTCAACCTTTGTACGAGCTATGTACACAACTTTTGAAGAACTCATTAGAGACATAGTGGAAGTGTACGTCGATGACATCGTGGTCAAGGTCAAGAACAAGGAGTCACTCCTTGACACCTTACAGGCTGTCTTTGACAAGCTGCGGGCCACCCGCACAAAGCTAAACTCGGACAAGTGTGTCTTCGGGGTTAGCTCCGGAAAACTTCTTGGTTTCCTGGTAAGTCACCGGGGTATAGAAGCTAATCCGGCGAAGATCAAAGCCATTGAAGACATGCGGCCACCAGCCCGCATCAAGGATGTCCAAAAGCTGACTGGATGTCTAGCAGCCCTCAGCCGGTTCATTTCAAGACAGGCGGAACGGGCACTTCCCTTCTTCAAGTTATTGAGGAAGTCCGGACCATTCCAATGGTCTGAAGAAGCAGAAAAGGCGTTCTAGGAGCTAAAACAGTTCCTCACCACCCTACCAACTCTGGTAGCTCCGAACCCTGGTGAGCCTTTGCTGCTTCACATTTCAGCAACTGACGAAGTTGTCAGTATGGTCCTGGTTGCAGAGAGACCAGAACTATCCCATGCTCAGGAATCTAGACCCCTCCGGGAGGGTCTGGAGGTTCCTGAAAGCGAGTCTGGGTCCCAGTTCCCAGACTTGAGTCCACAAGAAGCTACTTCAGAAGACCCAGACCCCTCCGGGAGGGTCCAAGTCACTTCTGGAGAAGCTCCGAGTCCCTCCAGCAAGGACCCAGAGGTCCCCTAAGAAGTTCCGGATCCCTCCGGGAGGATCCGAGTCAATGAAGAGGAAGCTCCGGGCCCCTCCGGGACGGTCCGGACCATCCAGCGCCCAGTGTACTTCATCAGTGAAGTACTTCATGACGCCAAGAATCAATACCTAGAGGTGCATAAGCTGCTCTATGCTGTTCTCATCGCCTCCAGGAAGCTTCGCCATTACTTCCAAGCTCACAATATTTCATTGGTGACTTCTTACCCACTTCGAGCAATCCTGCATAATCCCAATTCAACTGGGAATATTGCAAAGTGGGCAGCGGAACTGGCCGAATTCGATCTCGAATTCATTTCAAGGCAAGCAATCAAGAGTCAAGCATTGGCGGATTTTGTGGCAGAATGGACTCCCTCTCCATCAAACCCTGGGGGCCCCAGTGAGCAGGAGCCGGAACACAAGGCTCTGGTCTTCACCGAGCCTCACTGGACCCTCCACTTTGATGGCTCCATGCAAAAGCAGGGGGCCAGAGCTGGAATCCTTCTCCTCGCACCCGCCGGAGAGAAGGTGAAATACATGGTACACCTTGACTTCAAGGCGACCAACAACATGCCGGAGTACGAAGCACTCATCTACGGACTAAAGGTGGCACTGTCATAATGTGTCAAGCAACTGCTGGTCAAGGGAGATTCACATCTCATCATTAAACAAGTGAAGGGTGAATGCTCCTGCAACAACCTCCAGCTAGTTGCTTACCTCCTTGAAGTCCAGAGGCTTCAGAAGGACTTCGAAATCATAGACCTCCACCATGTTCAGCGTGCCCACAACACTGAAGCCGACAAACTCTCGACGAAAGCGTCAACCGGAGCTCCGGCTCCTGACAGAACTTTTGTCCGGAGGTTGTCAAAACCCACAGCTCAGCCTGCTGAACTGAGTGAAGGGGGCGAGATTAGCATCCCGAAGCTGACGGTCCCGATGGCCCTCATACCATGGCATCCATCAAGGGTCGTAGGTGTTGCCGGGAGCTCCGAGCAACCCAGCACGCAAGACTCAAATGCTCAAGTTAGCTCCGATGCATGGATCTCGGAGATCCGGAGCTACTTTAAAAACAACATCATTCCTGATGATGATGTATCCGCTGACTGGATAGTCAGATTGGCTAAAAGATACACGTTGGTAGAAGGGGATCTCTACCGGCGCGGTGCCAACGACGTCCTAATGCGGTGCATCACAAGGGAAGAAGGTTGCGAGCTCCTCGAAGAAATCCATGGAGGGGAGTGTGGGAACCATGCGTCTTACCGCACGTTGGTCGGTAAAGCCTTCCGGCATGGCTTCTACTGGCATACAGCACTCCAGGATGCAACTGAGCTGGTGAAGAAATGCAAAGCATGCCAATTTCATGCAAAGCAAATTCACACACCGGCTCAGCCTCTACAAATGATACCTCCTACATGGCCCTTCGTCGTGTGGGGGATGGACATCTTGGGACCTTTCCCAAGAGCCGTCGGAGGTTACAAGTTCCTGTACGTCGCCATTGATAAGTTCCCCAAGTGGCCGGAAGCAACTCCAGTTGTGACAATAAACAAGCAATCTGCCATCAACTTTTTGCAGTCCATTGTATGCAGATTTGGAGTCCTAAACAAAATCATTACTGATAACAGTACCCAATTCACAAGCTCTACATTTCAAGGATATTGCAAAGACCTCGGCATTTAAGTTTGCTACGCATCCGTAGCTCACCCGGCAAGCAATGGCCAGGCCGAGAGAGCAAATGCTGAAATCCTTAAAGGACTCAAAATGAGCACCTATGAGCGCTTGAAAAAACATGGAGCCAACTGGATTGAAGAGCTTCCGCCCACTCTATGGGCCAACAGGACAACTCCAAACCGGTCAACTAGGGAGACACCCTTCTTCCTGGTGTATGGAGCTGAAGCAATCCTTCCTCCAGAAATCACCTTGGGGTCACTCCGGGTCCGGACCTTCGACGAAGCCACACAGGACCAGCTCCGGCGTGAAGACCTAGACCTCCTTGAGGAGGGAAGGTGCCAAGCAGCTATTCGGAATGCCCGATACAGCCAAGCCCTTCAGCGCTATCATCAGCGGCATGTACACAACTGACAGCTCGAGGAAGGCGATCTGGTGCTACGGAGAATACAATCCAGAGAAGGGTTGAACAAACTCTCACCCAGCTGGGAAGGACCCTTCCGAGTGATTAAAGTATCCCATCCCGGAAGTGTTCGTGTGACGCCCGGTTCCGAAAATGAACCAAGCTAACGCATATGTGTGCCCAGGATGTTCAACACACATATACGAGTGCAATCACAAAAGAGTATACAGAAAATTACCACAAGACAAGATTAGTTAACCAAATTTTATTACACAAACCAGATTATCCTCGAATACAAGCTCTAATGAATATTAAAGACAAGTTCAACTAATGCAGCGGAAATAAACTAATTAAGCAACTAAAGCAACTATGCAGCAAAAGCGACAGGGTATATATATGAGCAGCTCCAATCAACACCACAGGCAAAGCTGACGGTAGACACGGCCTAGAACTCCGCATTATCGCCATTAAACTCCCAGTCCTGACCTGCAACTGTTGGGGTGGGGGATTGCAAGAGTGAGTACATGTCGTACTCAGCAAGTGTGGAAAGTATGACATGTGGCTGATTCAAATGACGACAATAATAATGGTAAAGTGCTGAAAAGTACATTAAAATATTTGGAAAGCAATACATTACATGTATGTGAAATAAACCCATCATAATCATAAGTAATACCATAATACCAAACTGAATTCATTACCATCATCAATAATTCCATATTTCACCATCGTCAATAACCATATTCAATACCAGAAATTAATCCGTAACCATCCGTAACCATTACCAGACCATAACCATCCCAAATTCCAATTTTCCTCTAATCATGGAAGTTGTCCAGGTGCTCATAACCGGGAGCACGGCTATCATGATAGTTTTAGTTAACACTCTGCAGAGTTTGTACCTCTTTACCCACGTGTTCGTGATTTCATCACCTTTCGGTGACTAAGAACCTCCCTTATGCCCATGACCCGTCGGTCACATTACACACTTCCGTTGGTGTGTGGCCAAGAGATCACAAAATAGCTTTTACAAAGGGATTACTAGCCTATTTAGACCCCACTGAGGTTTCACCGGTGGCGATGCCTCCAACTGAGCACATCTTCAACCAAGGGCCCCCTCTTGAGCCATTCGGATCCCAGGGTAGTCCCACCAATCATCAACAAACCCAATCCGACTACCCCTTCCCCGAGCATCCACAATGGTCCAAACAGCACTAGCAAAGCCCTAATTAATCAGCTACGCCGCACCCATAACTTGGCCTCGTGGTGGCACTGTAGTCCTGGCTTATTCTCGCATGAACCGGTCCTTAGATCTAAAGCAAGCAAACCACCATAACATCCAACCCATCCACATACCAGGCTTGCTTAGATCACCCATCGTATTGACCAGTTCACATTAACCAGAATATCATTGATGCATAATTAATTGTGTAGTGTTGGTTTTTTCATCCCAATTAATTAAGCGAAGCAAAAAGGTAAAAACCCTTCCCGACTCTCTACCATAAATTCTAGGTGACAAGGGTGGTTTAACAAGTCTAGTAAACTTCCTACCATAGGATTCCCTTCAAATTGACACAGCATGCAGTTTTGCAAACAAAACATTTATTTTAAAACAAGATCAATATGCTTCAAGGACACTTGCCTTGCTCTTGTTGTTGATTAGGGTCAAAGCCTTCAAACTCTTGATGCTGAAGATCCTCCGTGGCACTCTCTAGCGCAAATCCGTCTAATCCACACAATAAACATACAAGACAAGAAACACAATCAAAGAGTGCACAAATATTACTCAATATGTCATGACATGCATGATTAATGCAAATGCAAGGTAAAACTTGTCACTAGATTGCTTTTAATGATAACTAACTAGTTCCAATAGCTTTTAACAAGTTTATACAGGTTTGGAGTTGATTAGATCAAATTTTAGAATTAATTCAACACAATTTAACCAGAAAGATCGGACTAGTCCGCTAGGGACCGGACAAGTCCGCACTTGATGAGATCAGCAGATTAGGGTTTTCTAGATCGACGCAAATTTGGAGATTAGGGGTTTAATTTACGTAAGGAAAAGAGAATAGGAGGTATACCAGGTGTTTAGAACTCCAATGAACCAAGAAACTTGGAGGTAACACTTGGATCTTGATGATCTAGGGTTGGTGATGAACTTGGAGATGAATTGGTGGTGAAGGACGAAACTTGGTGGAGATCTTGATCCTCCTTCGTTTCCTCCTCTTCTTACTCTTGCTTGGGATCTTCTCCTCCCTCCTTGATGGTGGCTCCCCACGAACTAGGGTTTGGGTGGGTGGAAAAGTGGCAAATAGATGTCAAACCAAGGGGTGGGGTTGTTTATATAGATGTGGAGGCTAGGGTTAGATGGATTTCGAGTTTGGGATGAGTAGAGGCCGGTTTAGAGTCCCACATGGGCTCTAAAAGAGTTAGGCACGACGTCCCTAGGCCCACTTGACGTGAAACCCAAGAAACAAGTCGTAAAACAAAAGGTCAATCTCGGAGTCACGAAATATCGGACAAGTCCGGACAGGACCGGACTAGTCCGAAGTCGTCCAGAGAGAAAATCGGAAAAGTATGGCCAAAAATCGGACAAGTCCGATCTTAGTCAGAAAGGAAAACGGACAAGTCCGCTGGAACACCGGACTAGTCCGGAAAAGTCCAGGGACTTAGCAAATTTTCAAGGATTCATGGAATACCGGACTAGTCCGCACAAAATCGGACAAGTCCGAAGTTGTCCAGAGGCAAATATCGGACTAATCCGCAGCAAAAACGGACAAGTCCGTTTTTTGACAGAGAGAAATCGGACTAGTCCTCAGCAAAACCGGACTAGTCCGCACTTTCCTACATTTTTAAGTGCGGTTTCGCTCCAAATAAATTTTAAACTTGTTCCTCTTGTTATGGGTTAATGTTAAACATGTATATGAGTGTATGCAAGGCATGATGCATGAAAATGAGGGTGTTACAAACCTACCCCCCTTAAAATGAATCTCGCCCCGAGATTCGACGCGGAAAAGAAGAGATAGGGAAATTCCTTCTTGAGATCATCCTCCGATTCCCACGTCGCTTCTTTTTCTGTGTGGTGCTTCCATTGAACTTTACACCATCTAATGACCTTGTTCCTTGTGACCCTCTCCTTGGTTTCCAAGATTTTGACCGGTTGCTCGGCATACGTCAAATCTTCCTCTAGTTCCAATTCTTCCATTGGCACTTGATCTTCCGGTACCCTGAGACACTTCTTGAGTTGGGAAACATGAAACACATCATGTACGTCTGAAAGATGAGCTGGCATCTCCAACTTATATGCTACTTCTCCTCTTTTGTCCAAAATCTTGAATGGTCCAATATAACGAGGTGCGAGCTTGCCTCTTATGTTAAACCTCTTATGACCTCTCGTTGGTGACACCTTGAGGTAAACAAAATCTCCTATTTCAAAGGCTAATTTCCTTCTCCTATTATCCGCATAGCCTTTTTGCCTTGATTGGGCAGCCCTCAAGTTTTCACGAATCGTTTTGACTTGCTTTTCGGCTTCTTGCAACACGTCCGGACCAAATACTTGAGTTTCTCCTGCCTCATTCCAGAATAAAGGTGTCCTACACTTCCTCCCATAAAGCGCTTCATATGGTGACATTTTCAAGCTTGCTTGATAACTATTGTTGTATGAAAATTCTGCGTATGGCAAGTTTTTGTCCCAACTTTTCCCATGCTTTAAAGCACAAGCTCTTAACATGTCCTCCAAAATCTGATTGGTCCTCTCGGTTTGTCCATCCGTTTGAGGATGATATGCTGAACTAAAATTCAACCTCGTTCCCAAAGCTTCATGCAATTTTTGCCAAAATCTGGAGGTAAATTGAGAACCTCTATCCGAGACTATCTTCTTAGGGACTCCATGTCGACACACAATATGCTCCATGTATATTTCGGCCAATCGTGCAGCTGTATACTTGGTCTTCACAGGGACAAAATGAGCTGACTTGGTTAAGCGATCCACAATTACCCAAATTGAGTCATACCCGGACTGAGTACGGGGTAACCCAACTATGAAGTCCATACCAATTTCTTCCCACTTCCATTCCGGAATCTTCAACGGTTGCAATAATCCGGCTGGCCTTTGATGTTCCGCCTTGACTCGTTGGCACACATCACATAATGCTACATATTCAGCTATGTCCTTTTTCATGTTACCCCACCAATAGCAAGTCTTCAAGTCCTTGTACATCTTCGTACAACCGGGGTGAATCGAGTAAGGCGAGTCATGTGCCTCCTTTAGTATTGTCTCCCGAATATGCTTTACATTAGGCACAACGATTCTCTTTCCAAACCATAAGGTACCATGTTCATCCTTGTCAAATCTGAATTCTCTCCCTTCTTCGGTTCTTTCCTTGATTTCCTTGATCTCCTCATCTTTGGTTTGTGCCTCTCGAATTTCTTGCTCCAAGGTTGGGTTTAACTCCATCATCTCCATCTCGTTTACGAACCCAAGGTTCAACCGTTCAAACTCCTTGCATAACTCGGACGGTAACTCTCGAACTGTAAGTTGATGGCTTACTCCCTTTCTACTCAAAGCATCGGCCACTACATTGGCTTTTCCCGGATGATAGTTGATCCCCAAATCATAATCTTTGATGAGTTCCAACCATCTTCGTTGCCTCAAGTTCAGATCCGTTTGTGTGAAAATATACTTCAAACTCTTATGATCCGTATAAATTTCACACCTATGTCCAAGGATATAGTGTCTCCAAATCTTCAATGCATGTACCACGGCTGCTAGTTCAAGATCATGCGTGGGGTAATTCTGCTCATGTTTCTTCAATTGTCTCGACGCATAGGCGACCACTTGACCTTCTTGCATCAATACACATCCAAGCCCTTGTCTTGATGCATCGCAATAAATGTCAAAACTCTTGCTTACATCCGGCAATACCAAAACTGGGGTTGTTGTCAACCTCTTCTTCAACTCCTCAAAACTGTTTTGACAAGCTTCAGTCCATTGGAACGCCTTTCCCTTCATTAGCAACTCCGTCATAGGCTTGGCTATCTTGGAAAAATCCTTAATAAACCGACGGTAATATCCAGCCATCCCAAGAAAACTCCTTATTTCCTTGACGTTTTGCGGCGGTTCCCACTTCAACACATCCCTCACTTTACCAGGGTCAACCGATACTCCTCCTCCTGAGATGATATGACCCAAAAATGGCACCTCTTTCAACCAAAACTGACACTTGTTGAACTTGGCATACAATTGATGCTCCCTCAATTTCTGCAGCGTAAGCCTCAAGTGTTCCTCATGTTCCTTCTCATCCTTCGAGTAGATCATAATATCATCAATGAACACCACAACGAACTTATCTAAGTACTCCATGAAGACTTTATTCATGAGGTACATAAAGTAGGCAGGTGTGTTTGTCAATCCAAAAGACATCACAATGTACTCATAAGATCCATACCGTGTCCTAAAAGCTGTCTTGGGTATGTCCGATGGTCTAATCTTCATTTGAAAGTAACCTGACCTCAAATCAATCTTGGAAAACACACAGGCACCTTTCATCTGATCAAACAAATCCTCTATACGGGGCAAGGTGTACTTGTTCTTGATTGTTATCTCGTTGAGAGCTTGGTAATCCACGCACATCCTTTGGGATCCGTCCTTCTTGTCCACAAATAGAACGGGCGCTCCCCAAGGTGAAGAGCTAGGGCGAATAAAACCCTTCTCTAATTGCTCTTGAATTTGCTTCCTGAGCTCCGCTAATTCCATAGGAGGCATCCTATACGACCTCTTAGCTATAGGTGCAGTTCCAGGTATTAAATCAATAACAAACTCAATGTCTCGATCGGGTGGCATACCTGGCAACTCATCCGAAAACACATCCAAAAATTCACATACAACCGGAATCTCCTCAATTGCGGCACCGTCCATATGATTCAATTCCAATTGCTTCTGTGCGGTTTGAGATGCTTCAAATTCTACGGTGATCCCTTCTTCATTAGTCAACTTCACCGTCTTTGTGGCACATTCAATAACTCCATTATGCTTCCTCAACCAGTCCATACCAAGTATAATATCCAATCCTTGAGAATTTAAAACAATGAGGTTGGCGGAGAAGTCTACCCCCCTTATTCTAAGGCTTACTTTTGGACATACTATATTTGTCCTCATCTCTCCTCTAGGAGACTTAACCAATAGAGTAAACTTCATATGAGAGATAGGCAAACTATACTTGGCAACATACTTCGATGCAATGAATGAATGCGATGCTCCAGAATCAAATAACATAGTCGCGGGGTTGGAGTTGGCGAGAAACATACCAATGACCACGTCATCCGCTTGTTGAGCATCCTCCGTAGAGACATGGTTCACGTTGCCACGAGCAAAATTCTGTTGTCCATGGCTTCCTTGTGGCTGTCCTCCATTAGGTCTTGGGTTTTGCCTCGATGCATTGCTTCCTTGACCAAGGCCCGACTTAGGACATTGATGCGCAAAGTGTCCAGCTTCTCCACAAGTATAACACTTCTTAACTCCACCAGAATTATTGGGACGAGCTTGGTTTTGAACATTGGCTCCAGGAAAATCAGCACGAGGTGCATAAGGCATCGGAGGCCTTGGTGCTTGCATGACAGGGTGCTGCTGCACAAACTGAGTTGGGCGCGGTGCATAACCAGGGCGCTGAGCAGGAATAGAGGAGCTGTAATGAGGCGCATTGGGCGGCGCAAAGCGAGGGCGCACATTACTTCCTTGTTGTTGTCCTTGATATGGCGCCTTCCTCTTGATTTCTTGCTCCATCTCACGGATCTTGTTCTCAACCACAATTGCTTTGTCCACAAGCTTCTGAAAATTGACATAATCACAGTTGAGCAATTGTACTTGGATCGTATTGTTCAATCCACTCATGAACAAGTATTGCTTCCGGTTGTCCCGGCTAACATCCTCAGGCGCATATCTTGAGAGTTGAGTGAACTTATTGAGATATTCACTCACGCTTGATTTTCCTTGTCTCAAGTTCTATAATTCTTGCCTCTTCAAGATCATAACACCTTCCGACACATAATGAGAACGGAAACTCTCCTTGAATTCCGCCCAGGTAATTCTCTCTTGGTTCTCATGAGCATTGCAATAAGAATCCCACCAATCTGCAGCTGCTCCAACGAGTTGATGAGAAGCAAATAGCACCTTCTCCCGGTCACTGCATTGGACAATGGCTAGCTTCTTCTCCACGGACTTGAGCCAATCATCCACATCCATAGGGTCTGCGGCTTGAGCAAAGGTTGGCGGTCTAGTCCTCATAAACTCTCCCAATCGGTTATGAGGAGGTGGGGGTGGCAGTGGAGGCATGTGGGGTTGATTGTTGATATTGCCAGCCTGCAGCTGTCCCATAGTCTGTATCATGGTCTACATGAGCTGGTTTTGCATGGCCAATAGCAGCTCGATGTTGATAGCCCCCTGAGTAGATCCTTGCCCATTGTTGTTCTGAGGCACCCCATTGTTCTCCTCTTCATCATTGCCATCCCTCTGGTTGCGAGTCCTCACCATCTGAAGAAAAGCAGTAGGTAAGAATTAGAAAACATCCCAACTATATGCATCAAGGGATATGAAACTAAACAACTAGCTACACTAGCCTAGGTGGACATGGCAATGCTAAGGCATCCCAAAATCCTCTATTAAGCACACAAGCAAGCAATATATATATAGCAAACAACACTTCAAGCGAAAACACATCGATTCCTGAGTGCTCCTATGCGCTCTAAAGTGTCCATTCTATCTAGGCTGCATCCTACAGTCAACCTGTGGCTTTGATACCAATCTGTGACGCCCGGTTCCGAAAATGAACCAAGCTAACGCATATGTGTGCCCGGGATGTTCAACACACATATACGAGTGCAATCACAAAAGAGTATACAGAAAATTACCACAAGACAAGATTAGTTAACCAAATTTTATTACACAAACCAGATTATCCTCGAATACGAGCTCTAATGAATATTAAAGACAAGTTCAACTAATGCAGTGGAAATAAACTAATTAAGCAACTAAAGCAACTATGCAGCAAAAGCGACAGGGTATATATATGCGCAGCTCCAATCAACACCACAGGCAAAGCTGACGGTAGACACGGCCTAGAACTCCGCATTATCGCCATTAAACTCCCAGTCCTGACCTGCAACTGTTGGGGTGGGGGATTGCAAGAGTGGGTACATGTCGTACTCAGCAAGTGTGGAAAGTATGACATGTGGCTGATTCAAATGAAGACAATAATAATGGTAAAGTGCTGAAAAGTACATTAAAACATTTGGAAAGCAATACATTACATGTATGTGAAATAAACCCATCATAATCATAAGTAATACCATAATACCAAACTGAATTCATTGCCATCATCAATAATTCCAAATTTCACCATCGTCAATAACCATATTCAATACCAGAAATTAATTCGTAACCATCCGTAACCATTACCAGACCATAACCATCCCAAATTCCAATTTCCCTCTAATCATGGAAGTTGTCCAGGTGCTCATAACCGGGAGCACGGCTATCATGATAGTTTTAGTTAACACTCTGCAGAGTTTGTACCTCTTTACCCACGTGTTCGTGATTTCATCACCTTTCGGTGACTAAGAACCTCCCTTATGCCCATGACCCGTCGGTCACATTACACACTTCCGTTGGTGTGTGGCCAAGAGATCACAAAATAGCTTTTACAAAGGGATTACTAGCCTATTTAGACCCCACTGAGGTTTCACTGGTGGTGATGCCTCCAACTGAGCACATCTTCAACCAAGGGCCCCCTCTTGAGCCATTCGGATCCCAGGGTAGTCCCACCAATCATCAATAAACCCAATCCGACTACCCCTTCCCCGAGCATCCACAATGGTCCAAACAGCACTAGCAAAGCCCTAATTAATCAGCTACGCCGCACCCATAACTTGGCCTCGTGGTGGCACTGTAGTCCTGGCTTATTCTCGCATGAACCGGTCCTTAGATCTAAAGCAAGCAAACCACCATAACATCCAACCCATCCACATACCAGGCTTGCTTAGATCACCCATCGTATTGACCAGTTCACATTAACCAGAATATCATTGATGCATAATTAATTGTGTAGTGTTGGTTTTTCCATCCCAATTAATTAAGCGAAGCAAAAAGGTAAAAACCCTTCCCGACTCTCTACCATAAATTCCAGGTGACAAGGGTGGTTTAACAAGTCTAGTAAACTTCCTACCATAGGATTCCCTTCAAATTGACACAGCATGCAGTTTTGCAAACAAAACATTTATTTTAAAACATGATCAATATGCTTCAAGGACACTTGCCTTGCTCTTGTTGTTGATTAGGGTCAAAGCCTTCAAACTCTTGATGCTGAAGATCCTCCGTGGCACTCTCTAGCGCAAATCCGTCTAATCCACACAATAAACATACAAGACAAGAAACACAATCAAAGAGTGCACAAATATTACTCAATATGTCATGACATGCATGATTAATGCAAATGCAAGGTAAAACTTGTCACTAGATTGCTTTTAATGATAACTAACTAGTTCCAATAGCTTTTAACAAGTTTATACAGGTTTGGAGTTGATTAGATCAAATTTTAGAATTAATTCAACACAATTTAACCAGAAAGATCGGACTAGTCCGCTAGGGACCAGACAAGTCCGCACTTGATGAGATCAGTAGATTAGGGTTTTCTAGATCGACGCGAATTTGGAGATTAGGGGTTTAATTTACGTAAGGAAAAGAGAATAGGAGGTATACCAGGTGTTTAGAACTCCAATGAACCAAGAAACTTGGAGGTAACACTTGGATCTTGATGATCTAGGGTTGGTGATGAACTTGGAGATGAATTGGTGGTGAAGGACGAAACTTGGTGGAGATCTTGATCCTCCTTCGTTTCCTCCTCTTCTTACTCTTGCTTGGGATCTTCTCCTCCCTCCTTGATGGTGGCTCCCCACGAACTAGGGTTTGGGTGGGTGGAAAAGTGGCAAATAGATGTCAAACCAAGGGGTGGGGTTGTTTATATAGATGTGGAGGCTAGGGTTAGATGGATTTCGAGTTTGGGATGAGTAGAGGCCGGTTTAGAGTCCCACATGGGCTCTAAAAGAGTTAGGCACGACGTCCCTAGGCCCACTTGACGTGAAACCCAAGAAACAAGTCGTAAAACAAAAGGTCAATCTCGGAGTCACGAAATATCGGACAAGTCCGGACAGGACCGGACTAGTCCGAAGTTGTCCAGAGAGAAAATCGGACAAGTCTGTCCAAAAATCGGACAAGTCCGATCTTAGTCAGAAAGGAAAACGGACAAGTCCGCTAGAACACCGGACTAGTCCGGAAAAGTCCAGGGACTTAGCAAATTTTCAAGGATTCATGGAATACCGGACTAGTCCGCACAAAATCGGACAAGTCCGAAGTTGTCCAGAGGCAAATATCAGACTAATCCGCAGCAAAAACGGACAAGTCCGTTTTTTGACAGAGAGAAATCAGACTAGTCCTCAGCAAAACCGGACTAGTCCGCACTTTCCAACATTTTTAAGTGTGGTTTCGCTCCAAATAAATTTTAAACTTGTTCCTCTTGTTATGGGTTAATGTTAAACATGTATATGAGTGTATGCTAGGCATGATGCATGAAAATGAGGGTGTTACAGTTCGCTTGGCTACCGAGGATGGGACACCTCTCCTGAATCCTTGGAATATTGAGCACCTCCGTAAGTTCTACACTTAATATCACGGAGGTGAGTCTGTAGTAACATGAGGTGTATGTTATAGAGTCATTGTACAGAGTCGGGTAGTTCCTCCGGGAGAACAGCCGGACCTTTCCCGGAAGGTCCACAAAGTTCATGCAACACTTGTCACAGTCTCGGGACTAAAAGTGTGTCTAGCTACCCTGGGTCAAATGAGAAATGAAACACGCTTAGCCTGGTTCCGTACCCTAAGAGTGTACTTGTTTCCCTTGTACCCCGAACCTATAATGAAAGACATCTTCATGTGAAACAGACTCCACATGCATTTATTTTGTACAAGCTCAACATTTTTTATTTTTCTCTTTCTTGTCTATAATAAAGTTGTGCAATTCTTAAGAAATTTTAGTTCGACCAGTTCATGTGCATTCGAGTTGTATTGTCAATTCTTTTGGATTCAAATATTGTTCATGGTTCACTCGCCTGAATGCCGCCAAGCCAATCTAGGGCCTGAGTGTGCTATTGGCTTAGCCTGTTCAAGCACCCTAAGTACGCCACTCTACCTACACCCCGGCAGGCCAAAGTAAGGCAGGTCCAAGTACAATTGGGTCTGGAGAAATAAGGCAATGTATTCGGTTGTATTCAGAATTGTGCTTGACCTAAAATTTTCTTGGGAATCGTAAGCCACAATGAAGTTATAGGCAAGGAGCGAATTTTACTATTTTTCTTGGCTTCAAGTGTGCAGGAAAAATAAATAATCCACGTTGATGGAGAAAAGCCGGAGCAAACAAAGCTCCGACTCCTCCTAGGTGGCTTGTAATCGATGTTAAACATTAAAAACGAGCATCACCGGAGCAACCAAGCTCCATTAAAGCTAGAGAGGCCAGCCGTCGACGCAGAATAAAAGATGGTGAGAAGACCCCACAAGCGGAGTCTGCTGCCAACAAACTACGTGTTGGCAAAGGTCATTGCCGGAGCTACTAAGCTCTGACACCCCGGAGGGCTAACTATCGATGCTCTACGCGTTGATAGGGACTATTGCCGGAGCTACTAAGCTTCGACGGTAGCCAATGCTGGAGCTTCTAAGCTCCGACAACCTCAGGGGGCCTTCACTATCGAAGACTTCGGACCTACACTTTACAAGTTCGAAGCAAATGAGTCTTCAACAAAACACAATATCCTCTTGGTACATGTCTAGCAACCTGCTTCTCGAGTTTTCTGAGCTCCTCCTCCCGGAGGTAGATCTTGTTCCGGCGGTCGACCAGGTCCTTCTCCCGGTCCCTAACTTTCTTCTCCCTGGCAGCGATGGCACACTCTTACTGGTAGAGTTCCTGCCCTCGCACCCAGGCCTTCTCCTCCTCCTCGACGCAACGCTCCTCCAATTTCTTGGCGCGTTCCTCGAGGCCCTTGTCAGCCAGAGCCACCTTATCGGTGAGCTCCTCCTCCCTCCTCAAGATGTCATCCCGCAGCTCTAGGAGTTTTTGCTCTTCATCTTCGAGCCTCTTCTCCCTCTCCTCAAGTGCCTCCTGGCGCTTGATGAGAGTAGTGTTAATGGCTTCAAGCCTTTCTTGGCGTTCATCAGTCGCACTATTAGCTGCCTTGTCTGCTCATAAATGGCCCGGGATTGAGCGTCGAGGGCACGAGTCAAGTTCTCCCTGTCATCCAATAATTTGCCCCAGTATTCCAAGCGGACCTTCTACTGCTTGATCCATTCTTTGTCATTTGCCAGCCTCGACCACGCCAGCTTGGTCTCGAAGTAGAGCCGATTACGCCACCGCCTAAGGGTTTGGCGCTCCTCTTCAAGAGCCTTGCTGTCGTGATAGAATGCCAGTTGGACTTGACGCAGACTGGAGCAAGCGTTGTCAATAGACAACGACAGGTGAATAGGTTCCGGACCTGTTGGGGTCTCCTCCGCTGGTTCCAGCGGGTTCCCGCTTACAAAAATTGGGTCCCACTCCACAAGAGTGGTCCCCTGAGCCTCCACGACACTAGGGCCGTCCTCCGGGATAGCCTCAGTCGCCACCGAGGAGGGTCCCGCAGAAGAAGTTCCGACCTCTGGAAGTGGTTCCGAAGGCCCTGCCGCCAGGTCTTCATTTACCCCCTCAGGCAGGGGGCCAGCGACTTCATCTGGGTACTCCGGCTCAGCAGCAGGCACCTCCACCGACAACACTTCCGGAGCAGGGGCTACTTCCGGCTCTGGCCTGGGCTCCTCCTCCGCTGATGGATCGGGTGTTGGCATCTCGACCACCGTGGGTTCGAGTGCTGGTGCCTCCACAACAACCGGCCTTGAGGTCGGAGCTTCAACCTCAACCGACTCAGGCGCTGGAAGGTCTTCAACCACAACCGGCTCTGAGGCTGGAGCTTCGGAGGTAACCGGCTCAACCGCCAAAACTTCCTCCACATATGGCTCACTTGCCGGGACTTCAATAACATCCGGCTCAACCGCCGGAGCTTCGACAATTTCTGGCTCTAGGGCCGGAATCACTGCTTCCTCCGGCTCAATAGCCGGAGCTTCCAACATCTCAACATCAAGACACGGGGCTTCAACCTCCGGGACAGGTGCCGCTGGTGCATCTTCTCTCCCGTGGTCTGGCGCTACCATGGGAGTCTCGGGAGATGAGTCGAGGTCCATGACCACGACAGCTGGCGCTGGAGCTGCCGTAGCTTTAGCCACCACTTGGGGCGGCACTGGGACAGGAGCAGAAGCTTCCGCCCTCACAGCTTTAGCTGTTGTGGCTGAGGGTGGAGCCTCACTCCTCTTCTTGGGAACGCTGCAGATGATGGACGAAGAAACTTAAAAAACAGTTAGTACAACAAAACAACTGTCTGAGGTAAAGATTAAAAATTACCTCGGGAGGCTTCCGCACCAGCTTGCGCGGAACCTCTTTCCCGAGCGTTCTGGGCTAACCATAGCCGCCGCCGGCGTGGTAGCTCCGGAAGGCCCCCCGGAACTTGTTGCAGCTGCAGGCATTTCCTTAGCCGAGGCCCCCCTCGACCGGGAAGGACCTCCGGACCCAGAGGCCTCAACTGGTCTTGGTGCTGGAGTCACATGCCCGGAGCTAGCACCCTAGGAAGACGCCGCTGCAGGTACAGTCGCCGCAGTTGTAGAATACCTCCCCCTCCGGGGAGAAGGAGCTGCTGCAGAGGATGCAGGCCTGACGGACCTTCCGTCGGCATGCTTCAGCTTCCTCTTCCGGCTCGAAGGTTTCTCTGCCGGCTCCTTGCCCTTGCCGACGACTTCGGTCCTTGGCTTCGGGGCAGGGAAGGAGCCACCTTCAGAAGCCCCAGGGATCACCACCGTGGAGGTCGATCTTCTCTCAACGACACCGAGGTCGTCAAGCACCGGCATCGTCCGCCAGAGCTCCCTGCTGAACTCTACTTCCATGTTCAGAGGGAAGAAAGCTGGTGGCGGGGTCAAGTCATCACCCGCAACGTCGATGTCGTGTTGAAACTTCTTGAGGTGAAACTCCAAGGTCGCCCCCTCCATGTTGGACTTCAGTCCGGTCACGACCCGGTCGTCGTCCATCACACTGTTGAGGGCCCAAGCGAGTTTTTCTCTCCTCTTCAGCGGTGCCCACCCGTTGATCAGGAAATTGCAAAATACCTCCTGAGGAGTCAATCATCCCTCCACACACTGGCGGATCCTGGTCAGAGCAGGGTTGAAGGCATCCGGCAACACCGGAGCTTCCCTCCAGACCGCAGTGTCGATGTTGGGGAGGCCTTCGGGCAGCTCCAGCTTCTCGTGCTCCTCCACCCGGATGACTATCCAGTCCTTCTTCCAATCATCTCACTTTTCAGAGGGAAACGATTGGAGGTACTTGAATGGGTGTAAGGATCGAAACGCCCAAGAGGGGGGGGGTGAATTGGGCTTTTACAAATTTTAAGGCAATTTAAAAACTTTAATTGTTAAGCCCCAATTCCCTATGCAAGTCAACTACGCAATCAAGAGAGTTAAGTGCGGAATAGTAAAGCGTAATCGTAAAGGGGTAGGGAGAGGAATGCAAACGCTCGAAGACACGGAGACACGGCGATTTTTCCCGTGGTTCGGTAAGATCACTAGGATCTTCCTACATCCACGTTGTGGCACCCACCAAAGGGTATTGCCACTCCCAAGTCACCAAGACGAGGGAATCCACTAACTTTCTCCGTTCGCCATCTCCGGCAAGGTGGAGCTCAAGCCTTGTACAACTTCGATCCTCCGGGCTTCCACAATTGTCTTGGCAAGCTCCGGAGCAATCTCTCTACTCTCCTCTTGATACAAGGTGAATGCAATCACCAAGAATGCACTCCCTCACGGCTCTCACTGGTCTAGAGACTCCACTCACCCAGAGAGGACGCACACAAGCTTCTCTCTAGCTAGGTCTAGCCTATATCTTGAGGTGTAGATGGACGAAAAGGGTGTGTAAATGATTGTTCTAGGTCTTGGACACTTGAGGATGTGTGGGCATGCTCTGGTTGTCAAGTGTTGTTGAAATGACTTGTGGAAGGGGGTTAAATAGCCAGCCCAACTGAATTAGCCGTTGAAAAAGTGGGTTGATTACTTTTTCTGTGTACATCGGATGATCCGATGACCCCCTTTTCTGAGCATCGGTCTAATTAGATTAGCTGACGTCACTGTGTCAGAAGTGACCGTTATTCGACCGATGATGCACCTTCTTAATCATCGGATGATCCGGTGAGCTTTGTCTTCAGACTTGGTCCAGAAATAATGTTTCTGTTGAATTAGACCGATGTTCACTTTGCTTCTGCATCGGATGATCCGATGAGTGTTTCTCCAGAATTGTTGAGACAAATTAATCTTTCTGTTGAACTTCACCGATGTCCACTTGTCTCTAGCGTCGGATGATCCGGTGTGCACTTCATTCTGAGGTCTTCTTCTTTTGTTGAGCCCCAATCGACCGATGTGTGCATTTTCCAGAACATCGGACGATCCGGTGAGTGTAATTTGTTTGCTTCGAGTTGAACTTTTAGAATCTTCTCGAGTGACCTCTTTGACACTTGTTGCAAATAATGTTCTGATGAATATTGATCTTCTTGTGTTGCCAATTTTGATAGAATAGAGTCGTTGTGTGAGTTCTTCATTTAGCCTTCATGAGAATTGAATAACCCCCTTAGAATAGGTCGTTGAGGGGTCTCCATTCGTATCCAATGAGTAGTAGATGATTTGAATAGATAGTCGTAAACGCTTGATGTGATATACGTGAAACCTTGCATCCACAAACTCATTAGTAATTACGAACGGTTGTCATTAATCACCGAAATCATACCTCACGGGGGCCAAGATGCTTTCAATCTCCCCCTTTTTGGTGATTGATGACAACACAACGAGTAGAGCATAGAAGTAATGAATTTAATAACGCAATGCTCATAAAAGATTGTAACTGGAACAAAATGCAACACAAGGAGCTCGAAGGCTCAAACAGTGATCAAATAAGTCATGAAATAACACACTGAATTACAATAGACAATAAGTACAAAGACAATAAGTCCAAAAGGTAAAGGTAAAACTCCCCCTAAGTCCAAGACTGACTCCCCCTAGAGCTAAACTCCCCCTGACTCTAACTCTTCTCCCCCTTTGGCATCAAGACACCAAAAAGGGAAGATGAGTACCTAGGACTCCGGAGCACTCGGGGCGACGGTGAAGCGGTCGACGTCGGCGGTGCTGTCATCGGAGCTACTCGAGGTGGAGGTCGCAGGTGCTGGCGCTGGAGCGGGAGGAGCTGGAGCTGCTGATGCTGCTGGGGGATCTGTTGGGGCTGCTGGCGCCGGTGGAGAAGGTACTGCCGGTGGAGGTGAGAACTAGAACGGCACTGTCGAGGCTAGTAGAGGTGACATGCTGAAGCTCGGTACAGGCGACGCCGGTGCTGGAGCTGCAGTAGGTGCCAGTGGAGAAGCTGCTGGAGCCTGACCAAGACCCGGCTGCTGAGGCGGAAGGGCTATCCCGGTCTGCTGGTAGAGGTTGGTGATCAACCCCAGGATGCCCATCATAGCCTGCTGAGTCTGCTGCTGCTGGTCCAGGGTCCTCCGGTGCATCTGATCCACCAGGCTCGTGAAGCGGTCAGTGTCCTCTCGCCTCTGGCGGGCGATCTCCAACTGCATCTCCTGCTGCTGTCCCTGTAGCTCCGCGAGCCGTGCAGCCTGCTCCGCTCGGGCCTGCTCAGCTGCAAGCCTATCCTGGCGCTGCTGCTCGACCATCTGCTGGAGCAGCGAGGTGAGCTCTGACGGCTGTGACACCTGAGCCTCGGACACTGGAGGTGGTGGAGCAGTCGAACCTCCCGCCTCCGCGTCGTGTTGCCTCGGAGAAGGAGGTGGAGGAGGGAAGTACTCCTCGACGCTATCGCTGGTGTCGCTGTCCGACCAGACGTGCTCCAGTCCTCCACCCTGTGCCTCTGCCTGGGCGAGCGCCTCGTCCTCCTGGGCTAGCTCGGTCCAGTCCTCCTCGGAGAGTCGAGCTCTGACCTGACGCTCGACTGGACGGCCAAGGCGGCGGTCTCCAGGAGTAGGCACTCGGTAGTGGCCGAACCGAGTGGCATGGAGCTCTGTCAGGGGAGCAGTGGCTGGCGAGTCCTCAGGTGCTAGCAGGAACAGCAGACGGCAGATCCAATGCCCGTAGACCAACTGCCTCAACATCCCAACTCCGTCAGTGATCACGTCCTCCATTTCGCAGATCAAGATGTCCACGATATCAAACTCCACCCCGTTCATCACATAGAACAGGATGGTCTGCTGGAGGCTCGTGAAGCCCTCTAGGTAGCCGGACCTCGGTAGAAGGGTACGCCTGAGGACGTGGTGAACTGTCCGAGCGGCTGGAGTGAGGAGAGCTGGCACCCTCGGCTGGTCTGGCGTGAAAGGAGGGGTGAACAGACCTCTGATCTCCTCAAATGGCGGTGACACTCCCCCTGTCAGCGGCCTCCTCGGCGGGTCGGCTCCTCCGTAGACCACCTCGTGCAGGCAAGTGAGGTGTGTGTCCACTCCAAGCAGCTGTGCCAGTCGCTCTCGAGACACGGTGTGCTGCTGCCCCAGAAACATGAAGTGGATCGAGCGCCGACCCTCTGAGATATAGAGAGTGGCGTAGAAGACTCGAACCCACTCCTCCACGTAAGCGCTCCTCTGGCGTGAGAGCAGCTCCACAAGGCCTCTGTACCTCTCGAAGTATGGCCTGATCCCTTGTCCAACTGCTGTTGCAAGCTGATTCCAGTCGATGTAAGTGTGCTGGAACAGCTTATGGCCCCGACGCCTGTACGTCTCGTACAGGGACGCCTGTGTCAGGGTCCAAAAGCGGGGATCAACCCGAGTGTCCCTGGGTTGCGGGAACCACTCCTCTGGCAATGCTGTCCATCTGAGCTTCTTCAGTTGTTTTGCCTTGAACTTGCGATAGTCTGTAAGCCTGACATCCTCAGCAACTCTGGCAGCGGTATCCATCTCGTAGATGGCCCTCTGGGCCTCTCTGTCCTCTGCGCGGTCGGCAGCAGTGGGGCGCTGACTCGCGGTGGGGGTCTGACCTCCCCCTCGGGTCCTAACGGTGCGCCGGCGAATCAGTGGCGTCACCGCAGTCTCCTCCTCATCCTCAGAGTCGTCGGGCGGCACGGGCTGCACTGTGGGCTGCTGCTGCCTCTGCCGAGACTCGCGGAGCCGCAAGGAACCGCGATGGCCGCGCTCACGCTCCTCGGCGGCGCGAGCGGCCAACTCTGCCCGGTGAGCTTCCTTCGAGAGCTTTTGTTTCTTCGCTGCGGGCTCCTCGATGGCCTTGCCTTTTCCCTTGCGATCACGGCCCATCTTAGCGACGAAAAGGATCACACGAACGACGAGCGGCGACGCAGCGATCAGGATGATGTCGCGTGGTTCGTGGGAACCCTAGCGACGAAAATCGTCGAACGGAAGGAGGGCTGCCGGCGGTGAGGTGGAGAGACGACGAGGTGGTGATGGAGGCCGAGAGGCGATGACGGCGGCGCCCTGAAGAGACGGCGGCGGCGGCCGCGGCGGCGGCAGCAGCGGCGATGGCGGCAGCGGCGGCAGCCAGCAGAGGTGGCGGCGCGGGAGGCGCGGCGGCGGTGGAGGCGCGGCGGCGGCTAGGCCTGAGGTGGCGGCGCGAGGGCTGAGGCGGCGGCGATGAAGGGGTGGCGGCGCAGAGTGAAGAAGACGAAGCGGCCGTACATCTTTAAATAGGAACCCGATGACCTAACCGTTACGCGAACACCGGATCGACCGATGCGCATCGGGGGGGGGGGGGGGGGTCATCGGTCGAGTTCAACAGAGAGTTGGTCCAAAAACTCTCTTTGCACACCGGATAATCCGACGTTGCTACGTCGATCATCGGTCGAATTCTGCAGGGTAATAGAGGATTGAACATCGGATGCTCCGATGTTTCCTGAAATGAACTCATCGGTCGATTTCTTGGTTCTGACTGATCTGTTCGTTGAACTGAAGCACCAATTGGTCCGATGTAGCTGCTGACCCCAGCATCGGATAATCCGATGACTACAGAAAACCTAAGAATGCCCATATATGTCCGTTGACTTTAAACACACAAAGAGAAAACGAGTCTCAGAACCTTTTGGGCACCTCCTAACCCCTAATAATAGGCTTTTCAAAATAGTGCCACATATTGGCTAAGCCCTAAAGCAAATAGAGCACACAAGGAAAATTAGGAGGGAAAATCCAAGAAAATGTAAGGTCCATGCTTTGTGAGCTAGAGTATGGAAACTTCTATCTCTTTAAAGCATGTTCCTTTAGAATTTTGCTCTTTCCACATCATATGAGTTAAGATATTGCATTTCAAACAAGTCTTCTTCTCATGATGTGGGTTCCCCTTTGTGACAATCTACCGTATGCAATGCCAAACAAGTTAATGCAAGATATTAAATGAGTGCAAGTTTATATGGCAGGAATCATGCAAGGCATAAAATAAATCTATCTTGCCAAGTTTAAACCTTCCAAAGGCTTCCTCAGGGAAAACTATTTCTAGCTCGCCCCTATCCTTTTGGAGTTAGGCAAGACCTATATGATATGCAACCTTACATGAACATGGCAACTTACATGACGTTAGATGCATCTAGCACATTTAATTCACTTCTAAGCCTAGAAATTTTTTTCTCATCAAGTGGTTTTGTGAAGATATCCACCAATTGTTCTTCGGACCTAACACCTTGCAATGAGATGTCTCCCTTAGCCTCATGGTCCCGCAAGAAGTGATGGCGAATATCAATGTGCTTGGTGCGGGAGTGTTGAACGGGGTTTCTAGCTATCTTAACCACACTTTCATTGTCACAAAGGAGAGGCACACAACCAAACTTAATTCCAAAGTCCAAAAGGGTTTGCTTCATATATAGAATTTGGGCACAACATGCACCGGCCGCTATATACTCCGCCTCCGCGGTGGACAAAGCCACGGAATTTTGCTTTTTGCTAGACCAAGATACTAGGGAACACCCAAGTAAGTGGCACCCTCCGGAGGTACTCTTGCAGTCCACACGACATCCGGCAAAGTCCGAATCCGAGTAGCCTAAGAGATGAAAACTAGCGTTCTTGGGGTACCACAACCCTACACTTGGGGTATGCTTGAGATACCGAAGTATCCTAAAGACCGCCTTCTTGTGCGATTCTTTAGGTGCCGCTTGAAAGCGAGCACACAAGCACACACTAAACATAATATCGGGCCTAGAAGCGGTAAGATATAACAATGAGCTAATCATGGAACGGTAATGAGATTGATCAATAGGTTTACCGTCCATGTCCGCGTCGAGATGACAATTTGTCGCCATTGGAGTGCTTCTTGAGCTACAATATCCCATCTCAAATTTCTTCAAGAGGTCCTTTGTGTACTTCTCTTGATAGATGAAGGTCCCCTCTTGAAGTTGCTTGATTTGAAATCCTAGGAAGAAGTTGAGCTCTCCAATCATTGACATCTCGAATTCCCTAGACATCATTTTGCCAAACTCATGGCTAAGAGCTTTGTTAGTTGAGCCAAAAATAATGTCATCAACGTAAATTTGACAAAGAAATAAATCTCCGTCGATGTCCTTGGTGAAGAGTGTAGTATCCACCCTCTCGATCTTGAATCCTTGCATGACTAGGAAATCCCTTAGTCGTTCATACCACGCCCTAGGTGCTTGCTTGAGTCCGTAGAGTGCCTTGTGTAACCTATACACATGATTAGGATTCCTCGGATCTTCAAACCCGGGAGGTTGCTCAACATAAACAAGCTCGTTAATATAGCCATTAAGAAAGGCACTTTTCACATCCATTTGATAAAGCATTATGTTATGATGTGAAGCAAAAGCAAGGAGTATACGAATAGCTTCTAACCGAGTGACCGGAGCGAATGTCTCTCCAAAGTCTAGTCCTTCAACTTGCGCAAAACCCTTGGCCACAAGTCTTGCCTTGTTGCGGACCACAACGCCATTCTCGTCTTGCTTGTTGCGGTACACCCACTTCGTTCCGATGACGTTCTTGTCCTTGGGTCGCTCCTCCAACACCCAAACTTCGTTGCGGGTGAAGTTGTTGAGTTCTTCCTGCATTGCCATCACCCAATTTGGATCTTGAAGTGCTTCCTCGATGCGAGTGGGTTCTACACACGAAACAAACGAGTAGTACTCACAAAACGAAGCGACATGGTGAGAACGAGTACTTACTCCCCGTGACGGACTTCCGATGATTTGATCCATCGGATGCGCCTTGGAGATGCGCCCATGCCTCATGAGTGGTTGTGAAACACTTGGTGGTGGTGATGCGTTTTGCTCGTCTTGTGGATGGACTTGATCTTGGACTTCTTCTTCTTCGTCTTGATGTTGTAGGACTTGTGAATCTTGCGTAGGCAATGGATCATCTTTTTCTTCTTCTTCGTCAACTTGAGGCGCCATGGAGGTGTCGATGTTAGCATTTGAGACTCCCCCTTGATCATGGCTCTCCTAAACTTCGGGCTTGATGTCTCCAATGGTCATGTTCTTCATAGCTTCTCGTAGAGGCTCATCATCTATATCATCATGACCAAAACTCTCCTCTTGGGAGCCATTAGTCTCATCAAACTCAACATCACAACTTTCTTCAACTATCCCGGAGGTTTGGTTGAATACTCGATATGCTTTTGAGTTTGATGCATAACCAAGAAAAATACCAACATCACACCTTCTTTCAAACTTACCAAGCCTCTTCTTGCGGTAGATGTAGCACTTGCATCCGAAGACTCGGAAGTAGGAGATGTTGGGCTTTCTCCCAATGAGGAGCTCATAGGGGGTCTTTTGAAGTAGTCGATGAAGATAGATCCTATTAGCGGCATGGCACGCCGTGTTGATTGCTTCGGCCCAAAACTTCTCCGACGTGCCATAGTCATCAAGCATTGCTCTTGCAAGTGTGATGAGAGTCTTGTTCTTCCTTTCAACGACACCATTTTGTTGAGGGGTGTATGTGGCCGAAAACTCGTGCTTCACGCCTTCACGGTCACACCACTCCCCAATGTTGTAGTTCTTGAACTCGGTGCCGTTGTCACTCCGGACCTTGATAATGGGAAGTTGAAATTCCCTTTGAGCTCGTTTTGCAAAGGTCTTGAAGACTTCCGGAGTTTCACCCTTGTCACCTAGAAACAAAGTCCAAGCATATCGAGAATAATCATCAACAATAACGAGACAATAGAGGTTACCACCAAGACTTTGGTATGTGGACGGTCCGAAGAGGTCCATGTGAAGCAGTTCAAGTGGCTTGGAGGTTGACACCATTGTCTTCATCGGATGGTGCGAGGCAACTTGCTTCCCGGCTTGACATGCGCTACAAAGCTTGTTCTTCTCAAATGTGACGTCCTTCACGGCGGTCACCATCCCAAGCTTGAATGACTTCTTGAGCTTGCTCATCCCTATGTGAGCAATGCGTCGATGCCATAGCCAACCCAAACTTGTCTTGGTGAAAAGACAAGTGGTCAAGCTAGCGTTCTTGTTGGAGAAGTCCACCAAGTAAAGATGTCCATGCCTAAACCCCTTGAAGATTAGTTCTTTGCTAGACTCACTAGACACCACAACACCATTCTTGTCAAATGTGCACGTTAGTCCAAGATCACATAATTGAGCAATAGAGAGTAAATTGAAACTAAGAGACTTAACATAAAGCACGTTAGAGATAGACAAATCATTAGAAATAGCAATTTTACCTAAACCAATTACCTTCCCCTTTGAGTTATCACCAAAGGTAACTTGTTCGTGATTGCCGGGGTCCTCTATGGAGGTGAACATACCATCATTGCCGGTCATGTGTTGAGTGCACCCACTATCAAGTACCCAATGTTTTCCTTCGGCTTTGTAGTTCACCTTGGTGTTACCTTTCGCCATGAGGCACATGGGTGGTGGGGGAAGAGGTGAGTCATCCTTGTTGACGATAGCGAGGCTTGCCAAGTTTTCTTCCTCATCTTCACTTTTATCGTCACTTGTTTCCTCATCGGTGACCCACTCATTGGCTTCGCACATGAAGACCTTTTGAGGCCCTCTTCTCTTCTTTGGAAAGAGCTTGGTCTTCTTGCCTTTGTCAAATTTCTTCTTTCCAAATGAGCGCTTGGGCTTGGCATCTTCATCATCATCACTCTCTTCTAGCTTGCGATGCTTGCCTTTGTGGTTGTCCTTCCTCTTGTCCGGTCTTGGACAATCATATGAAATGTGACCTTGATCACCACAATTATAGCACGTCTTGTTTTCATCTTTTCTTGGCATGAAGGCTTTCTTCTTGGGATCAAACGAGTATCCCTTCTTGGCGATCTTTGAGTTGAGACGTGAGAACTTCCTCATCATCAACGCAAGCTCATCATCATCATCATCTTCACTTGTAGTTTGCTCTTCTTCACTTGAGCTAGGCTCAACCACTTTCTTCTTCTTGATATGTGTTTTCTTGGTTGAGGCCTTGAGAGCAATGGTCTTTGATGATGACTCCTCCATCATTCCAAGCACACTCATCTCATGAGCATGAATCTCTCCAATGAGCTCCGAAACTTCAATGTTGTCAAGTGACTCTTTTTGGAGCATTGAGTTGATGATGTTGTACTTGGGCTTGGGAAGAAGCATGAGGATCTTGCGGTTGATGAGTCCCTTGCCAAGAGAAGCAATGTCAAGTGCATTAATTTCCTCAATGAGCACATTTAAGCGAGAAAACATTTGATTAACACTCTCATGAGGAAGCATTTTAAAATCATCATACTTGGATTTAAGCAAGTGATATTTGAGCTCTTTGACACGAGAGGAACCCTCATGGATTTCAATCAAACAAGCCCAAATTTCACAAGCTTTCTCCTTACTAGCAATTCTAGCAAAAACATCTTGACTAATGCACTCATAGATAGCATTCCTAGCTTTAGCATCCCATTTTAGTTGATCACCAATATAGTCATGGTTACCAAACCCCGCATGGGTCGCTTCCCAAACTTCGGGAGCAACAGCCTCTAGATAAGCACGCATGCGTGCTTTCCAATAGGCAAAGTTCTTGCCCTCGAAGGTGGGAACCGAACCCCCATTCTTGGCCATTTTAGCTCCTAGCGGTGAGGCTAGAACGATCCAATGAGCAACAAGGCTCTGATACCAATTGTAAGGATCGAAACGCCCAAGAGGGGGGGGGGGGTGAATTGGGCTTTTACAAATTTTAAGGCAATTTAAAAACTTTAATTGTTAAGCCCCAATTCCCTATGCAAGTCAACTACGCAATCAAGAGAGTTAAGTGCGGAATAGTAAAGCGTAATCGTAAAGGGGTAGGGAGAGGAATGCAAACGCTCGAAGACACGGAGACACGGCGATTTTTCCCGTGGTTCGGTAAGATCACTAGGATCTTCCTACATCCACGTTGTGGCACCCACCAAAGGGTATTGCCACTCCCAAGTCACCAAGACGAGGGAATCCACTAACTTTCTCCGTTCGCCATCTCCGGCAAGGTGGAGCTCAAGCCTTGTACAACTTCGATCCTCCGGGCTTCCACAATTGTCTTGGCAAGCTCCGGAGCAATCTCTCTACTCTCCTCTTGATACAAGGTGAATGCAATCACCAAGAATGCACTCCCTCACGGCTCTCACTGGTCTAGAGACTCCACTCACCCAGAGAGGACGCACACAAGCTTCTCTCTAGCTAGGTCTAGCCTATATCTTGAGGTGTAGATGGACGAAAAGGGTGTGTAAATGATTGTTCTAGGTCTTGGACACTTGAGGATGTGTGGGCATGCTCTGGTTGTCAAGTGTTGTCGAAATGACTGGTGGAAGGGGGTTAAATAGCCAGCCCAACTGAATTAGCCGTTGAAAAAGTGGGCTGATTACTTTTTCTGTGTACATCGGATGATTCGATAACCCCCTTTTCTGAGCATCGGTCTAATTAGATTAGCTGACATCACTGTGTCAGAAGTGACCGTTATTCGACCGATGATGCACCTTCTTAATCATCGGATGATCCGGTGAGCTTTGTCTTCAGACTTGGTCCAGAAATAATGTTTCTGTTGAATTAGACCGATGTTCATTTGGCTTCTGCATCGGATGATCCGGTGAGTGTTTCTCCAGAATTGTTGAGACAAATTAATCTTTCTGTTGAACTTCACCGATGTCCACTTGTCTCTAGCATCGGATGATCCGGTGTGCACTTCATTCTGAAGTCTTCTTCTTTTGTTGAGCCCCAATCGACCGATGTGTGCATTTTCCAGAACATCGGACGATCCGGTGAGTGTAATTTGTTTGCTTCGAGTTGAACTTTTAGAATCTTCTCGAGTGACCTCTTTGACACTTGTTGCAAATAATGTTCTGATGAATATTGATCTTCTTGTGTTGCCAATTTTGATAGAATAGAGTCGTTGTGTGAGTTCTTCATTTAGCCTTCATGAGAATTGAATAACCCCCTTAGAATAGGTCGTTGATGGGGTCTCCATTCGTATCCAATGAGTAGTAGATGATTTGAATAGATAGTCGTAAACGCTTGATGTGATATACGTGAAACCTTGCTTCCACAAACTCATTAGTAATTATGAACAGTTGTCATTAATCACCGAAATCATACCTCACGGGGGCCTAGATGCTTTCAATGGGCACTTCTTGCGCTTCACAAAGTAGTAGAAGCCAAGGTACTCATTACTCCTACCGGTGGTATGGACGGTGAAGAAGGTCCGAAAAAGCTCAATGCAGGGGGGATGCCCACCCACATTTCACAGAAGTGGACGAAGACAGACACTAGAAGAATGGAGTGGGGGCCAAGGTGGTACAGCTGCAGACCATAGAAGTCTAGCAGCATCAAGAAAAAGGAGGAAAAAGGTGGGATCAACCCCACCATGGCGTACAAAGAGAAGTACACCATCTCGCCGGCGTGCTCCTTCTCGAACGGGAGCTCTCCCCCGGTGCGGACCAGGCGGTTGAAAAAATCCGGGGACCACCCCATGAGGGCCCGTACCTTCTTCATGTCACCTTCGGTCTTCAAACGGCTCTCGCGGAGACCCAACTCCATCGCGGCACAGCGAGGCAAGAGAGGAAAAGCAAGCACAAGTTGGGAGTTTGAGCGCAAGATCAGACGAGAGGCGTAAAGAACCCCAGACGGTGCGCGCTTTCCTTCTTAAGTAAGCCCTCGCAACGCTTGGATGGAAACCGCCGGGAAGTCGAAGATACTGCTCAAAAATTTCACCCTACTAATGACAAGAGGGCCCGGGACCACCCCGACGATCAAGTCGAGGTTCTTACCCAGGTGAACGGTTGTCATCATGAAAGGCGGGAAGCCCGAAGGCGGCAGCCTGACAAGGCGCGCGGAACCGATACAATTTTCGTATCAGGAACCGGCGACCTTCAATTTTGTGAGATCCGCACGCCAAAGATCTCATTTGTCACACCCGGGATATGCCACGCGGCGAGGATTTAACTCCAAAACTATCGCCAACGGCACATCTGAAGACCTTTGAAGACTCGGCTCAGAAGTCAAAGGATGGACCCACCTCCGGCGGAATGACTTCGCCCAAGGGATCTTCCCCAGAGGTGGGCCCAGGGGGCCACTGTCGGTACCCTGGGTACCGTATACCCCTTGAGATTGCAAAGACCTCAAGGAAATGCCATCTACTTGATTTGAAGACCCCAGGAGGCCCACATGTCAGACATAACCGGACCCGCTTCCCCAACATGGTTAGTCCCAGGGTCGCCACGTGTACCATCGAACCAGAGCTACCGCCCACAAGGGTAAGCTCCGGGCTATGTACCATAATGGCACCCCCGGACCTAACCCCAGACTGAGGGAAGCTCCAGAACTGACACGTGTCTGGTGGCACCGGACCTATCTGCTCCCCACAGCATGCTCCGGAGCTGCCACGTGTCCTACCATCGGATCCTCATCCCTAAACCTCCGATAGACTCCACAACGGCTCCGGATCTTCCAAGGGGAACCAAGGACTTCAAGACCTGATTAAGTATCATTAATACTATATTAATGACACGCGATCGGACGACCTTAATTACCAGTAACGGTGCTGTCAAAGCCCGTAACTTGGTCATTAAGGATAATTAAGCTCATCAATTGTGTATCAATTTTTAGTAACCGTCGGGGCCATATGTCAGGTCAGGCGAACTTGTAACGGCCTGCCCTTGTACTATAAAAGGACAGGCCGACGATACATAGGAGACGCGGACTCGACGCGCTCACTCTACACTCTCAACTCACGTTGAGCTCATACATCCAATACAACACCGACACACCCCGTGGAGTAGAGTATTACGCTCAGGCGGCCCGAACCACGTAAATCTTCGTGTCCCCTGTGTCACTTTATACTTCACCTTCTTGAATCTCCGTGCGCCCACAACGAACTTCAAACTCCGCAAACACTTTAGTAGTGTCGGGAGATCTGCCGGATCAAAACCACCGACAAAGGGGTATATGGTATGCAGGGTACCGACAGAACCAGATGAGAGAGTCTCCTATCTGTTGTGGCTGCCTGGTCCTTTTACAGGTGGCCCCGAGTTAATGAGCCTTGAAAGCACATTAACGTGCCTTGATGACACGTTAATGGGTCTAATGGTGCACTAAGGTGTCTTGATGACATATTAATGCTCTGTTGATGACGTGTTAATACGGTCTTGAGTGTATATGTCGCCTTCCAGAGTTGTGGGACGCGCAATGGCGGCATCTGACCTCTCCTCAGCGGAGAACCTAGGTCTGGAGGCAGCACCGTACCTCTCCTCAGCGGGGAGGCTAGGTCCGGTTTCATCGGGACATGTGGCAGCATCGGACCTCTCCTCATCGAAGAGGCTAGGTCCGGTTATGTCGAGACACGTGGCAGCACCGGACCTCTCCTCAGCGGATAGGCTAGGTCTAGCATGACAGTTTGTCGAAGCTGTCTTGTCTTCCTTGTATGCGGGGTTACCCAGTCTGCAGGGTATCGACAGAGGCTTTCCACATCGCTGGAATAATTGGTTATGTCTACTCTGGGCTTCCTCAACATCGGCAGTGAAGCTCAATGACAACATTGGACAGTGGATTAAGCATCAGTGTGGTTTGCGGCAAGGCGATCCCCTCTCGCCATATCTCTTCATTCTGGGCATCGATGTGCTTCAAAGAATTTTCGAGGTGGCAACCCGGGACGACCACCTTTCACCACTTCAGGAAAATACGACCAAAATCAGAGTCTCACTCTACGCGGATGATGTGATAGTCTTTGTTAACCCCTCCCAAAGAGATGTGGAATCAGTGATGCACATCCTGGAGGGTTTTGGGAGATCAATGGGTATATACGTCAACATGCTGAAAAGCTCGGTCTACCGAATCAGGTGCGATGGCCTTGATCTACAGACCATCCTGCGGAGCTTTGTTGGACAGACATCAAGGCTACCGATTACCTACTTGGGTCTTCCTCTGACGACCTCCCAACCCTCAATGCCACAACTCCAACCGATATTGGACCGTGTTCAGAATCGACTAGTAGGGTGCTTAGGGAGTCTGCTCTCCATGGTCGGGCACATGGAGCTTGTCAAGTCGGTCCTCAGCACACTACCAGTCTATGCCTTGAGCGCACTCAAGTTTCAGAAACAATTTTTCAAGGCTAGGATAAACTGCTTCGTCGTTTCTCATGGGATGGAACATAAGAATTGACTGGTGCCAAGTGTAAAGTCGGTTGGTCTAAAGTCTGTCGACCCACTAATCGTGGAGGCCTCGGGCTTCTTGATCTTTACCGATTTGGCCGCGTCCTTAGGCTTCTCTGGATTTGGCAGCAATGGCGTTGCCCATCCAAACCTTGGGTTGGCATGGAGGTACCTGTGGACCAGACGAACCTAAACCTCTTCGCGGTGGTGACCCGGATCACAGTGAAAAACGGCCGCAACACCAAATTTTGGACAGCAAGCTGGTTACACGGCCACCCTCTGGCTTCGAGTTCCCCCTGCTTTTCCAGCATAGCCGACGGAAAAATTGTTCCGTGGCCAACGCCTTACAGGACCAGAACTGGATCAGGGATGTGGTCCATTATCTTACAGCCGAGGTGCTATCGGAATTTGTCTATCTCTGGGAGGCCCTCCACAAGATGTTCAGCCAATTGATGACCCACACCAGCACGATGAAATTTCATGGATCTTTGCAGACAACGGTGACTTCACAGTGCACTTGGCCTACTGTTTACAATTCGAAGGATGCTACCACTCCTGGTTCCCGAAAAAAATCTGGAAGGCCTGAGCACCCCCTAAATGCAAAGTTTTTGCATGGCTAATGATGCAGGACAAGCTTTGGACAACCGACCGACTACAGCGTCGGGGATGGCCAAACTAGTACCTGTGCATGCTCTGTTTCCGTAACGTCGAGTCATCGGCACACCTCTTCATGGAGTGTCCAGTTTCTCGCCAGCTTTGGGCTTCAATTGCTCACTCATCAGGTCTGGATTCCCTTCACCCCGGCCATTGGACTACCGTCACCGACTTCACCCTTTGGTTCCAGCAGCTAAGCGCCAGTGGCAACCGGGATCGAGAACGAGCACGCGGTTCCCGATCCTTAGCCCTCCTCACCTGCTGGAGTCTTTGGTGCGAGAGGAACAGACGGGTGTTCGATCACAAGGAGAAGACCGTGCCGCAATTTTTCAGTGACATTTCGGATGCAATCTCCCAGTGGTCGTTAGCCGGAGCATGCGGACTGCAGCGTGCTATGTAGACCATGTTGCTCTGTAGATTTAGTAGATGACGACTAGTCTATAGGCTGCCTGGTGCACCTCCGGTACACTTTTGCCGGCTCCTGTAACCCTCTATGTATTCTTTTCATGCTTATTAATATATGTCGACAGGCCCGGGCCGGGGGGTGTGCGACCTGTGCGATTGCACAGGGCCCCCAATTTTTTGGGGCCTCATTTTTTTTTTTGCTCTATAGCTTTAGCTGGCAGACCGGACTGGCTGAGGCATGATACGAAGGCAAGGCCCAAAGCACAGGCCAGATGCGGAGATGGACTGACGTCTGACTGCAGAGGCACGAGGCCTAGGCACGCACGCCGCGCTGTGATGCCTCGCTGTTCGCTCGTTCCGCTCCCGAATCTGATTCGATCAGCCGAAAATCAATCAAACACGGGACTCTCCTCCTCTCCCGTATTATATAACTCAACTCGAGTACTCAACTTTAGGTGTATAATTTCGTCGCCATCGTTGATTTTCCGGAAGAACTGCCAAGTCGCCGAGAGGACTTCACGGTGCTGCCTTCCTGAATCTGCCTTCCAGACTAGTAAAATATTCTCTTCTCTCTTATATATTTTATCTATTATAACATGTTTGATTATTATTTCATACAATAATTTCTTAATTATTTTATGAATAGCAGATCAAATATTTTTATACAATCATGTCTTCTAGAAAGTATGAATCGGGTTTTCAGAAACGTAAAAAAAACAAAGAATAGAAAGTATAACTCAATCTCAGAGAGGGGCTATGGATAAATTTATTATTAAACCTGTGGATCAGTCAGTTAATCAAGTTGACAATGAGGATGAGGATGTTCCTATTGATAGTACAGATGTTACAATGGATAATGAGATGCAAGATCCTATTGATAGTATAAATATTACAGTGGATGATGAGGTTGAAGATGTTCCTATTGATAGTACAAATGATGATTCTTTTCAGCCTGATATATTTGATCCAAGATACTGGGATTCTCTAAATTCTAATCAGGTTGATATTTTGGCTAAAAATGGTCCGAAAAGAGACTTATCGATTCAAAAAGGTCCTAAGAATAAATATTCTAGAAGGTTTTCTGCATTATTTTATAACAGGATTCTATCAAATGGGGAATATTGTGATAGAGATTGGCTTGTTTATTCAAAGGAAATTGATAGAGTCTTTTGTTTTGGTTGTAAATTATTTACACAAGGACAACGGAAAGGTCAATTATCAAATGAAGGGTATAATGATTGGACACATCTTGGAAATCGACTTAAGGAGCACGAGACAAGTCCTGATCATATTTTGAATATGACCACTTGGTATGAGTTACGTAATAGACTGCACAAGGATCAAACTATTGATAAAGCTGCTCAACGACAACTTGAGAAAGAAAAGGATCATTGGAGAAAAGTTTTGTTCAGACTTGTTTGCATTGTCAAATTTCTGGGCAAGTATAATCTCGCCTTTCGTGGTACTAACAGCAAGCTATATCAAGATAGCAATGGAAACTTTTTGGGCTTGATAGAGTTGTTGGCTGAATTTGATCCAGTTATGCAAGAGCATGTTCGTCGTATCACGAGTAAGAAAACTCAAAATCATTATCTTGATTATAAGATTCAAAATGAGTTGATAAACATGCTTGCTTGTGCTATTAAATCTGAAATTGTTAAAAAAATAAAGAGGGCGAAGTATTTCTCTATCATTCTAGATTGCACTCCTGATGCAAGTCACCAAGAACAAATGTCTTTAATTATAAGATATGTGGATTTATCTTCAAGTCATGTGTGTATTGAAGAATCATTTCTAGGATTTTTAGATGTAAATGATACGACGGGACAAGGACTATTTGATGTTGTCCAGAATGAATTAAAAAACCTTGATCTTGGTATAGATGATGTGAGAGGACAAGGATATGATAATGGAGCAAATATGAAAGGATGCAAAAAAGGGGTACAGAAAAAACTTTTGGATATAAATCCTAGAGCTTTTTATTCTGCTTGCAGTTGTCATAGTCTTAATTTGACAGTTTGTGATATGGCAAAGAACACTGGTAAAGCTAAAGATTTCTTTGGAATCATCCAACGTATCTATACAACTTTTGCTAATTCTACAAAGAAATGGCAGATCTTGAAAGATAATATAACAGGCTTAACTCTTAAGTCTGTGTCAGCTACACGGTGGGAGAGTCGTATTGATAGTGTTAAAGCTATCAGATTTCAATGTGCAGATATTCGGGAGGCTCTACTTCAAGTGTCTTAAAATGATAATGATCCAAGAACTAGCAGTGAGGCTAGCGGATTGGCAAAAAATGAACTTGGAGAGTATGCATTCATAGTGGCAATTGTTATTTGGTATGAGGTATTATATGCTGTTAATCTAGTAAGCAAACAATTGCAAGCAAAGGATATGCTTATTGATGTTGCTATTGAGAAAGTGCAAGGGCTGATTTCTTTTTTCAAAGAGTATAGGGAATATGGTTTTTCACAAGCACTGGAGGCAGCCAAAGATATTGCACTTGATATGGGCATTGATCCATCCTTTCGTAAAGGACGAGAAATTAAAAGAAAAAGACATTTTGATGAGAACTCAGATGACACTAATGTTAATACACATAGTGCGGAAGAATTATTTAGAATAAACCATTTTATAACCATTGTTGATTAGGCAATTTCCTCACTTACAAATAGATTTGAACAATATCAGGGTTTTCAAAAAGTCTTTGGATTCTTGTTTACACCTGAAGCACTAAAAGCATTCGATAACGAGAGTCTAAAGTCTTCTTGTGATAGTTTAGAGGCTGCTCTTAAAAAAGATGGAAAATCTGATATTGATTCCAATGAATTGTATATGGAGTTGAAGTTTCTTCAAGACTTTATGCCAAAGGAAAATATGGGAGGACCTGTCCAAATTCTCAAGTTTCTAAAGCGGCATGATTCTTTTCCAAATGCAAGTATTGCATATAGAGTTCTATTGACCATTCCTGTGACGGTTGCATCAGCGGAACACAGTTTTCTAAATTGAAGTTACTAAAGTCATATTTGCGTTCTACAATGACTCAACAAAGACTTACTGATTTGGCCACAATATCGCTTGAGAGCGATTTTTTGGAGAAGATTGAATATCACCATATTATTGAAGATTTCATTTCAAGAAATACTAAAAGAATGAGTCTATTTAGATAGGTATTATACACCAAGAGTCAAATATCTATAATATGTATGATCTTGATATAGTTTATGGTTATGTAAAATGCTATTATATTAATATTATATATAAATTTATAATTATTTCTTCTATATAGATGTGAAAAGAATTAATAGTCGCACAGGGCCCCGAATTTTGCTGGCTCGGCCCTGTATGTCGACACTGTCGGATCTTTCAAAAAAAAAAAACTTTTGCGGATACAAGTTATGACAGTAGTTCAGCTCTTTGGTTTTGTTCTGGCCCGTAGACTAATCTACAAATAAATTTGGAAACACCGATGGCCTAGCTTGAAAAAAGAAAATATGCGCGTCATTTCCTTACCTGGCAAGTGTAATTGATCTGTTTGTGAACTGCAGGCAAAGGATGTGACCAGAATCGAATGGAACCTTCATGTTCACCGTCTCCCACGGCGCAACAGAGCTCATCATGAAGCTCCTGGACAGTGATGGTGGCACGGATGACGACTTGGTTGGGAAGCAACGTAAGTAGACTCTGTTATACACAAACTCTGTCCAGAATAATGGTGCGATCCACCTAGTACAATTACACCAGAGGCCAATCCAGATTGATAAGCTTTTGGTGCTGTAGCATTCAGTTCTGTGATATCAGAACTTAAGCAGTCAGTTTTGAACTCATCTGGTAGATCAAATCGAGGACAACTTTTATGTAGTCCTCAAGCAGTCAGTTTTCTGCCAACTTGCTTTCTCGCGGTTTGTAAGATGTCGTCGAGTCCAAACTTAAACTTTTGCATTGTTGTTCGTTTCAGCTGAGTGCTCTAATCTTTCAGGGTTCCTCTGGAAGCAGTTTATGCTGA
This sequence comes from Tuctoria greenei, assembly GCA_036927565.1. Classification (NCBI taxonomy): domain Eukaryota; kingdom Viridiplantae; phylum Streptophyta; class Magnoliopsida; order Poales; family Poaceae; genus Tuctoria; species Tuctoria greenei. The sequence continues at coordinate 12,986,033 of JAYESD010000001.1, read as the reverse complement.
AGGAAGCATCCCTCCAACTGTTTACAGCGTCGTGAAAGATGAAGGATACCATGGAGAAATCAAAGTTGGTCTCACATTCACTCCAGATGTATTCTTTATATTAAGCCTTTTGATCTAAAGTACAAAAAATAGTATTTATACTTTTAAAAGACGCCTTATGCAATCTTTTGAGACATTTTTTTTGTTAGCGAGCTTCACGTGATATGCCATCTGCTAAAGAGATGACACTTTGGCCCCTTTATTTAGCTTTCCTTGTCTAGTTTCTGTCTATTGCAACTATGCGTACTTTGTGTTAGTGGATATTCCTTGATCCTCTATCTGTTCTTTTCCATAACCTTTTAAGATTAATGATCTCGTTTCTGCTCTGAATTACCCACAACGTAATGAAATATGTCTTCTAGATTTACAGGGAAGCTCGTGAAGATGAAGTCTTCTCCGAGGAGGACTAGGGTGGCTGTGGAGGCAGTCGTCTTGAAGGAAGCGGATTCTTTGGTGTCATACTGGACACCGTGAACAAGTCGTGTGTTTGATCATATGTGCTCCTTCTGCAAAAGCCTGCAACCTCCCAAAATGTTGTCTTCACTTGTGTACTAAAAGCTGTAATAATGGTGTCTACCACTTGTGTGAACAGCGGATAAACCGCTCTTTTGATGTTCAGTTACCTTTGTCCTTAATACAGCAATCCGTGAAGGCTTGCAAGGTATCACTTGTCTGCTTATTTTCTGAGGCAGTCCGTTCGGTGCTCAACTGAGACAGGACCAAATCATCTTGCAGCGTAAACCAGAAGGCACTCACTATCTCTCATGCATGATAATCGGTGTTAAGCTACTATGCGCTCATCCGTTGCCCTTAAAAGCTTAAGCTGATGAGGAATTGTAGGCAATTCAATTATATTTCAACTCTCCCCTCACGTGCAGACTCCTTTGGGCCGCATACGTGGAATAGGAGTCAGCTGCGGTTTTATTTTATTTTTTTAATAAATTGCCCTCATGAGGATTTGAACTCGAAACCATTGACTCTGATATCATGTTAAACCACTATGCACTGACCAATTGTTCTTGAAAGCTTAAGTTGATGAGATATGATAAACAATTCACTTATATTTCAACAATCAGGACCATGACATGTCTGAAATTATAATACTAAATTATGGATTGATGGTCACTCAACAGCTGCTACTCTTGGCAGTATCTTCTCTATCTGAAGCACCCCTATCGTTTTATTTCTGTGGCTGCAATAGATTAATCTATGGTACCAAAAAAATTATGAAATACACGAGGATCCTAAGCATGTGGGGGATAAGATATCTCGGGGTACTGTTGATGGCGTGGTCGCAAGAGAACAAAAAAGGCCCGTAAGCCGAAATCATAGTTTAGCGAGCCGGCGACAAAGGTGTAGCTTGTCCGGGCTCGCCATGTCCGTTTGCTACCGCTGCCTCACCGTAGCCACGGAAATGACGCTAAACACACCCTAGAAGAAGCTACAACGGAATCCTCGAAATGAGGCCAATTAAACTCTCGCAACAAAGATACTGCAGCAGCTCCTAATCATTGTCCAATGTCGATCAAATCTTTCACTCGGTAGAATAAGGCACAAAGAGACATCAGACGACATGCACACTCTTTTGTGTTAGATTGGATTCAGGGCTCACTCAGCAGATAGACGACATATACTTACTACTGTACTAACTAATTACAGCTATGTGATTGTGTTGTGCAGCGAGCTCGAGAAAAATGGAAAGCCGGTTGAAGAACCTGTGCTAGTTGTGCAGCGGGTTGGAGCCCTGCGGCACCAGCCTCTTGGACTCGCCGAGCGCGGCCTCCGCCTCGGCAGCCGCGGCGGCTGTAGGGGGCGCAGCGCGCGGCGTCGTCGCCGTCACCGCACGCCCTTGTCTCCACGCTGCAACGTCGGCTCTGTGAGTCCTGTGGCCGCAGCTTCTTGTGGCGAGCTCGCTCGCCAGCAGAAGAAGCAACGCTAGAAGCATGGCTGGTAGCCGTGCGCCCGTGGTGTGCTTCTCCATGCTCGAAGTAGGAGCGACGGGGAGGATGGAGAGGACGACGTTCTCGTCTCGTCCTCGGATTTGCAGTTTTTGTATGGATGCAACAACGCGTCTGTGCGCAGCTGGGCGCTGGTGTATACGAAGGCGAGAGGGGGACTCGCAGCAGTAGGTGAAGCGTGTGCTGCCGCCGTCTGCCGATAACATGGGCTCAGCGTTCTCTGGAGTCTGGAGCGTGAGCGAAAGGTTGTTCCTGACTTCCTGTCTAGTGAGGCAAAGCGAGATGATTGGGAGGTGGTCCACTGACTCCACGGAACAACAGCTGACCTAACTCTTGCAGGTGTCGCGCAATTTGCAGGCGCCTAATGCGGCAACGCCTCTAATTCTGGTGTTGGTTACGTCGATGTTTGGGTGGTCATGTCCCTGTATCTCTTTATCAGCGAAACGTGTTAAAGTTTTTCTTTAATGGTATATACCACAGCTAACTGAATTCAGCTGTCCAGTTAGTGGTAAAAGGCCTTGCTTGCGCCACACTGAAAGCTTCAAAAGCGATGGTACTCGCTGTTGTCCACTTTGATCCCATCGGTCTCCCATTACTTTACCGGCTTTCAATAAGCAAATCACCAGTTCTTTCGAAAAACAAGCAAATCACCACACAATTAACGGGTGCAACAAGAGCCTACACACAAATCAAACAAGTTGGACCGTTCCAGCCCATAAGTTGACAAACTGGGGGCTTTTCAGCGGCCCGGCCCAACTAAGGAGACTGGAGAAACACGGCGCCTCGTCTGTTGTCTCTGTGGCCAATCGCGTACGCCGCCAAGCTCTCGGCCTCTCGCCGCACGGCAGCGTTCGCCGCCTCCAAATTTTCGCGGCGTAAGAGGCGGGAGTCAGAGGTGGAGACACCCCGCGGCGGCGAGCTGGATGGAGTACCGCGACAAACTGGTGCTCGCGCCCATGGTCCGCGTGGTAACTTCTCTCTACCCGAGCCCTCCCCGAACCCGTTCGCTGGATTTGCTTGGCTGTCCACGCCCCGGTCTCCGGGACCGGGAGCACATGCCTTTGGATTTGAGCTTTAGCCTGAAGCTTATGGATCTCTGTTCTCGGGTCTCCGCTTTCCTTCGAGTACTTAGATTCCCGTCGACTTAGGAGTGGAAGCTTGACGCTTCTCGTTCTATATCAGAAGTGATTTGAGTAGTCCATGCTTTCGTACTGATGGCTGGGAGTCACGAGATGGAGCACTGATTCAGTTATTTGATGAATCATTAGTGTCAAATGTTTTATGTGTGTCGCCTGACATAGAAGTATGCAAGTGAATAATTATGCTCGGATTATTGCAGCTATGCTGTTTTTATTCAAAGTGCAAGCAGTTGATGTCTACCCATGTGAGATTCTGGCGCCCAGGCAAACTATTACTGTGGTTGCCCCTGCCCCGTTGGATTTAGTGAAAATTCTCCCTCTCCATAACCAAACTTTCAGCGCTACATAACAAAATTTTCCTTGTTTCTATAGAGCTAAGCTATCTATGGCGCAGGTTTATTTCATCAAGTGAATCTGCTTTTCATGTGCCTACATAAACTGAGAAACTTCAGATAACTAATTGACTTGTCCTGCCACATATGGAAAAATATGAGATTTTAAATCATACAGTGAATCACAAGCTACTGTAGTATCAAAGAGCTATTGGATTAATTGAATTAGAATAGGAGGATTACTTTTTTGTCTATGCTAATTCTGGGGAGTTCAGACTTTTCTTCTGTGGACTGTAGTACTTCTGAACTATTCTGTTTGTGTAGTGGAGGTGCCTTTTAGTTTTAATAAATGAATTGATATTTTTTATTTCAGAGGATTATCTATGAAAATTGTAGTCCTCCACAACATCAGAGGATGTACTTCAACATATGGTAGCTGAAGAGCACAATAATTTCCTTTGAAATGGGTCATGTTGTACATCCTATGCCTAAGAACCTTTTTTGTTGATTGTCTGTGCATCTAAATTTTCCTTCCAAGCTAACTTCGTAATGCAGCATCTGCCTTATGTTGTTAAATTTTTTACAGGGCACTTTGCCATTCAGGATGCTGGCTGCTGAATATGGTGCTGATGTTACTTACGGTGAAGAAATAATAGATCACAAATTTTTGAAGTGTGAACGTTTTACAAATGGTACTTTAATTCATCTGATATTTGTCATTTAAAGTAGTATGTTGATCTTCCAATACTGTCTCTGGTTAGTGGTCAAGTCTGTTATCAACTGCCATCGATATGTAATAAGTATATATCATAGTATTGCAAAGAACTTGCTCCATTAGGCTGACTGTTGGAAATATTTTTCTTAAACGACTTGCATAATAAATTGTAACTGTGGAGAAGGATTCAATCAATTTTAGGGTAACTTTACCGATGCTTTATAAGTAAAATAGAAAGCTATATAACAAGTGAAGCTAGGTCACCGTCTGGCTTCCAAGATTTATCTTGTTTGTTGTTCAAATCCTTTGATCTGCATTGTATGATTCCACATATCCTAATCACGGTGCACAATGCTTGTCAGAATCTCTTGGGACTACAGATTTTTTGGAGAAAGGTACTGACACTGTAGTTTTCCGTACTTGCCCCGAAGAAAGGGGTAGGGTTGTTTTCCAAATGGGCACATCAAATGCCGTGAGGGCACTTAAAGCTGCTGAGATTGTGTAAGCCTTATTTCCATGTCTTTTTAGTGTCCTAATTCTGAAGTTAACATAAAGTGCTTTGGCTTTGAGCCTGGGTTTGTTTCATCTGATAGCATTGGATCAGTTGTTTTAACTGCACTGGATCTTTCTTTAACCATAGTTTTTAATTGTTGCCAGGTGTCATGACGTTGCTGCTATAGATATCAACATGGGTTGTCCAAAGGCTTTTTCTCTCAGCGGGGGAATGGGAGCTGCATTACTCTCCAAACCTGAGCTTATACATGATGTACATGTTCTATTTTTCTCCTTTTTCTTTATCTATTCCCCATACCTTCACTTTGCTCATTCAGGCTATGCATAGTATACCATGTAGATTTTGACAACATTGCGGAGGAACTTGGATACAACAGTGACATGTAAAATCCGTCTTCTGAACACACCTAAGGAAACTGTGGAGTTGGCACGCCGTATTGAGAAAATAGGTGTTCCTGCTCTTGCTGTCCATGGAAGGTGAGGACACAGCTGTACTTTTCAGTTGCTGATAGACAACTGTAACCATTCTCAATCTTACTTGCAAAGGTATTCAAGTTATCATCTGCATCTTCAAATCATATGCATCTTTCCACCAAGTTGAATATGGGTTTGAGATTCCAAGTCTTAAAGCATACATATATACAGCCATTTGGTTTATATAAAACTATTTTAGTATCTGATAATGTAGCTCAGATCCGGGAAAAATTCAGTGACCTTGTTGCTATCCACTTCTTTACTTGAGATCTGAGCTTTCTATTGACCAGATGTCATATTTGCTTCCCAAGGCATGATATGGATTGGATTAGGGGAAGGGTAATTAACAAGATAGATCGACTAACTCGCCCTCCGAAGAAGCTCTGCGTAACATTTAGGATCTATTTTCCTGCTTAATTCCTCAACATGAACTGCCCGTCATTATATAGCCAGCTGACATATAATCGTATCAATCTCAAACTCTAACTAACTTGATAGCTAAGTAATCTGTTAATGATCTTCTCTATCTGAATAATTGACAACCAACTAATGAAAGACATCCTAATCTAATCTTCACGTGGCCTACTGCCACGTGCCACCTTGTGCCATCCAATGGCTGCGCCTCATGGACATGGCCGGCCCATATCAAGTCACTGCTTTTAAAGCAACAGAACTGAGCGATGTCTGGTGTCTGAGCAGGACAACGAAACTGTCCAACACCTCCTTACCTCCTGTGTGTTCGCCAGGGAGGTGTGTTTTAGAGTGTTTTCTGTCGTCGTACTGCAACAGTTCTTGCCAGGCCAAGATGATCTCATGTTTCAGGAATGGTAGTGGCATGTCCTTCCAGGTGTCCCAAATCAGCTAAAAAAGGTTTTAAGCCTCTTGTAATCTTAGTGGTCTTGTGGCTTTGGATGCATCAAAATGTGTCTTTGATGCATCCAGGACATCAAGGATGAGGTTAGATTATGGTGTATGGCAGGTGCCAAAGGGCTCAGTAGTCTGGCCCTGAGGTGGTGTGCATTTTGGTTGTACTCTTGTGTCATGGGTAAGTGCAAGTGTTCCTTGCCGTCCTACGGACGATTGTGCTGGTCCGTTTGGGCTTTTCCTTAATGTAAAGATGCACAACTACCCTGCGCATTCGAGGAAAAAACAATGGAACTGAATATGATGCAGAATAATGTAAAATATTATTTTGTCGGAAATGATATTAGTTTTTTTATACTTGGTTTTCCTTATGTTGGTTTTGTTTAAAAATACAGGAAGGTCAAAGACAGGCCAAGAGATCCCGCCAAGTGGGATGAGATTGCTGATGTTGTATCTGCACTGTCGATTCCAGTTATAGCTAATGGAGATATATTTGAGTATGATGATTTTAAAAGAATTAAAGATGCTACAGGTTTGCACATCAATAACATGTTTTTTTATCATTTTGCTTTTCTTATTTTGGGTTTTGTCAGCTATGCCAGTTAACAATCTCGAATTTGCTTTTCTTGTTTCCCAAACGCAGACCTGCATGAACTGTTTGTGTTTTGTGCAGTACTTAGATCATTTCTAAAAGATGTATGATACTCAACATCTTAAGCTCTTGGCAATTTTGAAATATTAAATGATTAATAAAGCATGCATATATTCCCTCAAAAAACAGAGCATGCATGTAACATGATTTCTTAAAACCTATAAATTTGATATATATTTAATCCGTGCTTTATGAATTATGTGTTACTTGGAGTGTATGGGAAGACGGTCCTTTCTTTCATGTTAATTCTTATGACGGCTGGTATATTGATTCTGTAACTTCTAGGTGCTGCTTCTGTAATGGTTGCCAGAGGGGCCATGTGGAACGCCTCTATCTTTTGTGCCAAAGGCAAAATACCTTGGGAGGATGTCAAAAGAGAGTATGTGAAAAAGGTATTTGATGTTTTTTTTTTCCTTTTTGGTTATAGGATGTCCCTTTTCCACATAAGGATTATGGGCAAAAATATATGTCCTTCTATGAGCTTCTATCGAAGCAAGTAGGAGTTACATGTTTTTCTGCTTGCTATGAGCACTAACATCATATCACATTGTAACTCTGGCACAGAGCATTATGTGGGACAATGATATTAAGAGCACAAAACATACCCTGAAAGAAATGATAATGCACCATTCTTGCCTCGAACTTCCTGAAGGGAAAGCTGTGATAAAGTGTGATACATCAGCAGATATAGCGTGAGTCCACTCAACTTTTGTTTGGTTTACTTTGCATATGACTTGTTCCCTAAGCAGTATATTTTGACATTGTTTCCTGTACATGCTATTAGGCAGGCTTGTAACTCTGTCTAGTTTACACTTACCAAATAGAAAACAAATGCTAGTTTACTTATGGAACGTTGATAATGTACTGTCCCGTTTGTTGTCTTAGCATGGCTCCATAAACGTCACTAGATAATATGCCATACGGCCCATACCAAACACCTTTTCTTTTCTTTATTTGCCAGCTACATTTTATCTGGATCCTAATTTATTTTATCCTAAGTATACATTTAATTGCAGTTTCTTATATTCTCATCCTCGTTTGGAATTAGTGGATTCGTATGAGATTAGTTCTTGATTTTTATAACTGATAGCACACATTCTGGAAATTCCTTTACCATTGGATCTCCATTTGGATTAATTGACATTGAAGTCACCAGATTTTGTTTTACTAAATCTCCATACTCACGATCTTTTTTGATATCACATTCACATCATTTTCCACAATACTGAGGTTATCGCGTTCATTTGTAGGCATAACCTTTTTTACCTGGGAGTTCATTTTAATATCCGATTTCTTCTAATGTTTCAGGAGACTATATGGGGAGGATGACTACTACAGTTTTGTTGTTTCAAATAGGAAATGAACACAATTTGATGTTCCTGATAACACTTATGTTAAACAGGTATCCATTTCCTGTACACTGGGTCTACAACTAATGAAAAGGGGAAAACTGCTCTGGATATTTGATACAATAATATAACTTTGTGGTTGGTAGAAATTCTTCCTACAAATGATATGGATGTGCATAAAGAATCACGTTTGTTAACCAGGGTTACAACTTACAAAACCTAAACTGCATCTGCATCTTTTCCACTTGCATGTCCAGGTTGCATGGCTTTCATTCCTTCCCGTGACATTTTAACTACTCGCTCCCCGTGTCTATAAATTGGAGTCTGGGCTCGTGGCTGCCTGATATTATTCAGGGACTGGCTAAACTTATGCTGTTTCCCCAGAAGTAAGTTATTGTAGTGTATAGCATGGATTAAGTTAACGTCGTTTGCTTGATAATACATTTAATAGTATATTAGAAGCACCCAAATTGCGATTTAATTTGTTTCTTAAGAATGAATAGTAGTGTTTCAATAACCGACCACTCAGAAATAGAGTAATGCTCTATGCTTCGTGAATATTGAACCTGTATGCCCATGTAACAAATCTGAGGTTGACTAACAAATGTAGAACAATAACCTATTGTAATATTGTGATTTTAATGTGGAAAATGCAAATTTCTCGAAGCGATAATTGCCATGAATTGTATTAATCCTGATTGACACAAAGCATTCTTGCAAAGTTCCTGTGAGGTACTTTGGATGAGATAGAAGTTTGGTATTGAAGCTCCAGATTGGCCAATGTAGCGTGTAGCCGTGTTCTCTGTTTGCATTCCTGTATTTCAGAAGTTTTGTAGGGCCTCTTTATTATGTATGGTTGGTTTCTTTTTATTTTTCTTCTAGTTTGTTCGATATATTTGTAACTGAAGTTCCCTTGTAGCTCCTGCTGGGATTCCTATCACAGCTGTATTGATCTGCTATGGAGAAGTCCATTCTGATACCAATGAATATAACTTTTGCCATTTAGGTTGTGCCTCGTGCTACCTCATATAGATCCAGCGAGGATGCACACATTGTTGATTGTTTGGGACAGCCACAGAGGGTGTCAACCATTCTGTTGTATTGATATAGACTACTTTAAATTAAGGAAACACCATTCTTTCTTATCTGTTGGTAATTCAAATGGACCTTGATCTGTTGGTTGTATTCTTATAGTCAAATTGTGTACGAGATGTATAATTTCATCATATAATAACTTTGATGCACATCTTAGCCTGGCACACACCCAGTGTTCCTACCACACCTGATGCGTCCTCGTATCACCAGCTTAGCCTGGCACACACCCAGTGTTCCTACCACACCTGATGCGTCCTTGTATCACCAGCTTAGCTTGGCTCAATTAACCCTTTATTATATTCCCTCTGGCCTCATGAACTTGTTGCTTTGTAATTAATTTTTGAACTACAAAGCGACAAGTTTATGGAGACGGAGGGAGTACTATTTAACTAGGCGTAACCAGTTTTGTAGGGAGATGCTTTGACCAACTGCCGTTGTGGCTGCCTGTTTGTTCAAAATAGAAGAATGCTGAATCCCATTGGTCTCACTGCACATCATCTTTGGTGAGCCTTCAATCTACCTCCTACGCACATGAGCTGGATTTGGAAGGGCAAAGCATGCATCAATCGTGATATCACATTGTTTCTTAGAATTTATAATATCTCATATCATAACTACTGCAAAGAGATCAACTGTTGATGTTGACGTCATCTTGGAGATACCTACGAAGCTGAAATAAAGCTTACGAGCTAAAGTTCTAGCATATGAAAGTCGAAGTATATATTTTAGTCGATACAAAGTGCATGCTATCAAAGAGCGACAGTAAGTCAACACTAGATTTTCTGGTAAGCCAAATCTACTCTTAGATCCAGTTGTAAGCTGTCACTAAACCAGATAAAGATGCAGGGCACAAAGATGGCTTGTGTTAGCTCTGATGTTTGTTTGGCATCGAGGCCTGAATTCTTTTCATTTACCTACCAATCTAACCTCCAACTTGGCTGCGAAACCATCAACCAGCTGACTGCCACGGTGCCACCTCTGATCTTGGTGAGAAGTGCTGAGCTACTCATGGAGTACATACGCGCGAGCAACCGTGAGCGCGCCTAGCGGCTCAGCCTCCCAGGCGTTCAAGTTCAAGCGTCCTCGCCAGGGCCGGACTCTGGCCATGCGCGTTGTACCCTTGAACGGAGGACGAGGCCCGCGGTGCCGAGGGAGAAAACTTGCCGGCCGCGGCTTGAAGGCCTCCATCGTTTACCCCCATGTCGTCTCGCCAAGCTCCAGGCTCCCCGGCCGCCGGACACGCTGGACGCCATGGACAGATGGCGCGGCTGCCAAGGTGCTACTGGACAAACGGTGACGAAGGTAACGAGAACAGAGGGTCTCGGCCTCCAGGGCGGCCTGCTGAGAAGGTAGAGGGAACTGGGAGAATAACATGGATCAGAGAGACCAAACCGGAGTTATCAGTAATTTCGCATCCGAGTATCATGCTATCCGAGCACAAACCTTTAGATTCAGCTCATGAATACTGCATACATGGACAGCAGACAGACACACCAGGTTTTGAAGTTACAAGCTCGATCAAGGAATAGGAAACATGATCTGAACTCAGCGAATAGCTAGAGGAACTGCAGCTAGATAGTTCTGGTGAACTACAATATCCTGATCACCACGCACGACTCATCTTCCGCCGGACAGGTCCGATATGGTGTTGGCGCTCATCGACGTCATCGGGAATGAAATGGTGTAGGGGTCGAATCCCTGGTCCTGCGTCAGAGCCAGCATGTTGAGCCCCTGGTACGTCGGCGACAGCTCCGGCAGCGGCACGTCGCCCTCCAGGTACTGCACGACCTGCCGCATTCCCGGCCGCGCGCCGGGCATAGGGTGCGAGCACAGCAGGCCCAGCTTCAGCACGAGGCTAGTCTCCTCCTCTACGAAGTCTCCGACGAGGCGCGGGTCCACCATGTCTGTGACCGAGCCGGCGCGCCACCGGTCGAGCACCCAGTCCACCAGCACAAGGCGGTTGTCGCGCGCGTCCTGCGTCACGGGCTTCCGCCCGCACGCGACCTCCAGCATGAACGCGCCGAACGCGAACACGTCCGACGCCTTGGACGCCTTCCCCGTATGCCCGAGCTCTGGTGCCATGTACCCCATGGTGCCGACCACGTGCGTCGTGTGCGGGTCGGTGCCGTGGTCGTACAGCCGCGCCAGCCCGAAGTCGCCGAGCCGGGCGTTCATGTCCTTGTCTAGCAGCACGTTGCTGGCCTTGATGTCGCGGTGCACCACCACCTGCTCCCAGTCCTCGTGCAGATACAGCAGGCCGGAGGCGACGCCCTTGATGATGCGGAACCTCTGCCCCCAGCTCAGGGCCGTCTTGCTCTGGTCGTAGAGGTACTTGTCGAGGCTGCAGTTCGGCATGTAGTCGTACACCAGGAGGAGCTCGCCCTTGCGCCGGCAATAGCCGAGCAGCTGCACGAGGTTCCGGTGCCGGAGCCGGCCGATGCTGACGACCTCTGCCACGAACTCGCGCATCCCCTGCCTCGACCCGTGCGCCACCTTCTTCACTGCGACCTCCATCTTGGACGCCAGGACGCCGCGGTACACCCTCCCGAAGCCGCCGATGCCGAGCAGCCGCTTGTCGCTGAACCCGTCGGTGGCGTGGAACAGGTCCTTGTACGAGAACCTGTGCGGCCCGAACGCGGCCTCCCAGTCCTCCTTCACCTCCGCGTACATGCGCCGCCTCCGCAGGAACACGAAGACCACGGCGGCCACGGCGAGGACGAGGGCCGCGGTGGCTATCGGCAGCACGATCTCTAGCGTCTTGGACCGCGGCTTCGGGAACGTGACCGGCAGGGAGGGCAGGGACGAGATGATCAGTGCCGGGGCGGCGCCGTTCATCTTGAAGCTCCAACCGAGCACGTAGTGGCGGCAGAAGAAGATGCCGGTAGCCGACGAGAATCCGACGTACGCGGTATCGTCGATGACGGACGAGAGGTTTACGGTGGTGGACAACAGGGGCTTCTTGGGCCGGGAAACCTGCAGGGGTGCCATGGTGACGGTGACCTCCATGGTCCGGCCGTCGAAGTCCACCCACACCTGCATCGCCCTGCGGCTGACCAGGCTGAGGTTCCGGAACGCGCCGGTGGCGTCGTCGTAGTACCCGGCGTTGTCGGCGTCGACGGAGTTGAGCCCGTTGACGTCGATGCCAACGTGGTTGCCGCTCATGTCGTGGAACTCCTTGTTCAGGACGGTGTCGAACTCGACGGCGAACAGGTGGTTGGTGGCGTTACCGTTGGTAGCGGAGTTGACGAGGCCGAGGAACTGCCCCGGCAGCGCGGAGGTGAAGTTGTTGCTCTTGGCCACCACGAACGCCATGCCGGGACTGCTCAGGTCCTCGAACGCGCCGATGATGCCGATGACGAAGGCCGTAGAGAAGGACTCCATGGCCGTGCTGTTGGGCGCCCGGTGGAATTGAAGCGGCGCAGGGTAGAAGGCGTGGCCTTTGAGCTGGTTGGTGGCGTTGTTCAGCAGGAGCAGCCCATCTGGCGTCACCGTGGCCATCCCGTCGAAGCTGAGGTTCGCCCCCTGGAACCCGTTGAATACGAACTGCTCGTCGGCCGCCGACGCGAGGCCGAGTAAGAGGAAGAGGAGCAAGACTAGGAGGTTTGGCATGGCTACTAGCCTGTGTTCGTCAGTGTTTCCCTGGCCGGCGTATATACCGTTTGGTGGCGAGTATGAAGGTGACCAGATATGGACGTCAAGAGTGAAGATGAATTCACCGCTCCAACGCGCGTGGATGGTGAGTGGGCTGCCTCGCGCCCTGGATCGCAGCAGCACCGTGTGAAACCGGTCACGTCGCGATCGCAACAGGCGCCGTGGTGGTTGGCCGTGTGCCGTGATGCGGATGCCTTGTCCGCAGTCCTCCTCGGCAGCAGCGTCCAGCTTTCTGGCGTCTGTTTCCGTGATGGCGTGACCAGGGTCCACGGAGCCGCCAGTGCGCCTTCTCCCGCCAGCTCACTCATTGATTTCGTTCCGAGGATATCTGCGGCTCATTGATTTCGTTCCGAGGATAATCTGCGGCTCATTGATTTCGTTCCGAGGATAATCTGCGACTCAATGATGATGAGCAAAAGCGAGCACAGTGCGTCTGTGGTACATAGAGTCCCAAAGAACGCTCCCAACGGACGAGACAAACTCGACTTGGTCACTATCAGTGCATGCCTAATAAATACAGTCATTCAATGTAGTACTTAACTATTTCCTTGACCGACATTATGGCAGGTCCGGTTCAATGGCACCAACTCAAGCGGCAGGTCCGGTTCGACTCACCGTCCGGGTTCAAAGGACCAGAGTCTCGCGTTGTCCAACCGCTGTCATAGTACCTGCACCGAATTCGTTTGCGCTGCTACTGGTACTGTTACTTCAGTCCAAGTGCAACCGCTGCTTCCGTTGAAAGCTTGTCTTCCAGCTATCCGCCGCGGGCCGTGAGATGTGGTGCGTGATGGGGTGCCTCCGCCGCTTCCCCCTCCTCATCCCAATCTTCCTCCTCGCCGTCGTCTCCTCCAACCACGGGGCCGTGCTCGCCGCCGACGAGTTCACCTACAATGGCTTCGGCGGCGCCGACCTTACGCTCGACGGCATGTCCACCGTGGCGTCGAACGGCCTCCTGGTGCTCAGCAACGGGACGTCCATAATGGAAGGGCACGCGTTCCACCCTGCGCCGGTCCGTCTGCGTGACGTCCCGGGCGGCGCCGTCCGGTCCTTCTCGGCCACGTTCGTCTTCGCCATCGTGTCAAACTACATTTTGTTCAGCGACAACGGCTTGGCGTTCGTGGTCGCGCCCAGCGTCAAGCTCTCCACCTTCGACGCCCCGCAGTACCTCGGCATCCTCAACGTCACCGACAACGGCAAGGACGCCAACCACGTATTCTTCGTCGAGCTGGACACCATGCTCAACTCGGAGTTCCAGGACATGAACAGCAACCACCTCGGCGTCAACGTCAACAGCATGAAGTCGCTGCAGAACCACTCCGCCGGCTACTACGACGACGCCACGGGGTCGTTCAACAACCTCAGCCTCATCAGCCGGCAGCCCATGCAGGTGTGGGTGGACTACGACGGCGCCACCACGCGGCTCGACGTGACCATGGCGCCCATGGACGCGCCCAACAAGCCCAAGAAGCCGCTCATCTCCGCGCAGGTCAACCTATCGGCGGTCCTGACCGACACCGCCTACGTCGGGTTCTCGGCGACCACGGGCATCTTCTACACGCGGCACTACGTCCTGGGCTGGAGCTTCGCCCTGGACGGCGCGGCCCCGCCGCTGGACACCTCGAGCCTGCCGAAACTGCCGCGGTTCGGCCCCAAGCCCCGGTCCAAGGTCCTGGAGATCGTGCTCCCGATCGCCACGGCCGCGTTCGTCCTCGCTGTGGTCGTCGCCGTCTTCTTGTTCGTGCGGAGGCGGATCAGGTACGCCGAGGTGCGCGAAGACTGGGAGGCGGAGTTCGGCCCGCACCGCTTCGCGTACAAGGAGCTCTACCACGCCACCAAGGGGTTCAAGAACAAGCAGCTGCTCGGCACCGGGGGCTTCGGGAGGGTGTACAAAGGCGTGCTCCCGAAGTCGAACATTGAGATCGCAGTCAAGCGGGTGTCGCACGACTCGAAGCAGGGTATGAAGGAGTTCATCGCGGAGGTCGTCAGCATCGGCCACCTCCGGCACCGGAACCTCGTGCAGCTGCTCGGCTACTGCCGGCGGAAGGGCGAGCTGCTCCTGGTGTACGACTACATGTCCAACGGCAGCCTCGATAAGTATTTGTACGACAAGACCAAGCCCGTCATCGGATGGGGGCAGAGGTTTCAGATCATCAGGGGCGTCGCCTCCGGCCTGCTGTACCTCCACGAGGACTGGGAGCAGGTGGTGGTGCACCGCGACATCAAGGCCAGCAACGTACTCCTCGACGGCGACATGAACGGCAGGCTGGGCGACTTCGGCCTCGCAAGGCTGTACGACCACGGCGTGGACCCGCAAACGACGCACGTGGTGGGCACCATGGGCTACCTCGCCCCGGAGCTGGTGCGCACGGGGAAGGCGACGCCGGTGACGGACGTGTTCGCGTTCGGCGTGTTCGTGCTGGAGGTGACCTGCGGACGGCGCCCGCTCGGGTGCTTCTCGCCCGACGACCAGAACGTGCTGCTGGACTGGGTGCAGGAGCACGAGCGCAAGGGCGTGGCGCTCGACACGGTGGACGAGCGCCTCTGCGGCAAGTACGACGCCGATGAGGCACGGCTGGCGATCAAGCTCGGGCTCATGTGCGCGCACCCGTTGCCGGACGCGCGCCCCGGCATGCGCCAGGTGGTGCAGTACCTGGAGGGCGACGCCCCGATGCCGGAGGTGGCGCCGACGTACGTGGGGTACACCATGCTGGCGCAGAGGCAGAACGACGGATTCGACTCGTTCGCCATGTCGTTCCGGTCAAGCATCTTCCCCGTCTCCGGCGCCATCTCGGGCGTCTCCGGCCTCTCCGGCGGAAGATGAATAAAACGGTGATTCTCGAATCTTAGCAAAAACGGAAAGGAAAACGTGTGCTGCCTCTGTCGTTGGATTCGCAGTCAAGGTCCAGGCGTATCGGCCAGAGATGTCCTAGTGTGAAGGGTACCAGAAGTCCAGACTTTCACATCCACCTCGTCTAATTTCCTCTAAAACGTTTTATCTAAAATAATATTTCCTATATTGTATGGTTATCTAAAAAGATTTTTTCTCTTTTAATAGTATTTCAATCCTTTCATCTCTATATTCTATTCTAACGGATGGATAGCTATATTTTAGATTAACGTTTAGAGTAATTGCAAACTTCTATAGTTTAAATTTAGAGAAGGAGGATATCATCGTTCCGTTGCAACGGTGCTCTACTACGTTCTCATTCGAAAACTTCATGTTGATACATGGTTTTATAACTTTGTATTGTTGAAGAAGTCATTGCCTCTCTTTCACACACACACGCATGATTGACTTTCCCCGTACACAATCCAGCAACCATGTGAATTCAGTGCATAAATCGTAATCAGGGTGTAGTTTTGTGTTGCTTCGACTGAGAGGGGAAAGTGTTGTGATGGGTCTCGTGTTGGGATACTTTCATAAATTGACTCTGCCTGGTACAACATATCGGTGTGTTAAACAACTCTGCTTTAAGGATACAATACGCTCCATGGTTCAATTGTGTTTTCTAGGGTTGTTGTGGTCACCGAAAGGAACAAAGGGATCGAGCTGGAGGTGTGCTGATAGATGTCATGATGGTTCTGATGGCATGGAATAACAAGAGGCACGAAATCCTAACATCCATAGTGTGGTCGGGGTTCTCAAAACCTCTACAGTAAAGCATATGCATTAAGAGCCACTGACGTGTAGATTCAATGACCCTATATGGCCCACATGTAAGTGACTTTTAATACATATGCATTACTGTAGAGGACTTAGCCTGTAACCACAGGAGCATAGTGGTGGTGGCGACTGTGCGGGTCTAGAAATTTGTAAAAGACAACAACAGTCTGATGCTACACATCGAGCTTAGCCCTAGGCAGACCAAGCTCGACCCTCGGAGCTTCAAGCTTAAACTCATAGCAACAACAGATGGAGGAGGTGGCACGTCATATCTATAGACTCGATGATAAGGTGACTTCGTGAAGGTTGGAGAAGAGCCAACATGACAATATGCAAGCTCGAAGACACGATCAGAGAGCCATTACGGAGGAGATGACAAGAAATGTGACAATCTAGAGATCTCGACCGAATGAGAGGTTCTCCTTATATAAACCCCTTAAATTAAATTACAATATCAAAAATATAGTCTTCTGCCAACGAGTCTAACAGCTCCATACAAAAATTGTGGTGCTCGTGAGGTTTATTTTGGAATGATGGCGTTGGTACATCATATAGTTGCAACTTGACAAGCTAAACTTGCAAAATAAGAACAAAAGGGAGGAGGGATAAAGAGGCGTCGTAAAGAACTAACGAAAAGACGAAAACTCTAGATGGTTTCGATTGTTACACATGGTCTTTTGCTCATATTTGTCCTTGAAAGTGCCTCTAGGTAATCTTCGTAGATTTTGGATGATTGATAACGATAATTAAGGGACTAATGAGTTTTGTGAGTATGAGCACATGTGATTGAAGTTGAAATGGAATTAGAGACTCTCAAAAAGGAAAAGGAGTAAAAATGGCGTCGGAAACTCGAAGAGTAGAAATTAAGTTTTAAAATTTCATGAGTCGAGTTTAGCCATGTTGTATAGAGAGTTTTCAACAAGTCCTTGGGAATCAATAGGGAGCTCATAGTCCAATTGAGAATTGGTGAGACGTTAAATATTGGCAGCCCTAAGGACAAGGCCGGACTTGTTCGGGCCTGGGGGTCGGACTAGTCCGACTACATCGGACTTTTTTGATGTTAGGCAGACTAGTAGTTTCTGTGTGAGTTTGGATTTGTCCGTTTTGGGACGGACTAGTCCATGGTGGGTGTGTCTGATCCTTTCTGGGACTAAGTTCCAGAGGGTCAGACTAGTCTGCCCTGACAGACTTGTCAGTTTTTATTCGGAACAGAAGGTTTTGTGTGAGCTCAGACTAGTCCGCTTCGGGGTAGACCAGTCCGTAGTGGGAAGAGAGTTGGCTTCTGGGACTAAGTCCAGAAGGTCGGACTAGTTCGCCACATGGGTCGAAGTAGTATGTTTGTCTAGACTAGTTCGAGTTGGGCCGGAACACAATGTTCTGTGTCACTTCAGACTAGTCCGTGTTAAACAGACTAGTCAGTTTTGGAAAGAAGAGTTGTAGAGACTAAACCCTGGTAGGCCGGACTAGTCTACAAAGGGGTCAGACTAGTCTGCCTAGATAAGACTTGTCCATTCTCATCCGATGCAAAAGATTCCGAGTGAGATCAGACTAGTCTGTTTCTAAACGGACTAGTCCATGGTGTTGTGACCGTTTGAATTTAAAAGGTGGCCCGACTTTAGTTTGTTAGCCTTTGTGGTGTCAGTGGTCTCCTCAGGCCAGACTAGTCTGATGTGTTGGTGTGGACTAGTCCGGACTTTAGTTGGTAGCAACAGTCAAGTGTCAGGACTCCTATAAAAAGGGATCCTAAAAGTTGCCTAGAGGGCGGGCGGGGGGGGGGGGGGGTGAATAGGCAGAAAACCTAAAATATAACTTAATAAAAGCTAATCAGTAAGCAGAGTGTGGACTGGTCTGGCCTAGGGGCGGACTAGTCCTGTCACAGAAGGATAATGTGCAAAAGGTGAGATTTTTAGGGGTTTTTCAACGATCTACGAAATGAACTATGTAGAATAACAACCTAGCAATCTAGTGGTGAAGATGCATGATGAACAAAAGACTATATCTAGATGGATCGCAGGATTGGAGCGAAGAACATAAAGAACTCTAAAGTTGATCTAGCGAAGAAAGGAATACAAATCAAGAGCACAAGACACAAGATTTATCCCGTAGTTCAGCTTTACTGAGAAGCTACATACACGTTGAGGATCCCACAGAGGGTCTTCTCAACCCTTTCCTCCCCAAGCCACCACGAAGGTCGGCTTGTTCTTCCACTAAATCAAGGAGAAATCACAATATCCGTGGGGCAGGTCACAACCTGAGGCTCCCACAAAGTTACAGCTCAAAGAAATCACGAATCAACACCCACACGAACCCAAATCAATGAATCAAACCAAGAGAATCAACCAAGACCTCAAGTCAAAGCACACCCTTCTCTCTTCTCTCCCAAATCTCACAAATCCTCAAAATTTGCTCTTAAGACTCAAAGAATCAAAGATAAAGGGCTAGGAGGGCTCTTGGAAGGCTTTGGCGGTGCTAGGGTTTGAGAGAGGGCCTTTGAGGCTCGGGGGATCCCTTTTTACGACAAATAGTCGTTGCCACCAGAAAAAGTGCGAACTAGTCCAGTCTTGGACCCTGGACTAGTCTGGCCTGTGGAACCAGTGATGTCACCCTTGACCAAGCACAAAGTGTTCTGCCACCTTTGTAATTCAAATGGTCACAACACCACAGACTAGTCTGTCAAGAACGGACTAGTCTGATCTCACATAGAACATTTTGTTCTGGTTGAAAACGGACAAGTCTGGTCCACCGGACTAGTCCGACCATAAAGAGCGGACAAGTCCAGTCATCCAAGACTTAGTCCCAGCAACCACCTCCAAGTCCACAATGGAGTAGTCTGATCCAAAATGAACTAGTCCGAACTCACACAAAAACATCTTTTCTGGTCAAAAATGGACTACTCTAATTGGGCGGACTAGCCCCCCCCCCCCCTGGACAGACTAGTCAAGTCCTTGAGGACTTAGTCCCAGAAGAACTCAGACACACTTACCATGGACTAGTCTATCCCCAAATGGACAAGTCCGAACTTACATAGAACCTCTTGGTCCGCCTAACATCAGATCAGTCCGATGTGGCCGAACTAGTCTGACCTTCTAGCTCGGACATGTTCAACCCTGTCCTTAGGGTTGCCACAACTCATCCCTCAATCTAATATAACTTGGACTAAGAGCTCTTAGGAGATTCTTAACACTTTGACACATTGAACACACTCATTCTATGAGGCTAAACTTGACGCAAAGAAATTTTAAATCCTAAATTCTACTCTTTGAGTTTTCCGCCTTTTTCTCCTCTTTTTCCTTTTTGAGTGTATCCAACTCCGTCCGTCGAAGTGTGCAATCAACACTTCCCCCGTACTACTAAGAAGTAGTTCGTGGAGGTTCCTTTTTTAAGAGCGATGAATTCTCTGGATCTACGAGCTAGATGAACACAAGGGATTTATGTCGCTCAGACCGCTGGAGCGTAATACCCTACATCCACGGGAGTCTGTGTGTTGTATTGCGTATTTGTGAGTATGCGAGAGTCTGGTATCTCATGAGTGAGTGTGGGTTGGCCCAAGTTGGCTTCCCTCTGTCGGTGGCTGCTCGGTCCTTTTATATGTCAAGGGTCGGTGCCTTACATTATGAACAGGGCTCGACAGGTGGCCTCAGGTTAGCTGGTCTTGAAAGCGCATTAACGTGGTCTTGAAGGCACGTTAGTGGGCCTTGATAACACATTAACATGGTCTTGATGAAACATTAATGGGTATTGATAGCGTATTAATGTTGTCTTGAAGGCGTATTAATGTGGTCTTAAGTGCACATGTTGCCTTCATGAATTGCGGAGCACGTGGCAGCATTAGAGCTCTCCTCAGCGGGGAGGCTGGTTCCAGAGCCGTGAGAAAGTGGCAGCATCAGAGCTCTCCTCAGCAGAGAGGCTGGGTCCGGAGCTATGAGACACGTGGTTGTGCCAGAGCTCTCCTCGTCGAGGAGGCTGGGTCCAGAGCTGTGGGACACGTGGCAGCATCCGAACACTCCTCAGCGGGGAGGATGGGTTCAGAGCTGCGAGACACGTGGCTGTGTCAGAGCTCTCCTCGGCAGGGAGGCTAGGTTCGGCCTCGCAAAGCACATGGTAGCCTCTAGGTACCCCCACTTTTGGGAGGTGGGACCCATCGTCTTTTCTTCCTCGTATGTGAGGGTACCTGGTCTGCAGGATACCGACAGTGGTCCTCGAGCCCACCTCGGGAGAGCCAACAATCCCGTAGGTGGGGCCACCATCATCAACGCTAAGAACGTCGATGATGAACCCCCTGGGAGGAGCTGGTGTTAGTGCTTGAGGTCCGATGGCGGAGCCCGAAGAAGGGTAAACTAGGACCTGCACAAGAATAATGGTAGAAATAGTAATGCCGCTGTCGGTACCCTAGAAACCGTACACCCCTTGAGGTTACAAAGATCTCAAAGGAAAGTCATCTACTTGGTTTGAAGATCCTCGGAGGCCCACATGTCAGACATAACTGGACCCGCTTCTCCCACATGGTTAATCCCTGGGTCGCCACGTGTACAACCAAACCGGAGCTACCGCCCACAAGGGGGAAGCTCCGGGCCATGTACCGAAACGGCACCTCCGGACTTAACCCCAGACCGAGAGAAGCTCCGGGCCTGACACGTGTCTGGTAGCCCCGGAGCAACCTGTTTTCCACAGCAAGCTCCAGAGCTGCCACGTGTCCGATCGTCGGATCTTCAGCTTCTAACCTCCAGAAAACCTTGTAATGGCTCCGGATCTTCAAAGGAGAGTCAAGGACTTCAAGACCCGATTAAGTGTCATTAATGCCATATTAATGACACTTAAACGGACGATATTAACACCAATAACGGTGCTGTCAAAGCCCGTTACAGGATCATTAAGAGCAATTAAACGTGTATCAATACTAGTAACCGCCAGGGCCACATGTCGGGCCAGGCTAACTTGTAACGGCCTGCCCTTATACTATAAAAGGACAGGTCAACGATACACACAGAGAGGTTCACGGACGATCACACGCGCCTCATACACTCGTGGCAAACTCATATTGCTAATACAACACCAACACACCCGTGGAGTAGGGTATTATGCTCAGGCGGCCCGAACCACGTAAATTCTTGTGTCTCCTGTGTCAAACTCCTATTCACCTTCTTGAATCTCCGCACGCCCACACCGAACATCAAACTCCCCTATCACTTTAGTAGTGTAGGGAGATCTGCCGGCTCCAACCGCCGACAGTTGGCGCGCCAGGTAGGGGCGCCTGAGATTTCGAGAATGGTGAACTCAGCTGCTGGATCATCCAATCGTCAACCTGCTGCTCAGGCTGTTGGGGGCAATCCCTCCAATAGGCAGCCACCAGCAGGAGACTCAGCACCAGTAGGAGTCGTACTCCCACCACCATCGTCTCCTCCAGCAAATCGTGCTGGGCAACGTGATGGTGCGCCGACGTCGCTTACTGCGTCGGCAAATCATGACAACCCGGAACACGCGCTCCACGCAGCGCGTGCTCTTCTTCAACGTCCACCACCTCCGGATGCATCTCGGGATGCACTGGAGCAGTGGAGGGCCGATGTGGAGCATTTGGCTGCAGCAGCAGCCGAACGCCTCAACAACCAGGGTCCTCCTCCTTCGGGACAAGTCTCGTCGCAGCGGCGAACTTTGTCCGGAAGACTTGGTCCACACGTCTCTAATAGTAGGAGACGTGCTGCATCCCAACAAGTGATGTCATTGCCCTCCGGGGCTCGACGCACTCACACGGTATCCAGGCTTTCGACTCATGACCTCCGGGCGGAGCTTGATCGCCGATACCGCCAGCAGGATGGCCGAGTCCATATTGAGCGTGCCCGTGAAAGACAGGAAGCTCAGGACCTCTCTACTCTTGAAGGAGTAGGAGGAGGCTGTTCAGCCCTGGCCATGCACTTACACATGGTTAGATGGCCACAGAAGTTCCGGCCTCACCTACCGGAAAAATTTGACGGGACTGTCAACCACGCTGAATTTCTTCAGATATACTCCACTGCAATCTTGGCAGCTAGAAACGAGGCCGTGATGGCCAATTATTTTCCAGTGGCCTTAACTGGGACTGCTAGGTCCTGGTTTATGAGCCTTCCACCCAACTCTATCAACAGTTGGGAGGAGCTGTGCCGTCAGTTCACTGCCAACTTTGGGAGTTCATACACCCGACCAGGCACTGAACTAGACCTTTTTGCGGTCGTGCAAAAAGGGGGAGAATCCTTGCGGTCATTCATTCAAAGGTTCTCTCAGGTACGAAATACTATCCCTTCTATCTCTAGCGCCTCTGTCATTGTGGCATTCAGACAAGGCGTACGGGACAAGAAGATGTTGGAGAAGCTGGCGATCAAGGAAATCACCAGCGTCACGGAACTCTTCAGCCTGGCAGACAAATGTGCTAGAGCTATGGAGGGCCATGAAATGCACTCCAAACCAGCCTCGGAGGATCACAAGAAATCCTCCAAAGAAGAAGCCACTACCTCCGGGGGTGGCAAGAAGAGAAAGAAGACCAACGGCAAGAAAAAGCCGTCGGCTAGCACATCCAACGTTGCAGCTGCTGCAACTCCGGGTGGCCGGGGGCCACGCCCCGAGAAGCGACCTCAACCGTCTTCTGAAGACGGTGGCAAACCCAAAGTGTGGTGTCACATTCACAAAACGGGCAGCCACGGTTTGGAAGACTGCCGGGAGGTCCAAAACCTTGCCGAGCACTACAAAAAGCGCCAGGAAGGATCTCCTTTCCGACAGAGGGAAGGAAAACAAAAGGTCGACGAAGCTCCGGCTGAAGAGGAGTTAGGGTTTCAGGATCCCAAAAAGGTCCTGAAGGCCGTTTACACCTCCGTCGATGATGACTCTGACGTCTCTGACAACGAGCGTCGGAAGACCATGAACACCATTTTCGGTGGGTCATGGGATATCACCTCTCGTCGCGTCATCAAGACTATGCGGCGGGATATGGCTGCTGTAGCCCCTACAGTCAGGCCGGAACCTCATCGAAAGTGGATGGACACCTCCATCACTTTTGATGCTTCTGATTGCCCACGGAGCATGGTTGGAGCAGGTCAGTTACCTTTGATGGTATCTCCTACCATCAATAACATCCAGCTCCACCATGTCATGGTAGACGGAGGTTCAGGGCTTAACCTCATCAGCTTCGAATCTTTCACTAAGCTTCAGCTCCGACCTTTGGATCTCCATCCCTCTCGACCTTTCTCTGGAGTAGGTCCGGGGGCCATTACCCCACTCGGAGCTATTACTCTCCCCGTTACCTTCGGGACCCGGGAGAAATATCGCACCGAGAAGTTGGTCTTCGACGTCGCTCAGATCAACTTACCGTTCAATGCCATCTTGGGTAGACCTGCCCTGGACAAATTCATGGCAGCTGCTCATTATGGATATCTGGTGTTGAAGATGCCAACACCAGTAGGCGTTCTCCGAATCCACGGAGATCGTACCGCCGGAGTAACTGCTCTGGAAGAACTCCACGCACTCACCACGGCGCAAGAGGAGGACTCCAGGCAGGAGCAAGCTCCAAAACCCCCGAGCATTCGTCAACGAGGCTCAACCTCTGCACCCCGTGTGCAGCCAAGCGGCGACACCAACATTCCCGTCAAAGTCGTCCAAATTGGTTCCGATGCCGCTCAGACCACCCGTATATCGGGAGGATTGAACGACAAATAGGAACTCGCGCTCATCACTTTCCTCCGGGCTAACGTTGACGTGTTTGCTTGGCAACCGTCACAAATGCCTGGGATCCCGAGGGAAGTGATTGAGCACAATCTGAAGATCTACCCCGATGCCCGACCTGTGCATCAGAAGCCTCGGAAGCAATCTGTAGAGCGGCAGAACTTCATCCGACAAGAAGTGAAGAAGCTACTCGAAGCTGGATTCATCCGAGAAGTCTTCCATCCAAAATGGCCGGCGAACCCATTCGTTGTGCCCAAGGCCGGCGAGAAGCTTCGGATGTGCATCGACTACACCACACTAAATAAGGCATGTCCAAAAGATCCATTCCCACTACCTAGAATAGATCAGATAGTGGATTCCACCTCCGGGTGTGAATTACTCTGTTTCCTAGACGCATATTCTGGGTATCATCAAATCAGGATGTCTAGGGAGGATGAAGAGCATACTTCATTCATCACAATAGATGGATTGTACTGTTACACAACCATGCCCTTTGGTCTCAAGAATGCAGCTTCAACTTTTGTACGAGCTATGTACAAAACTTTTGAAGAACTCATTAGAGACGTAGTGGAAGTGTACGTCGATGACATCGTGGTCAAGGTCAGGAACAAGGAGTCACTCCTCGACACCTTGCAGGCTGTCTTCGACAAGCTGCGGACCACCCACACAAAGCTAAACCCAGACAAGTGCGTATTCGGGGTTAGCTTCGGAAAACTTCTTGGTTTCCTGATAAGTCACCGGGGCATAGAAGCTAATCCGGCGAACATAAAAGCCATTGAAGACATGCGGCCACCAACCCGTATCAAAGACGTCCAAAAGTTAACTGGATGTCTAGCAGCCCTCAGCCGGTTCATATCAAGACTGGCGGAATGGGCACTCCCCTTCTTTAAGTTATTGAGGAAGTCCTGACCATTCCAATGGTCCGAAGAAGCAGAGAAGGCATTCCAGGAGCTGAAACAGTTCCTCACCACCCTACCAATTCTGGTAGCTCCGAACCCTGGTGAGCCTATTTCAGCTACTGATGAAGTCATCAGTATGGTTCTGGTTGCGGAGAGACCAGAACTACCTCACACTCAGGAATCCAGACCCCTTCGGGAAGGTCCGGAGGTTCCTGAAAGCGAGTCTGGGTCCCAGCTCCCAGATTCGAATCCACAAGAAGTCGCTTCAGGAGACCTAGACCCCTCCGGGAGGGTCCAGGTCATTTCTAAAGAAGCTCTGGGTTCCTCCAGCCAGAACCCGGAGGTACCCGAAAAAAATCCGGACCCCTTCGAGAGGATCCGGATCAATGAAGAGGAAGCTTCGGACCCCTCCGGGAGGGTCCAGACCGTTCAACGCCCGGTGTACTTCATTAGTGAAGTATTACATGATGCCAAGACTCGATACCTAGAGGTGCATAAGCTGCTCTATGCAGTTCTTATTGCCTCCAGGAAGCTTCAACATTACTTCCAAGCTCACAAAGTCTCAGTGGTGACCTCCTACCCACTACGAGCAATCTTGCATAATCCCAATTCAACTGGGAATATTGCAAAGTGGGCAGCGGAATTGGCTGAATTTGATCTTGAATTTATTTCAAGACAAGCAGTCAAGAGTCAAGCGTTGGCAGATTTTGTGGCAGAATGGACTCCCTCTCCATAAAATCCTGGGGGCCACAGTGAGCAGAAGACGGAGCATCAAGCTCCAACCTTCACCGAGCCTCACTGGACCCTCTACTTCGACGGCTCCATGCAGAAGCAAGGGGCCGGAGCTGGAATCCTTCTCCTTGCACCGACTGGGGAAAAGGTGAAATACATGGTACACCTTGACTTCAAGGCAACCAACAACATGGCAGAGTATGAAGCACTCATCTATGGACTAAAGGTGGCACTGTCATATGGTGTCAAGCAACTGCTGGTCAAAGGAGATTCACAGCTCATCATCAAGCAGGTGAAGGGTGAATGCTCCTGCAATAATCTCCAGCTAGCTGCTTACCTCCTTGAAGTCCAGAGGCTTCAGAAGGACTTTGAAGTCCTAGATCTCCACCATGTTCAGCATTCCCATAATGCTGAAGCTGACGAACTCTCGACCAAAGCGTCAACCAGAGCTCCGGCTCCTGACGGAATCTTTGTCCGGAGGTTGTCAAAGCCAACAGCTCAGCCTGCCGAACTGAGCGAAGGGGGCGAGATCAGCATCCCGAAGCTGATGGTCCCGATGGCCCTGTTATCATGACAGCCATCAAGGGTCGTAGGTGCTGCCGGGAGCTCCGAGCAACCCAGCACGCAAGACTCAAAAGCTCAAGCCAGTTCCGATGCATGGATCTCGGAGATCCGGAGCTACTTGAAAGACAACATCCTTCCTGACGATGATGTATCCGCTGACCGGGTAGTCAGATTGGCTAAAAGATACACGCTGGTAGAAGGGGATCTCTACCGGCGCGGTGCCAACGGGCATCCTAATGCGGTGCATCACAAGGGAAGAAGGCTGCGAACTTCTTGCA
The DNA here is from genome assembly GCA_036927565.1 of Tuctoria greenei. Lineage (NCBI taxonomy): Eukaryota > Viridiplantae > Streptophyta > Magnoliopsida > Poales > Poaceae > Tuctoria > Tuctoria greenei. The sequence goes on along the minus strand of JAYESD010000001.1, from coordinate 12,959,429 downwards.
GAAATCCATGGAGGCGAGTGTGGGAACCACGCATCTTCCCGCACGCTGGTCGGAAAAGCCTTTCGGCATGGCTTCTACTGGCCTACAGCGCACCAGGATGCCTCTGAGCTGGTGAAGAAATGTGAAGCATGCCAATTTCATGCAAAGCAAATTCATACACCAGCTCAGCCATTACAAATGATACCTCCTACATGGCCCTTCGCTGTGTGGGGGATGGACATCTTGGGACCTTTCCCAAGAGCCGTCGGAGGTTACAAGTTCCTGTACGTCACCATTGACAAGTTCACCAAGTGGCCGGAAGCAACTCCAGTTGTGACAATCAACAAGCAATCTACTATCAACTTTCTGCAATCCATTGTAAGCATATTTGGAGTCCCAAACAAAATCATCACTGATAATGGGACTCAATTCACAAGCTCAGCATTCCAAGGATATTGCGAAGACCTCGGCATACAAGTTTGCTACGCCTCCGTAGCTCAGCCAGCCAGCAATGGCCAAGCCGAGAGAGCAAATGCAGAAATCCTTAAGGGACTCAAAACGCGCACCTATGAGCGCTTGAAAAAACATGGAGCCAACTGGATCGAAGAGCTTCCACCCACTTTATGGGCCAACAAGACATCTCAAAACCGGTCAACTGGAGAGACAACCTTCTTCCTGGTGTACGGAGCTGAAGCAACGCTTCCTCCGGAAATTACCTTGGGTTCACTCCGGGTCCGGACCTTCGACGAAGCCGCGCAGGACCAGCTCTGGCGTGAAGACCTAGACCTCCTTGAGGAGGGAAGGTGCCAAGCAGCTGTTCAGAATGCCCGATATCGCCAAGCTCTATGGCGTATCACCAGCGGCATGTACACAACCGACAGCTCGAGGAAGGCGATCTGGTGCTACGGAGAATACTATCCAGAGAAGGGTTAAACAAACTCTCCCACGGCTGGGAGGGGCCCTTCCGAGTGATTAAAGTATCCCGTCCCGGAAGCGTTCGCTTGGCTACCGAGGATGGGACACCTCTCCCAAATCCTTGGAACATCGAGCACCTCCGTAAGTTCTACACTTAATACCACAGAGGTGAGTCTTGAGTAACTTGGGGTGTATGTTATAGAGTCATTGTACAGAGTCGGGTAGTTCCTCCGGGAGAGCAGCCGGACCTTTCCCGAAAGGTCTGCAAAGCTCATGCAACACTTGTCACAGTCTCAGGACTAAAAGTGCGGCTAACTACCCTGGGTCAAACGAGAAATGAAACACACTTAGCCTGGTTCCGTACCCTAAGAGTGTACTTGTTTCCCCTGTACCCGGGACCTATAATGAAAGACATCTTCATGTGAAATAGACTCCACGCGCATTTATTTTGTACAAGCTCAACATTTTTATTTTTCTATTTCTTGTCTATAACAAAGACGTGCAATTCTTAAGAAATTTTAGTTCGACCGGTTTATATACGATTAGAGTTGTATTGTCAGTTCTTTTGGATTCAAATATCGTTCATGGCCAACTCGCCTAAAAGCCGCCAAGCCAATCTAGGGCTGGAGTGTGCTATCGACTTAGCCTGGTCAAGCACCCTAAGTACGCCACTCTACCTACACCCCGACAGGCCGAAGTAAGGTGGGTCCATAGACAGTTGAATCTAGAAGAAAAGACAACGCATTCGGTTGTATTTAAAATCGTGTTTGACTTAAAGTCTTCTTGAGAATCGTAAGCCGCGACGAAATTATAGACAAGGAACGAATTTTACTATTTTTCTTGGCTTAAGTGTGCAGGAAAAATAAAGTCTACGTTGATGGAGAAAAGCCGGAGCTAACTAAGCTCCGACTCCCCTAAGGGGGTCAGCCGTCGACGCTGAATATAAGATGGTGAGAAGACCCCTCAAATGGAGTCTGCTGCCAACAAACTAAGTGTTGGCAAAGGTCACTGCTGGAGCTACTAAGCTCCGACACCCCGGAGGACTAACTATCGATGCTCTACGTATTGATAGAGACTATTGCCGGAGCTATCAAGCTCCAACGATGGACAATGCCGGAGCTTCTAAGCTCCGACAACCTCAGGGGGCCTTCACTATCGAAGACTTCGGACCTAAATTCAGTTCGGAGCAAATGAGTCTTCAACAAAACACAATATCCTTTTGGTACATGTTCACAATCAAATTGTGTACATCTACCAGGGGGCCAAGTGAAGATAAAAGTGTTAAAAGTGAAATTCGCAAAAATTTGGGGATTTCATTTATCTGGAGACAAGAGATTACATCTGGAGACAAGGGATTACAAAATTGAGGAAGAAGAAGAGAAAATACAAGTGAGAACTACAGAGATGGTCCTAGACCCTATGGAAGAACTGGGCGACCTTCTGGGCGACCTCCGATACGCTGGCTCGGGTAGCTTCGCCTTCTCCTTCGATGGGGCCTTCAAGCATTGGGTCCAGAGGAAATTGGGAGTTCCGGCTGGTGTAGCACGTCAGCACATACTCTGCGACGTTCTTCGCCAGGGATTGCCCCTCAACCTCCAGTTGGTCCGCGATGACATCGCCCACCTTGGAGAGCTTGCTACCTGCTGCGCTCAACGCCTGCAGTGCAAGGTCCGGCTCCGGCTCCGGATCATCCGGGCGCACGGGGCTGAAACCCATCGGCGTCAGCGCGTCGTTGGCCTTGCCCAGGAACTCAATCTGTAGGGAGTCCGCAGTCCTCAAGCCCTTCATATCTTCCAAGGATCTCCTGGCCGCCGTCAATTCGGAATTCTCACGGGCGAGGCGCTCAACTTCTTTGGCGTTTTGCTGAATCTTTTCAGCAACCCGCCTCTCGAGTCTTCCGAGCTCCTCCTCCCGGAGGTGGATCTTGTTCCGGCGATCAACCAGGTCGTTCTCCCTAGCCTTCACTTTTTTCTCCCGGGCAACAAGGGCACACTCTTGTTCGTAGAGTTCCTGCCCTCACACCCAGGTCTTCTCCTCTTCCTCTTGGCAGCGCTCTTCCAATTTCTTGGTGCGCTCCTCGAGGCCCTTGTCAGCCAGAGCTACTTTATCGGCGAGCTCCTCTTCCCTCCTCAGGACATCATCCCGCAGCTCAAGGAGTTTCTGCTCTTCATCCTCGAGCCGTTTCTCCCTCTCTTCAAGTGCTCCTCGGCGCTTGATGAGTGCAGTGTTAATGACCTCCAGCCTTTCATGGCGTTCCTCGGCCGCACTGTTGGCTGCTTTGGCCTGATTGTAAATCTCCTGGGATTGAGCATCGAGGGCCCGAGTCATACTCTCCCTGTCATCCAGCAACTTGCCCCAGTACTCCAGGCGGATCTTCTCCCGCTTGATCCACTCCTTGTCATCCGCTAGCCGCGACTGCGCCAGCTTGGTCTCGAAGTAGAGCCGGTTACGCCACCGCCTAAGGGTTTGGCGCTCCTCTTCAAGAGCCTTGCTGTCGTGGAAGAAGGCCAATTGGACTTGACGCAGACTGGAACAGGCGTTGTCGATAGACATCGATAGCGGGATGGGCTCCGGGCCTGCTGGGGTCTCCTCCGCTGGTTCCAGCGGGTTTTCAGATACAAAAATGGGGTCCCACTCCACGAGAGTGGACCCCTGAGCTTCCAAGGCACTAGGATCGTCCTCCGGGATGGCCTCAGTCGCCATCGAAGAAGGCCCCGCCGCCAAGTCTTCGTTCACCTCCTCGGGCAGGGGGCCAGCAACTTCGCTTGGGCACTTCGGCTCTGTTGCAGGTACCTTCGACGTCGTCGCTTCCGGAGCAGGAGCTGCTACTGGCTCCGGTCTGGGCACCTCTTCTGAAGGAGGCTCGAGCTCCATCACCTCTTCAACCACCGGCTCAGGCGCCGGAAGATCTTCAACTTCGACCGACCCTGTGACCGGAGCTCCAACAATAACCTACTCATCGGTCGGTGCTTTGGAGGTAGCCGGCCCAACTGCCGGAACTACCTCAACTTCCGGCTCGCATGCCGGGGCTTCAGTCACCTCCGGCTCAACCGCCAGGGCTTCAACAATTTCCGGCTCAGAAGCCGGGATTACTACTTCCTCCGGCTCAACAGCCGGAGCTTCCATCACTGCAGCACCCGGAGCTTCAACCTCCGAGACAGGTGCCGCTGGCGCATCTTCACTCCCATGGTCCGGCGCTACCACAGGAACTTCTGGGGATGAGTCGAGGTCCATGACCACGACAGCCGGCGCCGGAGCTGTCGCAGCTTCAGCCACCACTTGGGGCGGCACCGGGACAGGAGCAGAAGCTCCCATGTCCTCAGACACTGTGGCTGAGGGTGGAGCCTCACTCCCCTTCTTGCGGACGCTGCAGATGATGAACGAAGAAAATTAACAAACAATTACTACAATTAAATAATTGTCCAAGGTAAAGATTAAAAATTACCTCGGAAGGCTTCCGCACCAGCTTGCGCGGAACCTTTTTCCCGGGCGTTCTGGGCTGGCGATAGTCGGAGTAGACGCTCCGGAAGGCCCGCCGGAACCTGTCGCGGCATAGGCGTTTCCCGGGTCGAGGCCCTTCTCGATCGGGAAGAACCCTCGAACCTGGAGGCTTCCACCGGTCCAGGTGCCGGAGTCGTGCGCCCGGAGCTAGCACCCCAGGAGGATCCCACCGCGGGAACAGACGCGCTCCGGGAGGACCCCACTGCAGGAATGGTCTCATTCCGGAAGGACCCCATTACGGGGACAGTCGCCACGGTGGTAGAAGACCTCCCCCTCCGGGGAGAAGGAACCGAGGCGGAAGTAGCGGGCCTGACGGACCTTCCATCAGCATGTCGCAACTTCCTCTTTCGGCTCTCCGGTTCATCCGCCAGCTCCTTGCCCTTGCCGACGACCTCGACCCTTGGCTTTGGGGCAGGGACGGAGTCATCTTCAGGCATTCCGGGGATCGCCACCCGGGTGGTTGATCTTCTCTCAATGACACCAAGGTCGTCAAGTACGGGCATCTTTCGACGGAGCTCCCTGCTGAACTCCACTTCTACGTTCAGAGGGAGGAAGGCCGACAGGGGAGTCAAATCATCACCGTCGACGTCGATGCCGTGCTGGAATTTCTTGAGGTGGAACTCCAAGGTTTTCCCCACCATGTTGGACTTCAACCCGGTCTCAACCCGGTCGTCGTCCATCACGCTGTTGAGGGCCCAAGCGAGCTTCTCCCTCCTCTTCAGCGGCGCCCACCTGTTGACCAGGAAATTGCAAAATACCGCCTGAGGGGTCAATCCTCCCTCCACGCATTGGCGGATCCTGGTCAAAGCTGGGTTGAAAGCCTCCGCCAGCACCGGAGCTTCACTCCAGATCGTCGTGTCGATGCCGGGTAGACTGTCGGGCAACTCCAACCTCTCGTGCTCCTCCACCCTGACGACTATCCAATCTTTCTTCCAGTCATCCCACTTCCCGGAAGGAAACGATTGGAGGTACTTGAATGGGCACTTCTTGCGCTTCACGAAGTAGTAGAAGCCAAGGTACTCATTGCTCCGGCCGGTGGTGTGGACGGTGAAGAAGGTCCGGAAGAGTTCGATGCAGGGGGGGATGCCCATCCACATCTCACAGAAGTGGACGAAGATAGACACGAGGAGAATGGAGTGAGGGCCAAGGTGATATAGCTGCAGACCATAGAAGTCTAGCAGCATCAAGAAAAAGGAAGAGAAAGGCGGGATCAACCCCACCATGGCGTACGAAGAAAAGTACACCATTTCGCCGGTGCGCTCCTTCTCGAAGGGGAGCTCTCCGACGGCACGGACCAAGCGGTTGAAGAAGTCCGAGGACCACCCCATGAGGGCCCGGGCCTTCTTCAAATCGCCGTCGGTCTTCAAGCGACTCTCGCGGAGACCCAACTCCATCGCGGCACGGCTAGGCAAAAGAAGAGGAGCGAAGTACGAGTTGGGAGTTTGAGCGCAAGATCAGATGAGAGGCGTAAAGAACTCCCGACGGTGCGTGCTTTCCTTCTTAAGTAAGCTCTCGCAACGCTTGGATGGAAACCGCAAGGAAGTCGAAGATACCATTCAAAAATTCCACCCAGCCGATGACAAGAGGGCCCGAAACCACCCCGACGATCAAGTCGAGGCTTTTACCCAGGCGAACGGTTGTCATCACGAGGCGGGAAACCCAAAGGCGGCAGCCTGACAAGGCGCGCGGAAGCGATACAGTTTTCGTATCAAGAACCGACGACCTTCAATTGTGTGAGATCCGCACATCAAAGATCTCATCTGCCGCACGAGGTGCGCCACGCGGCGGAGATATAACTATAAATCCCTGCCAATGGCACCTTCAAAGACCCTTGAAGACCCAGTTCAAGAGTCACGAGGATGGAGCCACCTCCGGCGGAATGACTTCACCCTAGTGATCTTCCCCGGAGGTAGGTCCAGGGGGCCACTGTCGGTACCCTAGAAACCATACACCCCTTGAGGTTACAAAGATCTCAAAGGAAAGCCATCTACTTGGTTTGAAGACCCTCGAAGGCCCACATGTTAGACATAACCGGACCCGCTTCTCCCACATGGTTAATCCCTGGGTCGCCACGTGTACAACCAAACCGGAGCTACCGCCCACAAGGGGGAAGCTCCGGGCCACGTACCGAAACGGCACCTCCGGACTTAACCCCAGACCGAGAGAAGCTCCGGGCCTGACACGTGTCTGGTAGCCCCGGAGCAACCTGTTTTCCACAGCAAGCTCCGGAGCTGCCACGTGTCCGATCGTCGGATCTTCAGCTTCTAACCTCTGGAAGACCTTGTAACGGCTCCGAATCTTCAAAGGAGAGCCAAGGACTTCAAGACCCAATTAAGTGTCATTAATGCCATATTAATGATACTTAAACGGACGATCTTAACACCAATAACGGTGCTGTCAAAGCCCGTTACAGGATCATTAAGAGCAATTAACGTGTATCAATACTAGTAACCACCGAGGCCACATGTCGGGCCAGGCTAACTTGTAACGGCCTGCCCTTATACTATAAAAGGACAGACCGACGATACACACAGAGAGGTTCACGGACGATCACACACGCCTCATACACTCGTGGCAAACTCATATTGCTAATACAACGCCAACACACCCGTGGAGTAGGGTATTACGCTCAGGCGGCCCGAATCACGTAAATTCTTGTGTCTCCTGTGTCAAAATCCTATTCACCTTCTTGAATCTCCGCGCGCCCACACCGAACATCAAACTCCCCTATCACTTTAGTAGTGTAGGGAGATCTGCCGGCTCCAACCGCCGACAACCGCGCACCGATTATGATCTTTATGCTCTTAGTTTCATTGTGTCTTAAAGTTCTTAGCTGGGCTACGGGGCCTGAGTAATTCAGTGCGACATTATTCGGGTACTGGTTGCTGCCTCGCTCAGGAGCGTGTGCTGTACGGCTAACCATTAACCTTCTTCCCATTGAGGAAGCTCGAAGAAGTAATGTCTTTGATAGGGTAACTAGAAGCCATACCAGGAGAGCGGCCATACCCCCAACAACCTCCACAGTCTATGAGTACGAAGAGGAAGAGAAACTAACGGGTGATGCACCCGGATGGACTCAACCTCCATCGTATGAGATCTAAGGTCCGTCTTGGCATGGATGGCCGGATGCCACATGGGAACCACCCCTATCCACTTCAAGCTCTAGCAGCTTGCCTCCAATGTCCATGAGAAGATGTCGTTCCTCTTCGGCTAGAAGTCATCATGACTATAGCCAAGGAATGACGGATCTCACTGGACGTTGGAAGACCTTGGAGTGAGAGCGAATGACATCTACAACACTCTTCAAAGGCATGTCCAAGGTACCCAAGACTGGCAACAACACATGGACGCTCAATTCACCAACTTCATCTCCATGTTACAACAACAACAAGCCGATCTAGCGGCATACTTCCATCATCAAGGGTTCAACCCTCATCACGGAGGTGAGTGAAGAACAAGCTTGGGGGAGGACCCCCACTTGAGGTAAATTGTATCAACCCCTTGCATATTTTTTTCCATTCACCCATCATCCACCTTGCATATATAAAATGAAATAAAGTAGGATAGATTTGTTTTCAAATGAATTAAAAGATGTACGGTAAGAAGGACTTGGAATTCACATAGATGAAATGATGAATAATTGCTTTGTTTTAATTTTCCTAAGTCTCTAGTTTATAACTTACTACTCTCCAACATATTGCTCTCATTGGCTAAACTTGCTTTTGCCTTGATTTGGAAATTGTGGGTAGCAAAAGCTTAATCCATTCTAAGTTGTTGTGATATATGATATAGTGATAGGGCTACTATTCCTAGTATGAAAGTGAAACTTAGATTTCTGGAGAAATTATAAAAAATTTAAGTTAGTCTCATTTGATTGGAAATACCTACCAAAGCCATATGATACATTACATTGATAGACCTTATACATATGCTATTTGTCTTCACATTGAGCTTTGTCAAACTAGTATAGACCTATATTCAGTACTTTTTGAATTCAAGACTTCACTTGCACATGCTATACTTCTACGCTAGAAGTAAGCAAAATTCCATCATACCACTATTCCACAATAAAAAGAGAAACTCCATACCATTCATGCTTAGTACCCTCTCCAAAAGTTATTGCATAAAAGGGAGTAGAAGACATGGCTACAAGAAAAAGAAAAAGCATGCTTACATCATAAGCATGAGAAAAAAAGAGAAATAAAGAAAAGTAGCCATGTTTCATACCAGCAAAACAAGAGAGTCCACTAAAAAAGAAGTCATCTAAAATATTCACATCCACCTCCATTCCATCACACATGCACAAGTCTTGAATCAAATTGTTTTGAATTGATTTCTCCTAAGGCTTTCTCTTTTGACTTAGCAATATTATGTGTTGCAAATATGCCTACTATATTCCCTACTAAGCTCCACATACAAGCCTTATGTAGAGGTAGGATGAGTGTAGGCACAATGCCTTGGTGAGGTGAGGAAATATTTCCACTACACATAAAAGAGAGACCGAGAGAGTCAAATTGAGATACTTATAATCTAATTTAAACTCTCCGGAATTTGAGTGGATCTTGATTTCTAGGGTATGTATGCTCCATTTGTTGTTCTATCTTTCAACCACCCATGAATAGGAGAAGGCATAAGCCCAATGACTTAGGATGGGTAAAGTACCATGCCAATTTTTGCAATACTAGGTAGAGTATTTTGTTATGCACTTGGTACTTTTGAAAAGTAGAACATTGAAGCAACTCCTGATCATCAACAAAGTCTTGACTTTGCACGGGACGAGCAAAGTATAAGCTTGAGGGAGTTTGTTGACGGCTGTTATATACAGATTTCACCCGTTAATATAACTCAATTATGTGAAGGAAATATCATTTCTTGCACACATCACCTTTCTATTTAACCTATTTCCACTTGTCCTTGGAGAAAATGGTGCATGCAGGTATTTTATACAGAATTGAAGTGAAATAAGGGGATGGATCATATAAATTATCATCCCACCCAATCAAGCGCCAAGATGTGGCACCACATGGATCAAACAACCCACAAACAGAAGTATCCGAGGCCATCTAACTGTGTAGCAACCATATAAGGAATGGGACCCACCTGGAAGTCACCCCAAGAAAGCAAAGACCGTTTGGAGGACTTACCAGGTCGATCGACCCCCCTAGTCGGCCGACCTAGTCTTTCCTCCAAACTTGGTCAGCTTCCACGTGTTGGCTCCTCCCGGCTTGAAGAAGTCAGTGGTGACTGATACATGTGCTTTTGGTGGCGGGAACTGGCCCTTCTCCAAGCTGTAAATAGGACCCCTCACCCCTCACTTCAACACACAACACTTGAGTATTCATCCATTGTATACACTATTCTCCATAGGTTTAGAGGAGTTTAGGCTGTAGAGAGGAGAGCCTCTAGTTTATAGTCCAAGTAGGAGAGGAGTAGAAGGAGTCTCTTCCCAATTTCTAATTGGGAAAGGTATATCTCTCATATTCCTATTTGTATTTGTGACTTTGCTCTTAATAAATATATTATCTTTAGTCTTCTATTGTTCATATACTTGGATGAAGTGTTTATTATTTGATTGTGGATTCCATGTATGTGGTAGGAGTAGTATTTATGATTATGCCATACCATTATCATTATATCATCATAAACACTACAAACCCACACTATAGTCTAATTAGATATGACATGATTATGTTAATATGAATCACTTATGCTATGAATTAATATTGGTTCAACGATGATTTAGTTAATTGCCTTAGGATGGCATGTGCCTAAGCTCTTAAGATAATTACTTAATATGCTAGCATGATTCTAGGATAGATAAGTAGCGTTGAATGTCTCGTAGACCCACAGATTAAAGAGGTAGGCAATAGGTGGTGATAGTCCTATCTGTACTTTGTAATCCTCCATGTTCGGCTATGCCACATGCTCTTGGCGGGAGTCGTCCTAATGTTGCTAGGGGTTAACCCATGCCCGATGTGTTAATTCACTTAGCATGAGAATTCATAATTAATATAATCATTAGTAACTAACTTAGGCTATGTATATGTACATTAGAAGCATAGTAGGAGTATCTAACTAACTCTTAGCCTAGTCCCTCTTTACCTCATTTACCCCCTTTAAGATAAAATGCTCTTGTGTGTGTCACACTACCTCCAAACTATCATTTATCCATCCTTGCGAGAACTCTACTTAGACCAACCTAACCTATCCATTTGATGATTGCTTTGCTTCCACCTAGCCTTCCTATGGGAGAATATAAATGACACCCTTTGGGAATACTCTAAAAAGGGAAATGCTACATCGATAGATTCCGTGCGCTTGCAGACTTACATTGTAATTTAAAATCTATTGACAAGTATTTCTGGCACCCCTGCTAGGGATGGATTGTTAGTAGTGCGTAGGAAATATCAACAAGCATTTCTGGCGCCGTTGCCAGGGAAGGCCGCAGAAGTATTGCATGATTGAGTGAATAGGATAGGACCCTGGTAAGTTTTAGTAGGATAACCCTTCTCTGTTTTCGCATTTTATGTGAAAACAGGATAGTGTATGTCTCGTTTCCGCTTGCCGGAAAACTTTATTGAAGATTTTGAATCCCTTCTGAGAGGTCGAACCCATGTCGTTACTCCTCAGAAGCTTTTGTGGGCAAAGCAAGCCAGCACAACTGCACTAACAGCTGAAACACTAATGGCCCAGAAGACCCTTCGTGAGTTCTCGGTTTTGTATGCTAACAATGTGCCTGTTGGGCCCACTGTTAACACGTGAGACATGAACTTCGAAATCAAGACTTGCCTGATCACTATGGTGCAAACCAACCCATTTTGTGGGAAGGCTAACGAGGATGCAAGTGCTCACCTGCAACAATTTCTTGAGATCTGCAACACTTTTAAGATCAATGACATATCTCCTGATGCTGTCCGTCTTAGGCTGTTTCTATTCTCTCTTCTTGGGAAAGCATACCAGTGGTTCTATGCGAACCGAAGTGCTATAGACATTTGAGAGAAGTGTTCTACGGTATTCCACGCCAAGTTTTTCCTGTTGGGCAAGATCAATGCCCTACGTGGAAGAATTTCCATCTTCCAGCAAGATGCCAAGGAATCTATTCTCGAGGCTTGGGAAAGGCTTCAAGAGTATATCCTAGCCTGTCCCCACCATGGGATGGATGATTGGCTAATTATACAAAACTTCTATTGACCATGTTGATGCTACTGCTGAAGGAGCCTTCTTCTCGTTGTCGGTGCCCAAAGCTAAAGATTTGATTGAGAAGATGGAGTCAAACATAGGTTGAAGCAACGAGCGTCTCCATACCCGCTAGCGAGGCATGCACACCTTGAAGGAGGTGGACATGATCGCTGCCAAATTGGACTTCCTTATGAAGAAGATTGATGGACAAAGCAATGGTGAGGTATGTGGAAATGCCTATGCCTTAGATTCTCACATCACTTGTGAAGTCTGTGGCAACAGGGGCCATTTGGGCAATGACTGCCTAGAAACCCGTGAGTATGCCTTGTACGTAGCCAACAATGGAAACAACAATGGCTATGGCCTAGGAGATCAAGGGTGGGGCTAACTACGCCCATTTTTTCAAGGATGGTACATGTAACACCCTCATTTTCATGCATCATGCCCTACTTACATTCATATACATGTTTAACATTAATCCACATCAAGAGGAATGAGTTTAAAACTGATTTGGAACAAAACCGCACTTAAAATGCTGAAAAGTGCGGACTAGTCCGATTTTGGTGAGGACTAGTCCGATTTCTCTGACTAAAACCAAACTTGTCCATTTTTGCTGTGTACTAGTCCGATTTTGCCTCTGGACACTTTCGGATTTGTCCGATTTTGTGCAGACTAGTCCGGTTTTCCAAGAATCCTTGAAAATTTGCTAAGTCCGTGGACTTGTCCGGACTAGTCCGGTGTTCTAGCGGACTTGTCCGTTTTCCTCTATGACTAAAGTCGGACTTGTCCGATTTTTGGCCAGACTTGTCCGATTTCTTTCTGACTAACTTCGGACTAGTCCGGTCCTTGTCGGACTTGTCCGATATTTCGCGACTCCAAATTGATCTTTTGTTTTATGACTTGTTTCTTGGGTTTCAAGTTAAGTTGGCCTAGGGACATCGTGCCTAACTCCTTTAGATCCCATGTGGGACTCTAAACCGGCCTCTACTCATCCCAAACTCGAAATCCATCTAACCCTAGCCTCCACTCTATATCAACAACCCCACCCCTTGGCTTGACATCTATTTGCCACTTTTCCACCCCACCCAAACCCTAGTTCGTGGAGAGCCACCACCAAGGAGGGAGGAGGAGATCCCAAGCAAGAAGAGGAAGAGGAGGAAACGAAAGAGGATCAAGATCTCCATCAAGTTTTGTTCTTCATCACCAATTCATCTCCAAGTTCATCCCCCAACCCTAGATCATTAAGATCCAAATGTTGCCTTCAAGTTTCTTGATTCATTGGAGTTCTAAACACCTGGTATACCTTCTATTCTCTTTTCCTTACGTGAATTTGACCCCTAATCTCCAAATTTACGTCGATCTAGAAAACCCTAGTTTGCTTGTTCTGCGAAGTGCGGATTAGTCCGGCCTTCTGCAGACTAGTCTGATTTTGCTGATTAAATTCATTTGAATTAATTCTAAAATTAGATCTAATCACATCCAAACCTGTATAAACTTGTTAAAATCTATTAGAACTAGTTAGTGATCATTAAAAGCAATCCACTAACAAGTTCTACCTTGCACTTGCATTAATCATGCATGTCATGTCATATTGAGTAATATTTGTGCACTCTTTGATTGTGTTTCTTGTCTTGTATGTTTATTGTGCGGATTAGAAGGATTTGCGCTAGAGATTGCCGTGGAGGATCTACAACATCAAGAGTTTGAAGGCTTTGACCCTAATCAACCGCAAGAGCAAGGCAAGTGTCCTTGAAGCATATTGATTCTCTTTCTAAAATAAATGTTTTGTTTGCAAAACTGCATACTTGTGTCAAATTGATGGGAATCCTATGATAGGAAGTTTACTAGTTTTGTTTAACCACCCTTGTCACCTGGAGTTCATGGTAGAGAGTCGGGATGAGACTTTTACCTTTTCGCTTTGTTTAATTAATTGAGATGGGAAAACAACACTACACATTTAATTATGCATTTATGATATTCTCATTAATGTGAACTGGTCAATATGATGTGGTAATGGGTGATCTAAGCAAGCCTGGTTTGTGGATGGGTTGGATGTCATGGTGGTTTGCTTGCTTTAGATCTAAGGACCGGTTCATGCGAGAATAAGCTAGGATTACAGTGACACTACGAGGCCAAGTATGGGTGCAGCGTAGCTGATTAATTAGGGCTTTGCTAGTGCTATTTGGATCATTAAGGATGCTCGGGGAAGGGGTAGTCAGATTGGGTTTGTTGATGATTGGTGGGACTACCCTGGGATCTGAATGGCTCAAGAGGGGGCCCTTGGTTGAAGATGTGCTCTGTGGGAGACATCGCCACCGGTGAAACCTCAGTGGGGTCTAAATAGGCTAGTAATCTCTTTGTAAAGGCTATTTTGTGATCTCTTGGCCATACACCAAAGGAAGTGTAATTGGCATAAGGGAGGTTCTTTAGTCGCCGACGGGTGATGAAATCACAAACACGTGGGTAAAGTGGTACAAACTCTGCATAGTCTAATAAAACTATCATGATAGTCGTGATCCCGGTTATGAGCACCTGGACAACTTCCATGATTAGAGGGAACTTAGTATTGGGATGGTGTTTGGGATGGTTATGGTTTGGTAATAGTTATGGCTAGTTATAGATTAATTTCTGGTATTGAATATGGTTATTGGCAAATGGTGAAATCTGGAATTACTGATGATGGTAATGAATTCAGACTGATATTATGATATTGCTTATGATTATGATGGGTTTACATACACATACATGTAATATATTGCTTTTCAAATGTTTTAATGTACTTCTCAGCACTCATCCCTTATTATTGTCGTCATTTGAATCAGCCACATGTCATACTTTTTACACTTGCTGAGTACAACATGTACTCACTCTTGCAATCCCCCCAATAGTTGCAGGTTAGCATTGGGAGTTTAATGGCGATAATACGGAGTTCTAGGCTGTGTCTACCGTCAGCTTGCTTGTGTTGTTGATTGGAGTTGCGCTATACCCTATTACTTATGCTGCCTAGCTGTTTAGTTTGCTTATTTAAGTTTATTTCTGCTGCATTAGTAGAACTTGTCATTAGTATTTATTGGAACTTGTATTCGAGGATGATATGGTTTGTGCAATAAAATTTGGTTAATTAATCTTGTGCTGTGGTAATTTTCTGTATACTCTTTTGTGAATTCCTTCGTGTATGTGTGTTGAACATCCTGGACACACATATGCGTTCACTTGGTTCATTTTCAGAACCAGGTGTCACAGATTGGTATCAGAGCCACAGGTTGACCATAGGATGGAGCCTAGATAGAATGGAAACTTTAGAGCACATAGGAGCACCCAGAAATTGATGTGTTTTTGGTTGGTGTGTTGTTTGCTATATATTGTTTGCTTGTGTGCTTAATAGAGGATTTTGGGATGCTTTAGCATTACCATATCCACGTAGGCTAGTTAGTTGTCTAGTTTCATATCCCTTGATACATATAGTTGGGGACGTTTTTTAATTCTTACCTATTGCTTTTCTTCAGATGGTGAGGACTCGCAACCAGAGGGATGCTAATGATGAGGAGGAGAACTATGGAGTACCTCATAACAACAATGGACAAGGACCTGCTCATAGAGCTATCAACATTGAGCAGCTATTGGTTATGTAGAACCAACTCATGCAGACCATGATACAGACAATAGGACAACTGCAGGCTGGTAACATCAACAATCAGCCCCATATGCCTCCACCGCCACCCCCGCCTCCTCATAACCGGTTGGGAGAGTTTATGAGGACTAGGCCACCAACCTTTGCTCAAGCTTCTGACCCTATGGATGCGGATGATTGGCTCAAGTCCGTGGAGAAGAAACTTGCTATTGTCCGATGCAGTGACCGAGAAAAGGTCTTATTTGCTTCTCATCAACTAGTTAGAGCAGCTGCGGATTGGTGGGATTCATATTGCAATGCTCATGAGAATCATGAGAGGATCACTTGGGCCGAAATCAAAGAGAGCTTTCATTCTCATTATGTGCCGGAGGGAGTTATGATTTTGAAGAGGCAAGAATTTGAGAACTTAAGACAAGGAAGATCAAGCGTGAGTGAATATCTCAATAAGTTCACTCAACTCTCAAGGTATGCGCCTGAGGATGTGAGCCGGGACCGCCGGAAACAATACTTGTTCATGAGGGGCTTGAATAATGAAATCAAAGTGCAACTACTCAACTGTGATTATGCCAACTTTCAGATGCTTGTGGAGAAAGCAATCGTGGTTGAGAACAAGATCCGTGAGATGGAGTAAGACAACAAGAGGAAGGTGCCATATCAAGGACACCAACAAGGAAGTAATGTGCGCCCTCGCTTTGCGCCTCCTAATGCGCCATATTACAGCTCCTCTACTCCTATACAATGCCCTGGTTATGCACCGCACCCAACTCAGTTTGTTCAGCAGCGCCCTATTATGCAAGCACCTAGGCCTCCAATGTCTTATGCACCTTGTGCCAACCATCCTGGTGCAAATGTTCAAAACCAAGCTCGTCCCAATAATTCTGGTGGAGTTAAGAAGTGCTATACTTGTGGAGAAGCTGGACACTTTGCGCATCAATGTCCTAAGTCAGGCCTTGGTCAAGGAAGCAATGCGCCGAGGCAAAACCCAATACCCAATGGAGGACAGCCGCAAGGGAACCGCGGACAGCAGAATTTTGCTCGTGGCACTGTGAACCATGTCTTTACAGAGGATGCTCAACAAGCGGATGACGTGGTCATTGGTATGTTTCTCGCAAACTCCAACCCCGCGACTATGTTGTTTGATTCTAGAGCATCACATTCATTCATTGCATCGAAGTATGTTGCCAAGTATAGTTTGCCTATCTCTCATATGAAGTTTACTCTATTGGTTAAGTCTTCTGGAGGAGAGATGAGGACAAATATAGTATGTCCAAAAGTAAGCCTTAGAATAAGGGGGTAGACTTCTCCGCCAACCTCATTGTTTTGGATTCTCAAGGATTGGACATTATACTAGGTATGGACTGTTTGAGAAAGCACAATGGAGTTATTGAGTGTGCCACGAAGATGGTGAAGTTGACTAATGAGGAAGGGATCACCGTAGAGTTTGAAGCATCTAAAACCGCACCGAAGCAATTGGAGCTGAATCATATGGATGGTGTCGCAATTGAGGATATTCCGGTGGTGTGTAAATTTTTGGATGTTTTTCCGGATGAGTTGCCAGGTATTCCACCTAATCGAGACATTGAGTTTGTTATTGATTTAATACCTAGAACTGCACCTATAGCTAAGAGGCCGTATAGGATGCCTCCTATGGAATTAGCGGAGCTCAAGAAACAAATTCAAGAGCAACTAGAGAAAGGTTTTATTCGCCCTAGTTCTTCACCTTGGGGAGCGCCCGTGCTGTTTGTGGACAAGAAGGATGGAACCCAAAGGATGTGTGTGGATTACCGAGGTCTCAACAAGGTAACAATCAAGAACAAGTACACCTTGCCACGCATAGAAGACTTGTTTGATCAGATGAAGGGTGCTTGTATCTTCTCTAAGATTGATTTGAGTTTGGGATATTTTCAAATGAAGATTAGACCATCGGACATACCCAAGACAGCTTTTAGGACACGTTATGGATCTTATGAGTACACCGTGATGTCTTTTGGATTGACAAATGTGCCTGCCTACTTTATGTACCTCATGAATAAGGTCTTCATGGAGTACTTGGATAAGTTTGTTGTGGTGTTATTGATGACATTATGATCTACTCGAAGGATGAGAAGGAACATGTGGAACACTTGAGGCTTACGTTGCATAAATTGAGGGAGCATCAATTGTATGCCAAGTTCAACAAGTGTCAGTTTTGGTTGAAAGAGGTGTCGTTCTTGGGTCATATAATCTCAGGAGAAGGAGTATCAGTTGACCCAGGAAAGGTGAGGGACGTGTTGAAATGGGAAACCCCGCAAAACATAAAGGAAATAAGGAGTTTTCTTGGAATGGCTGGATATTACCATCGATTCATTAGGAACTTTTCCAAGATAGCCAAGCCAATGACGAAATTGCTAATGAAGGGAAAGGCTTTCCAATGGACTCAAGCTTGTCAAAACAGTTTTGAGGAGTTGTAGAAGAGGTTGACAACATCCCCAGTTTTGGTATTGCCGGATGTAAGCAAGAGTTTTGATATTTATTGCGACGCATCGAGACAAAGACTTGGATGTGTATTGATGCAAGAAGGTCAAATGGTCGCCTATGCATCAAGACAATTGATGAAACATGAGAAGAATTATCCTACACATGATCTTGAACTAGCAGCCGTGGTACATGCATTAAAGATTTGGAGACACTATATTCTTGGACATAGGCGTGAAATTTATACGGATTATAAGAGTTTAAAGTATATTTTCACACAAAAAGATCTGAATTTGAGGCAACGGAGATGGTTGGAGCTCATCAAAGATTATGATTTGGGGGTCAACTATCATCCGAGAAAAGCCAATGTAGTGGCCGATGCTTTGAGTAGAAAAGGAGTAAGTCATCAACTCACAGTTCGAGAGTTACCATCCGACTTATGTAAGGAGTTTGAACGGTTGAATCTTGGATTTGTAAATGAGATGGAGATGATGGAGTTAAACCCAACCTTGGAGCAAGAAATTCGAGAGGCACAAACCAAGGATGAGGAAATTCGGGAAATCAAGGAAAGGACCCAAGAGGGGAGAGAATTTAGATTCGATGACGATGAACATGGTACCTTATGGCTTGGAAAGAGAATCGTTGTGCCTAATGTAAAGCATATTCGGGAGACAATATTAAAGGAGGCACATGACTCACCATACTCAATTCACCCCGGTTGTACGAAGATGTACAAAGACTTGAAGACCTGCTATTGGTGGGATAGCATGAAAAAGGACATAGCTGAATATGTAGCGTTGTGTGATGTGTGTCAATGAGTCAAAGCGGAACATCAAAGGCCAGCTGGGTTATTGCAGCCATTGAAGATTCTGGAGTGGAAGTGGGAAGAAATCGGTATGGACTTCATAGTTGGTTTACCGCGTACCCAATCCAGTTATGACTCAATATGAGTAATCGTGGATCGATTGACCAAATCAGCTCATTTTGTTCCTGTAAAGACCAAGTATACAGCTGCACAATTGGCCGAAATATACATGGAGCATATTGTGTGTCGACACGGAGTACCGAAGAAGATAGTCTCGGATAGAGGTTCTCAATTTACCTCCAGGTTTTGGAAAAAGTTACATGAAGCATTAGGAACAAGGTTGAATTTCAGTTCAGCATACCACCCTCAAACGGATGGACAAACCGAGAGAACCAATCAGATTTTAGAGGACATGTTAAGAGCTTGTGCTTTGAAGCATGAGAAAGGTTGGGACAAGAGCTTGCCATATGCAGAATTTTCATACAACAATAGTTACCAAGCAAGCTTGAAAATGTCACCATATGAAGCGCTTTATGGAAGGAAGTGTAGGACACCTTTATTCTGGAATGAGGCAGAAGAAACTCAAGTATTTGGTCCGGATGTGTTGCAAGAAGCCGAAAAGCAAGTCCAAATAATTCGTGAAAACTTGAGGGCTGCCCAATCAAGACAAAAGGGCTATGCGGACAATAAGAGAAGGAAATTAACCTTTGAAGTGGGAGATTTTGTTTACCTCAAGGTGTCACCGATGAGAGGTCATAAGAGGTTTAACATAAGAGGCAAGCTAGCACCTCGCTACATTGGACCATTCAAGATTTTGGACAAAAGAAGAGAAGTAGCGTATAAGTTGGAGATGCCAACTCATCTTTCAGACGTACATGATGTCTTTCATGTTTCCCAACTCAAGAAATGCTTGAGAGTACCTGAAGAACAAGTGCCCATGGAAGGATTGGAACTAGAGGAAGATTTGACTTATGCCGAACAACCGATCAAAATTTTGGAAGCCAAGGAGAGAGTCACAAGGAACATGGTTATTAGATGGTGTAAAGTTCAATGGAAGCACCACACAGAAAAAGAAGCGACATGGGAATTGGAGGATGATATCAAGAAGGAATTTCCCCATCTCTTCTCTTCCGCGTCGAATCTCGAGGGCGAGATTCATTTTAAGGGGGGTAGGTTTGTAACACCCTCATTTTCATGCATCATGCACTACTTACATTCATATACATGTAGTTCGATTTTGGTGAGGACTAGTCCGATTTCTCTTTGACTAAAATCAGACTTGTCCGTTTTTACTGCGGACTAGTCCGATTTTGCCTCTGGACACTTTTTGACTTGTCCGATTTTCCAAGAATCCTTGAAAATTTGCTAAGTCCCTGGACTTGTCCGGACTAGTCCGGTGTTCCAGCGGAATTGTCCATTTTCCTCTCTGACTAAAGTCGGACTTGTCCGATTTTTTGCCAGACTTGTCCGATTTCTTTCTGACTAACTTCGGACTAGTCCGGTCCTTGTCGGACTTGTCCGATATTTCGCGACTCCAAATTGATCTTTTGTTTTACGACTTGTTTCTTGGATTTCACGTTATGTGGGCCTAGGGACGTCGTGCCTAACTCCTTTAGAGCCCATGTGGGACTCTAAACCGGCCTCTACTCATCCCAAACTCGAAATCCATCTAACCCTAGCCTCCACCTCTATATCAACAACCCCACCCCTTGGATTGACATCTATTTGCCACTTTTCCACCCCACCCAAAACCTAGTTCGTGGAGAGCCACCACCAAGGAGGGAGGAGGAGATCCCAAGCAAGAAGAGTAAGAGGAGGAAACAAAAGACGATCAAGATTTCCATCAAGTTTCGTTCTTCATCACCAATTCATCTCCAAGTTCATCCCCCAACCCTAGATCATCAAGATCCAAGTGTTACCTCCACGTTTCTTGATTCATTGGAGTTCTAAACACCTGGTATACCTTCTATTCTCTTTTCCTTACGTGAATTTAACCCCTAATCTCCAAATTTACATCGATCTAGAAAACCCTAGTTCGCTAGTTCTGCGAAGTGCGGACTAGTCCGACCTTCTGCAGACTAGTCCAATTTTGCTGACTAAATTCTGTTGAATTAATTCTAAAATTAGTTCTAATCACATCCAAACTTGTATAAACTTGTTAACATCTATTAGAACTAGTTAGTGATCATTAAAAGCAATCTACTAACAAGTTCTACCTTGTACTTGCATTAATCATGCATGTCATGTCATATTGAGTAATATTTGTGCACTCTTTGATTGTGTTTCTTGTCTTGTATGTTTATTGTGCGGATTAGACGGATTTGCGCTAGATATTGCCTCGGGGGATCTACAACACCAAGAGTTTGAAAGCTTTGAACCTAATCAACTGCAAGAGCAAGGCAAGTGTCCTTGAAGCATATTGATCCTGTTTCTAAAATAAATATTTTGTTTGTAAAACTGCATGCTTGTGTCAAATTGATGGGAATCCTATGATAGGAAGTTTACTTGTTTTGTTTAACCACTCTTGTGACCTGGAGTTCATGGTAGAGAGTCGGGATGGGATTTTTACCTTTTTGCTTCGCTTGATTAATTGGGATGGGAAAATAACACTACACATTTAATTATGCATGAATGATATTCTCGTTAATGTGATCTGGTCAATATTATGTGGTAATGAGTGATCTAAGCAAGCCTAGTTTGTGGATGGGTTGGATGTCATGGTGGTTTGCTTGCTTTAGATCTAAGGACCGGTTCATGCGAGAATAAGTCAGGGTTACAGTGCCACCACGAGGCCAAGTATGGGTGCGGCATAGCTGATTAATTAGGGCTTTGCTAGTGCTATTTGGACCATGAAGGTTGCTCGGGGAAGCGGTGGTTGGATTGGGTTTGTTGATGATAGGTGGGACTACCCTGGGATCCGAATGGCTCAAGAGGGGACCCTTGGTTGAAGATGTGCTCTATGGGAGACATCGCCACCGGTGAAACCTCAGTGGGGTATAAATAGGCTAGTAATCCCTTTGTAAAGGCTATTTTGTGATCTCTTGGCCATACACCAAATGAAGTGTAATTGGAATAAGGGAGGTTCTTTAGTCGCCGACGGGTGATTAAATCACAAACACGTGGGTAAAGTGGTACAAACTCTGCAGAGTCTAATTAAACTATCATGATAGCCGTGCTCCCGGTTATGAGCACCTGGACAACTTCCATGATTAGAGGGAACTTGGTATTGGGATGGTGTTTGGGATGGTTATGGTTTGGTAATGGTTATGGATTAATTTCTGGTATTGAATATGGTTATTGGCAAATGGTGAAATCTGGAATTACTGATGATGGTAATGAATTCAGACTGGTATTATGATATTACTTATGATTATGATGGGTTTATTTACACATACATGTAATATATTGCTTTTCAAATGTTTTAATGTACTTCTCAGCACTCAACCCTTATTATTGTCGTCATTTGAATCAGCCACATGTCATACTTTCCACACTTGCTGAGTACGACATGTACTCACTCTTGCAATCCCCTTAACAGTTGCAGGTCAGGATTGGGAGTTTAATGGCGATAATGCGGAGTTCTGGGCCGTATCTACCGTCAGCTTGCTTGTGGTGTTGATTGGAGCTGCACTATACCCTATTGCTTATGCTGTCTAGCTGTTTAGTTTGCTTATTTAAGTTTATTTCCGCTGCATTAGTAGAACTTGTCATTAGTATTTATTGGAACTTGTATTCGAGGATAATATGGTTTGTGCAATAAAATTTGGTTAATTAATCTTGTGTTGTGGTATTTTGTGTATACTCTTTTGTGAATGCACTCGTGTATATGTGTTAAACATCCTGGGCACACATATGTGTTCACTTGGTTCATTTTCGGAACTGGGTGTCACAATACAACAACAATGGCAACAATGGAAATCAGCCCAACTTGAGAGAACTTGCCATTGGCCAGCTGAAAATCAATGATGCTATATCCAAGAAGTTGTCGGCTAATGACAAGATCCTAGAAAGGATTAATGCTAAGATTGAAGGACTATCCTCAACCTTCAAGAATCAATTGAGTTTCAACAAGATGTTGGAAACTCAATTGGCTCAACTAGCAGCTGTTGTTCCTCTAGTGGAGAATGGCAAGATGCCAGGACAACCCGAACCTCCCGTGGAAAGTGCCAACATGATTTCTCTAAAAGGAGGCAACTGGCTGAAGGACCCTGGATGTCCTACTATCATGATCAATTGGAGCTCATCACTTTGACAAGGCCCTTTGTGACCTTGGAGCAAGTGTGAGTGTGATGTCCAAGGTGGTTTTTGACTAGCTGAACTTCACAGATCTTACAACAACACCAATGCAGCTTGAACTGGCTGATTCTTCAATCCGTTATCCGACAGGTATCACTGAAGATGTTCCGGTGAAAATTCAAAATTGCTTCATACCTGTGGATTTCGTAGTGCTCGACATGGAGGTCTAGAAGGATACGCCGCTCATCCTTGGGCAACCATTCCTTAGCACCGCGAAGGCTCACATAGATGTGGGAGCTGGAGAAATCCACTTCCATATCAATGGCAAGGATGAGAAGTTTAATTTTTGCCCAAAGCTGGAGCAATGCTCCATGATCCGTATCAAGTATGGGCTGAATGTTAAACACATTCAAGAGGTTGAAATCACACCTCCGAAGGTGGACCCGCTCATTGCAATCATGAGGAATTTGATCTATGCAGAGAACCCATCTTATCGTCCACACGAACACCCTAAGAAGACGGGGAAGTCCGGGCCTCCCCAAATTCCCAAGTCCACCAAGCCACCAAAGAAGGAGTGGCAGAAGAAGCAAGACAAGCCATCCAAGCCCATCCCTCCAGGTCCGAATGTCAATAAATGAAGAAGGAGGAATGTCCATCTCATCGGACAGTGGTGAGACCTAGCCAATAGGTTAAATTGATAGTTATCCTTTTCTTTGATTTTTCTTTTCTCTTCATTTGGTTTCCCCAATTGAGTTTGATTTTTCCCCACTGCATATTTGTTTTTTTAGAAAGTTGAGAATCTTATATTCTCAACTATCATATTTATTCTCTATTTCACAAAAAGAAAATTGTTGGGTTTTGAAAAGGAGTTTTTATTCGGAAAACAATTTTTCTGAGCTGCAAAAGTGGTAATTCACCAACGGACTAATTCCATAGCCGTTGGGGAGCCCTATGCAAAAAGGGAGAATACGGGGCCCACTTGTTAGTTCGGCTGACATGGGGAAAGGGCCATTTTGGCTCTCTCTCCTCCAATGGCCATTTGATTCCCTAGTGACCGTTGGTGAGTGCACACTATAGAT
This sequence comes from Tuctoria greenei, assembly GCA_036927565.1. NCBI lineage: Eukaryota > Viridiplantae > Streptophyta > Magnoliopsida > Poales > Poaceae > Tuctoria > Tuctoria greenei. Next base: position 12,935,650 of record JAYESD010000001.1, on the reverse strand, counting down.
GGTGGCCGTGAGGGGCACTTCTCCTCACACTTCACCTCATTTCATACCTCCCCAAAGTCACTCTTGCTCATATTGTTTTTCTTGCTCTTCACTGAAGCACTCTTGCTCAAAATCCAACTCTAAAAAGATTTGCTTTTATTTGCATTTGCAATTTGCTCTCAAGTTCTTCAAGGGAAAATTTGTCAGGGGTTTTGCTTTTACTAACAGCACCTATTTCGAGTTTTTGCCTTGTTGTGTTCTTGTTTGTTGTAGCCATGAAAGGAATGAAGAGGTTGTTTGGGAAGAGGAAGGAAGCTGCAAGCTCAAACCATTGTGGATATTCAAGTGAACGCCCCTCTTCTGTTGCTATACCAAGTTCACGGAGGAGGAGTGTAGGTGAGAACACTCCCATGGGTGAGAGAAGCAATCCACGCCAACTTCTTCACGACGACAACCTCGACATACAAAGTGAAGTTGAAGATCAAGCACGCAAGCTCCTCCAAGATCATGAATTTTCTCATACGAAAGCTTATGATCCGGATTTGATCTCCAAAATAGGTATGGATTCTGAATTCTTTTCCATTTGGCGTGCATTAGGATGGGAAAACTTTGCTGACATAGAGGAGAGAGGTTCACACCTTCTCTCCATGAAATTCCTTTGCACACTCAAAATAGGATTTGACTGTATTACTTTTAGATTACTTCAAAAAGAATACAACATCCCATGGAAAGAATTAAGTGAAATCCTAGGCTTCCATAAACGTTGTTTGCTAGATTTATGTAACACCCTCATTTTCATGCATCATGCCCTACATACATTCATAAACATGTCTAATATTAATCCACATAAAAAGGAATAAGTTTAAAATTTATTTAGAACAAAACCGCAATTAAGAATTCTAGAAAGTGCGGACTAGTTCGATTTTGGTGCGGACTAGTCTAATTTCTCTCTGACTTGGATTGGACTTGTCCGTTTTTCCAGCGGACTAGTATGTTTTTGCCTCTGGACACTTTCGGACTTGCCCGACTTAGTGCGGACTAGTCTAGTGTCCCAACTCCCTTGGAAATTTCGCAAAGTCCCTGGACTTGTCCGGACTAGTCCAGTACTCCAGCGGACTTGTCCGTTTTCCTCTCTGACTAAAATCAGACTTGTCTGATATCCAGTGCAGACTTGTCCGATATCTATCTGGACATTTTCGAACTAGTCCGACCCTTTTCGAACTTGTCTGATATGTCGCGACTCCGAATTGATCTTTTGTTTCACGACATGTTTCTTGGGTTTTACGTTAAGTGGGCCTAGGGACATCGTGCCTAACTCTTTTAGAGTCCATGTGGGACTCTAAACCGGCCTCTACTCATCCCAAACACGAGATCCATCTAACCCTAGCCTCCACCTCTATATAAACAACACCACTGTTTGACTTGACATCTATTTGCCACTTTTCCACCCCACCCAAACCCTAGTTCGTGAAGAGCCACCACCAACGAGGGAGGAGGAGATCCCAAGCAAGAAGAAGAAGAGGAGGAAACGAAATAGGATCAATATCTCCATCAAGTTTCGTTCTTCATCACCAATTCATCTCCAAGTTCTTCATCAACCCTAGATCATCAAGATCCATGTGTTGCCTCCAAGATCCTTGATTCATTGGAGTTATAAACACCTGGTATACCTTCTATTCTCTTTTCCTTACGTGAATCCAACCTCGTTTTTCCAAATTCACGTCGATCTAGAAAACCCTAGTTCGCTAGTTCTGCGAAGTGCAGACTTGTCCGGTCCCTAGCGGACTAGTCCAATTTTCCTGGTTAAAATGTGTTGAATTAATTCCAAAATTTGATCTAATCAAATCCAAACCTGTTTAAACTTGTTAAAAGCTATTAGAACTAGTTTGAAATCATTAAAAGCAACCTATTAGCAAGTTCCACCTTACATTTGCATTAATCATGCATGTCATGTCATATTGAGTAATATATGTGCACTCTTTGATTGTGTCTCTTTTCTTGTATGTTTATTGTGTGGATTAGATGGATTTGCACTAGAGAGTGCCGCGGAGGATCTACAGCACCAAGAGTTTGAAGGCTTTGACCCTAATCAACCACAAGAGCAAGGCAAGTGTCCTTGAAGCATATTGATCCTGTTTTGATAATAAACGTTTTGTTTGCAAAACTGCATGCTTGTGTCAATTTGATGGGAAATCCTATGATAAGAAGTTTACTAGAATTGTTTAACCACCCTTGTCACCTGGAATTTATGGTAGAGAGTTGGGAAGGGTTTTTTACCCTTTTTGCTTCGCTTAATCAACTGGTATGGGAAAACAACTATACCACTCAATTTAATTATGCATTTATGAGATTATAATTAATATGAACTGGTTAATATGATATGGTAAAGGGGGATCTAAGCAAGCCTGGTATGTGGATGGGTTGGATGTTATGGTGGTTTTGCTTGCTTTAGATCTAAGGACCGGTTCATGAAGCGACCATCTAGGATTTACAGTGCCACCACGAGGCCAAGTATGGGTGCAGCGTAGCTGATTAATTAGGGCTTTGCCAGTGCTATTTGGACCATTATGGATGCTCGGGGAAGGTGTAGTCGGATTGGGTTTGTTGATGATTGGTGGGACTACCCTGGGATCCGAATGGCTCAAGAGGGGTCCCTTGGTTGAAGATGTTCTCTGTAGGAGACATCACCACTAGTGAAACCTCAGTGGGGTCTAAATAGGCTAGTAATCCCTTTGTAAAGGCTAGTTTGTGATCTCTTGGCCACACACCTATGGAAGTGTGAGACGACATAATTGAGATTCTATAGTCATCGAAAGGTGATGAAATCACAAACACGTGGGTAAAGCGGTACAACCTCTGCAGAGTGTGTCTAAAAACTATCATGGTAGCCGTGCTTCCGGTTATGAGCAACCTGGACCCTCACATGATTAGAGTAAACTTGGTATTGGGATGGTTTTGGGATGGTTATTGTACTGGTTATGGATTAATTTCTGATATTGAATATAGTTATTGGCAATGGTGAGATCTGGTATATGGATGATGGTAATGAATTATGGACTGAAATTATGCTGACTATATGGTTTATGATGGGATTATTTCACATACATGTATATGCTGCTTTCCAAATGTTTTAATGTACTTTTCAGCACTCAACCATTATTATATTCGTCATTTGAATCAGCCACATGTCATACTTTCCACACTTGCTGAGTACGACATGTACTCACTCTTGCAATCTCCCCCAACAATTGCAGGTCAAGATTGGGAGTTTAACGATGATAATGCGGAGTTCTAGGCCGTGTCTACCGTCAGCTTTGCCTGTGGAGTGTTGGAGCTGCGCTATACGCTATATGCTTAGTTTGCTTTGCTGCATAGTTGCTTATTAGATTATTTTTGCTGCATTAGTTGAACTTTTCATTAATATTCATTAGAGCTTGTATTTGAGGATATTCTGAATTGTGTAATAAAATTTGGTTAACTAATTTTGTCTTGTGGTAATTTTCTGTGTATCCTTTTGTGAGTGCACTCGTGTATGTGTGTTGAACATCCTGGGTACACATATGCGTTCACTTGGTTCATTTTCGGAACCGGGTGTCACAAATTGGTATCAGAGCCACAGGTTGACCGTAGGATGCAATCTAGATAGAATGGACACTTTAGAGCACATAGGAGCACTCAGGAATCGATGTGTTTTTTCTTGGTGTGTTGTTTGCTATATATATTGCTTGCTTGTGTGCTTAATAGAGGATTTTGGGATGCTTTAGCATTGCCATGTCCACCTAGGCTAGTTAGTTGCTTAATTTTATATCTTTTGATGCATATAGTTGGGGACGTTTTCTAATTCTTACCTATTGCTTTTTCTTCAGATGGTGAGGACTCGCAACCAAGGGATGGCAATGATGAGGAGGAGAACCATGGAGCCTCTCAGAACAACAATGGACAAGGACATGCTCATGGAGATATGAGTATCAAGCAGTTTTTGGCTATGCAAAACCATCTCATGCAGACCATGATACAAACTATGGGACAGTTGCAGGCTGACAATATCAACAATCAGTCCCATATGCCTCCACCGCCACCCCCACCTCCTCATAACCGGTTGGGAGAGTTTATGAGGACTAGGCCACCGACCTTTGCTCAAGCCGCTGACCCTGTGGATGCAGATGATTGGCTCAAGTCCGTGGAGAAGAAGCTAGCCATTGTCCAATGCAGCGACCGGGAGAAAGTGCTATTTGCTTCTCATCAACTAGTTGGAGCAGCTGCAGATTGGTGGGATTTACTATGCAATGCTCATGAGAATTAGGAGAGGATCACCTGAGCGGAATTTAAGGAGAGTTTCCATTCTAATTATGTGCTGGAGGGTGTTATGATTTTGAAGAGGAAAGAATTTGAGAACTTGAGGCAAGGAAGATTGAGCATGGGTGAATATCTCAATAAATTCACTCAACTTTCAAGGTATGCACCCGAGGATGTGAGCCGCACAGCCAGAAGCAATACTTGTTCATGAGAGGCTTGAACAATGAAATCCAAGTACAATTGCTGAACTGTGACTATGCCAACTTCCAGAAGCTTGTGGACAAGACAATTGTAGTGGAGAACAAAGTCCGTGAGATGGAGCAAGACAACAAGAGGGAGGCGCCATATCAAGGACAACAACAAGGAAGTAATGTGCGCCCTCGCTTTGTGCCACCTAATGCGCCTTATTTCAGCTCTTCTGCGCCTGCTTATCGCCCTGTTTATGTACCACACCCAGCTCAGTTTGTACAGCAGCGCCCTGTCATGCAAGCACCTAGGCCTCCAATGCGCAAAATCAAGTCTGTCCAAATTCTGGTGGAGTTAAGAAGTGCTATACTTGCGGATAAGTTGAACACTTTGCACATCAATGTCCTAAGTTAGGCCTTGGTCAAGGAAGCAATGCGCCGAGGCAAAACCCAATAACCAATGGAGGATAGCCGCAAGGGAGTCGTGGACATCAGAATTTTGCACGTGGCAACGTGAACCATGTCTCTACGAAGGATGCTCAACAAGCGGATGACGTGGTCATTGGTATGTTTCTCGCCAACTCCAACCCCGTGACTATGTTATTCGGTTCTGGAGCATCACATTCATTCATTGCATCGAAGCATGTGGTCAAGTATAGTCTGCCTATCTCTCATATGAAGTTTACTCTATTGGTAAAGTCTCCTGGAGGAGAGATGAGGACAAATATAGTATGTCCAAAAGTAAGCCTTAGAATAAGGGGGGTAGACTTCTTTGCCAACCTTATAGTTTTGGATTCTCAAGGATTGGACATTATATTTGGTATGGACTGGTTGAGGAAGCACAATGGAGTTATTGAGTGTGCCACGAAGATGGTGAAGTTGACCAATGAGGAAGGGATCACCGTAGAATTTGAAGCATCTCAACATGCACCGAAACAATTGGAGTTGAATCACATGGATGGTGCTGCAATTGAGGAAATTCTGGTGGTGTATGCATTCTTGGACGTATTTTCAGATGAGTTGCCATGTATGCCACCTGATCGAGACATTGAGTTTATTATTGATTTAATACCTGGAACTACACCTATAGCTAAGAGGCCCTATAGGATGGCTCCTAAGGAATTAGCGGAGCTCAAGAAACAAATTCAAGAGCAACTAGAGAATGGTTTCATTCGGCCCAACTCTTCACCTTGGGGAGCGCCCGTGCTGTTTGTGGACAAGAAGGATGGGTCACAAAGGATGTGTGTGGATTACCGAGCTCTCAACGAGGTGATCATCAAGAATAAGTACACCTTGCCACGCATAGAAGATTTGTTTCATCAGATGAAGGGTGCTTGTCTCTTCTCTAAGATTGATTTGAGGTCGGGATATTTTCAAATGAAGATTAGACCATCGGACATACCTAAGACAACTTTTAGGACAAGGTATGGATCTTATGAGTACACTGTGATGTCCTTTGGATTGACAAATGTACCTGCCTACTTTATGTACCTCATGAATAAGGTCTTCATGGAGTACTTGGATAAGTTTGTAGTGATGGTCATTGATGATATTATGATCTACTCGAAGGATGAGAGGGAGCATGAGGAACACCTGAGACTCACGTTGCAGAAATTGAGGGAGCATCAATTGTATGCCAAGTTCAACAAGTGTCAGTTTTGGTTGAGAGAGGTGTCATTTTTGGGTCATACCTTCTCAGGAGGAGGAGTATCGGTTGACCCATGAAAAGTGAGGGATGTGCTAAAATGGGAACTGCCGCAAAATGTAAAGGAAATAAGGAGTTTTCTTGGGATGGATGGATATTACCATCGATTCATCAAGGACTTTTCCAAGATAGCCAAGCCAATGACGGAGTTGCTAATGAAGGGGAAAGTTTTCCAATGGACCCAAGCTTGTCAAGAGAGTTTTGAGGAGTTAAAGAAGAGGTTAACAACAACCCCAGTTTTGGTGTTGCCGGATGTGATTAAGAGTTTTGATATTTATTATAACGCATCGAGACAAGGACTTGGATGTGTGCTTATGCAAGAAGGTCGAGTAGTTGCATATGCATCGAGGCAATTGAAGAAACATTAGCAGAATTACCCAACACATGATTTGGAGCTTGCAGCTGTGATACACACATTGAAGATTTGGAGGCACTACATCCTTGGACATAGGTGTGAAATTTATACGTAAGAGTTTGAAGTATATTTTCACACAAGCGGATCTGAATTTGAGGCAGCGAAGATGGTTGGAGCTCATCAAAGATTATGATGTGGGAATCAACTATCATCCAGGGAAGGCTAACGTAGTGGCCGATGCATTGAGTAGGAAAGGAGTAAGTAATCAACTCACAGTTCGAGAATTACCATCCGAGTTATGCAAGGAGTTTGAACGGTTGAATCTTAGATTTGTGAATGAGATGGGGATAGTGGAATTAAACCCAACCTTAGAGCTAGAAATTCGAGAGGGTCAAACTAAAGACGAGGAAATCCAGGAAATCAAGGAAAGGACCCAAGAGGGAAGAGAATTCAGATTCGATGAGGATGAACATGGTACTCTATGGCTTGGTAAGAGAATGTTGTGCCTAATGTGAAGCATATTCGGGAGACAATATTAAAGGAGGCACATGACTTGCCTTACTCAATTCATCCTGGTTGTACAAAGATGTACAAAGACTCGAAGACTTGTTATTGGTGGGCTAGCTTGAAGAAGGACATAGTTGAATATGTAGCATTGTGTGATGTGTGCCAACGAGTTAAGGCGGAACATCAAAGGCCAGCTGGATTATTGCAACCATTGAAGATTCCAGAGTGGAAGTGGGAAGAAATTGGTATGGACTTTATAGTTGGATTGCCACGTACTCAGTCCGGTTACAATTCGATATGGGTAATTGTGGATCGGTTAACTAAATCATCTCACTTTATTCCTGTCAAGACCACCTTTAATGGACAAAAATTGGCGGAGCTGTATATGGGAAGAATAGTATGTCTACATGGAGTTCCAAAGAAGATAGTGTCGGATAGAGGTTCTCAATTTACCTCCAGGTTTTGGCAAAAGTTGCATGAAGCTTTGGGAACAAAGTTGAATTTCAGCTCAGCATATCGCCCTCAAACGGATGGACAAACCGAGAGGACCAATCAGATTTTGGAGGACATGTTAAGAGCTTGTGCTTTAAAGCATGGGAAAATTTGGGACAGAAGCTTGCCATACGCGGATTTTTCGTACAACAATAGTTATCAAGCAAGTTTGAAGATGTCAGCTTATAAAGCACTATATGGAAGGAAGTGTAGGACGCCTTTATTCTAGAATGAGACAGGAGGAACTTGAGTGTTTGGTCCGGATGTGTTGCAAGAAGCTGAGAAGCAAGTACAAATAATTCATGAAAACTTGAGAGCCGCCCAATCAAGGCAAAAAGGCTATGCATATAATAGGAGAAGGAAACTAGCCTTTGAAGTGGGAGACTTTGTTTACCTCAAAGTGTCACCAATGAGAGTCCATAAGAGGTTTAACATAAGAGGCAAGCTAGCACCTCGCTACATTGGACCGTTCAAGATTGTGGACAAACGGGGAGAAGTAGCGTATAAGTTGGAGATGCCAACTCATCTTTTAGATGTGCATGATGTGTTTCATGTTTCCCAGCTCAAGAAGTGTTTGAGAGTACCAGAAGAACAAGTGCCAATGGAAGAATTGGAGCTAGAGGAAGATTTGACTTATGCCAAGCAACCGGTCAAAATCTTGGAAACCAAGGAGAGGGTCACAAGAAACAAGGTCATCAGATGGTGTAAAGTTCAATGGAAGCATCATACATGATCGGAAGCAACATGGGAGTTGGAGGAAGATCTATATAAACAACCCCACCCCTTCACTTAACATCTATTTGCACTTTTCCACCCCACCCAAACCCTAGTTCGTGAAGAGCCACCACCAAGGAGGGAGGAGGATATCCCAAGCAAGAAGAAGAAGAGGAGGAAACGAAAGAGGATCAAGATCTCCATCAAGTTTCGTTCTTCATCACCAATTTATCTCCAAGTTCTTCATCAACCCTATATCATCAAGATCCAAGTGTTGCCTCCAAGATCCTTGATTCATTGGAGTTCTAAACACCTGGTATACCTTCTATTCTCTTTTCATTACGTGAATCCAACCCCGTTTTTCCAAATTCACGTCGATCTAGAAAACCCTAGTTCGCCAGTTCTGCGAAGTGCGGACTTGTCGGGTCCCTAGCGGACTAGTCTGATTTTCCTGGTTAAAATGTGTTGAATTAATTCCAAAATTTGATCTAATCGACTCCAAACCTGTATAAACTTGTTAAAAGTTATTAGAACTAGTTAGAAATCATTAGAAGCAACCTATTAGCAAGTTGCATCTTACATTTGCATTAATCATGCATGTCATGTCATATTGAGTAATATATATGCACTCTTTGATTGTGTCTCTTGTCTTGTATGTTTATTGTGTGGATTAGATGGATTTGTGCTAGAGAGTGCCGCGGAGGATCTACAATACCAAGAGTTTGAAGGCTTTGACCCTAATCAATCGCAAGAGCAAGGCAAGTGTCCTTGAAGCATATTGATCCTGTTTTGACAATAAACGTTTTGTTTGCAAAACTGCATGCTTGTGTCAATTTGATGGGAAATCCTATGATAAGAAGTTTACTAGAATTGGTTAACCAGCCTTGTCACCTGGAATTTATGGTAGAGAGTCGGGAAGGGCTTTTTACCCTTTTTGCTTCGCTTAATCAACTGGGATGGGAAAACAACTATACCACTCAATTTAATTATGCATTTATGATATTATAATTAATATGAACTGGTTAATATGATATGGTAAAGGGGGATCTAAGCTATCCTGGTATGTGGACAGGTTGAATGTTATGGTGGTTTTTCTTGCTTTAGATCTAAGGACCGGTCGTGGAGCGACCATCCAGGATTTACAGTGCCACCACGAGGCCAAGTATGGGTGCAGCATAGCTGATTAATTAGGGCTTTTCCAGTTCTATTATGAGTATTATGGATGCTCGGGGAAGGGGTAGTCGGATTGGGTTTGTTGATGATTGGTGGGACTACCCTGGGACCGAATGGCTCAAGAGGGGGCCCTTGGTTGAAGATGTGCTCTGTAGGAGACATCACCACCGGTGAAACCTCAGTGGGGTCTAAATAGGCTAGTAATCCCTTTGTAAAGGCTATTTTATGATCTCTTGGCCACACACCTACGGAAGTGTGAGACGACATAATTGAGATTCTATAGTCATCAAAAGGTGATGAAATCACAAACACGTGGGTAAAGCGGTACAACCTCTGCAGAGTGTGTCTAAAAACTATCATGGTAGCCGTGCTCTCGGTCATGAGCAACCTGGACCCTCACATGATTAGAGGAAACTTGGTATTGGGATGGTTTTGGGATGGTTATGGTACTGGTTATGGATTAATTTCTGGTATTGAATATGGTTATTGACAATGGTGAGATCTGGTATATGGATGATGGTGATAAATTATGGACTGTAATTACGATGACTATATGGTTTATGATGGGATTATTTCACATACATGTATATGTTGCTTTCCAAATGTTTTAATGTACTTTTGAGCACTCAACCATTATTATATTCATCATTTGAATCAGCCACATGTCATACTTTCCACACTTGCTGAGTACGACATGTACTCACTCTTGCAATCCCCCCCCCCAACAGTTGCAGGTCAGAATTGGGAGTTTAACGATGATAATGCAAAGTTCTAGGCCGTGTCTACCGTCAGCTTTGCCTGTGGAGTGTTGGAGCTGCGCTATACCCTATTTGCTTAGTTTGCTTCACTGCATAGTTGCTAATTAGATTATTTTTACTGCATTAGTTGAACTTGTCATTAATATTCATTAGAGCTTGTATTTGAGGATATTATGAATTGTGTAATAAAATTTGGTTAATTAATTTGGTCTTGTGGTAATTTTCTGTGTATCCTTTTGTGAGTGCACTCGTGTATGTGTGCTGAACATCCTGGGCACACATATGTGTTCACTTGGTTCATTTTCGGAACCGGGTGTCACAATTTAGATGCCTCTCCTAAGTTTAACAAACATAGTTTTTGGCAAGATTTAACTTGTGAGATGTAGCGCACCTAGAAATAGCCACTTACACAACCCTACTTTACGCTTCACGCATAGATGGGTAGCTATGACTATGTTCCCTAGAAGAGACGTAAGGATAGTGTGTGATGATGGCCGCTAATGCTTATATAGGCAATGGTACCAACAAGGTCCATGTGTAGTATCTCCAATGGTCTTGTTGTCGTCATCACATTCTTGGCGGGATAAGCTGCTCCGACTTGTTTCTAGGCTTGGCATGCGCTACAAGCTCTATCTTTCTCAAAAATAACATTCTTAAGATATCGAACGTGATTGTATTTTAAAAGTTTTTGAAAATTCCTCATACAGACATGGGCTAGCATACGGTGCCATAACCACCCCATGTTGGTCTTTGCCATCAAGCATGTGTCAAGTTAAGTTTTATCTGCGGTTAAGTCCACAAGATAAAGCTTTCCCTTGATTACACCCTTGAAGGTAATTGAATTACAAACTCTTCTAGTGAAATAACACCCTCATTAGTAAACAAGCAATTATATTATTTTTTGCATTATTGAGAAATGGATAAAAGATTATAATCTAGAGACCCAACATGCATGACATGAGAAATAGTGTGTTGTGGAGAAATAGGAATTTTAACCATACCTAGTACATTACCTTGGCTATTTGTCACCAAAGTAGATATCTTGACTTGGATCATAGTTTTTTTTCATAATCCACAAATATCCTTTTCGCTCTGATCATATGGTTGGTGCATCCACTATAAAAGTGCATCTAGGCAATCCCGTGTGGGTTTTGGACGACTGATGACAAATGAATGAGATCCTAATGAACTTGTTGAGATGAATGCAGGTCAGCTGAAATGAGATAGTTTGGTGCACTCAAAAAGTGAAAATAAAGTGATGAAGAAAGAGAAAAGCCCAACTGATGAATGAAGCGCAAAGTAGACTTAATTGTATAGGATGTGTGTAAGAGACACCTCCCAGGAGCTCAAATCTTTGCGTAGAGGTAAGGGCTTAAAATAAGTCTTAAAATTCACTGAGCATCGGACTAGTCTGTTCATGGACCGGACTAGTCCGTTCAACTCTCTGTTGTCTCATTTCACAATGCGCCGGATTAGTCCGTTCAACTTTCTTACACTGTGCACCGGACAAGTCTGTTCAGAAACCGGACTAGTCCGTTGAACTCTCTGATCTTTCATAACACATTGAACCTGACAAGTCCGTTTATGGTCCGGACTTGTCCGAGAAACTTTCTGATGTTCCAATTCATACGGCACCGGACAAGTCCGAACACCTACCGGACTAGTCCGGTATGCCTCATACAATTTAGGGTTTCTAGTGTGCTGCACATTTCATGCTGATTTTTCATAGCACACCGGACAAGTTTGGTCCCCAGTACGGACTAGTCCGGCCGTCGGGATCCCTAACGTAAATATTTTTGGAAACACTATAAATAGGAGATCCACCACCAAACAATGAAAACTCTCGTATTCTACTGTTCATAACTCAAACCCTAGCGTCGTCACCTGTCCCAAGAGCACAAAAATACATCTCCCCACACATCTAAGATCCTCAAAAATGAAATCATTTGAGTATTCAGATTTGGGATTGGGAGAATTTTTTCTATGCGTCATTGAGCTCTTGGGGTTTGATCTCTATACGCTCTTGCATTACTTGTAATCTTTTCGAGTGTATTCGATCATCTTTTCTGCTGTAATTCTTGTGGGAGCTCTCAACGTGTGAGGTTGCCCCACCAACTCAGTGATTACCTGTGATAGTGGAATCAAGTCGGCCTTGTGTGGTGACTTGACGAGGGAAAGGGTTTGAAGAGACCTGACTCTTTGTGGGCTTCCTAAATGATGAGTAGATCTCTTTGGTCAGATCAAACCTCAGTAAAAACTCGTGTCTCGCGTGTTCCATTGTTTTACTTTTGCAAGTTTCATCATCTAGGGCATTAGAATTGATCAATCAAGTAATTTGTGATCTACGTGAATGTTAAGTAATCTTATCTCTTGTTCAAGTTGAAAGAATAGTAATTACATTTTGTTGCAATCTCATTTGAAGTTTCTGCATAATCGCTTAATAGTTTCGTTGAACTGAATAACCGGACTAGTCTGTACCACCAACTAGACAAGTCCGGTCCCTCTTGTATTTGACGATTTAATTAAGTGTGCAGGAAAACTCAAAGCCTATTCACCCCCTCTAGGCCACATTCAATTGGTATCAGAGCGAGCTCTCCATCTACGAGACTCACCTCTTGGAGATATCATATGGCCTCAAGAAGAACAATGAGACCCCGAAGGTGCCCAACACTTAAGAAGAACAAGACACAAAGGCATTCGATGTTCTCAAGGAAAATGTACACGATGCTGAAGAAGTGTGTCAAACTAAGGCGCCTCTGAGAAAGAAACTACTAAGCAAAAAGGGCAAGGAAGAAGATGAGAAGACAACGGGGAGTGGTCATCATGACTACTCCTGATATCCTTATAATTACAATCGTCTAAATTCTAATAATCATTATCTTACAATTCCCATGGGAAAACCCCCGCAGTTCGACAAGAATGATTATATCATGTGGAAGTACAATATGAAAATGCATCTAATCTCCTTAAACCCTAGTATTTGTCATAATGTGTGTACAAGTGTACATATTCTGGATAACGATGATGAACTCACTCCGGAGCAAGAGCAAGAAATTCACCGCAACGCACAAGCCGTTGCAGTGATCACCTGTACATGTCGATTGGTAGCGGTAATACTGAATTTTCTTCTCAACATACTCTTTCAAATGTTATACATGTCAATTATATAGATTATAATCTTTTGTCCATATCTCAGATATGCCACAAAGGTTATAATTGTTTATTCATAATGAGGGTGTGACTATTTTAGAAGAAGCAATGACTCGATTGCATTCAAGGGAATGTTGAAGGGAAAGCTTTATCTTGTTGACTTCAACAAAGATAAAGCGGATCTCAACACTTGCTTGGTTGCTAAAACTAACATGGGATGGCTGTGGCATAGATGGGTAGCCCATGTTGGGATGATAAATTTGCAAAAACTTCTAAAAGGTGGTCACATCCGAGGTTTGAAAGATGTTGTTTTTTTGAGAAAGATAGGCCATGCAACGCATGCCAAGCGGGAAAAAAAGTTGGAGCACCACACCCCGCTAAGAACGTGATGACTACCTCAAGACTGCTAGAACTTCTTCACATGGACCTCTTCAACCCAATTGCTTATATAAGCGTCAGTGGTAACAAATATGGATTAGTTATAGTTGATGATTTTTCTAGATTTACCTGGGTGTTTTTCTTGTATGATAAGTCAGAAACTGAAGGAATCCTCAAGAAATTTCTGAAAAGGGCGCAAAATGAATTCTCCTCAACCATCAAGAACATTGGAAGTGACAACAGAACGGAGTTCAAGAATACTCAAGTTGAGGAGTACCTAGATGAAGAAGGAATAAAGCATGAATTTTCGGCACCCTACTCCCCTGAATAAAATGGGGTGGCCAAAAGGAAGAATAGGACACTCATTGAGATGGCAAAGACAATGCTGGATGAATACAAGACTTCAGACCGGTTTTGGGCTGAAGCGATAAACACCGCTTGTCACGCCACAAATCGGCTATATCTTCATCGACTTTTGAAGAAAACGCCATATGAGCTTCTCACTAGTAACATACCAAATGTTTCATATTTCAAAGTATTTGGATGCAAATGTTTTATTTTGAACAAGAAATCGAGGACTTCAAAGTTCACGTCGAAATCTAATGAAGGGTTCTTGGTTGGTTATGATTGGAATGCCTACACCTATCATATCTTCAACAAAGTATCTGGCCTTGTTCAAGTAGCACGAGATGTAGTGTTTGATGAAACTAACGGCTCCCAAGTCGAGCAAGTTGATAAGTGTGTGCTAGATCAAGAAGAAGCCCCATGCCAAGCGTTGAGGAGGACGACACTTGGTGATATTCGACCTCAAGAGAAACCACAAAACTCAAGTGCTCAAGATGAACTTCAACATGAAAGCAATGCTTGTTGATGTTTTTTATGTCACAGATAAAAATCAGCAAGTGCACGGAAATTGTCGTGTAGCACTTCCCCTTACGAGAGTATTCCAAGGGTATCGAATCCAAAGAACGTATGTGTAATCCTACGAACTAATTCACCCAAGGACACAAGTTGTCTTGTAGGCAAGGAAGAGAGAGGAATTCAAAGTATTGATTCTAATTCGAAATAATTTGCGGTAGATGCTTGCTTCGGGCACGGGTTTACCCCTATCAATACTAGGATGACTCCCGCCAAGAGCCTATGGCATAGCTGAATGTGGAGGATTACGAAGGACAGATAGGGTTGTCACCACCTACTACCTACCTCTTCAATCAGTGGGTCTACGAGATATTCGGTGGTGATTTCTAACCTAAGCACCACACTTACATTCTAAATCATAACTCTAGTTGTTTCGAACACAAAGCTACAACTAGAGCCTCTAATAAATTAAAGCAATGAACCCACAAGTAACTACTTGTGCAAACTACTATGAATTGAGAAACAAACTTGAATTGAATTCACAAAGGGCTTACTTGATTTGAGTACACCTTTGTAGGGATACAAGTGTAGAATAGGGACTTGACAAGCCCAAGCCGGGACCTAGTCGACCGACTAGGGGGGGTCGGCCGACCTGGTCTTGGCTCCTTTTGTGGTGTGCTTCCTCCAGGTCTCTGCCAGGTGGGTCCTATTGGCTGATATTGGTGCTACACCGTTGTATGTCCTCGGATACTTCTTTTTGTGGGCCATTTGATCCATGTGGTGACACGCAATGTCACCTAATTCGTTGAAATCCAATTTTATGGATTACTCCGTGCATGTCTTGGTATTTTGGGTCTAAATTCACCTGCGTACAAATAAACATGGACACTTGTGGAATTGGTTAGTTTTTAACCCTACCACTACGTTGTGTTTCTCTTTTGTGCACATTATGAGGTGAATTAATAGTCTAAATATGGACTTAAGAACCGTCAACAAACTCCCCCACACC
This sequence comes from Tuctoria greenei, assembly GCA_036927565.1. NCBI lineage: Eukaryota > Viridiplantae > Streptophyta > Magnoliopsida > Poales > Poaceae > Tuctoria > Tuctoria greenei. Next base: position 12,920,091 of record JAYESD010000001.1, on the reverse strand, counting down.
TAGTCCTTTGCTTGTCCTCGAGTGAAGGCAAGTAAAAGAATTAAGGTATTGTCATAAATTTCTTCTAAGTTAGAAAAAGAGAATACTATATATTTCAACTCATACCTCAATTCATGAATTCCCTCTATGGAATGTGTCTACCACATCGATCTTGGGTGTTTGAAGATTGGAATGATTGGAATGTAGTCCTCTTGGTCTTCCCCTGCTGAAATGATCTAACGATTTGCTATATTCAGAAAGTCAAGGAAACAATTGCCCTTATCTCTCATTTGGAATCTCTCAAGTCTCTCAAAGTGTTTTGATCCTCACCTTGGCATGTTGTGCCAATTTTGTCCCTATACTAAATATGGCTATATCTGGAGCTTGGTAGGAATAAATATGGCACACATTGCAAATCATATATTACTAAGTCAAAAACTTGATCCTATGAGAGACTTATGCATCAAACAAATTGACAAAGAAAATTCTTGTGCATATGAATGGCATGGATGTATGTGGACTCCATGGTTTTCTCTCTTTAAGGATGAAACATGGCTACTTTTTTTTTTGAATTGAATTCCGTAGGCATGTCTTCTACTCCTTTTTTTCTATAGAGATTTTGATGACCAAAATGTATGAAGTTTCTTTATTGGATGGATGAATGGTGGAGGAAAATTCTTAATGTGAGAAATTTTGCATGAATAAAATGGACAAAGATTTTTAAGTCAAAAGGTTCATGCATGTCACTCAATTGGGTCATGAGTTTAACAAAGTTCAATGAAAGGCAAAGTGGCATATGCATGTGGTCTTCAAGAATTTGTATCATATGGCCGTGGTGGGTATTTAAATTTCCAATGAGAGAACCAAGCACAGTTCAAGACTCCAAATTGTGCAAACATCAAAATCAATTTCAAGCAAAGAGATATCTCCTTGAATAACTTATTTACCATTTCACACTAGTCAAATACTTAGATGATGTGTTTTTCCTATTTTGCTTGTGGGAATCATAAACAAGGCAGTAAATTAAAATGTAAAGTATTCAAATTTTCAGTTCAAGCAAATCTTTTACTACCAAGTTTTACATTTTAATTTGTTGAGTTGAAAATTTTGAATATTCAGTATTAAACATTAAATCAACTCAAACAGTAATGTAGCATGCATATTCGGGGGTAGAAGATCCAAACCGATTTTGTGGAGCGAAACGAAGCTGTGTGAGGCCCACAACAGGTCGGCCGACCAAAGGGTTCGGCCGGACCCCTTCTGGCCTTCCTACTGCTCTATTTTGACATGTCTAGTCGTATGTTCGGTCGCGACGTGTTTTGAGATGCAACGCTAATTTTGTACGTCGGGATTTCGCAAATTTAGGGTACCTCCCCCACACTTGTTCCCTAAATTCTTTATTCAACACAAATAAACTAAAGGGAGAACTTTACCGGTTTAGATGAACCGGTAAGTTCACTTTATTGAACTCAAAATATGGGGATGCTTACATTATTCAATCTAAATTTAATGAAATAAAATTTTTAAATAAAACTAAACTAAGCTAGTAAGCATCCTATGCGGTCGGGACATCTAAACTATGGAGCGTTGTAGATGTTGGGCTTCCCGACGACATTGCATATGTGTCGTAGCTTGGCTCCCATGCCACGGCGAACACCATCAATCTCCACCTTGAGGGATATGAGTTCATCCTTCAGTTCCGCCCTCTCAATGCGCCCTTCAACCGCTAAGTCCGATAGCTTCTTGTCCTCCAAACGAAGAGAAGCTAACTACTTAGAAAGTTGTGCCATTTTGGGGGCATGAGGAGATTTCCTGTCATTGTCCTCAAATTGGCCAGGTGGCCCTCTGATGGAAGGTGACGAGAGGTGATGCCTAATCTTGGAGCGTGATGAGCCTGTCGATTCCTCCATCATCAAATTATCCATTTGCTTGGAAAAGCCTTTTGCATATCCTCCTTCAGGCTTGCGCACCCATGGATAATAAGGCGGTCTCCCACATGCTCAGGCAAGGTACGCGTAGGTGACCTATAGTGGTGGCTCACTACGTCACCGTCCTTGATCTTCAGAGTGTACAAGAACTCCTCGCCAGGCTGCAGCGTTGGGAGAGACTTGTATTTTTCAGGAAAAAGACAGGCCTTGACTGACTTAAGGCTAGCCGTAGTCGGACGACATGTAGGCGTCGTGGACTTCATGGGTGTCATCCAAGGGGAGAGCGACCGTGCAGCACCACGAGGCATGGTGCTATGCCCACGTGGAGTCGTCGTCGGTGGAGGGATCATGGTCAGAGGTACGACGTCTAATGCCATGACGGTCTCCAAAGCGAGGAGGGACTTGTCATTGGCCGACGTGATATCTCTGCTCAAGTTGAAAGTTGAGCTAGAGTGGGGATGAGGCACAATTTTCTTGTCGGCCATGACTTGGATGGGAGGAACAGGACATGGGTTTTTCTAGATGGTGCAAGTTTCTCCTCTCTGTTCCCGTCAATATATAAGCGGGGAAAGCACGATAGCACCGAGAGTCTTGTTGGGATACGTCGGGTGAGTCCGCACGAGAAAATAGAAAGGTGATGGTTCAAGGGGGAGGTCGGTTGAACCTAGGGTTCGACCAAACCCTTCCTGGCTCCGTCCAGGCTAAGTTTTTGTGGGTTGGCTTAATGGGCCCCATAGATGAATAATTGGATGGGCCCATTAATTGGACGCAAAGAATTTAGTCAGAATTTAAAGAAACAACGTGAAATCAATAAGATTTATCATGTCAATCTCCTTTTCCGCCTCCTCCTCTTGGGATTCAAGAAATAATTTGAGTCGGTGCCCATTCACTTTAAATAGCTGATCATCATCGCCTTGGAGTGTGATTGCTCCATGAGATGAGGTTTCTACTATAGTGAGGGGTCCTTCTCATCTACTTATGAGCTTCCCTTGTCCAAAGAGTTTAAACCTAGAATTGAAGAGTAGAACTTTATCTCTGGGTTTGAACTTTTTAGGCGCAATCCTCTTATCGTGCCACCTTTTAGTTCTTTCCTTGTAAATTTTGGCACTATGGTATGCCTTATCTCTCCATTCTTCCAACTCGGAGAGTTGCTTCAATTGGTTCTTTCCTGCTTAGTGAAGATCCATGTTCCACTGCTTGATGGCCCAATAGGCTCTATGTTCCCACTCTAAAGGAAGATGACAAGTCTTCCCATAGACAAATTGGAAAGGAGACATGCCGATGGGAGTTTTGTAAGCAGTACGTGTCGGTACCCTACATACCATGTACCCCATGATACCGCAAGAAGTGTGTAGGATCGAAGAACAAGTGAAAAGCTACCAAAGGGGGGGGGGGTGAATGGTAGATTTAAACTTTTTCAGCGAAAGCAATGAAAACCCTTCGGCAGAAAAATGATCTGTTGAAAAAATCGTGTGTGAGACTAATCTAAACATGTTTCACCGTGAAAAAAGTGATAGATATCAGAGAGAATCAAGTAACAAAGACGACATAACAAGAATAACTCAAATCCGTCGAGAGAAACGCAAGTTACGATAGAAAGATAAAACAAAGGTCAATCTGTCCTACCCGAGAAAACAGTTCTGAAATGCTGCAAAGAAACTCGTGTAGATCAGAAACTACAAATCCAATGACCGTGAAATTTTGACAGATGATAGACAATTAAGTTGTGAATACAACCCAAAAAGAATCACGTCAATTAGATCTGTAAAACTCGAGTTATGATAAAACCACCGAAACAAGGTAGTGATGTACAGAAACTCGACGGGAAAAACTTGTCTGGAACAAGTCGGACGAACAAGGCACAAAAGTTCCTTTCAACTACGAATTTTATTCAATATAACACAAGATCAACAACCCCGAAGTCGTCTTACACGAGCTCTGGCCTCCCTTACTTATATAACCAGCCCTTAGGCCAACCCAATCTCAACTAGGACTCTAATCCTACTCAGATCACGAATCAAAACTTTCCATAACTACTTAGGACTCTTCTATAGGTAGATAGAAGCAATCTTAAGACTTCCAAACACCTTAGGAATGTATTCCACATTTATAAAACAACTCAAATTCGTGACCCACATGAAATCCTAACATAACCAACTCAAAACTTTCCATATTTGAGTCAAACCCGACTCAGCCGCAACCTGAGTCCATAACCTAGTCGGTTGGACCTTTCTGACCAATTCTTTACGTCCACATCTCTTCATCACGCCTCGGAAACATGCAGCCACGTCCATGCACTCCTTGCACACGTGCAAACATCTTCCAACGACGTCCAGTAACCTTCATATGCACTGCCCTTGATTCAATCATCCTACGCGACCTCCTGACCCGTTCAACCACAATTCCTCCTGAACTTGGTTGTTGGAACCTCATCTTCTACCTGAGACTAGTCCAAAGGATCCTGTCACCAGCCATGACTTGAACTCAAGCAACACCTGCACATGAATAAACAACCAATCCGTACGAGCCCAAGTCCATAACTTGACTCAAGTTAGTTCCAAACACAACACTTTATGTGAGCACCTCACATAAGCATGTTGCAAAGCATAGCAAAACGATATCAGCCATATCAACCAAAACACACCAAAAACTTAGTAAAAGAATACTAAGCAAACTTTCCAACAATGTAAAGCAAGTTCATAACAATTCACAGTAAAAGCAAGAACATTGCGATCAAGCTCCGAACATTGCCAAAACTAACCGGAGCTTGAGCTGTAGCTTACCAAACACTACAAGGATTCCGACCTGTTGCAACGATTGTACTGCAAAGAATACTAAATCGTTGCAGTAAGCTTGACTTTTTGCCATGATTCACTAGTTCGTGGCACTAGGATCTATCGCCACGGAACACAATCGTTGCATTAGGATCTGTTGCCACAAATCACTAGTTCGTGACGTCAGGATGCTAATGCAACGGATCACAATTGTTGCATTAGGATATGTTGCCACGAAATACTGGTTTGTGGCGTTACAACTTTATTGCCACGGAAAACAGTCGTTGCATTAGGATCTGTTGCCACTAATTACTGGTTCGTGGCGTTACAGCTTTATTACCACGGAACACAGTTGTTGCATTAGGATCTGTTGCCACGAAATACTGGTTCGTGGCGTTACAACTTTATTGCCACGGAACACATTCGTTGCATTAGGATCTGTTGCCACAAATTACTAGTTAGTGGTTTTACAACTTTATTGCCACGGAACACAGTCGTTGCATTAGGATCTGTTGCCACGAATCAACAAACAGTTGCATTTGGACCGTAATGCAACAAAACAGAATCGTTGCATTAGGATCTGTTGCCACGAATTACTGGTTCGTGGCGTTACAGCTTTATTGCCACGGAACACAGTCGTTGCATTAGGATCTGTTGCCACGAAATACTGGTTCGTGGCATTATAGCTTTATTGCCATGGAACACAGTCGTTGCATTAGGATCTGTTGCCACGAATTACTAATTAGTGGCGTTACAGCTTTATTGCCATAGAACACAGTCGTTGCATTAGGATCTATTCCACGAATCAGCAAACAGTTGCATTTGGAGCGTAATGCAACGAAACAGAATCGTTGCATTAGGATGTGTTGCCACGATACTCTGGTTCGTGGCGTTACAGCTTTATTGCCATGGAACACAATCGTTGCATTAGGATCTGTTGCCACGAATTACTGGTTCGTGGCGTTACAACTTTATTGCCACAGAACACAGTTGTTGCATTAGGATCTGTTGCCACGAAATACTGGTTCGTGGCGTTACAGCTTTATTGCCACGGAACACAGTCGTTGCATTAGGATCTTTTGCCACGAATCATCAAACAGATGCATTTGGACCGTAATGCAACAAAACAGAATTGTTGCATTAGGATGTGTTGCCACAAAATACTGGTTCGTGGTGTTATAGCTTTATTGCCACAGAACACAGTCGTTGCATTAGGATCTATTGCCACAAATTATTGGTTAGTGGCGTTACAGCTTTATTGCCATGGAACACAGTCGTTGCATTAGGATCTGTTGCCACAAATCAGCAAACAGTTGCATTTGGAGCGTAATGCAACAAAACAGAATCATTGCATTAGGATGTGTTGCCACGATACTCTGGTTTGTGGTGTTACAACTTTATTGCCACAGAACACAATTGTTGCATTAGGATCTGTTGCCACGAAATACTGGTTCGTGGCGTTACAACTTTATTGCCACAGAACACAGTCGTTACATTAGGATCTGTTGCCACAAAATATTGGTTCATGGCGTTACAACTTTATTGCCACGGAACACAGTCGTTGCATTAGGATTTGTTGCCACGAATTACTGGTTCATGGTGTTATATCTTTGTTGCCACGGAACACAATCGTTGCATTAGGATCTATTGCCACGAATCAGCAAACAGTTGCATTTGGACCATAATGCAACGAAATAGAATCGTTGCATTAGGATGTGTTGCCACGATACTCTGGTTCATGGCGTTACAGCTTTATTGCCACGGAACACAATCGTTGCATTATGATCTTTTGCCACGAATCAGCAAACAGTTGTATTTGGATTGTAATGCAACAAAACAGAATCGTTGCATTAGGATGTGTTGCCATGATACTCTGGTTCATGGCGTTACAGCTTTATTGCCATGGAACACAATCGTTGCATTAGGATCTATTGCCACGAATCAGCAAACAGTTGCATTTGAACCGTAATGCAACGAAAAAGAATCGTTGCATTAGGATGTGTTGCCACGATACTTTGGTTCGTGGCGTTACAGCTTTATTGCCACGGAACACAATCGTTGCATTAGGATCTGTTGCCACGAATTACTAGTTTGTGGCGTTACAGCTTTATTGCCACGGAACACATTCGTTGCATTAGGATCTGTTGCCACGAATCAGCAAACAATTTTCGCGTTCTCCTCGGCGCAGTGCTGATCAATGATGTTCATTACTTTTTGCCTCCTGACGACTCAGTGCTGGACTAACAACGCTGATGATCCGTAACATACTCAACGATGTAAAACATCAGGTATTAACGCATCAACAAATATGAGGGGGAGAATACCAACGTGCAGATTTAAAAGTATGTTGCGGATCATCAGCGTCCTCAGTCTAGAAGCACGGTAGAATCGGCGTCGTGGCCGCTGCGAACTCGAGAACGGATGAGGAGAAGACTCATCGCCAACGGATCGAGGGGACGAAAGCTACACGACCTCTATGGGCAATGAGCCTTCCCCTCGATCCGTTCTCGAGGATCGCAGAAAATTTATTTCTGCTCGCCTAGGCCCAGAGCCGGGCCTGCCTTTAAGACCATCCGCAGTGGTTCATGGTAAAGCGGTGATGGGACGCGGAGCGGTTCCAATTGAATTCAAAGATGCGCATGCGGGATGCATAACCTATGCAGTACTGTAGGTGTAGTAAAAGTCACTAACATGTGGGCCCCATGGCCAGCCGGACCCACATGTCAGTGACTGTTACTGCACCTGCAGTACCGCAGGTGATTTCAACGCATGCGCTGCGCGCGTCTAAGGCGCCTTGGTGACTAGCGCGCACGTAAGCTCGGTGCGCCCGGTCGCATCAGCCGCCTGTACAAATGGCTACGGCTTGAACGAAGGACGAAACCTTATGCAGCAAACAACAATGTATAATACTTCCTCCGCCCCAACTCAACTCTATTTATGTTTTGGTCGAACTAATTACCTTTTACAAATGATTTATATGGAATTTATTAACTTCAATAACATGTAGTACTAGATTGTATATTATGGAAATATTTTTCATGGTGAATCTAAAAGTACAATTCTTGTATTGTTAAAACAGATCAAAATTGCGTAAATCTGAAAGATAGATTTGACGAAACCTAAGACTTCCCTTTGAAAAAGTTTTATACTTTACATTAGTTTTACATATGTAATATGCACATAGGATATATCACTAAATAGTTTTGCAAAAAAAAAACATGCAGGAGAAATATGTATATCGCACGTATATGCTACTACTACATAAATTAGGGGTGGGCAAATAAACCGAGACCGGAAAACCGAAACCGATAAAACCGAGACCGGAACTGAAAAGACCGAAATATCGGGTACTTTTCGGGTAGCAAATATAAATAACTGAAAAATAAATGTCGGGTTCGGACGGATGAATTCATTGTGGAGCTACATGTCACATACTTAATTATACTAAAAATCATCATCTTCGCTGTCGTCCCCCCATAATGGAGCTACATGACCATCATTGGTATATGTATCATCGTCGTCGCCGTCTTCATTTTCTGATGCAACTCCATCTACCTCAAACCGATCACCTGACGTTGTCATTATAAGAGTGGAAGCATCGCCGCTGGCTCCCTCAATGTCATTCCTAGCCCATGCGGTCGTATCCTCATTATTGATATCATGATTAAGCAGATCATCATGAAATGTCTCAGCCTCCATCGTCTCAGTCACATTATTTTCAGGGTCTCCAGGGGGCATGGCAAAAAGGTTTCGTGGCTTCGTTTTAACAATTGTAGCCCATTTAGGATGCTTCACACTTGGAACATAAAAAACTTGTTCTGCTTGGGTGGCTAGAATGTAAGGCTCATACTGGAATCGAAACAGAGTAGTGTCAACATCTATCATTCCGTATTGATCCTTTTTGTAGCCTCTGCTTTGGTTCTGACTGCTTCCAAAAGGCCGTTCAAACCATTCACACTGAAATAACAGAACCTCTTGATTTTTTTTTTCAAAATCAACAGCAATGATTTTCTTGATTACTCCAAACCAATCATGATCAGTGCCCCGAACAACAATACCACTATTTTGGGTCTGTAAATCTTTTTCCGCATCTGCAGTTCGAAAGAAGAAGCCATTGATGAATAACTGACTAAAAAAACATGCCCGACGATCAGGTCCTCTAGATAATGCATACAGATAATCGGTTGCTTTGCCTTCTTTGTGAAATGTCGTAATCTGTACACATTAGTATAACAGGGGTTATCGACGACAAACCAATTTCAGAACACATATTTGTTCAATATTTCATCAAAGTGCAAACTTGTATGTACTTACTCGTTTCTGAAACCAATCAACAAACTCATCTCTATGGCGTTTATCAACATCACGAGAATGAATCTTTTTCAGCTCTTCAATATGCTCACTGAAAAGGGTACAAAATTAAATTAGCCATCTACAATAAGCCATATATATAGTATACAACATCTGAGTTATACGTTATTACTTGATCCATGGAGCGGCCTCTTCAACGTTAGTAATAAGATAATGCCTGATGTTATGTAGTTCCACCATAGTAAGTTGGTCCCATTTATACCCTTTTTTAGAATTACCAACTTCTGTAAATATGTTATAATTATCAACAGAAGGTTCATTTGTAGCTGCAGCTTCATGACGTTCTGGTCTATTATGCTTGGTGCTGATGTTATTCAAAAACTGACTACAAAAATTCATACACTCTTCGGCAATATATCCCTCAGCTATAGAACCCTCCAGGTGAGCTTTGTTACGTACATACCTCTTCAATGTACCAAAGTACCTCTCAATTGGATACATCCATCTGTAAGAAACAGATCCACCCAACCTTGCTTCTTTGGCAAGATGGGTTGGAAGATGTACCATGATATCAAAGAAAGCGGGAGGAAACAACATCTCAAGCTTACAAATTGTTTCAGAAATTTTTTTGCTCATCTTGTCCAAATCTGGTTCCGCCAATTCTTTAGAACAAATTCCAGAAAAGAATGTGCTAAACTCAATTAAAGGTGCAACAACCTTTTCAGGCAATATGTTACGTATTGCAATAGGAAGGAGCTTCTGAAATATAATATGGCAGTCATGAGTTTTTAGACCCGATACCTTACATGCTTTTATATCCACACATCTCTTGATGTTTGAGGCATAACCATCGGGCACCTTCACATTCCCCAAAAACTTGCACAAGGTGGTCTTCTCATCTTTGCCCAAAGTATATAATGCTGGTGGGAATCGGTACTTGCTCTTTATGAACTTCGGATGTATATCTAGCCGTATACCCATATCCTTCATATCAAGACGAGCTTGTAGACTATCTTTTGTTTTACCATCCATAGCAAGCAATGTCCCCAATATGCTATCACAAATGTTTTTCTCAATGTGCATGACATCCAAATTATGCCTTATTAGCAATGTCTTCCAATAAGGGAGGTCAAAAAATATACTTTTCTTCTTCTAATTATGCCATCTATTTTCCTCGGTGTGCTTTCTCTTATTATTCGTCGGTCCAAAACTCACTTGATCAAAACACTCGTATTGTTGGAGTACTTCGTCACCAGAGAGTGATGTTGGAGCCTCTCTATTCTCTGCCTTGTTGTTGAAAGAACCTTTGTTTCGACGCCATCTGTGATCCTGAGGTAGGAAACGACGATGACCCATGTAACAATGCTTTCGTCCATATTTCAACTAGAAGGCGTCAGTGTTTATATGGCAGTATGGACATGCTAGCTTCCCTTTTGTGCTCCATCCACATAGCATTGCATATGCTGGAAAGTCATTTAATGTCCACAATAAAGAAGCTTGCATGACAAATGTCTCTTTCTTTAAACTGTCATATGTTTCAACACCATCAGACCATAATTTCAGTAGCTCATCAATCAAAGGCTGCAGATACACATCAATGTTGTTTCCAGGTGACTTTGGCCCAGGAATTATCATTGACATCACCCAATAAGACTGCTTCATACACAACCAAGGTGGTAGATTATAAGGGATTAGAATCACAGGTCATGTACTATAAGACACATTCATTACTCTAAAAGGATTGAAACCATCAGATGCTATCCCAAGTCTTATGTTGCGAGGATCAGATGAGAAACTTGGGTGAATGCTATCAAAATGCTTCCATGCTTTCGAATCGGCAGGATGGCGTAATATTCCATCATCAACACGACCTTCTTTGTGCCAGCGCATGTTTGATGCCGTTGATTCTCCCATATAAAACCTTTGTAGACGTGGAATAAGAGGGAAGTAACGCAGAACCTTGCATGCTACAAGCTTCTTCGATTTTCCACAAGGTAAAGCCTCTCTTGCATCCCCAACAGTACTATTTTTCCATCTTAATTCACCACATTTTGGGCAACTATTCAGCAAAGAATAGTCCTTCTGGAATAACACACAGTCATTGACACATGCATCGATCTTTTGGTAGTCCAGCCCGAGGTCACGGACAACCTTCTGAAGTTTATCAAGTGTATTAGGAATGCAGTGGCCCTTTGGAAGCGCAAATGAGAATAGTTCAAGTAACATCTCACAAGCTACTTTGCTCATACCAGTTAAACACTTTATCTGGTAGAACCTAACAATGTAGGATAATTGGGTCAGCTGCGAACAACCTGGATACAACTCCTTTTTGGCATCAGTTAATAAGTCATAGAATTTCTTTGCATCCCCAGTTGGCTCCTGCTGGTTTATAGCATTTTCTTGATCATCAACATCTGCTAAAGTACCACCATGATCAGTGCCTCTAAGTAGTCTGGACAACATATTTTGCATAGCACCATCATCAGAAATTATCTCCTCATTATTTGTTGATTCCTTAGCAATATTTTCCTGAACTCGTATTTCTCCATGGTGTATCCAACAAGTATAATCCAATAACATCCCATTTCTGAGCAGGTGTAAATGAACTCCCTTGCGTGTCTTGTGGCAAATATTACGACATCTCGTGCAAGTACAAGGCATAGTTCCTCCTTCACGAGTGCCCTGAAATGCAAAATTTAAAAATGACTTCATTCCATCCTGCCACTCCCTCGTATGCGTGTCTTTTCCCATCCATGTCTTATCTTCTGACATCGCTTCCTACAATTCAATCAGCCATCAGCCTATCCGTAAGAGGATAGATGTACAAGAACACATTATGTGAGCAATTGTACCTAGTTGTTGTTACTCCATGCGCTTCGGCTGGCGGATTCTCCTACAAGCGTGGCAGCCGGTGGATGCTCCTCCAAGCGTGGCGACCGGCGGTTGGTCCTCCAAGCTTGGCGGCCAGCGGATGCTCCTACAAGAGTGGCGGCCGGCGGATGCTCCTACAAGCATGGCGGCCAGCGGATGCTCCTCCAAGCATAGCGGCCGAAAAATGCTCCTCCAAGCATGGCGGCCGGCGGATGCTCCTCTAAGCATGGCGGCCGGCGAATGCTCCTCCAAGCGTGACGGCCCGCGGATGCTCCTACAAGCGTGGCGGCCGGCGGATGCTCCTACAATCGTGGCGGCCGGCGGATGCTCCTACAAGCGCGTTGCGGAGAGGGGGACGGCGTTGTGGGTCAAAGGGTACCGTAATAAAATATTTTTTTGTTTCTTATTTTCCTTATTCATTCGGTGTGACAAAAATTTCCCGCCGCGGGCAGACAGGCAGGCAGGACGAAAAAGCTGGGCCGCTTGTTATTTGTGGGCTGAAACTGCGCTTATTCACTTTATATTCAAGCTGGGCCTTCACACATTCATGATGCTTGCACAGAGCCGAAGGCCTCGAAAGGTCCGGTCCTATCACCGAATTTTCGTGAGATCCTCAAGGGACGCTGCTTCCGATGTTTGGCCTCTTCATCCTCGCCTTCTTAAATCCCCCCCCCCCCCCCTATTGCTTCCAGGCTCAAGTTCCTGACTAATTCCCATCCATGCTCCCGTGTGTTGCCTGAGAAGTCCTTTGCCTCTGTTGTCACAGCACCATGCCTCACAACCATGTTAGACGCGAGCAGGTACCTGCAGGCTCACCATCCCTGCACCCTCGTGAGGGGCAATGCATGGTGGTCAACAACTGCCTCATGACGATGGAGTTTATCCGTTTGCACCGCCAAGCAGCTGTTTTGGGACCCAGAGGAGGTCGCAGCGAGGCGACGCCCATGGAGATCACCCTGGCCATCCATCACCAACTTGAAATCCCGCATTGGGCTTTCACCGTGTCCACGTTTGGGGATGGTGAGTTCTTGGTGCGGTTCACCCGTGATGACTATCGGGAGCTCGCCATCGAGACGGCAATCATCTCCATGCCGGATGATAACCACTACTTCCGGCCATGGATCTTTGGCGTCAGTGTGCCGATCGTCGGGTGGTTCTTCCACGTGCAGGTTGTCATCGAGAACCTCCCTCTGCATGTCTGGTCTGCGGAGGGCATCAGACAGGTTCTGGGTGACGTCTTCCTCTTCGATCACTTCGATGCTTCCACTTACCACCGGGAGCGTGCTGACCTATGCACGGTCGTTCGGTGGATGAAAGACCCAAGCCTCCTGCCTCGGGCTGAAATGGCCACCTCCTTTGCAGGAAGTGATGGCCGGACTGGGAGTGACGGCGGGCCACTGGCGGAACCTTTCAACCATGCCGCAGTGGTCCGGCCTGGCGGCCTCACGACAGAGCTCATCATCCACCTGGATCACTACCTCGACTATATATACGCTGCCGGTGCACCCCAACTCCCCGGCCTCCTCGTCATCAGGCGACTCTTCTAACGGACACTCCTCGGTGTCCTCGAACTCTTCGGGGGACACCTTCCCGCGGCCGAAGAGATTCTACTGGCGGCGTGGGGAAGTGGATGAGGTGGATAAGCAGCTCTTTTAGTATGGCTACCAAAGTGACCTAGCTCATGTGTTACGTTTCCTATGGAAACTAAAAATCCTTTACAAATCCTATCCTTCAAAGGGAGCCTATGTTTGAGAGGATTATGACTGGATTAATTTCCGTGAAAAGATTTCCTATTTAACATTTTGGTTGTCCTTCCTTTTTTCAAACATTTTCTTCCTTGTATTGTCTTCACTTTTTTCTTTCCAGTCCTAGGTACCGGCCTGTTGCATTTTCCTATTACTACTACTTTACAAACCGCTTTGTGGGCCCTGCTGCGGGCGATCTCCTGGCAACTCCACCGGTTTGGGGACAAGGAGGGTTTTGGCGATCGGAAAATTCGAACTAATTTTGCACAGATAGTACATCCATGAACAAGAACACCAAGTACATTTAACTTAAAAACATTACTCCCTCCATCCCAAAATACTTGTCCCTTTCGATGGAGGGAGTATCTCCGTCCCAAAATACTTGTTGCTTTGGATGGAGGGAGTATATTACAAACACAAGAAAAGATAAACTACAACAAAAACCATGAAACGAAAAACTACAACTAAAAACATGAAACGAAAAACTACAACTAAAAACATGAAAAGAAAACACTTAAATACTACTCTACTCAGCCTCCACCTCCTCCTCCTCGGGTGGGTCCTCGGGCTCCTGACCCTCCTCTAGCGCCTCGGGCTCCGGCAGCGGAAGGTGACCCAGTCTCAAGGCCGCCGCCATGACGAGGTTGCGACAACCCATGACACCGAGCTCGGCCGCCATCGTCTCCCAAAGGGAGTCGAGACGAGAGGCCACGTGCGAGAGGCCAAAGACGTAGTGGCCCGTGGTGTCCATTCCAATACTTTGTGGAAGGGTACCGAGCCCAAGGCGTTCCATGGAGTGAGATGTATCTGTAAATACATCTCGGGCCATGTTGAACAGGAGGGTATCCTTCACGCGTAGCGGTGAGGGGGGTCCAGCTGCGGCCACTTACCGGCGGCAGGGTCCCTCGGCGGGCTCAGTGGCAGAGGGTTGCTCGAGCTCGAAAGCATTTGTTGTATACTAGCCGCGGCTAGGTTTTGTGGAGAGAAGAGAGGATGTTGGAACGGTTGTGCGGAAAAGACGATGACGCGGGTGACCATCTTATACTCCCTCCATCCCAAGTGAACTCTATTTTTAGGATTCAAACCGCAGATTAGTCAACACATAAACTTACCCTAACACCCTTCATCAATACATATCCTCCCACTTTCCATTCAATGCCAGCAAGTTGCTACGACAACAAAGGACAGTAGTTGAAAATGTGCGGAGCACACAGCTGACATGACCATACAATGAAAGTAAAGTTGAGCTGGGACAAAAAAAAATTGGCTGGAAATAACTGCCCACACACCACCATCCCTCTTTTCCGCGCGTACTAAAAATCACTGGGTGTCTCATCGTCTTCTCCGCGCGTACTAATAGAGAGTAGTAAGACGACACACCATCCTCTACTCCGCCACACACACCATCCTCTTCTCCGCACGTACTCTTCCTCTCCGTCGCGCGCGCCCTCATTGGTTCCCTTCGAAGCCCATGGAGTTCCCCTTGCCGCATGATATTGCGGTCCTGATCGCGGGGTGGGTCGCCGCAACCTCCACCTAGCCCATGGACGACCCCTCCAGTCTACGCGCCACCTGCAAGGCCATGCACGCGGCGTGCCGTGATCCAGCCGTGGGCAGGCGCGTGGCGCTGGAGTGGGAGAGCAGCTGGGAGTGCTTCCAACGGCACGGGAATGGGAGCTACGATGCCCTCGTGGTGCGCCTGGCCAACATGGGCAACCCTCATGCGTGCTACGTCATCGGGTTCGACCTCGTCTTCAACTACGGCCGCACGCAGGCGCAGCGGGGCACCCAGTTCCTTGCCCGGGCAGCCGTGAATGGCCACAAGGTGGCGTGCTACGTCCTCACCATGCTCCACTACGACGCCAACAGCGGGGACCGCAACACCCTCAAGTATATCCGGCAGGTCGAAGGCGAGGCCCACGTCGGAGACAACGCGGTCGGGTCCGTCGCGATGAAGAGGACCAACACGGAGTGCTGCCAGTGTCGGAATCAAGCCATGCAGAGGCTCGACGTTTTCGTGAGCTGGAGGTTTCTGCATAGGCCTCCTCCGGGACCACCGCTGGTGGCGCTGCCCGAAATTGACGATTACGTTTGCCGCTGCCCAACAGGGGGGAACCAGGGGCCTGCCCGCTGCGGCCGGCGAGGGTGGTACGAGTGGACCATCTTCTGTACTGAGAACTGTAAGATTGAGCACGAGTATGACCTGTTCCACCATAACGTGTTGTACTCTATGGGTTATATTCCCTCCATTCCCTTTTGGATGCGCTACCCCTAGTTCTCCCAACGCCAATGAAAAGTGAACAAATGGAGTACTGTATATAAAATAGACTTGTATAAGGCATGTTGATGTGTTTCTCCTATATATGCATGCTCGTCTCTAATAAATGTTGCACTTGTTGTGTTTCCCCTGTGCGCGCCCGTCTTTTGTTTAGCCCCGTTTGCATCAAAGAAACACAACATGACAAAACATGAAAAGAAAAAATATCAAAAAAAACAAGAGAAACACAACATCACAACTGGAGATGTTTTTCGATTCACGCACGAAGTGGGTTAAAGGTTAAAACTTGGCGTCGTTAAAGGAGATGTTTTTTGATAAAAGGAGAATTTTTCGATAATACACACACATTGTTCGTGAACATAAAAGCCATATTACATTAACATACTACCAACACATATATTACAAACAAGAGTAAAGAAAACATGGACAAAACCACGTAGAAACAAGAACAAAACTACTCCTAATCCTATTCTACTCGGAGGCCTCGTCCACCTCCGCCGCGCGCGCGCGCCGCGGCCGACGCATCCTCCGGCGGCTCCGCCTCCGCCTCCAACGGCGGGGCGACTCCTCTTCCGTCTCCACACCGAGCTTACAGGCGACGCTGTGCAGAATCTTCCAGCGGCCCTGTACCCCAGCAACCTCCGCGATCGTCTCATGGAGGGCGTCGAGACGAGCGGCCACAAAGCTTAACCCGAACAAGTAGTAGCTGGCGGAGTCCATGCTGGGGAGCTGGGGAATCCTCCCAAGACCTAGACGGCGACAAATGAGAGATGTATTGTTAAATACATCCCTCGACATTATGTCCAGCGCTCTTGCATGTTCGACGGCGGAGGACACATCGTCTTCGACATCTTTAATTCGACGCGTTAATTCGTCGATGCGGGCGGTAAAGAGGCGGACAGTCTCCTATAACCAGTCGGGCTGAGGAGATGCGGGTGCCGCCATCAGTTCCACCGGCATTATCGGCGGCGATGGAAATGGAGAAGGAGGTTCAGAGGACGTCGATGGCCTAGAGCGCTTCGGCGGGGGGCTACCCATTTGTGTGGCGTTGGAGGTGCAGAGAAAGAGCGAGGGGTGGTCGACGGTGGCAGGGGGAGAAGTTTGGAGGCTAGAATCTAAGGAGCGGTGCAGCGGAGAAGCAAGAGAACGGTGATCCTTTATAGCGGGTCGTCGTCTAATAGCGGGCGTGTGGTGAGGGGTCCCCGTCTCGACGTCGGTTTTTCACAGGTAGTTTTTAAGTTTATCTCAGCCGGGTTTTACTTACCAACCACCTAATAAGATATTTAATCAAGAATATTAATTAAGAAGAAGTAAATATCTTCACAGCCGGTTGGTACTTAATAACCGTCAAGGAAGATTTTTATCTCATACGTGTATTACTTACCAACCGCCTGAGATAATGCCCGATACTGTTCTTCAGTTTCCTTATCCCTTGCTTCTTTTTTATTTAGATTCCAATATAAATACTCAAACATGTTTAGATTCTGCAAATTGTGTCCAAATTGGATGATTCTTTCTTCTACATTTGTATAAAATCAACATCTATCGCATGAACAAAATATTTTAAAACTTGTATAGCTGACATTGTAATGTTTTGGTAAATATCAAATTAATTGCTACTCACATATTATTCACATTTGTGTATCGCATAAAAAAAAGATCCTTCACTCAAATTTGTTTGTGTGAACATATTTGTATCATTTATACATGTATGAATTTTGTTAATTTTTTTAAAAGCATTCCCACATGTCAAACTTCAAATTATCCATCATTCTAACTAAATGCTCCTATACATATGAGGCATTCATCAAATTATGAACACACATTGATTCAAAAAAATTTAAAAAAATCTGAAAAAAATCATAGAAGTTGGTATGATGAGTAAAAATGTCCATTGAAAAAATAAATGATAAAGGAATTATATTCATCAAGATAGAAAAATAAAAAATAGCATTTGTTGTATGTTTTTTATGTTCTGACCAATTTTAAAAGATTTATGAAGTGAAATTTAATGGTAACCTTTACTTATCAATAATATTACAAGAAAGTGGAATTTTGCCTTTTTAAAGGACCCACATTTAATCAAGAATATTAATTAAGAAGAAGTAAATATCTTCACAGACGGCTGGTACTTAATAACCGTATAAGAAGATGTTTATCTCAGTCGGATATTACTTACCAACCGCCTGAGATAATGCCCGATACTGTTCTTCAGTTTCCTTATCCCTTGCTTCTTTTTTATTTAGATTCCAATATAAATACTCAAACATGTTTAGATTCTGCAAATTATGTTCAAATTCGATGATTCTTTCTTCTACATTTGTATAAAATTAACATCTACCACCTGAACAAAATATTTTAATGACAAAGCCAATGTATTCATGACGAATTTCGACCTATTGCAACGATTTTTTTCGTCGCAATAAACCGGAATCCTGGTAGTGAAAGCTAGTACAACCTAGCGCCAGAGCTTACCAAATCTAGTACAACCTAGCGCCGGAGCTAGAAAAACATGTCTGAGCTAACCAACATAAGTCAGACCTATCAAAATATATCGAAGCTTAACAAAGACATGCCGAAGCTATCAAAGACATGTCGGTGCTAAAGACAAAGCTCACCGGAGCTACCCAAAAACATGTTGGACCTTGACAAAGAAAGTCAGACCTATTGTCGGACCTTGCAGAAGCTCAGAGCTAGAGTTGGACTTTGCTAAAAAGGAGTTTTAGCAGAATTTCAGAACTTTTATCATCAAAGCCAATGTATTCACTACAAGCCAATGTATTAAGCACACATAGGTCTCACAATCTCCCCCTTGATGAATGCATTAGCAACACCACTTAAAATCCGAACATATGCTTATTCACATTAAAAGTTTTGAAAACAATTTATCCCCCTTTGTAAAATAGAAATACTATGAGAATAAAAAGAAATTCTTTCTCTAAGAAGAATCATGCGAAAACAATTGTGAATATGTGCAATGTGTAATCAATTTCTCCCCCTTGCATACTTATCTTTAAAAATTCACATATTATCTCTCCCCCTTTGACAATATTTTCAACAAGGTTCAAAATAGAAATTTCAAATGTTATGAGCATATTATAACATATACATATAAACAAAGCTCATTGAAGTCATACTATCAAGTAACTTACACTATCATATCAATGAGATACATAAAGTAGTGTAAGCCATGCTAGAGATCAAATGTAATTTTCAATTTAAGCATGTCATGATCTCACAAACTTAACTATTTCAAAACCTGAAGGCATGACACTTGTTGCTGCAATTTTATATTCCTTTAAGCACAATTTTTTGACCATAAGACATTTGCAAGAGATTATATGCGCATCTGCCTTATTCTAACCAATCAAGCCAAGTCTATGTCATTTGACAATCAGAAGCTTAAGGACAAGGTTTTAGTCATACACATCTTCTTCCAAGTTCATATCTAAGTGCAATGATAAGCCATCTCAAAAGAAGAAGTGCGATGCATGCATATTCTCTTGATCTTTTTTCAATTTATATTTGTTCATAAAAACTCAACATGTGAGTTGATTACTTGATTAGTTCTTTATGATTAAAAGCACTTGTGAGCATGCAACAAGTTCAAAATAGCAAGAAAGTTCGACCATGACCATATTTAGTGTAAGTAATTATTCCAATTACTAGACATGGCATAAACTACAAAATGTATAACACGAGTAATGTAGTAAGAACTTTCAGCATGTAAAAGGAATTACAAAGTCATATATGTATGAAATACTATGCTCATATTATTTTAGTTTCAGATTCACACATAAACTTCTTAAGTTTCAAAACTCCCCCTCAATGTAAGCCATGAGGATGCATAACCCCTATTTCACTACGAATATAACAAAAGAGACTGAAATCCAAAGGTTTTGTAAAAATGTCAGCCAATTGTTGTTCGGTATCTATATGGTGAAGCGCAATGTTTCATTTTTTAACATTATCACGGAGAAAGTGATACCTAATATCAATTTGCTTAGTTCTAGAATGTTGCACGGGTTTTTTAGCAATGCAAATAGCACTAGTGTTGTCACAAAACAGTGGAACACTATCTAGATCAACCCCATAGTCCTTAAGTGTTTGAAAAATCCAAAGAATTTGTGAACAAGTGCTAGCAGCAACTACATATTTAGATTCGATGGTGGATTGTGCAACTGAACTTTGTTTTCTAGAGGACCAAGCAACAAGTGAATTACCAAGAAAATGACAAGCACCCTAAGTACTTTTCCTACCAATCCTACAACCCCCAAAATCAGCGTCGGAAAAAGCTTTCAAAGTAATGGTTGAGGAAGAAGAAAGAAAAATGCCAAATTCTTGAGTTCCATGTAAGTACCTGAGAATCTATTTGACGGCTTGACGATGTGAAGCATGTGGGGAAGCTTGAAACCGTGCACAAAGACATACGCTGAATTGTATGCCCGTTCTTGATGCCGTGAGGTACAAAAGTGATCCGATCATGCTTCTATATTCTTTTTGATCCACGGGATCACCATCTTCATCAAGTTCAAGTGTTGTTGCTGTTATCATTGGTGTCCGAAGAGACTTTCTTTTGTCCATGTTGTAGAGCCCTAGAAGGTCTTTTGTATACTTCATTTGATGCACAAAGGTACCCTCCCTGGTTTGCTTGATTTGCAGCCCCAAAAAGTACGTGAGTTCTCCTATCATACTCATCTCAAATTCTGAACTCATCATAGCTAAAAACTTGGACACAAGATCATGATAAGCACAACCAAAGATAATATCATCCACATACACTTGAACGAATAATGAGTCATTGCCATGCTTAAGCACAAAACGAGTTTTATCAACCTTGCCCATGGTAAACACCTTTTCAAGTAAGAAAGTTTTTAACCCATCATACCATGCTCTAGGGGATTGTTTGAGACCGTATAAAGCTTTGGACAGTTTGTAAACATGATTAGGAAAATCTGGATTTTCAAAACCAGGTGGTTGCTTAACATAAACCTCCTCATCTATGTAGCCATTAAGGAAAGCACTTTTAACATCCATTTGATATAACTTGAAACCTTTAGATGCAGCAAATGCCAACAAAATTCTTATGGCTTCTAATATAGCAACAGGAGCAAAAGTTTCATCAAAATCTAGACCTTCTACTTGAATGAAACCTTGATCAACCAACCTAGCCTTATTCCTAACCACAACCCCATACTCACTTTGTTTATTTTTAAACACCCATTTAGTTCCAATTAAAGTGTGATTTTGAGTTGGAGGTACAAGTTTCCAAACATTAGTTCTTTCAAAATTTTCTAACTCTTCTTGCATGGCAATAATCCAAGATTCATTAGTGAGTGCGTGTGATATATCTTTGGATTCAAAAGAAGCAACAAAAGCAGAATGAGTATTAGAGTTTGGATCGAAAAACCTGGACCGTGTGACTCGTTCGTGCAAGCTTCCAATAATTTATTGTGGAGGATGACTTTTGAGAACCCGGAGGGAAGTGGACACTTCATAAGCTTCTTCTTCTTCATGTTCATCACAAATCGATGAGCTTGTGACTTGAGGATGATCTGGACGAGCAATGGTGATCGTCGGTGCTGGCTGTGAATCAAAATTAAGAGCTGGAACAATGTCATTAGCTGCTAAATTTTCGGGCAGCAGCACCACTTCTTCCTCATCTTCAACGAAAATGCCCCCCTGCAGATATGGATCCGAACCTGCAATGTTTGAGCTAGTACCTGTGCTAGCTTAATCAAAAGAAACCTCACAAGTCTCCACAATTTTGTTAGTGTCAAGTAAAAGCACACGGTAGCCTCTAGTATGAGATGGATAACCAAGGAACATGCTATCAGTGGATCTAGGTTCAAATTTATCAATATTACCATGTTTCTTAACAAAGCATTTGCAACCAAAATCCCGAAAGTGTGTGACACTAGGCCTATGTCCAAACCGGAGCTCATATGGTGTTTTACCTAGCTTAGCACACAAGAAAACACGATTTGAGACATAACAAGTGATTGCAATCGCATCAGCCCAAAATTTCCTAGGAATTTGATATTCATCAAGCATAGTCCTAGCCATCTCAACTAAGGTTCTGTTCTTTCTTTCTTTCTACAACACCGTTTTGTTGAGGTACATATGGTGAAGAAAATTGATGATCTATTCTATTTTCAGTACAAAAAATGATCAAAAGATTGATTTTTAAATTCAGTTCCGTTATCACTTCTAATTGCTTTTAAAGATTTTGGGTGATCAATTGATACTCTAAGAAATAAAGTTCTAAAGTGACTAAAAGATTCATTCTTAGATGCCATAAAGTAAACCGAAGAGTATCTAGAATAATCATCAACAATCACAAGAACATACAATTTACCTCCAAAGGATTGAACACGTGAAGGTCCTACGGTGTCAAGGTGCAAAAGTTGGCACGGTTCAATTGTCATGATCATTGTGACAGGAGTATAAGAACCTGCAACCATCTTAGCATGTCTACAAGAAGAGCACACAATTTCTTTGTCCCCTTTAAGCTTAGGCAGCCCACGTATGCGATCAAGAGCACTAACACGTGTTAGGTGATCAAAGCCCATGTGACCAAGTCTACGATGCCAAAAATATAAGTCCTTTGAATCATTAGCAACTAGACACCTATGCTTAGAGGAAGACATATCAAAATCATCTTTAAAAACTCTTCCAAACCGAGACATGTTAAAAATAAGCTCACTATTTGAACTTACAACTTTGCAGCAGTTTTTATTGAAAATAATTTCCAGATTTTCATCTAGCAGTTGTGAAATAGAAAGGAAGTTGTATTTCAAATTTTTAACAAGTGCCACATCCTTAAAAGTGTAGTGATCATTTACTCTAACCGAACTCTTAGAAATTATAGGAGTTGAAGAATTATCGACAAAAGTATCATTCTCTACACGTGACACAAAAGAGAGGGAGGAGAACCATTCTTTGTTACCGGTCATGTGGCGTGAGCAACCTGAATCCACAATCCAAATGTTCTCCTTCCTCAAGTGTGTAACCTACACAGAAGCACAATACGTCGATGACTCAATAATGGGGTTAGTCAAAAGGCATTTAGGAATCCAGTACTGAGTCACACGACGTGCACCAGGAAAAACACGCGAAAGCTGAGATAAAACAGCAGGTTTATGAGTCAAAGTTTGAGATTTTTTATTCTTAACTACTGACCTATAAGGTGTTACTTGTGTATCACAAAATTTAGTAGCTCCGGAGCCAAAAACAGAAGGTCCGGAGGTAAACTTTGAATGTTTTTGACTCATAATAGCAGGTTGCATGTTCCTGACATACGATTTAGTATGTGCAACAAATTTTGCATGAAAATTATGAGATCTAGCAATCATTCTTTCCTTTTTCTGTTGTTTAGCTAGTCTATAACAAAAATCTATGACATGACCATCTCTACCATAGTAGGTACAATGAAATTTAACTTTGTGTTCATGTCTAGACGAGCAAGCAACATTTTTATTTGAAACCGAATGAGACAACACTCCTGCAGATTTGAAAACCACTTCTTTTTGTTTTGGAACTGTTTGAATCAAACCACTTCCTAATAACTTTACAATTTTAGGTGGATGTGCCTTAACATGAGCATGAGGATCAAAACCTAAACCAGTTCTATCATTGCAAGACTTGGAAGAACTCAGCAGCAAGTTTAGGTTCTTATTCCCATTACAAAACCGATCTAACGTCCTATGCATATTATCAAGTTTATTGGACAAATCAAGGCAATTTTTACATGAAGTTTTTCCTTTTAATTTGCAACTGGAACAATATTTAACTTCATGAGAATGTAAAGTATTGTTCAATATAGAAATTTCATTCTTGTAGTTTCTTATCAAGATCATCACAAGTAGAACAATGCAAATCAATTGTAGAACAGGTAGCATATTTCAAGTTTTTATCATTAAGTGCAGCAAGCTCTCTGTTCTTTTCTATTTCTAACTCAAGTTTATCAAGTGTGGAGGTGTGCGCACTTCTTAATGAGGACAATTGTTCATATATTAAATCACATGAGGAACAAGAATCATCACTAGAAATCAAGGATTTTAAACGATTAATTTCAGATTCTAGTGACTTAATTTTAACAACATTTTCCCTAAACTTTTTGTCTTTTTTCTTAACTATCACAGTGGCACGAGAAATAGCATCACACATTTCTTCGCAAGTAGGACATACCTCTTCATTGTCGCTGTTGTGTTCAGCCTCCTCCATACTTGATCCTGACTTGCCCACCATGAAGCACAAGTTTGCCAAATCATATTCATCTTCGTCAATTCCGATGTCCACATCGCTTGAACCAAGTTCCTGGAGTGCGGAGATAAAACTGTTCACCAGTTGGCGACCTGTAAAGCCCTTCTTCTTCTTCTTCTTCTCATTTGTTGAGGAGTGCTTCATCATTGATTGTTTTTCTTCTCGGGAAGTAGAACCTAAAAGGTTAGGACAATCTGTACGAAAGTGTCCTGTCTTACCACATTCAAAGCATCGTTGAGGTCCGGAGCTTCCTTTCCTTCTAGTTATCATATTTTGCAATGCTTTTGAGAACCTAGTAGAGAGAAGTTCTAGCTCCTCCCCTGGAAGCTCCTCAATCTGTTCAAGGGTTAGAGAGGACAACAAAGCAAGTGTACCACAAGATGAAGATTGACCGGAGCTACACATGTCACGTTGAGAAACAAAAGCAATAGACTTGTTGGGGTTTTTACGTGATATTATGTCAATTTCATGAGTTTTTAACTTGGAATATAGCACATCTAAAGTAAGTGTACTCATGACAGTAGATTCACGAATGGATGTAACTTTCATCTCCCAAATTGATATGTCTAATGCACTTAACAATTGCCTAGCATTTTTAGCATCTAAAAAATTAACATTGACGCTACGCAAGTTGCTGAGAATGTTATTAAAGCGAGCAAAGAGATCATTAATGGACTCACCGGGTTGCATCTCGAAGAGCATGCATTCTTTCTTAAACATATCTTGCCTTACCTCCTTGATCGTGTTGGATCCTTCGTGGTAGTCACAAAGTGCTTTCCACACATCGTATGCAGATCGGAGGTGTGCAACACGGTCGAAGTCGCTTTGAGTTAATCCTTGTATGATCGAGTTTCGAGCCTTATTATTGTTGTCGACATCACTCAGATTTGTTGTTGTAACTTGATAGTTTGACGGCACTTCATAAGGCTTGTACACCTTCTCCCATATTACAAAGCCTTACACCTGGATGAAAGCCTCCATGCCTGCCTTCCAAACCTGAAAATCAATACCAGCAAACACAAAAGGTTTGACGGAGTATTTCTCCATGATGATTAGTCAAAAAAACGTGCAAATCACAATGATTAGAGCACCGTGGCTCTGATACCAATTGTAGGATCGAAGAGCACATGGAAAGCTACCAGAGGGGGGTGAATGAAAGATTTAAACTTTTTCAGCGGAAGCAATGAAAACCCCTCGACAGAAAAACGATCTGATTAATAAATCGTGTGTGAGACAAATCTAAACGTGTTTCACCGTGACAAAAGTGATATATATCAGAGAGAATCAAGTCACGAAGACGACATAACAAGAATCACTCAAATCCGCCGAGAGAAACTCGAGTTACGATTGAAAGATCGAACAAAGGTCAATCTGTCCTACCCAAGAAACAAAGTTCTGGAACGCTGGAAAGAAACTCGTGTAGATCAGAAACAACAAATCCAATGACCGTGAAATTTTGACAGATGATAGATAATTAAGTTTTGAAGAAAACCCAAAAAGAATCACGTCAATTGGATCTGTAAAACTCGAGTTATGATAAAACCACCAAAACAAGGTAGTGTTGTGCAGAAACTCGACGAGAAAAACTTGTCTGGAGCAAGTCGGACAAACAAGGCACAAAAGTTCCTTTCAACTACGAATTTTATTCAATAGAACACAAGAGGAACAGCACCAAAGTCATCTTACACGAGATCTGACCTTTGTTTCTTATATAACCAGCCCTTAGACCAACCCAATCTCAACCATGACTCTAATCCTACTCAGATCACGAATCGAAACTTTCCATAACTACTTAGGACTCTTCTATACGCAAATAGAAGCAATCTTAAGACTTCTAAACATCTTAGGAATGTATCCCATATTACTAAAACAACTCAAATTCGTGACCCACACGAAATCCTAACATAACCAACTCAAAAATTTCCATATTTGAGTCAAACCCGACTCAACATCATCCTAAGTCCATAACCTAGTCGGTTGGACCTTTCCAACCAATTCTTTACGTCCACATCTCTTCATCACGTCTCGGAACCATGCAGCCACATCCATGCACTCCTTGCACACGTGCAAACATCTTCCAACGACGTCCAGTAACCTTCATATGCACTGCCCTTGGTTCAATCATCCTACGCGACCTCCTGACCCGTTCAACCACAATTCCTCCTGAAATTGGTTGTTGGAACCTCATATCCTCCCTGAGACTAGTCCAAAGGATCCTGTCACCAGCCATGAATTGAACTCAAGCAACACCTGCAAATGAATAAACAACCAATCCGTACGAGCCCAAGTCCATGACTTGACTCAAGTTAGTTCCAAACACAACACCTTACGTGAGCACCTCACATAAGCATGTTGCAAAGAATAGCAAAACGATATCAGCCATATCAACCAAAACACACCAAAAACATAGTAAAAGAATACTAAGCAAACTTTCCAACAATGTAAACCAAGTTCAAAACAATTCACAGTAAAAGCAGGAACATTGCGATCAAGCTCCGAACCTTGCCAAAACTAACTGGAGCTTGAGCCGGAGCTTACCAAAGCTAGTACAACCTAGTGCCAGAGCTTACCAAATCTAGTACAACCTAGCCCCGGAGCTAGAAAAACATGTCGGAGCTAACCAACATAAGTAAGACCTAGCAAAATATATCGGAGCTTAACAAAGACATGCCGGAGCTATTAAAGACATGTCGGAGCTAAAGACAAAGCTCACCAGAGCTACCCAAAAACATGTTGGACCTTGACAAAGCAAGTCGGACCTATTGTCGGACCTTGCAGAAGCTTGGAGCTAGATTCGACTTTGCTAAAAAGGTGTTTTAGCAGAATTTCAGAACTTTTATCATCAAAGCTAATGTATTCACTACAAGCCAATGTATTCAGCACACATAGGTCTCACAAAGTGCAAGAGAGGTCCACCTTTCAAAGTTGAAGACCTCCATAGGCCTCATGTGTCAAACAACACTGGACCCACCTCCTACATAGGGGAGCTCCAACGCTGCCACGTGTAACACAAGACCAGAGCCAAACCCCCTACATAGGGCGCTCCATACTTGACACGTGTACAGTGACCCCGGACCTAACCCTCAGTAGAAGGAAGCTCCGGTGCCTCCACATATATAGCAGCTTCGGACCTACCTCCCCGCAAGGGAAAGGTCCGGAGCCGCCACGTATCAAGCCTCCGAACCTATGCCACCGACGGGAATACAGACGGATCTCCAACGGCATAAGCATTCAAAAGACTTTTATTGCTACAATTACAAGACCTAATTATGTGCCATTAATACACTATTAATGGCACACGATCAGAAGACCCTTGATACTGGTAACGCCACCATTAAGGGGCGTGATCACGTTATTAGGGTGCTTAAACATACTTAATTGTGTATTAGGCAAGAATAACCATCGGGGCTACATGTCAGGCCAGGCATGTGACGCCCACTTCCGAAAATGAATCAAGCTAACACATATGTGTGCCCAGGATGTTCAACACACATACACGAGTGATTCACAAATGATAAACAGATAATTACCACAGCTCAAATTATTAAATAAGTGCTCTTATTACATAATTCATTATATCCTCGAATACAAGCTCTAATGAATATTAATGATAAGTTCAACTAATGCAGCGGAAATAAACTAATTAAACAACTAAGCAAACTAAGAAAAAGGGATAGCGCAACTCCATGCAACACCACAGGCAAGCTGACGGTAGACACGGCCTAGAACTCCGCATTATCGCCATTAAACTCATAATCCTGTCCTGCAACTGTTGGGGTGGGGGGATTGCAAGAGTGAGTACATGTCGTACTCAGCAAGTGTGGAAAGTATGACATGTGGCTGATTCAAATGACGAATATAATAATGACTAAGTGCTGAAAAGTACAGTAAAACATTTGAAAAGCAATATATTATATGTATGTGAAGTAATCCCATCATAAATCATGTAACCATAATAATACCAGTCCGTAATCCACCATTACCAATAACCATAATCAATGTCATAAACCATAATTCCATCTCATAACCGTAACCATAATCATAATATCAACCATAACCATTGCCAAACCATAACCATTACCAGACCATAACCATCTCAAATCCCAATTTCCCTCTAATCATGGAAGTTGTCCAGGTGCTCATAACCGGGAGCACGGCTATCATGATAGTTTTAGTTAACTCTGCAGAGTTTGTACCTCTTTACCCACGTGTTCGTGATTTCATCACCTTTCGGCGACTAAGAATCTCCCTTATGCCCATGACCCGTCAGTCATATTACACACTTCCGTTGGTGTGTGGCCAAGAGATCACAAAATAGCCTTTACAAAGGGATTACTAGCCTATTTAGACCCCACTGAGGTTTCACCGGTGGCGATGTCTCCCGCAGAGCACATCTTCAACCAAGGGCCCCCTCTTGAGCCATTCGGATCCCAGGGTAGTCCCACCAATCATCAACAAACCCAATCCGACTACCCCTTCCCCGAGCATCCACAATGGTCCAAACAGCACTAGCAAAGCCCTAATTAATCAGCTATGCCGCACCCATAACTTGGCCTCGTGGTGGCACTGTAGTCCTGGCTTATTCTCGCATGAACTGGTCCTTAGATCTAAAGCAAGCAAACCATTATAACATCCAACCCATCCACATACCAGGCTTGCTTAGATCACCCATCGTATTGACCAGTTCACATTAACCAGAATATCATTGATGCATAATTAAATGTGTAGTGTTGGTTTTTCCATCCCAATTAATTAAGCAAAGCAAAAAGGTAAAAACCCTTCCCGACTCTCTACCATAAATTCCAGGTGACAAGGGTGGTTTAGCAAGTCTAGTAAACTTCCTACCATAGGATTCCCATCAATTTGACACAAGCATGCAGTTTGCAAACAAAACATTTATTTTAAAAACAGGATCAATATGCTTCAAGGACACTTGCCTTGCTCCGGTGGATAGGGTTGCTCAACCGCTTCGAAATCTTGATTCTGAAAATCCTCGTACACGATCTCTTGAGCACTTCCCTCTACTCGTGATTACACATACAAGAATATACATACAAATCAACATGATGCACACACATTAATCAACATGCGATGATATCCATGCATGCAAAGTACAATAATTGATTAACTACGGTTGTTTATTAATTAGATGCAACTAGTTCATACGTGTTCATATGAGTTTACGGGGGTCTTAGCGTGGATTAATGCTGCTGGGAATAATATTATGGTGCAACTAAAATCAATTTATGTCTAATAGATTCAATATGGTCGCTGAAAATCGCATCGGGAACAAATCCTACCGTAGATCTGACAGCTTGACGGTCGCGGGATGGGGACAATGCGTAGACGAAGTGGACGGCGCAAGGTCCTCCGGCGGCTAGGGTTTTTCCGGCGTCTAGGGCCGTCGCATGCGGTGCTGAAACGCAGGCGCATCGCTCGGCGCGCGTGCGCGAAAATCGGCGCGGGAGGGCGAGCGGCACGGGGGCCAAGGCGGGGCGCTGCACGCGCGCGAATCCGGAGGCGGGCGAGCGGGGCCCAGGGGGCATGGCGCGCGCGGGGTGGCGGGAAGCGGGAGGCGGGAGCGGCGGGAGTCGGGCGTGGGGTCGGCCGTGCGGCGCGGGGCTGGGTGCCTCGGGCGCGTGCCCAGCGGCAGGCGGCAGGCTGCAGGCGGGGCCCGCGGGAGCGGCGCGCGGGGCGCGTGGGCGTGGGGGCCGAGGCAGGCCGCGGTCGGCTCGGCCGCCTGGCTGCCCGGCGGGTTTTCTTTTTTTCTTTTTTTTTGATTATTATTACAATATATTTTATTATTTATATTTTATTTATTTTATTTATCTTATTAATTTTATTTAATATATATATATTTATTATTATATATAATTTATTTATATATATCTCTTTTTTTATATATATTATTATTTTATTATTGATATTTATTCTCAAATACATGTTTTAGGCTATAATTATTAATTTCTATTTCTTCTTTTGCTACACTATATATGTATATTTTATCTTTTCTTTTATTCTATTACTATTTAATGCATGATCTTGTATGCAATGCAGAATGCAAAAATTGAGGGTGTTACAAACCTACCCCCCTTAAAGTGAATCTCGCCCTCGAGATTCGACAACGTGGAGAAAAGATGCGGGAATTCTGCCTTCAGTTCTTCTTCACGTTCCCACGTAGCTTCGGCTTCTGTATGGTGTTTCCATTGCACTTTGCACCAACGGATCCTCTTATTTCTCGTGACTCTTTCCTTCACGTCCAAGATCTGGATAGGTTGCTCGACATAAGACAAATCTTCCTGAAGTTCTAATTCGTCCATCGGCACTTGTTCTTCTGGCACCCTGAGACACTTCTTGAGTTGAGACACGTGAAACACGTCGTGTACGTCTGAAAGGTGAGCTGGCATCTCCAACTTATATGCTACTTCTCCTCTTTTGTCCAAAATCTTGAATGGTCCAATATAGCGAGGTGAGAGCTTTCCTCTTATATTAAACCTCTTATGACCTCTCATAGGTGACACCTTGAGGTAAACAAAATCTCCTATTTCAAAGGCTAATTTCCTTCTCCTATTGTCCGCATAGCCCTTTTGTCTTGATTGGGCAGCCCTCAAGTTTTCACGAATTATTTGGACTTGCTTTTCGGCTTCTTGCAACACATCCGGACCAAATACTTGAGTTTCTCCTGCCTCATTCCAGAATAAAGGTGTCCTACACTTCCTCCCATAAAGTGCTTCATATGGTGACATTTTCAAGCTTGCTTGGTAACTATTGTTGTATGAAAATTCTGCGTATGGCAAGCTTTTATCCCAACTTTTCCCATGCTTTAATGCACAAGCTCTTAACATGTCCTCCAAAATCTGATTTGCCCTCTCGGTTTGTCCGTCCGTTTGAGGATGATATGCTGAACTAAAATTCAACCTTGTTCCCAAAGCTTCATGCAATTTTTGCCAAAATCTGGAGGTAAATTGAGAACCTCTATCCGAGACTATCTTCTTCGGGACTCCATGTCGACACACAATATGCTCCATGTATATTTCGTCCAATTGTGCAGCTGTATACTTGGTCTTCACAGGGACAAAATGAGCTGACTTGGTTAAGCGATCCACAATTACCCAAATTGAGTCATACCCGGACTGAGTACGGGGTAACCCAACTATGAAGTCCATTCCAATTTCTTCCCACTTCCATTCTGGAATCTTCAACGGTTGCAATAATCCGGCTGGCCTTTGATGTTCTGCCTTGACTCGTTGGCACACATCACACAGTGCTACGTATTCAGCTATGTCCTTCTTCATGCTATTCCACCAATAGCAAGTCTTCAAGTCTTTGTACATCTTCGTACAACCAGGGTGAATTGAGTATGGCGAGTCATGTGCCTCCTTTAATATTGTTTCTCGAATATGCTTTACATTAGGCACAACAATTCTCTTTCCAAGCCATAAGGTACCATGTTCGTCTTCATCAAATCTGAATTCTCTCCCTTCTTCGATTCTTTCCTTGATTTCTTTGATCTCCTCATCCGTGGTTTGTGCTTCTCGAATTTCTTGCTCCAAGGTTGGGTTTAACTCCATCATCTCCATCTCATTTACAAATCCGAGGTTCAACCGTTCAAACTCCTTGCATAACTCGGACGGCAACTCTCGAACTGTAAGTTGATGGCTTACTCCTTTCCGACTCAAAGCATCGGCCACTACATTGGCTTTTCCCGGATGATAGTTGATTCCCACATCATAATCCTTGATAAGCTCCAACCATCTTCGTTGCCTCAAATTCAGATCTATCTGTGTGAAAATATACTTAAGACTCTTGTGATCCGTATAAATTTCACACCTATGTCCAAGAATATAGTGTCTCCAAATTTTCAATGCATGTACCACGGCTGCAAGTTCTAAATCATGTGTTGGGTAATTCTGCTCATGTTTCTTCAATTGTCTTGACGCATAGGCGACCACTTGTCCTTCTTGCATCAATACACATCCAAGTCCTTGTCTTGATGCATCACAATAGATGTCGAAACTCTTGCTTACATCCGGTAATACTAACACCGGCGCGGTTGTCAACCTTTTCTTTAACTCCTCAAAGCTATCCTGACAAGCTTGAGTCCATCGGAATGCCTTCCCTTTCATGAGTAATTCGGTCATAGGCTTGGCTATTTTGGAGAAATCCTTGATGAATCGCCGGTAATATCCAGCCATTCCAAGGAAACTCCGGATTTCCTTGACATTCTGCGGTGGTTCCCACTTCAACACATCCCTCACTTTACCGGGGTCAACCGATACTCCTCCTCCGAAAATAATATGGCCTAAGAAGGAAACTTCCCGTAACCAGAATTGACATTTACTAAACTTGGCATACAATTGGTGCTCCCTCAATTTCTGCAGCGTAAGCTTCAAGTGTTCCTCGTGTTCCTTCTCATCCTTCGAGTAGATCATAATATCATCGATGAACACCACAACGAACTTGTCCAAGTACTCCATGAAGACTTTATTCATGAGGTACATAAAGTAGGCAGGCGCATTTGTCAATCCAAAAGACATCACGGTGTACTCATAAGATCCATACCGTGTCCTGAAAGCTGTCTTGGGTATGTCCGACGGTCTAATCTTCATTTGAAAGTATCCCGACCTCAAATCAATCTTGGAAAACACACATGCGCCTTTCATCTGATCAAACAAATCCTCTATGCGGGGCAAGGTGTACTTGTTCTTGATGGTCACCTTGTTGAGAGCTCGGTAATCCATACACATCCTTTGTGTTCCATCCTTCTTGTCCACAAATAGAACAGGCGCTCCCCAAGGTGAAGAGCTAGGGCGAATAAAACCCTTCTCTAGTTGTTCTTGAATCTGCTTCTTGAGCTCTGCTAATTCCTTAGGAGGCATCCTATACGGCCTCTTAGCTATAGGTGCAGTTCCAGGTATTAAATCAATAACGAACTCAATATCTCGATCGGGTGGCATACCTGGCAACTCTTCCGGAAACACATCCAAAAATTCACACACTACCGGAATCTCCTCAATTGCGGCACCGTCCACATGGTTCAGCTCCAATTGCTTCGGTGCGGTTTGATATGCTTCAAATTTTACGGTGATCCCTTCCTCATTGGTCAACTTCACTGTCTTCGTGGCACACTCAATAACTCCATTGTGCATCCAGTCCATACCAAGTATAATGTCCAATCCTTGAGAATCCAAAACAATGAGGTTGGCGGAGAAGTCTACCCCCTTATTCTAAGGATTACTTTTGGACATACTATATTTGTCCTCATATCTCCTCCAGGAGACTTAACCAACAGAGTAAACTTCATATGAGAGATAGGCAAACTATACTTGGCAACATACTTCGATACAATGAATGAATGCGATGCTCCAGAATCAAATAACATAGTCGTGGGATTGGAGTTGGCGAGAAACATACCAATGACCACGTCATCCGCTTGTTGAGTATCCTCCGTAGAGACATGGTTCACGTTGCCACGAGCAAAATTCTGCTGTCCACAGCTTCCTTGTGGCTGTCCTCCATTGGGTCTTGGGTTTTGCCTCAGCGCATTGCTTCCTTGACCAAGGCCTGACTTAGGACATTGATGCGCAAAGTGTCCAGCTTCTCCACAAGTATAACACTTCTTAACCCCACCAGAATTGTTGGGACGGGCTTGGTTTTGAGCATCTGCAGCAGAAAAATTAGCACGAGGCTCATAAGGCATTGGAGGCCTAGGTGCTTGCATAACAGGGCGCTGCTGCACAAACTGAGTTGGGCGTGGTGCATAACCAGGGCGCTGAGCAGGAATAGAGGAGCTATAATGAGGCGCATTGGGCGGCGCAAAGTGAGGGCGCACGTTACTTCCTTGTTGCTGTCCCTGGTGTGGCGCCTTCCTCTTGTTGTCTTGTTCCATCTCACGGATCTTGTTCTCAACCACAATTGCTTTGTCCACAAGCTTCTGAAA
This sequence comes from Tuctoria greenei, assembly GCA_036927565.1. Classification (NCBI taxonomy): domain Eukaryota; kingdom Viridiplantae; phylum Streptophyta; class Magnoliopsida; order Poales; family Poaceae; genus Tuctoria; species Tuctoria greenei. Next base: position 12,886,000 of record JAYESD010000001.1, on the reverse strand, counting down.
ATTGGCATAATCGCAGTTGAGTAGTTGCACTTGGATCTCATTGTTCAAGCCTCTCATGAACAAGTATTGCTTCTGGCTGTCCCAACTAACATCCTCAGGCGCATATCTTGAGAGTTGAGTGAACTTATTGAGATATTCACTCACGCTTGATCTTCCTTGCCTTAAGTTCTCGAATTCTTGCCTCTTCAAGATCATAACACCTTCCGACACATAATGAGAACGGAAACTCTCCTTGAATTCCGCCTAGGTGATCCTCTCTTGATCCTCATGAGCATTGCAATAAGCATCCCACCAATCTGCAGCTGCTCCAACTAGTTGATGAGAAGCAAATAGGACCTTCTCTCGGTCACTGCATTGGACAATAGCAAGCTTCTTCTCCACGGACTTGAGCCAATCATCCGCATCCATAGGGTTTGCGGCTTGAGCAAAGGTTGGCGGTCTGGTCCTCATGAACTCTCCCAATCGGTTATGAGGAGACGGGGGTGGCGGTGGAGGCACGTGGGGCTGATTGTTGTTATTGCCAGCCTGCAGCTGTCCCATAGTTTGTATCATGGTCTGCATGAGCTGGTTTTGCATGGCCAATAGCTGCTCGATATTAACAGCTCCTTGGGCAGGTCCTTGTCCATTGTTGTTCTGAGACACTCCATTGTTCTCCTCTTCATCATTGCCATCCCTCTGGTTGCGAGTCCTCACCATCTGAAGAAAAGCAGTAGGTAAGAATTAGAAAACGCCCCAACTATATGCATCAAGGGATATGAAGCTAACCAACTAGCTATACTAGCCTAGGTGGACATGGTAATGCTAAAGCATCCCAAAATCCTCTATTAAGCACACAAGCAAACAATATATATACAGCAAACAGCACACTAAGCAAAAACACATCGATTCCTGAGTGCTCCTATGTGCTCTAGAGTGTCCATTCTATCTAGGCTGCGTCCTACGGTCAACCTGTGGCTCTGATACCAATCTGTGACGCCCAGTTCTGAAAATGAACCAAGCTAACGCATATGTGTGCCCAGGATGTTCAACACACATACACGAGTGATTCACAAATGATAAACAGATAATTACCACAACTCAAATTATTAAATAAGTGCTCTTATTACATAATTCATTATATCCTCGAATACAAGCTCTAATGAATATTAATGATAAGTTCAACTAATGCAACAGAAATAAACTAATTAAACAACTAAGCAAACTAAGCAAAAGGGATAGCGCAGCTCCATGCAACACCACAGGCAAGCTGACAGTAGACACGGCCTAGAACTCCGCATTATCGCCATTAAACTCATAATCCTGTCATGTAACTGTTGGGGTGGGGGGATTGCAAGAGTGAGTACATGTCGTACTCAGCAAGTGTGGAAAGTATGACATGTGGTTGATTCAAATGACGAATGTAATAATGACTAAGTGCTGAAAAGTACAGTAAAACATTTGAAAAGCAATATATAATATGTATGTGAAGTAATCCCATCATAAACCATGTAACCATAATAATACCAGTCCGTAATCCACCATTACCAATAACCATAATCAATGTCATAAACCATAATTCCATCTCATAACCGTAACCATAATCATAATATCAACCATAACCATTGCCAAACCATAACTATTACCAGACCATAACCATCCCAAATCCCAATTTCCCTCTAATCATGGAAGTTGTCCAGGTGCTCATAACCGGGAGCACGGCTATCATGATAGTTTTAGTTAACTCTGCAGAGTTTGTACCTCTTTACCCACGTGTTCGTGATTTCATCACCTTTCGGTGACTAAGAATCTCCCTTATGCCCAGGACCCGTCAGTCATATTACACACTTCCGTTGGTGTGTGGCCAAGAGATCACAAAATAGCCTTTACAAAGGGATTACTAGCCTATTTAGACCCCACTGAGGTTTCACCGGTGGCGATGTCTCCCGCAGAGCACATCTTCAACCAAGGGCCCCCTCTTGAGCCATTCGGATCCCAGGGTAGTCCCACCAATCATCAACAAACCCAATCCGACTACCCCTTCTCCGATCATCCACAATGGTCCAAACAGCACTAGCAAAGCCCTAATTAATCAGCTATGCTGCACCCATAACTTGGCCTCGTGGTGGCACTGTAGTCCTGGCTTATTCTCGCATGAACTGATCCTTAGATCTAAAGCAAGCAAACCACCATAACATACAACCCATCCACATACCAGGCTTTCTTAGATCACCCATCGTATTGACCAGTTCACATTAACCAGAATATCATTGATGCATAATTAAATGTATAGTGTTGGTTTTTCCATACCAATTAATTAAGCGAAGCAAAAAGGTAAAAACCCTTCCCGACTCTCTACCATAAATTCCAGGTGACAAGGGTGGTTTAGCAAGTCTAGTAAACTTCCTACCATAGGATTCCCATCAATTTGACATAAGCATGCAGTTTGCAAACAAAACATTTATTTTAAAAACTGGATCAATATGCTTCAAGGACACTTGCCTTGCTCCGGCGGATAGGGTTGCTCAACCGCTTCGAAATCATGATTCTGAAAATCCTCGTACACGATCTCTTGAGCACTTCCCTCTACTCGTGATTACACATACAAGAATATACATACAAATCAACATGATGCACACACATTAATCAACATGCGATGATATGCATGCATGCAAAGTACAATAATTGATTAACTACGGTTGTTTATTAATTAGATGCAACTAGTTCATACGTGTTCATATGAGTTTACGGGGGTTTTAGAGTGGATTAATGCTGCTGGGAATAATATTATGGTGCAACTAAAATCAATTTATGTCTAATAGATTCAATATGGTCGCTAAAATTCGCATCGGGAACAAATCCTACCGTAGATCTGATGGCTTGACGGTCGCGGGATGGGGACAATGCGTAGACGAAGTGGACGGCGCAAGGTCCTCCGGCGGCACGACGACGGCGGCGCGATGGCGACGACGATCTCCGGCGGACGGCGGAGCCCTCCTCTTTTTTTTTTCTTCCTCTTCCTCCTTTTTCTTCCCTCTTTTCTTCTCTGGCGGCGCAGCCTCTCCTGTTCTTTTTTTTCGGCGGCGCTTCTGGTGCCCTTTTATTGAGTCTCCGGCGGCGGCTGTTTTTTTTTCTGGGATCCGGAACCCTAGGGAGTCTCCGTGGCTTTTATACCGGGCGGCTAGGGTTTTTCCGGCGTCTAGGGCTGTCGCATGCAGTGCTGAAACGCAGGCGCATCGCTCGGCGCGCGTGCGCGAAAATCGGCGCGGGAGGGCGAGCGGCACGGGGGCCAAGGCGGGGCGCTGCGCGTGCGCGAATCCGGAGGCGGGCGAGCGGGGCCCAGGGGGCATGGCGCGCGCGTGGTGGCAGGAAGCGGGAGGCGGGAGCGGCGGGAGTCGGGCGTGGGGTCGGCCGTGCGGCGCGGGGCTGGGCGCCTCGGGCGCGTGCCCAGCGGCAGGCGGCAGGCGGGGCCCGCGGGAGCGGCGCGCGGGGCGCGTGGGCGTGGGGGCCGAGGCAGGCCGCGGTCGGCTCGGCCGCCTGGCCGCCCGGCGGGTTTTCTTTTTTTTTTTCTTTTTTTTGATTATTATTACAATATAATTTATTATTTATATTTTATTTATTTTATTTATCTTATTAATTTTATTTAATATTTATATATATATATTTATTATTATATATAATTTATTTATATATATCTCTTTTTTTATATATATTATTATTTTATTATTGATATTTATTCTCAAATACATGTTTTAGGCTATAATTATTAATTTCTATTTCTTCTTTTGCTACACTATATATGTATATTTTATCTTTTCTTTTATTCTATTACTATTTAATGCATGATCTTGTATGCGATGCAGAATGCGAAAATTGAGGGTGTTACAAGGCAACCCTTGTAACAGCTATCCCTTGGTCTATAAAAGGGATGTGCTGCACGATACAAAACAACCAAGCTCATAGGCACACAAGCACGATCAAATCTGTAATACAACAACACATATCCCGTGGAGTAGGATATTACACTCAGGCGGCTCGAACCACGTAAATTATCTGTGTCACCTTCTTGTCTAAGATCTTCGCGCGCCCAAATCAATACAAGAACCTCTGCGGGCTACAATTTTGTAGTACCGGGGGAAGTGTCGTTCGTACGATTCGACATTTGGCGCGCCAGGTAGGGGCGCCTGAGATCATAAGATGGTGAATTCCGCTGCAAGGTAATCAAACGGCAACAACTCAATGCAACCTGCTGGAGGGAATCCTTCCAACATGCAGCAACCTGCAGGCGCTGTTGTCCCGGCGGGCATCGCACCACCACCACCACCACCATCTACTCCGGCAAACAATGCTGGACAGCAGGATGGGGTACTCACGTCGGTCACAGCATCGGCGAACAACAATCCTGAGAACGCGCTGATTGCTGCACGTACTCTGCTAGAGAACCCACCAGCGCCCGGAGCACCTCAGGGTGCGATGGAAAAGTGGCGTGCTGATGTAAAACATCTAGTTGCAGCCGCAGCTGATGCCATCAGCAACCAAGGTCCTCCCTCATCGGGGCAGGCACCCACTCAACGTAGGACCTTGTCTGGGAGACTTGGTCCTCACGTATCATAGCACCGAAGGCATGCTGTATCTCAACAAGTGACTTCGCTGCCCTCCGGGGTCCGACTCACCCATACTATGCCGAGACTCTCGACACATGATTTGCGGTCAGAGCTTGACAGCCGCTACCGACAGCAGGACGACCACGTCCATATTGAGCGTGCTTGCGAGAGGCAAGAGGCTCGGGAAAACCCTGCTCCAGGGGGAGTAGGAGGAGGATGTCCTACCTTGGTCACGCACCTACGCATGGTTAGCTGACCACAGAAGTTCTGGCCTCATCTGCCGAAGAAATTCGACGGGACTGTCAACCCTGCTAAATTCCTTCAAATCTACTCCACTGCTATACTTGGAGCAGGAGGCAATGAGGCCGTGATGGCCAACTACTTCCCTGTGGCTCTAACTGGGACTGCCAGGTCCTGGTTCATGAGTCTTCCTCCTGATTCCATCAACAGTTGGGGGGAGCTATGTCAACAGTTCACAGCCAACTTCGGGAGCTCTTATACCCTACCAGGCACTGAACTGGACCTGTTTGCTGTGAAGCAAACAACAGGGGAATCGCTACGATCCTTTGTCTAGCAGTTTTCTCAGGTACGCAATACCATCCCCTCCATCTCGAATGCTTTTGTTATTGTCGCATTCATACAGGGCGTCTGAGACAAGAAAATGCTGGAGAAGCTAGCGACGAAAGAAGTCACTAGCGTCACGGAGTTGTTCATTCTGGTTGACATGTGTGCCCGGGCCACAGAGGGCCGAGAAATGCACTCAAAGCCAGCTCCGGAGGCTAACAAAAACTCCTCCAAAGCTGAAGCCACTAACTCCGGAGGTGGAAAAAAGAAGAAGAATTCCAACAGCAAGAAGAAGCCGTTGGTCAGCGCACCCACTGCTGGGGTTGCTGTAGCTCTAGGTGGCCGGGGGCCACGCCCCAAAAAACGACCTCGACCTTCGTCAGAAGACGGCAGTAGTTCCAAGATGTGGTGTCCAATCCACCAGACAGACAAGCACAATCTGGAGGACTGCCGAAAGGTCTGAAACCTTGTCGAGCGGTACAACAAGCATTGAGAGGAAGCTCCTTTCCGACAATGGGAAGGAAAGCAAAAAGTCGATGAAGCTCTGGCTAAGGCGGAGCTAGGCTTCCAGGACCCCAAGAAGGTCCTAAAGGATGTGTACAACACAGTTGATGATGACTCTAACATCTCTAACAATGAGCGTCAGAAGACCCTCAACACCATCTACGAAGGGTCCTGGGACATCACCTCTTGCCGCGTCCTCAAGACAATGCGACGGGAAATGGCTGTTGTAGCTCCTGCGGCCAAAGCAGAACCGCATCGAAAGTGGATGAATACGCCCATCACTTTTGATGCAACAGAGTGCCCCAAAAATAGTGTTGGAGCTGGCCAACTCCCGCTGATGGTATCTCCGACCATCAACAACGTTCAGCTCTACCACGTTCTAGTAGATGGAGGCATAGCGCATAATTTATTGAGCTTTGAAGCATTCATGAAGATCCAACTACAACTCTCGGACCTTCGCCCCTCAAGACCTTTCTCTGGAATAGGTCCGAGGGCCATCAGTCCCCTCGGATCCATCACTCTCCCGGTGAACTTCGGGACTCGGGAGAAATACAGGACTGAGAAGTTGGTTTTTGATGTCGCTCACATCAGTCTGCCCTTCAACAATATCCTGTGCAGGCCTGCCTTGTACAGGTTCATGGCCGCAACTACCTACGGCTATCTGGTGTTAAAGATGCCGACAACTTTAGGCGTCCTCCGGGTTCGTGGAGACCGCACTGCAGGAGTCACCGCGCTAGAGGAACTCCATGCGCTTGCCATGGAGCAAGAAGGAACCTCCGGCAAAGAGCTCATTGGTCAACCCCCGAGCACTTGTCATCGGGGCTCAACCTTTGCATCACGTGTGCAACCAAGCGGCGACACTAACGTTCCCGTCAAAGTCGTCCAAATTGGTTCTGATGCTACTCCGACCACTCGTATATTGGGAAGGTTTGAACAACAAATAGGAAATCACGCTCATCACTTTCCTCCGGTCTAATGTTGACGTGTTTGCCTGGCAACCGTCACAAATGCTTGGGTCCCTAGGGAGGTCATTGAGCACAATCTGAAGATTTATCGCGACACATGGCCTGTACACCAGAAGCCTTGGAAACAATCAGTCAAGCGGCAAAACTTCATCCGACAGGAGATCAAGAAGTTGCTCGAAGCATGTTTGATCCGATAGATTTTTCATCCAAAATGGCTGGCAAACCCAGTCGTTGTACCCAAGGCCGACGGGAAGCTTCAGATGTGTATTGACTACACCACACTAAATAAAGCATGTCCAAAAGATCCATTTCCACTAGCTAGGCTGGTCCCTAGAAGCCTAGTCCTGCATCAAGGTACCAGGGATGGTGTCGGCTGCTCTTGGTCCTGTCCGGCTTACATCCTTAACTGGATAAGCCTGTATGGCTTTAGAGAAATCCACTGGGGCGTCCCCCTGGAAGATGACTTGCCAGAGGATGGCAACCCACACCCCCTTCAAGAACCAGAACGAGAGGGGGAGCACCAGCAGGAGGATGACCCCGAGGCAGACGCAAATTGGGTTGTGCACAATGACCAACAACAAAACAATGATGGATGGGAACCCTGGGGGTCGCCACCGCCCCCTCCACACCAGGAGATGGCCATCCCCTCCGATGCTCCTACTCAGGATGACTCCTCCGGTGTTGCTAACACTGTACAAACCACTGCCAGAGCACCGTGGACTGTACCACAACCTTACTCTCTGGCTAACCCTGATGATGTCACACAACAGCCAGGCTGGATTTGCCCCTTCGATTCCGTGGTGCTGAGAATAATGCTCCAGGTGGCTTTCCCCAACTCCCTGTCGGCATGGTGAAACGTGCAGTTCGGTGAGCCCAATGGACAAGGGGGGTTTAATAAGGTCCTCACCATGTCCTTCACCAACATCGCTGATCAGCAGAGCACTCATCAGAGCAAGGACCAGAGCCCAGGCCAATCCTCTGTGGTCATCAAGGACATCACCTCAGGGCCAACTGTTGGCACGGACAGGAAGAAGGGTAAACAACTAGTGAAGTCTCTGAAGCCAGCAGTGGTCGACCTAATAGGCCCCTCCTACTCCAACAGGACGCCGGAAGCTAGCAAGCTAAGGAGGAGCCCGCGGCTGCAACTGATTAGGCAAGGACACCAATCGACCCCCCCCCCACCTACTCAGGAGGACGATTCCAGTGCTGGCACACCTACTGATACTCATCTGCTCAATCTATTCCCAGGTCCAGTCAAATTCCCCAGTCTTGACTCTATTGACTCTATCTGTCCCTGCCCTGAGCTCCCCATCGCTTTGCTGTAGGCGACGACGGTAAAAGACTGTGGCGTTCCCTCTGAGGTGGCGCGCCAGATGATGTCCCTCCCGGAACTGGATGACGATGTCAACCTACAACCTTAATCTACTGGGAGCGGAGGGTGCAGGGGACACTAGGAGCTGTTTGGCTGTTCTTCAAACTGTTGGTTATTCTGTCTTTTGGGATGTCGATGTTCTGCACATGGGTGTAGTTGTGATGATCAGCACTTGTTATTTTACTACGCTTTTGATTAAGCACAGTAACTGTTGTGAGCACCTGCTCATTTGGACCGGTTGGTGGCCTGAATCTAAGGCCATGTCAGTTATTCCTTTTTGGAGTCTTTTGGCTGTGACTTGTTACATTGTTGCCTGGCCTAATTACCTGATACGTGCTGGCTGTTGGATTAGTTCTGGTTTCTGCATTCTCTCCTTTGAGGGCCGGCCACCCAGTGGATGCTGCCTTGGGTGTACGTTGAGTTGCGTTTGTACAGGCCCCAGCCTCTCCCCTCTGGCCGAGATTACATCCCGGTCTGCCCCTTTACCTACTACGGTTATCTATGGCGCACAATTTAAACCGTAACTGTAATGTTTTTAACTGGAACATTCGTGGTCTCAACAGTACTGATAAACAGCAGGCAGTCAAAGACAAAATAGAGGAGGTTCATGAATGTAACATCTTCTGTATTCAAGAGACTAAAAAATAACATATTGATATATCTTTCCTTAAGCGAGTGGCACCCAGAAGATTCAACAAATTCGCTTTTGCACCATCCAGGGGTGCCTCAGGAGGTATACTAGTGGGCTGGAATGACAATCTGCTTCATGGGGAGTCTCTAGAAATTAGGGACTTTGCCATTTCCATGCGATTCACATCTCGACAGAATGGGGTCGTTTGGCACCTGGTCTCAGTCTATGGACCTTGTCAAGGTCCTCGACGGCAAGAATTCATTGAGTGGTTATGGAATCTAGATTTGCAACCGCAAGAGTTATGGATGATACTGGGGGATTTCAACTTCTATCATCACGCTAGTGACCGTAACCGCACCATAGCGAATGCAAGTGACATGCAGACTTTCAATAGTATCATCCTACACTTGGGACTTATTGAAATCCCTTTACAAGGAAGGAAATACACTTGGAGCAACATGCAATACTCTCCCCTGCTTGAACAACTAGATTGGTGCTTTACTTCAGCGCAGTGGTCTCTATCATTCCCAAACTCTACACTTCGGCCGCTAGCCAGGGACACATCAGACCATGTTTCGCTAGTGGCCCAGATCAGCATTACCATACCCAAAGCAAAATGCTTCAGATTCGAGAACTACTGACTCAGGCATCCCCAATTTTTCTCCATTGTTAAAGACTCGTGGGATCAGCCCCTAGCCACAGTTGGAAGTGCCAAGAGAGTATCTGCTAAATTAAAGCGACTGAGATACAAGCTAAACAAGTGGAGCAGAACACTGGGTGGCCTGAGTAAACTGATCAAGCGATTCAATGAATTTATTCTGATCATGGACACAATGGAAGAACAAAGGACACTATTTCTGCAAGAAAGCAGCTTCAGAAACATGATCAAACACCAACTTGCTCATCTTATCAAGCAACAAAATGATTACTGGAGACAACGCTACACAGAGCAATGGGCCATGCTTGGAGATGAGCCAACAAAATTCTTCCTAGCCGCGGCAACGGAAATATATAGGAGAAACAACATCCCAGTCATTCAGGATGACCAATGAGTAGAGCTGATGGACCATGGGCACAAAGCTTCTGCTCTCTGGAAGGAATTCAATGAAAGGTTAGGGCAATCTGACCCGACTCATCAATGGCCACAAATTCAGCAATGGGTTCTGCCCAGGCAACACTTACAAACGCTATGCGACCCAGTCACCAGAGAGGAAGTTGACGCCACAATCAAGACTATGCCAAGCGATAAAGCTCCAGGTCCAGATGGGTTCAACTTAAAATTCTTTCAAGCATGTTGGCACATCATTAAGGAAGATATATATCTGCCCTGCTCGGATTTCTTCAATAACAACATCATTATCCAACCACTGAATAGCTCTTTAATCACTCTCATCCCAAAGATCAACAATCCCAGCATGGTTGCAGACTACAGGCCGATATCACTGCTGAACACCACTGCCAAACTGATCACCAAAATACTCTCAGTATGATTGCAGGAAGTCATCACAACCATCATCCACAAAAATCAATATGGCTTCATCAAGAAAAGAACCATACAGGACTACATGGCATGGGTCTTTGAATACCTCTACCAATGTAAGAAAACCAACACAGGTATCATAGTACTCAAACTGGACTTTGAAAAAGCCTTTGACAAGGTGGAACATGACTTCATATTACACATGTTGCGAGTTTTTGGTTTTCCTGATCAGTGGATCAAATGGGTAGCATACATCCTATCAACTGCTATTTCTTCAGTGCTTCTCAATGGAGTACCAGGCAAGACGTTCCTTTGCAGAAGAGGTGTTCGGCAGGGGGGCCCCCTGTCCCCCCTTCTATTTGTATTGGCAGCCGATCTCCTGCAAATCTCAATCAACAAAGCAGTTGAGTTGGGGCTTCTGACATTGCCACTGCACCAAGGAAAAATGTGGAATTCCCGGTGGTCCAATATGCAGACGACACTATCCTAGTTCTCAAGGCTAATCAGAGAGAGCTCTTCTTTCTAAAAAACCTATTGCTATCTTTCGGAGGAGCGATAGGTCTAAAAGTGAATTGGGGAAAATCAAGCTTAATGCCAATCAACATTGATGAAGAGGAAACCACAATCCTTGCAGCCACACTGGGCTGCACCATTGGCTCATTTCCATTTACATTTTTGGGATTGCCTATGAGCCTTGACAGACCAAAAGCAGACGCCTTTGAAGGGCTCGTCTCATGGGTACAGAAGACGCTAACCGGAGCAGCAACATGGTTATCAATGGTTGGCCGATGCACACTCACATCATATCCGCTATACCTATTTATGCCATGTGCACTATCAAGCTGAGAAATCCAGTCATTCAAGCAATTGACAAAGCCAGGAAGCAATGCTTGTGGAGAGGCTCAGATATCACAGGCAAAGGTTGGCCCCTGGTGGCATGGCATCAAGTGACAACACCAAAGGAAAATGGGGTCCTAGGTCTCAAAAACCTCACTACAATGAATGAAGACCTGCTCATGAAATTCCTCTGGAAAGTCTATAACAAAGCTGACATCCCCTGGGTCCATCTTATCCATCAACGTTATTGTAACAATGGTAAGCCACCGCATGGCACAAAAGGAAAAGGATCCTTCTGGTGGAGGGACGTAGTGAGACTATCTGACTCATTTCTTAAGAATTTTGAAGTCAAAGCTGGAAAAGGGGACACAATTGGCCTCTGGCAGGATCAGTGGGAAGGTCACTTGCTCAGAAGGGACATGCCTCGCCTGCACTCCTTCGCAAAAAAACCCAGCATCTCAATGGCCCAATTTCTCAGCAGGCTAGATCATCTCAGACATTTCTTCCAACCGATGTCACACGAAGCCTTGCTGGAATTGGTCAACCTGGAAGTGCTGCTGGATGAGGTTTCTCACAGGGACCCCTCGCAAGACGTATGGAGTCCGGCAGGGGGAGTAAGGATATTCAGCTCCAAGAATATTTACAACAAACGCTACAACCACATCAAGCCACCAGCACCCTTTAGTTGGATTTGGGCTTCAAGGGTGGTAAAGAAAATGAAGATCTTCACGTGGCTTATGTTTTGGGACCGGCTCAACTCACGCAACCTCCTGAAGAGAAAGAACATAACCATTGATGGGAATGACTACACCTGCATGCTCTGTGTAGACAATGTGGAGGAACTCACTTACCATCTCTTCTTTAGCTGCTCCTTCAGCATGGCATGTTGGAACGTTCTTGGGGTTCATTGGGATCATGACATCCCTTTCTTCGACACTCTGCAGAAGGCCAAGCACAGCTGGAGTCGTCGAGCCTTCATGGAAATTTTCTCTATAGCGGCCTGGGAGATTTGGATTATTCGTAACAACTTCATTTTTAGAAACTCTCCCCCTACTGTAAATGCCTAGAAAAGATCCTTCATTGCATCTACCAGGCTTCAAGCTTGTCGCTTTAAGCCTGAGGATAGGGACTGTGTGCTCCCGTGGCTACAGAGCTTGTAAGGGATGTTCCTCTCTCTAGAACACCTAGTCAAGTGCTGTTGTGCCTTTGTAACTTAACTCTACTTCGCTTTTTAATATTATTTCATAGCTGTCGGGGTTCTCCCTTGCAGTTTTTATTGGTCAAAAAAACTAGGATAGATCAGATAGTGGACTCCACCTTCGGGTGTGAGTTATTGTGTTTCCTAGATGCATACTACGAATATCATCAAATCCAAATGTCTAGGGAGAAATGAAGAGCATATTGCTTTCATAACCGTAGATAGATTGTATTGTTATACTGCCATGCCCTTTGGTCTCAAAAATGTTGCTTCAACCTTTGTGCGAGCTATGTACAAAACATTTTGAGAGCTAATTAGAGACTTGGTGGAGGTGTATGTTGATGACATTGTTGTGAAGATCAAGAACAAGGAGTCACTCCTTGACAACTTGCAAGCCGTCTTTGACAAGCCGCGCATCACGCACACCAAGTTAAACCCAGAAAAGTGTGTCTTTGGGGTTAGCTCTGAGAAACTCCTTGGTTTCTTGGTGACTCACCGAGGAATTGAGGCAAACCCGGCGAAGATCAAGGCTATAGAAGACATGCGGCCTCCAGCCCGCGTCAAAGACGTCTAGAAGCTAATTGGATGTCTAGCTGCGCTCAGTCGGCTCATCTCAAGGCTGGCAGAGTGAGCACTTCCATTCTTCAAGCTATTGAGGAAAACTGGACCATTCCATTGGTCCGAAGAAGCAGAAAATGCGTTCCAAGAGCTCAAGCATCTCCTCACCACCCTACCAATCTTGGTAGCTCCGAACCCTGGTGAGCCTCTACTGCTTTACATTTCTGCAACCACATAAGTTGTCAGCATGGTCTTGGTGGCGGAAAGACTAGAGCCACATCTAGTTCAGGAGCCTATACCCCTCCGAGAGGGTCCGAAGCTACCTGAAGGCGAGTCTGGGTCCCAGCCACCAGACACGGATCTCCAAGGCAGAGTGCCAGAAGATCAACCTCTCTTATCTGAGGGAGTTTCCACGGATGCTCAAGAAGATCCGGACCCCTCAGGGAGGGTTCCGATTGAACAAGAAAAAGTTCTAAACCCTTACAGGAGGGTCCGAGAAGTTCAACAAGAAGGTTTGGACCCCTTTGGGAGGGTCCAAGTCGATGGAGAGGAAGTTCCTGGCCCTTATGAGAGGGTCCAGACTGTCCAGCGCCCGTTATACTTCATCACTGAAGTACTCCACGATGCCAGGACCAGATACATCGAGGTGCATAAGCTGCTTACACAGTTCTTATTGCCTCCTAGAAGCTTCGTCATATTTCCAAGCCCACAAGATATCAGTGGTAACTTCTTATCCACTGCGTGCTATATTGCATAACCTTAATTCTATTGGGAACATCGCAAAGTGGGCAGCGGAGCTGGCCGAGTTCGATCTTGAATTTGTGCCGCGACAAGCAATCAAAAGTCAGGCTTTGGCTGACTTCATGGCGGAGTGGACCCCATCTCCATCAAATCCTGGGGGTCCTAGTGAGCAGAAGTCGGAACCCAAGGTCTTGGTCTTCATCGAGCCTCACTGGACTCTCTACTTTGACGGCTCTGTACAGAAGCAAGGGGCTGGAGTTGGAATCCTCCTCCTCGCTCTGATCGGAAAAAATGTCAAATACATGGTTCACCTTTACTTCAAAGTGACCAACAACATGGCAGAGTATGAAGCTCTCATCTACGGGCTCAAGGTGGCACTATCCTATGGTGTCAAACAGCTGTTGGTGAAGGGTGATTTGAAACTCATCATAAAACAATATAAAGGTGAATGATCCTGCAACAACCCCCAACTAGACGCTTATCTCCTTGAAGTCTAGAGGCTTCAGAAAGACTTTGAAGTCCTGGATCCCCACCATGTTCAGCGGCTCCATAATGCTGAAGCAGACGAACTCTCGACGAAGGCTTCAACTGGAGCTCCGGTTCCTGACGGAATCTTCGTCCAGAGGTTGTCACGATCAACAGCTCAGTCTGCCGAACTGAGCGAAGGGGGCGATACCAGCACCTCGAAGCTGGCGGTCCCGGTGTCCCTGTTACCATAGCGTCCACCAAGGGTCGTAGGTGCTGTCGGAAGCTCCGAGCAACCCAACACGCAAGACTCAGAAGCTCAAGATAGCTCTGATGCATGGATCTCAGAGATCCGGAGCTACTTGAAAGACAACATCCTTCCTGAAGATGGTGTATTCGCTGACCAGATCGTCAGATTGGCTAAAAGATACACGTTGGTAGAAGGGGATCTCTACCAACATGGTGCCAACGGCGTCCTAATGCGGTGCATTGCAAGGGAAGAAGGCCACGAGCTCCTCGTGGAGATCCATGGAGGTGAGTGTGGGAACCACACGTCTTCCCGCACGTTGGTTGGCAAAGCCTTTCGGCACGGCTTCTAGTGGCCTACAACACTCCTGTGACACCCGGTTCAGAAAAAAGAACCAAGTGCAGTGTATGTGTACCCAGGATGTTTAACACACATACACAAGTGATTCACAATTGATAAACATATAATTACCACAGAACAATATTAATTAAGCAAATTCTATTACACAATTCATATTATCCTCGAATACAAACTCTAATGAATATTAATGACAAGTTCAACTAATGCAGCGAAAATAAACTAATTAAGCAACTAAGCAAACTAAGAATAAGGGATAACACAGCTCCATGCAACACCACAGGCAAAGCTGACAGTAGACATGGCCTATAACTCCGCATTATCACCATTAAACTCCCAATCCTGACCTGCAACTATCGGGGGGGGGGGGGGGATTGCAAGAGTGAGCACATGTCGTACTCAGCAAGTGTGGAAAGTATGACATGTGGCTGATTCAAATGACGAATATAATAATGGTTGAGTGCTGAAAAGTACATTAAAATATTTGAAAAGCAATATATTACATGTATATGAAATAAACCCATCATAAGCCATGTAGTTATCATAATACCAGTCCATATTCCATATCCATCATCATATACCAATATCCATATTCAATACCAGAATTCAATTCATAACCATCCATAACCATAATACCAACCATAACCATCGCAAATACCATCCCAATACCAAGTTCCTTCTAATCATGTGAGGGTCCAGGTTGCTCATAACCGGGAGCATGACTATCATGATAGTTTTAGACACACTCTGCAGAGGTTGTACCGCTTTACCCACGTGTTTGTGATTTCATCACCTTTCGATGACTATAGAATCTCAATTATGCCGTCTCACACTTCCTTAGGTGTGTGGCCAAGAGATCACAAAATAGCCTTTACAAAGGGATTACTAGCCTATTTAGACCCCACTGAGGTTTCACCGGTGGCGATGCCTCCAACTGAGCACATCTTCAACCAAGGGCCCCCTCTTGAGCCATTCGGATCCCAGGGTAGTCCCACCAATCATCAACAAACCCAATCTGACTACCCCTTCCCCGAGCATCCTTAATGGTCCAAATAGCACTGGCAAAGCCCTAATTAATCAGCTACGCCACACCCATACTTGGCCTCATGATGGCACTGTAAATCTTGGATGGTCGCTCCATGAACCGGTCCTTAGATCTAAAGCAAGTAATCCACCATACATCCAACCCATCCACATACCAGACCTGCTTAGATCACCCATTACCATATCAGATTTAACCAGTTCATGTCAACCACAATCTCATTAATGCATAATTAAATTAAGTAGTGTAGTTGTTCTTCCATCCCAATTAATTAAGCGAAGCAAAAAGGTAAAAATCCCATCCCGACTCTCTACCATATATCCTAGGTGACAAAGGTGGTTAAACAAAGCTAGTAAACTTCCTATCATAGGATTCTCATCAAATTGACACAAGCATGCAGTTTTGCAAACAAAACATTTATTTCAAAACCGGATCAATATGCTTCAAGGACACTTGCCTTGCTCCGACGGATAGGGTTGCTCAAGCGCTTCAAAGTATTGGTTCTGGAAATCCTCGTACACGACCTCTTGAGCACTTCCCTCTACTCGTGATCACACATACAAGAAAATATATACAAATCAACATGATGCACACATACTAATCAACATGCGATGACATGAAACTATGGTTGTTTATTGATTAGATGCAACTAGTTCATACGTGTTCATACGAGTTTACGGGGATTTTAGCGAGAATTAATGCTGCTGAAATTAAAAAGATAGTGCGACTATGATCAAATTACGTCTATTAGATTTAATACATCGCTAAAATTCGCATCGGAAAAATGAACACTACCGTAGCTGCAACGGCTTCGACGATCGCGGAACGAAGGCGACGCGTAGACGAAGTGGATGGTGCAACGGTCCTCCGGCGGCACGACGACGGCAACGCGACGATCTCCGGCAGACGACAGCACCCTCCTCTCTTGTTTTTTTCTTCCTCTCCTTCCCTGGCAGCGGCAGCCTCTGGTCTCCTCTTTTTCTTTTCCTACGGCGGCTAGGGTTTTGGGCTGCAGCGCTTCTGGTGTCAAGAAAACACGAAGCCTCTACGGTGGTTTTTATAGCCTGGTGCTCAGTAGTCAGTACCGACTCGGTACCGTGGCCAGAGGCCGACTCTGGGGCCAGCGCGGGGCCAGCACGGGCAGGCGACTCGGCCAGGGCGCGGGGGCGGGGGGCACGCGCGAGCGCGCGGCACCGAGCGCGGATGGCTCGACCGCCTTGCCAGCGGAGCAGGCCGGTCACCAGGCCCGGCCGACGTTGGGCCCTTTTGGTTTTTTTTCTTTTTTTTCTTTACATATATAAATATTATATATTATTATTATTATTTTTATATATTATATATATATTATTTATTTATATTTTTTTATTTGTTCCTAATACATGTTTATATTTTTATTTTCTTCTCTTCTTTTGGTACACATATCTTGTATATGTATGTTTTATGTTTTTTTATTTTTCTTTTATTCTACTAATGTTTAATGCATGAATATGTATGCAATGCATGATGCAAAAATTGAGGGTGTTATAAACCTACCCTCCTTAAAGTGAATCTCGCCCTCGAGATTCGACAACGTGGTGAAAGGATGAGGGAATTTAGCCTTCAAGTCTTCTTCACGTTCCCACGTAGCTTCGGCTTCCATATGGTGGTTCCATTGCACTTTGCACCAACGGAACCTCTTATTCCTCGTGACCCTTTCCTTCACGTCCAAGATCTTGATAGGTTGCTCGACGTAGGACACATCCTCCTGAAGTTCTAACTCGTCCATCGACACTTGTTCTTCCAGCACCCTCAGACACTTCTTGGGTTGAGATACGTGAAACATGTCATGTACATCAGAGAGATACGCTGGCAGCTCAAGTCGATAAGCTACCTCTCCTCGCTTGTCCAGAATCTTAAATGGTCCGATGTAACGAGGTGCCAGTTTTCCTTTGACGTTAAACCGGCGTTACCCTCGGATAGGTGACACTTTGAGGTATACGAAATCTCCAACTTCAAATACCAGATTCCTTTGCCGATTATCCGCATAACCTTTTTGCCGCGATTGAGCAACCCTTAGGTTTTCACGAATTATTCGGACTTGTCTTTCAGCGTCTTATAACACATCAGGACTAAATACTTGGTTCTCTCCTGTGTCATTCCAAAACAAAGGTGTCCTACACTTCCTTCGTATAGTGCTTCATAGGGTGACATTTTCAAACTTGCTTGGTAACTATTGTTGTATGAAAATTCTGCATATGGCAAGCTCTTGTCCCAACTTTTCCCATGCTTCAAAGCACAAGCTCTTAACATGTCTTCCAAAATTTGATTGGTCCTCTCGGTTTGTCCATCCGTTTGAGGGTGATATGCTGAACTAAAATTCAACCTCATTCCCAAAGCTTCATGCAATTTTTTTCCAAAACCTGCAAGTGAATTGTGAACCTCTATCCGAGACTATCTTCTTCGGAACTCCATGCAAACATACTATTATTCCCATATACAGTTCCACCAATTTCTCTCCATTATAGGTGGTCTTTATGGGAATAAAGTGGCCTGACTTAGTTAACCAATCCACAATTACCCAAATTGAGTCGTAACCGGACTGAGTACGTGGTAAACCAACTATGAAGTCCATACCAATTTCTTCCCACTTCCATTCTGAATCTTCAATGGTTGCAATAGTCCAACTGACCTTTGATGCTCAACCTTAACTAGTTGACACACATCACATAAGGCGACATATTCAGCTATGTCCTTCTTCATGCTAGCCCACCAATAGCATGTCTTCAAGTCCTTGTACATCTTGGTACAACCAGGATGAATTGAGTATGGCGAGTCATGTGCCTCTCTTAATATTGTCTCCCGAATATGCTTTACATTAGGCACAACGATTCTCTTTCCAGGCCATAAGGTACCATGTTCGTCTTCATCAAATCTGAACTATCTCCCTTCTTCGGTCCTTTCCTTGATTTCCTTGATCTCCTTATCCGTGGTTTGTGCTTCTCGAATTTCTTGCTCCAAGGTTGGATTTAACTCCATTATTCCCATCTCATTCACAAATCCAAGATCCAACCGTTCAAACTCCTTGCATAACTCGGATGGCAACTCCCAAATAGTGAGTTGGTGGCTTACTCCTTTCCGACTTAAAGCATCAACCACTACATTTGCCTTCCCCGGATGGTAGTTGATTCCCACATCATAATACTTGATAAGCTCCAGCCATCTTTGTTGCCTCAGATTCAGATTTGTTTGTGTGAAAATATACTTAAGACTCTTGTGTTCCGTATAAATTTCACACCGATGTCCAAGGATATAGTGTCTCCAAATCTTCAATGCATGTACCACCGCTGCAAGTTCTAAATCATGTGTGTAGTAATTCTGCTCATGTTTCTTCAATTGTCTCGATGCATATGCAACCACTTGACATTCTTGCATGAGCACACATCCAAGTCCTTGTCTCGAGGCGTCGCAATATATGTAAAAACTCTTGCTTACATCCGACAAAACTAAGACTGGGGCTGTAGTTAACCTCTTCTTCAACTCCTCAAAACTTTCTTGACAATCTTGAGTCCAATGGAAAGCTTTTCCCTTCATTAGCAATTCCGTCATTGGCTTGGCTATCTTGGAAAAGTCCTTGATGAATCGATGGTAATATCCAGCCATCCCAAGAAAACTCCTTATTTCCTTTACATTTTGCGGTGGTTCCCACTTCAACACGTCTCTCACTTTTCTGGGGTCAAACGATACTCCTCCTCCTGAGATGATATGACTCAAAAACGATACTTCTCTCAACCAAAACTAACACTTGTTGAACTTGGCGTACAAATTATGCTCCCTCAATTTCTGTAGCGTAAGCCTCAAGTGTTCCTCATGCTCCTTCTCGTCCTTCGAGTAGATCATAATATCATCAATGAACACCACAACAAACTTGTCCAAGTACTCCATGAAGACTTTATTCATGATGTACATAAAGTAGGCAGGTGCATTGATCAATCCAAAGGACATCACCGTGTACTCATAAGATCCATACCGTGTCCTAAAAGCTGTCTTAGGTATGTCTGATGGCCTAATCTTCATTTGAAAGTAACCTGACCTCAAATCGATCTTGGAAAACACACAAACACCTTTCATCTGATCAAACAAATCCTCTATGTGGGGCAAGTTGTACTTGTTCATGATGGTCACCTCGTTGAGAGCTCGGTAATCCACACACACCCTTTGTGTTCCATACTTCTTGTCCACAAACAGAACGGGCGCTCCCCAAGGTGAAGAGCTTGGGCGAATAAAGCCCTTCTCTAGTTGCTCTTGAATCTGCTTCTTGAGCTCCGCTAATTCCATAGGAGGCATCCTATACGGCCTCTTAGCTATAGGTGCAGTTCCAGGAATTAAATCAATAACAAACTCAATGTCTCGATCAGGTGGCATACCTGGCAACTCGTCCGGAAAAACATCTAAAAATTCACACACCACCGGAATCTCCTCAATTGCAGTACCATCCATGTGATTCAACTCCAATTGCTTCAGTGCATGTTGAGTTGCTTCAAATTCTACGGTGATCCCCTCCTCGTTGGTCAACTTCACCGTGTTTGTGGCACATTTGATAAATCCATTGTGCTTCCTCAACCAGTCCATACCAAGTATAATGTCCAATCCTTGGGAATCCAAGACTATAAGGTTGCCAAAGAAGTCCACCCCCCTTATTCTAAGGCTTACTTTTAGACATACTATTTTTGTCCTCATCTCTCCTCCAGGAGACTTAACCAATAGAGTAAACTTCATATGAGAGATAGGCAAACTATACTTGGAAACATACTTCAATGAAATGAATGAATGTGATGCTCCAGAATCAAATAACATAGTCGCGGGGTTGGAGTTTGCAAGAAACATACCAATGACCACGTCATCCGCTTGTTGAGCATCCTCCGTAGAGACATGGTTCACGTTGCCACGAGCAAAATTCTGCTGTCCACGGTTCCCTTGTGGCGCTCCTCCATTAGGTCTTGGGTTTTGCCTCGACGTATTGCTTCCTTGACCAAGGCCTGACTTAGGACATTGATGTGCAAAGTGTCCAGCTTCTCCACAAGTATAGCACTTCTTAACTCCACCAGAATTTGGACGGACTTGATTTTGCGCATTGGCACGAGGGAAATTAGCACGGGGTGCGTAAGGCATTGGTGGCCTAGGTGCTTGCATGACAGGGCGCTATTGCACGAACTGATTTGGGCGCGGTGCATAACCAGAGCGTTGTACAGGAACAGAAGAGCTGAAATAGGGTGCACTAGGTGGTGCAAAGCGAGGGCGCACATTACTTCCTTGTTGCTATCCTTGATAGGGTGTCTTCCTCTTATTGTCTTGCTCCATCTCGCGAAACTTGTTCTCCACCACAATTCCTTTCTCCACAAGCTTCTGGAAGTTGGCATAGTCACAATTGAGCAATTGCAATTGGATCTCATTGTTCAAGCCCCTAATGAACAAGTATTGTTTCCGGCTGTCCCAACTCACATCCTCAGGCGCATACCTTGAGAGTTGAGTGAATTTGTTGAGATATTCACCCACGCTCGATCTCTCTTGCCTCAAGTTCTCAAATTCTTGACTCTTCAGAATCATAACACCTTCCAGCACATAATGAGAACGGAAGCTCTCTTTGAATTTGGCCAAAGTAATCCATTCTTGGTTCTCATGATCATTGCAATAAGAATCCCACCAATTTGCAGCTGCTCCAACTAGTTGATGAGAAGCAAACAAGACCTTCTCCCGGTCACTGCATTGGACAATAGCAATCTTCTTCTCCACAGACTTGAGCCAATCATCCGCATCCATAGGGTCAACAGCTTGAGCAAAGGTTGGCGGCCTAGTCCTCATAAACTCTCCCAACCGGTTATGAGGAGGTGGGGGTGGCGGTGGAGGCATGTGGGGCTGATTGTTGTTATTGCCAGCCTGCAGTTGTCCCATAGTTTGTATCATGGTCTGCATGAGCTGCTTATGCATAGCCAAAAGCTGCTCAATGTTGATAGCTCCATGAGCAGGTCCTTGTCCATTGTTGTTTTGAGGTGCTCCATGGTTCTCCTCCTCATCATTAGCATCCCTCTGGTTGGGAGTACTCACCATCTGGAGAAAAGCAATGGGTAAGAATTTAGAAGACGCCCCCAACTATATGCATCAAGGGATATGAAGCTAAATAACTAACTATCCTAGGTTGACATGGCAATGCTACAACATCCCAAAATCCTCTATTAAGCACACAAGAAAGTAATATATATAGCAAACAGCACACTAAGCAAAACACAACGATTCCTGAGTGCTCTCTAAAGTGTCCATTCTATCTAGGTTGCATCCTACGGTCAAACCTGTGGCTCTGATACCAAATTGTGACACCCGATTCCGAAAAAGGATCCAAGTGCAGTGTATGTGTGTCCAGGATGTTTAACACACATGCACAAGGGATTCACAATTGATAAACAGATAATTACCATAGAACAAGATTAATTAACCAAATTCTATTACACAATTTATATTATCCTCGAATACAAACTCTAATGAATATTAATGACAAGTTCAACTAATGCAGCGGAAATAAACTAATTAAGCAACTAAGCAACTTAGCAAACTAATAATAAGGGATAGCGCAGCTCCATGCAACACCACAGGCAAAGCTGACGGTAGACACGGCCTAGAACTCCGCATTATTGCCATTAAACTCCCAATCCTGACCTGCAACTGTCGGGGGGGGCGGGGGATTGCAAGAGTGAGTACATGTCATACTCAGCAAGTGTGGAAAGTATGACATGTGGCTGATTCAAATGACGAATATAATAATGGTTGAGTGCTAAAAAGTACAGAAAAGCAATATATTACATGTATATGAAATAAACCCATCATAAGCCATGTAGTTATCATAATACCAGTCCATATTCCATATCCATCATCATATACCAATATCCATATTCAATACCATAATTCAATTCATAACCATCCATAACCATAATACTAACCATAACCATACCAAATACCATCCCGATATCGAGTTCCCTCTAATCATGTGAGGGTCCAGGTTGCTCATAACCGGGAGCACAGCTATCATGATAGTTTTAGATACACACTACAGAGGTTGTACCGCTTTATCCATATGTTTGTGATTTCATCACCTTTCGATGACTATAGAATCTCCATTATGTCATCTCACACTTCCTTAGGTGTGTGGCCAAGAGATCACAAAATAGCCTTTACAAAGGGATTACTAGCCTATTTAGACCCCACTGAGGTTTCACCGGTGGCGATGCCTCCAACTGAGCACATCTTCAACCAAGGGCCCCCTCTTGAGCCATTCAGATCTCAGGGTAGTCCCACTAATTATCAACAAACCCAATCCGACTACCCCTTCCCCGAGCATCCTTAATGGTCCAAATAGCACTGGCAAAGTCCTAATTAATCATCTACGCCGCACCCATACTTGGCCTCATGGTGGCACTGGAAATCCTGGATGATCGCTCCACAAACCGGTCCTTAGATCTAAAGCAAGTAATCCACCATACATCCAACCCATCCACATACCAGGCTTGTTTAGATCACCCATTACCATATCAGATTTAACCATTTCATGTCAACCACAATCTCATTAATGCATAATTAAATTAAGTAGTGTAGTTGGTCTTCCATCCCAATTAATTAAGCGAAACAAAAAGGTAAAAATCTCATCCTGACTCTCTACCATATATCCCAGGTGACAAGGGTGGTTAAACAAAGCTAGTAAACTTCCTATCATAGGATTCCCATCAAATTAACACAAGCATGCAGTTTTGCAAACAAAACATTTATTTCAAAACAGGATCAATATGATTCAAGGACACTTGCCTTGCTCCGACGGATAGGGTTGCTCAAGCGCTTCGAGGTCTTAGTTCTAGAAATCCTCGTACACAACCTCTTGAGCACTTCCCTCTACTCGTGATCATAGATACAAGAAAATATATACAAATCAACATGATGCACACATACTAATCAACATGCAATGACATGCAAAGTTCAATTATTAATTAACTATGGTTGTTTATTGATTAGATGCAATTAGTTCATACATGTTCATACGAGTTTACGGGGGTTTTAGAAAGAATTAATGCTGCTGAAAATAAAAAGATAGTGCGACTACGATCAAATTACGTCTATTAGATTTAATACATCGCTAAAATTCGCATCAGAAAACGAACCCTACCGTAGATGCGACGGCTTCGACGATCGCAGAACGAAGGCGACGCGTAGATGAAGTGGATGGCGCAATGGTCCTCTGACAGCACGACGACGGCAACGCAACGATCTCCGTCAGATCGAAGAGCCCGTGAAAAGCTACCAGAGGGGGGTGAATGGTAGATTTAAAAATCTTACGCAGCGGAAACAATTAAACCCCGAACCCTTTCGGCAGAAAAATGATCTGTTAAAGAAATCGTGTGTGAGACTAATATAAACGTGTTTCACCGTGAAAAAATGATAGATATCAGAGAGAATCAAGTCACGAAGACAACACAAAAAGAGTCACTCAAATCCGTCGAGAAAAACTCAAGTTATGATCGAAAGATCAAACAATGGTCAATCTGCCCTACTCGAGAAAAAACAGTTCTGGAACGCTGCAAATAAACTCGTGTAGATCATAGAACACAAATCCAATGACCGTGAAATTTTGACAGATGATAGATAATCAAGTTGTGAAGACAACCCAAAAAGAATCACGTCAATTGGATCTGTAAAACTCGAGTTATGATAAAACCACCGATGAAAGGTAGTGTTGTCCAGAAACTTGACGAGTAAAACTTGTCTGTAACAAGTCGGACGAACAAGGCACAAAAGTTCCTTCAAACTACGAATTTTATTCAATAGAACACAAGAGGAACAGCCCCAAAGTCGTGCTCCACGAGCTCTGGGCTCCCTTGCTTATATAACCAGCCCTTAGGCCAACCCAATATCAACTAGGACTCCAATCCTACTCAGATCACGAATCGTAACTTTCCATAACTGCTCAGGATTCTTCTATACGCAGATAGAAGCAATCTTAAGACTTTTAAACACCTTAGGAACGTATCCCACATTCCTAAACAAATCAAATTTTGACCCACACGAAATCCTATCATAACCAACTCAAATCTTTCCATATTTGAGTCAAACCGGACTCAGCCGCAGCCTGAGTCCATAATCTAGTCGGTTGGACCTTTCCGACAAATTCTTTACGTCCACATCTCTTCATCACGTCTCGGAACCATGTAGCCACGTCCATGCACTTCTTTCATACGTGCAAACATCTTCCAATGACGTCCACGATACCTTCATATGCATTGTTCTTGATTCAATCATGCTGCGCAACCTCCTGATCAGCTCAACCACAATTCCTCCTGAATTTGGTTGTTGGAACCTCATATCCTCCCTGAGACTAGTCCAATGGATCCCGTCACCAGCCATGTCTTGAACTCAAGCAACACCTGCACATGAATAAACAACCAATCCATACGAGCCCAAGTCCTCGACTTGACTCAAGTTAGTTCCGAACACAACACCCTACGTGAGAACCTCACATAAGCATGTTGCAAAACCACAGTAACACGATATCATCCATATCAACCAATACGCACCAAAAACTTAGCAAATGAGTACTAAGCAATCTTTCCAACAATGTAAAGCAAGTACGAAACATTGCAAATGAAAAGCAGAAGTATTGCGGTCAAGTTCCGGACCATCCCACAGCAAGCCAGAGCTTGACCCGGAGCTTACTAGTACAATGAAGCACCTGCCGGAGCTTACCAAAACTAGTAGATCCTAGCACCGGAGCTAGACAAAGTACGTCGGAGCTTAGCAAAAGCATGCCGGAGCTATCAAATATATGTCGGAGCTATCAAAGACATGCTAGAGCTAAAGATAAAGCTCACCAGAGCTTACTAAAGCTGGTTGGACCTTACCAAGAAGTCGGACCTAGCATCGAACGTAACCGGAGCTACCCAAACCAAGCCGGACCTACCTTTGGACCTTGCTGTAGCTCAGAGCTAGAGTCGGGCCTTGATAAAAAGGTGTTTTGGTGATATTCAAAACTTTTATCATCAAAGCCAAGTGTATTCACTACAATCCAATGTATTCAGCACACAAAGGTCTTACAATCTCCCCCTTGATGAATGCATTGGCAACACCATTTAAAATCCGAACATTGGCTCATTCACATAAAAGTTTTGAAGACAATTTCTCCCCCTTTGTAGTGTGAGCCATGCTAGAGAGCAAGTGTGATTTTCAATTTTAGCCGGTCATGATCTCACAAACTCAACTATTTCAAAACCTGAAAGCATGACACTTGTTGCTGTATTTTATTATTTTTCAAAGCAAAAATTTAGATCATATGATATTTGCAAGAGATTATATGCGCATCTGCCTTATTCTAATCAACCAAGCCAAGCCTATGTCATTTGACAATCAGAAGCTTAAGGACATGATTTTAGTCATACACAACTTCTTCCAAGTTCATATCTAAGTGCAATGACAAGCCATCTCAAAAGAAGAAGTGCGATGCATGCATATTATCTTGATCTTTTCTCAATTTATATTTGTTTATAAAAACTCAACATGTGAGTTGATTACTTGATTAATTCTTTATGATTAAAAACACTTGTAAACATGTAACAAGTTCAAAACAGCAAGAAAGTTTGACCATGACCAGTTTTAGTGTAAGTAATTATTCCAATTACTAGACATGGCAAAAACTACAAAATGTATAACACGAGTAATGTAGTAAGAACTTTCAGCATGTAAAAGGAATCACAAAGTCATATATGTATGAAATATTATGCTCATATTATATTAATTTCATATTCACACATAGACTTCCCAAGTTTCAAAACTCCCCCTCAATTTAAGCCATGAGGATGCATAACCCCTATTTCACTACGAATGTAACAAAGACGAGTGAAATCCAAAGGTTTTGTAAAAATGTCAGCCAATTGTTGTTCGGTATCTACATGGTGAAGCACAATGTTTCCTTTTTCAACATTATCTCGGAGAAAGTGAGACCTAATGTCAATGTGCTTAGTTCTAGAATGTTGCACGGGGTTTTTAGCAATGCAAATGGCACTAGTGTTATCACAAAACAGTGGAACACTATCTAGATCAACCCCATAGTCCTTAAGTGTTTGAACAATCCAAAGAATTTGTGAGCAAGCACTAGCAGCAGCTACATATTCAGATTCGGTTGTGGATTGTGCAACTGAATTTTGTTTTCTAGAGGACCAAGCAACAAGAGAATTACCAAGAAAATTACAAGCACCGGAAGTACTTTTCCTATCAATCCTACAACCCCCAAAATCAGCATCCAAAAAAGCTTTCAAAGTAACGGTTGAGGAAGAAGGAAGAAAAATACCAAATTCTTGAGTTCCATGTAAGTACCTGATAATCCTTTTGATAGATTGACGATGTGAAACACGTGGGGAGGCTTGAAACCGTGCACAAAGACATACGCTGAATTGTATGTCCGGTCTTGACGCCGTGAGGTACAAAAGTGATCCGATCATGCTTCTATATTCTTTTTGATCCACGGGTTCACCATCTTCATCAAGTTCAAGTGTTGTTGCTGTTCCCATTGGTGTCCGAAGAGGCTTGCTTTTGTCCATGTTGAAGCACCTTAGGAGGTCTTTGGTATACTTCGTTTGATGCACAAAGGTACCCTCCTTGGTTTGCTTGATTTGCAGCCCCAAAAAGTAAGTGAGTTCACCCATCATACTCATTTCAAATTCAGAACTCATCATTGCTGAAAACTTGGACACAAGATTATTAGAAGCACAACCAAAGATAATATCATCCACATACACTTGAACGAATAATGAGTCATTGCCATGTTTAAGCACAAAAAGAGTTTTATCAACCTTGCCCATGGTAAACCCCTTTTCAAGTAAGAATGTTTTTAACCTATCATACCATGCTCTAGGGGCTTGTTTGAGACCATATAAGGCTTTGGACAGTTTGTAAACATGATTAGGAAAATCTGGATTTTCAAAACCTAGTGGTTGTTTGACATAAACCTCCTCATCTATGTAGCCATTAAGAAAAGCACTTTTAACATCCATTTGATATAGCTTAAAACCTTTAGATGCTGCAAAAGCTAACAAAATTCTTATGACTTCTAATCTAGCGACAGGAGCAAAAGTTTCCTCAAAATCTAGACCTTCAACTTGAGTGAAACCTTGAGCAACCAACCTAGCCTTATTCCTAACCACAACCCCATCCTCACTTTGTTTGTTTTTGAATACCCATTTAGTTCCAATTAAAGTGTGACCTTGAGGTGGAGGTACAAGTTTCCAAACATTATTTCTTTCAAAATTTTCTAACTCTTCTTGCATGGCAATAATCCAAGATTCATTTGTGAGTGCGTGTGATATATCTTTGGGTTCAAAAGAAGCAACAAAAGCAGAATGAGCATGAGAGTTTGGATCGCAAAACCTGGACCGTGTGACTCGTTCGTGCAAGCTTCCAATCATCTGTTGTGGGGGATGATCTTTGTAAAAACGTAGGGGAACATATGTCTCACAAGCTTCTTCTTCATTAGGTTCATCGTAGATTTATGAGCTTGTGACTTGTGGACGATCAGGACTAACATAGGTGATAGCCGGAGCTTGTTCAATGTCCGGAGCTGGACACGTGTCAACTTTGGAACTACTAGGCAGTATCACCGGCTCTTCTTCATCTTCGAAAATACCCTCCCCCTGAGGATACGGATCTGGTCCTGCAACATCGGAGCTAGTACCTGGACTATCTTCATCAAAAGACACTTCACAAGTCTCCACAATTTTGTTAGTGTCAAGTAAAAGCACACGGTAGCCTCTAGTATGAGATGGATAACCAAGAAACATGCCATCAATGGATCTAGGTTCAAATTTATCAAGATTACCATGTTTCTTAACAAAGCATTTGCAACCAAAAACCCGAAAGTGTGTAACACTAGGCCTATGTCCAAACCGAAGCTCATATGGTGTTTTACCTAGCTTAGCACGCAATAAAACACGATTTGAGACATAACAAGCGGTTGCTAACGCATCAGCCCAAAATTTCCTAGGAGTTTGATATTCATCAAGCATAGTCCTAGCCATCTCAACTAAGGTTCTGTTATTTCTTTCTACAACACAGTTTTGTTGAGGTACATATGGTGAAGAAAGTTGATGATCTATTCCATTTTCAGCACAAAAGTGATCAAAAGATTGATTTTTAAATTCAGTTCCGTTATCACTTCTAATTGCTTTTAATGATTCTGGGTGATCAATTGATAATCTAAGAAATAAAGTTCTAAAGTGACTAAAAACTTTATTCTTAGACGCCATAAAGCAAACCCAAGAGTATCTAGAATAATCATCAACAATAACAAGAACATACCATTTACCTCCGAAGGATTGAACACGTGAAGGTCCTACGGTGTCAAGATGCAAAAGTTGACATGGTTCAGTTGTCATGATCATTGTGAGAGGAGTATGTGAACCTGCAACCATCTTAGCATGTCTACAAGAAGAGCACACAATTTCTTTGTCCCCTTTAAGCTTAGGCAGCCCACGTATGCGATCAAGAGCACTAACATGCGTTAGGTGATCAAAGCCTACGTGACCAAGTCTACGATGCCAAAAATAAAAATCCTTTGAATCATTAGCAACTAGACACTTATGATTAGAGAAAGACATATCAAAATCAGCTTTAAAAACTCTTCCAAACCGAGACATGTTAAAAATAAGCTCACTATTTGAACTTACAACTTTGCAGCAGTTTTTATTGAAAATAATTTCTAGATTTTCATCTAGTAATTGTGAAACAGAAAGCAAGTTGTATTTCAAATTTTTGACAAGTGCCACATCCTTCAAAGTGTAGTAATCATTTACTCTAACCGAACCCTTAGCAATTATAGGAGTTGAAGAATTATCGGCAAAAGTAACATTCTCTTCACGTGACACAAGAGAGAGGGAGGAGAACCAATCTTTGTTACCGGTCACGTGACGTGAGCAACCTGAATCCACAATCCAAATGTTCTCCTTCCTCAAACGTGTAACCTACATAGAAGCACAATACATCAATGACTCAATACTGGGGTTAGTAAAAAGACATTTAGGAATCCAGTACTGAGTCACGCGACGTGCAGCAGGAAAAACATGCGAAAGCTGAGACAAAACAGTAGGTTTATGAGTCAAAGTTTGAGATTTTTTATTCTTAACTACTGACCTATACGGTGTTACTTGTGTAGAACAAAAATCAGTAGCTCCGGAGGCAAAAACAGAAGGTCCGGAGGTAAACTTTGAATGTTTTTGACTCAAAACAGCAGGTTGTACATTCGGTTCAATGTGTGCAGCAAATTTTGCATGAAAGTTATGAGATCTAGCAACCATTATTTCCCTTTTCTGTTGTTTAGATAGTCTATAACAAAAATCTATGACATGACCATCTCTACCACAGAAGGTACAATGAAATTTAACTTTGTGTTCATGTCTAGATGAGCAAGCAATATTTTTATTTGTAACCAAATGAGGCAACACTCCTGCAGATTTGAAAACCACTACTTTTTATTTAGGAACTGTTTGAATCAAACCACTTCCTAATGACTTTACAATTTTAGGTGGATGTGCCTTAGCATGAGCATGAGAATCAAAACCTAAACCAGTTTATTATTGCAAGACTTGGAAGAATTCAACAGTAAGTTTAGGTTCTTATTCCCATTACAAAACTGATCTAATGTCCTATGCATGTCATCAAGTTTATTGGACAGATCAAGACAATTTTCACATGAAGTTTTTCCTTTTAGTTTGCAATTTGAACAAAATTTAACTTCATGAGAACGTAAAGCATTGTTCAATATAGAAATTTCATTCATAGCATCCTGTAGTTTCTTATCAAGATCATCACAAGTAGAACAATGCAAATCAATTGTAGAACGGCTAGCATCTTTCAAGTTTTTATCATTAAGTGCAGCAGCTCTTTGTTCTTTTCAATTTCTAACTCAAGTTTATAAAGTGTGGAGGTGTGCACACTTCTTAATGAGGACAATTGTTCATATATTAAATCACATGAGGAACATGCATCATCACTAGAAATCAAAGTTTTTAAACGGTTGATTTCAGATTCTAGTGATTCAATTTTAGTAGCACTATCCCTAAGCTTGTTGTCCTTTTTCTTAACAATAATAGTAGCACGAGAAATAGCATCACACATTTCTTCGCAAGTAGGGCATACCTCTTCATTGTTGCTGTTGTGTTATGCCTCCTCCATATTTGATCTTGACTTGCCCGCCATGAAGCACAAGTTTGCCACATCATCTTCATCTTCATCACTTCCAATGTCCACGTCGCTTGAACTGAACTCTTGAAGCGCAGTGATGAAACTGTTGATCATCTTGCGTCCTATGGTACCTTTCTTCTTCTTGTTGGAGTTTCCAGAGGAGGTCCGAACCTTGCTTTGTTTCTCTTCCCGGGTGGTCGGACCTGAAAGGTTAGGGCATTCTGTACGAAAGTGTCCTGTTTTACCACATTCAAAACAACATTGAGGTCCGGAGCTTCCTCTCCTTCTAGTTCTCACATTTTGCAATGCTTTTGAGAATCTAGTAGAGATGAGTGCCAACTCCTCTTCTGGAAATTCTTCGATCTGCTCCAAGGTTAGTGAGGATAACAAAGCAAGAGTATTGCAGGATGATGATTGGCCAGATCTAGACATATCACGTTGTGAAACAAATGCAATAGACTTATTTGGGTTCTTACGTGCTAGGATGTAAATTTCATGATTTTTTAGTTTAGAATAGAGTACATCTAATGTAAGAGAACTCATGACAGTAGATTCACGAATAGATGTGACTTTCATCTCCCAAATTGACATGTCTAATGCACTTAACATTTGCCTAGCATTTTCAGCGTCTGAAAAATTAACATTGACACTACGCAAGTTGCTGAGAATCTTATTAAAGCGAGCAAAAAGGTCATCAATAGACTCACCGGGTTGCATCTCGAAGCGCATGTATTCTTTCTTGAACATGTCTTGCCTTACCTATTTGATCGTGTTGGATCCTTCGTGGTAGTCACAAAGTGCTTTCCACACATCGTATGCAGATCGGAGGTGTGCAACACGGTCGAAGTCGCTTTGTGTTAATCCTTGTATGATCAAGTTACGAGCCTTGTTGTTGTTGTCGACATCTCTCAGATTTGTAGCTGTAACTTGATCATTTGATGGCACTTCGTAAGGCTTGTATACCTTCTCCCAAATTGCAAAGCCTTGTGCCTGGATAAAAGCCTCCATGCGTGCCTTCCAAACCTGAAAATCAATACCAACAAACACACACGGTTTGGCGGAGTACTTCTCCATGATGATTAGTCAAGAAACATGTGCAAATCACAAAGATTAGAGCACCGTGGCTCTGATACTAATTGTAGGATCGAAGAGCATGTGAAAATCTACCAGAGGGGGGTGAATGGTAGATTTAAAAATCTTACACATCGGAAACAATTAAACCTCAAACCCGTTCGGCAGAAAAATGATCTGTTAAAGAAATCGTGTGTGAGACTAATCTAAACGTGTTTCACCATGACAAAATGATATATATCAGAGAGAATCAAGTCACGAAGACAACACAAAAAGAATCACTCAAATCTGTCGAGAAAAACTCAAGTTATGATCGGAAGATCAAACAATGGTCAGTCTGCCATACCCGAGAAAAAACAGTTCTGGAACGCTGCAAAGAAACTCGTGTAGATCATAGAACACAAATACAATGACCGTGAAATTTTTACAGATGATAGATAATCAAGTTGTGAAGACAACCCAAAAATAATCACGTCAATTGGATCTGTAAAACTCGAGTTATGATAAAACCACCGACGAAAGGTAGTGTTGTCCAGAAACTCGACGAGTAAAACTTGTGTGGAACAAGTCGGACGAACAAGGCACAAAAGTTCCTTCAAACTACAAATTTTATTCAATAGAACACAAGAGGAACAGCCCCAAAGTCGTGCTCCACGAGCTCTAGGCTCACTTGCTTATATAACCAGCCCTTAGGCCAACCCAATATCAACTAGGACTCCAATCCCACTCAGATCACGAATCGTAACTTTCCATAACTGCTCAAGATTCTTCTATACGCAGATAAAAGCAATCTTAAGACTTCCAAACACCTTAGGAACATATCCCACATTCCTAAACAACTCAAATTCGTGACCCACACGAAATCCTATCATAACCAACTCAAATCTTTCCATATTTGAGTCAAACCGGACTCAGCCGCCGCCTGAGTCCATAATCTAGTCGGTTGGACCTTTCCGACAAATTCTTTACGTCCACATCTCTTCATCATGTCTCGGAACCATGTAGACACGTCCATGCACTCCTTGCATACGTGCAAACATCTTCCAATGACGTCCACGATACCTTCATATGCATTGTTCTTGATTCAATCATGCTGTGCAACCTCTTGATCAGCTCAACCACAATTCCTCCTGAATTTGGTTGTTGGAACCTCATCTCCTCCCTGAGACTAGTCCAATGGATCCCGTCACCAGCCATGTCTTGAACTCAAGCAACACCTGCACATGAATAAACAACCAATCCATACGAGCCCAAGTCCTCGACTTGACTCAAGTTAGTTCCGAACACAACACCCTACGTGAGAACCTCACATAAGCATGTTGCAAAACTACAGTAACACGATATAATCCATATCAACCAATACGCACCAAAAACTTAGCAAATGAGTACTAAGCAATCTTTCCAACAATGTAAAGCAAGTACGAAACATTGCAAATAAAAAGCAGAAGTATTGCGGTCAAGTTCCGGACCATCCCACAGCAAGTCGAAGCTTGACCCGGAGCTTACTAGTACAATGAAGCACCTGCCGGAGCTTACCAAAACTAGTAGATCCTAGCACCGGAGCTATACAAAGTACGTCGGAGCTTAGCAAAAGCATGCCGGAGCTATCAAAGACATGCCGAAGCTAAAGATAAAGCTTACCGGAGCTTACCAAAGTTGGTCGGACCTTACCAAGAAGTCGGACCTAGCATCGAACGTAACCGGAGCTACCCAAACCAAGCCGGACCTACCTTTGGACCTTGTTGTAGCTCAGAGCTAGAGTCGGACCTTGATAAAAAGGTGTTTTGGTGATATTCAAAACTTTTATCATCAAAGCCAAGTGTATTCACTACAAGACAATGTATTCAACACACATAGGTCTTACAAAGGTCCCTTCCAAGTGATCAAAGTATCCCGTCCCGGATGCGCTCGCTTGACAACTGAGGTTGAGACTCCACTTCCTAATCCTTGGAACATCGAGCACCTCCGTAAGTTTTATGCTTAGAATCATGGAGGTGAGTCTGTAATTACACACAATGTATGTTATAGAGTCAATATACAGAGACGGGTAGGTCCTCCGGGAAAACATCCGGACCCCTTCGGGAGGGTCCGGGAAGTTCAAGCAACACTTGACACAGTCACAACACTAAAATTGTAGCTACCTGCCCCGGGCTAGTACAATATGTATAGCACACTTAGTCTGGTCATATACCCTAAGTGTGTCCTTGTATCCCCTATAATCCGAACCTATAATGAAAGACACTGTTGTGTGAAAACAGACTCCACGTGTATTTATTTTTGTACAAGGCTCGATCTTTTGAATTATTATTTTTATCCTTCTTGTCTATAATGAAGTTGTGCAATTATTTTTAAGTTTTAGTTCAAGTTATTCATATGTGTTACAAGTTATATTATTGGTCTCTTTGGATCTTAACATTGCTGCATAGTCTACTTGCCTAAATGCCCAGCCAACATAGGTCCGGAGTGTGCTATCGACTTAGCCTGGTGCTGCACCCTAAGTACGCCACTCTACCTACATCCCCGCAGACCTGAGTAGGGTGAGTACTAAAAAAGCATGCAAATCTAAAGAGATTACATCAATATGCTTGCTATCATATCGAATTTCTTCGAATCTAAAACTCAAATACGAACAATGATTCACAATCAATTTATAGATAAGAGGATGAATTTTACTATTTTTCTTGACCTTAGTGTGCAGGAAAGATGGAAACTACATGCTGATAGTGGACAATGCCGGAGCTACTAAGCTTCGACATTCCCCAATGGGGCCCGCCGTTGACATGTTCAGACGTTGAAAGTGGGCACCGCCAGAGCTTACAAGCTCCGACAACATCCATGGGGGCCGGCCGATGATATGAAATATAATTCAAGTGAAGATGCCATAACCGCCCGAGGAGATCGCCGTCGACGTTCTATGCGTTGACAGTGGGTGTCGTCGGACCTACCAAGCTCCGACAACCCCAGGGAGCCCGCCGTCGATGTTCTACGTGTTGACAGTGGGTGTCGTCGGACCTACCAAGCTCCGACAACCCCAGGGGTCTCGCGTTGACACTACAAAAGCTCTCTGGAGAAGTCGGAAATAAACTTCAGACCTAAAAGCTATAAGTTCAAAGTGTCCAAGTCATCAACGCATCGTCAAATCCTTTTGTTACATGTTCGCAATCAAATTGTGTACATTTATCAGAGGGCAAACAAGATAAAGGACAGTGTATTAAAGACAAGGACAACAAAATGGAATTCATCGTAGAAACAGTGTGTCGAGGTGTCTAAACTGACACCTCCCCTGGACCTTCTCGGGAGTAGTCCGTGGAGGTTCGATGTATATTCGAGGGGCTAGTCCTAACAAGATAAAGCTCAGAGAATGATGAACACGAGGGATTTACGTGGTTCAGGCCGCCTGATCGTAATAACCTACTCCACGGTTGTTTGTGTGTAGTATTGCTTGGGTCTGAGTGAGCTTGTCTGGATCCGTGGCCGCTCGGTCCTTTTATAGTGCAAGGTTGAGAGGCTTACAGGTGGGGCCCAGGGCCCGACAGGTGGCCTTGGGAGTAACCAAATCCACCCTAAGATTTAGGCGTAAATGTTATCCCCTGACAATGGTTTCAATGTGCCGCTTGGCCATGCCCTGCTGCAGAGCTACAGATAGCACCTTATCATGGGCGGTTGTGTCTTGTCTATCTTGTCATGGCCTCTCATTGGTCCGCCGTACATAGTAGTTTGGCTCTGACCAGTCATGACAAGACCGACCAATGTCATCTTGACTTATGAGTGCAAGCTCCCACCTACCTAGGGAATGTGCGCGTCCTTCTAGATTAGGCGCACTGAGCAAGCCTCCCTTTACTGCCGCTTCCGATGGAAGGCCCAGGCCCAGTGCTACCTGGCACGTGGCAGCTCCCGGACCTTCCCTCTCCGGGATGACCGGGTCCCGGAGGTCGGGTCCGCAACTGCCGGGTTCGTGGCTGCTCCGGACCTTCTCACCACGGGGGGAGGTCCGGGGCCACTGACCTAGCGAACACGCCGGACCTTTCCTCTGCAAGGCGGTGGGCCCAGCGCTGCAGGCCACGTGGTAGCGCCGGACTTTCCCTCGATGGGAGACACTACTGCACCACTTGCCGCGCGGCACTCTGGGCTCATGTCAGATCTCGCCCCCGTTGGCGGTGGGGCCCAGCGTGCTTTCATCCCTGTACCTAGGGGCACCCGATTCACCTGGCACCGACATAGTGGATTTCACTAAATGGAATTCATTGTAGAAATAGTGGATTTCATTCATTCAAAGTATTGGATTACAAATTAAGGGTTACAAAAAAAAAGAAAAAAAAGGAAAAGGTCCTAACTACTAGAGGATCTAAGTCCTGCGGAAAAATGAGGCAACCTTCTCAGCAGCTTCTTGGACGCTAGCCTTGGCGGCATCCTCCTCATCGGCAATGAGTCCTTCGAAGACCGGATCAAGAGAAAATTGGGGATCTCGACTTTTGTAACACGCCAAGACATACTCGGCGACTTTATTGGCCAGAGATTTTCCCTTTGTCTCCAGCTGATCAGCAATGACATCACCCACATCGAGTTTGCTGCCAGCAGAGCCAAGCGCCACCAGTGTCTGGTCCATCTCCTGTGTTGGGTCCTCCGGACGTACTGGACTGAAGCCAAGAGGAACAAGGGTTCTGTCCGCATGTCCCAGGAAATCCCATACTAGCAGGGATTCAGTTGCACTCGAGCTCCGCAGCTCCTCCAGTGACGTTCGAGCGGCCGCTAGCTCCAAACTTTCCCGAGCAAGGCGCTCAACCGCTTTGGCATGTTGCTGCATATTCTCAGCTACTTGCTTTTCGCGGTCGGCTAGCTCTGTCTCCTGGAGGTGGATGCGGTTCCGTCATTCCGCCAGGTCCTTCTCCCTGCCTCTTACTTTCCCATCTCTGGTGGCAACATCAGCTTCTCTTTTCGAGAGCTCCTGCCCTAGTTTCCAGTACTTTTCCTCCTCCTCCTTACTCCACAGATCAAATTTCTTAGATCAATCTGCCAAATTTTGCTTAGCCAGAGTCAACTTCTGACCGAGCTCTTCCTCTCTTTTCAAAACATCCTCCTGCTATTCTAGGAGCTTCTCTTCTCTTGCATCAAGGTTCGTTCGATGCTTCAGAAGGACCACATTCAATTCATTGAGGTTGTCGTGATGCTCATCAGCATTATCACTCCTTTAATTGGCATGCTCTAGAATCTCCCAAGAATTAGTGTCGAGCGCCCTAATGGCTGCTTCCTTCTCCTCCAGCAATTTGCCCCAATATTACAGCCGGACCTTTTCCTTCTCGACCCACTCGTTTTGGTCTGCAAGCCTTTTCTGCGCCAACTTAGTCTCGAAGTGAAGCCTGTTGCGCCAACGCATCAAGTTATGATGTTCTTCTTTGAGGACCTTACTGTCGTGGTCGAAGGTGAGTTGGACCTGTCAGAGGCTTGAGCAGGCATTGTCAATAGACAACGCCAAAGGAATAGGCTTCGGACCTGCCGGGGTCACCTCTGCTGGTTTCAAGGGGTCTTCAAGAACAAAAATAGGGTCCCACGCCACAAGCGTGGTTTCCTGAGCTTCTACGGCAGTGGGGCCACCCTCTGGGAGCTCTTCAACAGCCATTGAGGAAGATCCCACTGGGGAACTTCTACCTCTGTGGCCGACAACGAAGGTTCTGACGTGGGAACTTCAATTGTTGCCTTGTTGGATCCGCGGGTGAAGAGCCTGCCTTCGCCTCTTCATGGTGTTCTGCCTCGGGCATGGACACCTCCAGAGAAGTTACTTTTGGGACAGTCGTTGCAGCTTCACCCAAAGCCACTTCTACCACTGGCTCAGGCGCCAGTACATCAACTATCTCCAGCTCGGCAGCCGGAGCTTCAACAGCTTCCGACTCAAGGGTAGGAACTTCAAGTACCACCAACTCGGTTGCTGGGGCATCAACGACTTCTGGCTCAAGAGCCGGAGCTTCTGGCACCACCGGTTCATCTACTGGCTTAGCAGCAACTTCTGGCACAGTGACTGGAGCCTGAATTACCTCTAGCCCCGATGCTGGAGCTTCCACCATCTCCGCGTCCTGTGCCGGAGCTTCAGTCGCTTGGTACACCGTTACTGGATATTCTTTGTAGGATTGAAGAGCACGTGAAAAGCTACCAGAGGGGGGTGAATGGTAGATTTATAAATCTTACGCAGCGGAAACAATTAAACCCCAACCCCTTTGGCAGAAAAACGATCTGTTAAAGAAATCGTGTGTGAGACTAATATAAACATGTTTCATCGTTACAAAAGTGATAGATATCAGAGAGAATCAAGTCACAAAGACAACACAAAAAGAATCACTCAAATCCGTCGAGAAAAACTCAAGTTATGATCGAAAGATCAAACAAAGGTCAATCTGCCCTTCCCGAGAAAAAAGAAGTTCTGGAATGCTGCAAAGAAACTCGTGTAGATCATAGACCACAAATCCAATGACCGTGAAATTTTGACACATGATATATAATCCAGTTGTGAAGACAACCCAAAAATAATCACGTCAATTGGAACTGTAAAACTCGAGTTATGATAAAACCACCGACGAAAGGTAGTACTGTCCAGAAACTCGACGAGTAAAACCTGTCTGGAACAAGTCGGACGAACAAGGCACAAAAGTTCCTTCAAACTGTGAATTTTATTTAATAGAACACAAGAGGAACAGCCCCAAAGTCGTGCACTATGAGCTCTGGGCTCCCTTGCTTATATAACCAGCTCGAAAGCTAACTCAACTCAAATCACGAACCTAATCCTACTCTGTTCACGAATCGTAACTTTCCATAACTGCTTAGGAATCTTCTATACACAGATAGAAGCAATATTAAGACTTCCAAACACCTTAGGAACGTATCCCACATTCCTAAACAACTCAAATTCGTGACCCACACGAAATCCTATCATAACCAACTCAAATATTTCCATATTTGAGTCAAACCCAACTCAGCCGCAGCCTGAGTCCATAACCTAGTCGGTTGGACCTTTCCGACCAACTCTTTACGTCCACATATCTTCATAACATCTCGGAACCATGTAGCCACGTCCATGCACTCCTTGCACACGTGCAAACATCTTCCAATGACGTCCACGATACCTTCACATGCATTGTTCTTGATTCAATCATGCTGCGCAACCTCCTAATCAGCTCAACCACAATTCCTCCCGAACTTGATTGTTGAACCTCATCTTCTCCCTGAGACTAGTTCAATGGATCCCATCACCAGACATGTCTTGAACTCAAGCAACACCTGCACATGAATAAACAACCAATCCATACGATCTCAAGTCCTCGACTTGACTCAAGTTAGTTCCAAACACAACACCTTACGTGAGAACCTCATATAAGCATGTTGCAAAACCACAGTAACACAATATCATCCATATCAACCAAAAACGCACCAAAGACTTAGCAAATGAATACTAAGAAATCTTTTCAGAGATGTAAAGCAAGTACGAAACATTGCAAATGAAAAACAGAAGCATTGCGGTCAAGTTCTGGACCTTGCCAGAGCAACCCGGACCTTGAGCCGGAGCTAACAAAAACATGTCGGAGCTAAAGACAAAACTCACCAGAGATAACCAAAACTAGTCGTACCTTAATAAAAAGATGTTTTGGGGATTTTAAAAACTTTTATCATGAAAAAAAGTGTATTCACTACAAGCCAATGTATTCAGCACACATAGGTCTTACAATCTCTCCCTTGATGAATGCATTGACAACACCATTTAAAATCCGAACATTGGCTTATTCACATAAAAGTTTTGAAGGCAATTTCTCCCCCTTTGTAAATCAATAGTAAAATGAGAATAAAAACCAAAAATTATCCCATAATATCTCTCCTTATGCACATATTCTCTTTCTCTTCATGCTTATCTCTCCCCCTTTGACAATGTATTCAGCAAGTCATGAGCATATAAACAAATTATCTCTCCCCCTTTAGTTGTTATGAGCATATTATAACATATACATATAAACAAAGCTCATCCAAGTCATACTATCAAGTACCTTACATTATCACATCAATGAAATACATAAAGTAGTGTAAGCCATGCTAGAGATCAAATGTAATTTTCAATTTAAGTAAGTCATGATCTCACAAACTTAACTATTTCAAAACTTGAAATCATGACACTAGTTGCTGCATTTTATTATTTTTCAAAGCATAAATTTAGATCATATGATATTTGCAAGAGATTATATGCGCATCTGCCTTATTCTAACCAACCAAGCCAAGCCTATGTCATTTGACAATCAGAAGCTTAAGGACATGGTTTTAGTCATACACAACTTCTTCCAAGTTCATATCTAAGTGCAATGATAAGCCATCTCAAAAGAAGAAGTGCGATGCATGCATATTCTCTTGATCTTTTCTCAATTTATATTTGTTCATAAAAACTCAACATGTGAGTTGATTACTTGATTAATTCTTAATGATTAAAAGCACTTGTGAACATGTAACAAGTTCAAAATAGAAAGAAAGTTCGACCATGACCAGTTTTAGTGTAAGTAATTATCCTAATTACTAGACATGGCAAAAACTACAAAATGTATAACACGAGTAATGTAGTAAGAACTTTCAGCATGTAAAAGAAATCACAAAGTCATATATGTATGAAATACTATGCTCATATTATTTTAATTTCAGATTCACACAGACTTCCATGTTTCAAAACTCCCCCTCAATTTAAGCCATGAGGATGCATAACCCCTATTTCACTACAAATGTAACAAAAACGAGTGAAATCCAAAGGTTTTGTAAAAATGTCAGCCAATTGTTGTTCGGTATCTACATGGTGAAGCACAATGTTTCCTTTTTCAACATTATCTCGGAGAAAGTGATATCTAATGTCAATGTTCTTAGTTCTAGAATGTTGCACAGGGTTTTTAGCAATGCAAATGGCACTAGTGTTATCACAGAACAGTGGAACACTATCTAGATCAACCCCATAATCCTTAAGTGTTTGAACAATCCAAAGAATTTGTGAGCAAGCACTAGCAGCAGCTACATATTCAGATTCGGTTGTAGATTGTGCAACTGAATTTTGTTTTCTAGAGGACTAAGCAACAAGAGAATTACCAAGAAAATGACAAGCACCGGAAGTACTTTTCCTATCAATCCTACAACCCCCAAAATCAGCATCCGAAAAAGCTTTCAAAGTAACGGTTGAGGAAGAAGGAAGAAAAATTCCAAATTCTTGAGTTCCATGTAAGTACCTGAGAATCCTTTTGACGGCTTGACGATGTGAAGCACGTGGGGAGGCTTGAAACCATGCACAAAGACATACGCTGAATTGTATGTCTGGTCTTGATGCCATGAGGTATAAAAGTGATCTGATCATGCTTCTATATTCTTTTTGATCCACTGGTTCACCATCTTCATCAAGTTCAAGTGTTGTTGCTGTTCTCATTGGTGTCCGAAGAGGCTTGCTTTTGTCCATGTTGAAGCGCCTTAGGAGGTCTTTTGTATACTTTGTTTGATGCACAAAGGTACCCTCCTTGGTTAGCTTGATTTGCAGCCCCAAAAAGTAAGTGAGTTCACCCATCATAACATTTCAAATTCGAAACTCATCATTGCTGAAAACGTGGACACAAGATCATGAGAAGCACAACCAAAGATAATATCATCCACATACACTTGAACGAATCATGAGTCATTGCCATGCTTAAGCACAAAAAGAGTTTTATCAACCTTGCCCATGGTAAACCCTTTTTCAAGTAAGAATGTTTTTAACCTATCATACCATGCTCTAGGGGCTTGTTTGAGACCGTACAAGGCTTTGGACAGTTTATAAACATGATTAGGAAAATCTGGATTTCCCAAACCCGGTGGTTGTTTCACATAAACCTCCTCATCTATGTAGCCATTAAGAAAATCACTTTTAACATCCATTTG
Organism: Tuctoria greenei; assembly: GCA_036927565.1. NCBI lineage: Eukaryota > Viridiplantae > Streptophyta > Magnoliopsida > Poales > Poaceae > Tuctoria > Tuctoria greenei. The sequence continues at coordinate 12,844,239 of JAYESD010000001.1, read as the reverse complement.
ATATAGCTTAAAACCTTTAGATGCAGCAAAAGCTAACAAAATTCTTATGGCTTCTAATCTAGCAACAGGAGCAAAAGTTTCATCAAAATCTAGACCATCAACTTGAGTGAAACCTTGAGCAACCAACCTAGCCTTATTCCTAATCACAACCCCATCCTCACTTTGTTTATTTTTAAATACCCATTTAGTTCCAATTAAAGTGTGACCTTGAGGTGGAGGTACAAGTTTCCAAACATTATTTCTTTCAAAATTTTCTAACTCTTCCTGCATGGCAATAATCCAAGATTCATTAGTGAGTGCGTGTGATATATCTTTGGGTTCAAAAGAAGCAACAAAAGCAGAATGAGCATAAGAGTTTGGATCGCAAAACCTGGACCGTGTGACTCGTTCGTGCAAGCTTCCAATCATCTGTTGTGGAGGATGATCTTTGTAAAACCATAGGGGAACAGATGTCTCACAAGATTCTTCTTCATGTTCATCACAAATCGATGAGCTTGTGACTTGAGGATGATTTGAATCAGCATTGATGGTTGTCGGTGCTGGTTGAGAATTAACATCCGGAGCTGAACTAAAGTCTTTAGCTGCTGAATTTTCAGATTTTCATCTAGCAATTGTGAAACAGAAAGCAAGTTGTATTTCAAATTTTTGACAAGTGCCACATCCTTCAAAGTGTAGTGATCATTTACTCTAACCGAACCCTTAGCAATTATAGGAGTTGAAGAATTATCGGCAAAAGTAACATTCTCTACACATGACACAAAAGAGAGGGAGGAGAACTAATCTTTGTTACCGGTCATGTGGCGTGAGCAACCTGAATCCACAATCCAAATGTTCTCCTTCCTCAAACGTGTAACCTACATAGAAGCACAATACGTCGATGACTCAATACTGGGGTTAGTAAAAAGGCATTTAGGAATCCAATACTGAGTCACGCGACGTGCAGCAGGAAAAACACGCGAAAGCTGAGACAAAACAGCAGGTTTATGAGTCAAAGTTTGAGATTTTTTATTCTTAACTACTGACCTATAAGGTGTTACTTGTGTAGCACAAAAATCATTAGCTCCGGGGGCAAAAACAGAAGGTCCAGAGGTAAACTTTGAATGTTTTTTACTCAAAACAACAGGTTGTACATTCGGTTCAATATGTGCAGCAAATTTTGCATGAAAGTTATAAGATCTAGCAACCATTCTTTTCCTTTTCTGTTGCTTAGCTAGTCTATAACAAAAATCTATGACATGACCATCTCTACCTGTGACGCCCGGTTCCGAAAATGAACCAAGCTAACGCATATGTGTGCCCAGGATGTTCATCACACATACACGAGTGAAATCACAAAAGGATATACAGAAAATTACCACAGCTCAAATTATTAAATAAGTACTCTTATTACACAATTCATTAAATCCTCGAATACAAGCTCTAATGAATATTAATGACAAGTTCAACTAATGCAGCGGAAATAAACTAATTAAACAACTAAGCAAACTAAGCAACTATGCAGCATAAGCGACACGGTATGTATGCGCAGCTCCAATCAACACCACAGGCAAAGCTGACGGTAGACACGGCCTAGAACTCCGCATTATCGCCATTAAAATCCCAGTCCTGACCTGCAACTGTTGGGGTGGGGGATTGCAAGAGTGAGCACATGTCGTACTCAGCAAGTGTGGAAAGTATGACATGTGGCTGATTCAAATGACGACAATAATAATGGCAAAGTGCTGAAAAGTACATTAAAACATTTGAAAAGCAATATATTATAAGTATGTGAAATAAACCCATCATAACCATAAATAATACCATAATACCAAACTAAATTCCTTACCATCATCAATAATTCCAGATTTCACCATCGTCAATAACCATATTCAATACCAGAAATTAATCCATAATCACCCATAACCATTACCAAACCATAACCATCCCAAATTCCAATTTCCCTCTAATCATGGAAGTTGTCCAGACGCTCATAACCGGGAGCACGGCTATCATGATAGTTTTAATTAACACTCTGCAGAGTTTGTACCTCTTTACCCACGTGTTCGTGATTTCATCACCTTTCGGCGACTAAGAACCTCCCTTATGCCCATGACCCGTCGGTCACATTACACACTTCCGTTGGTGTGTGGCCAAGAGATCACAAAATAGCCTTTACAAAGGGATTACTAGCCTATTTAGACCCCACTGAGGTTTCACCGGTGGCGATGTCTCCCGCGGAGCACATCTTCAACCAAGGGCCCCCTCTTGAGCCATTCGGATCCCAGGGTAGTCCCACCAATCCTCAACAAACCCAATCCGACTACCCCTTCCCCGAGCACCCACAATGGTCCAAACAGCACTAGCAAAGCCCTAATTAATTAGCTACGCCGCACCCATACTTGGCCTCGTGGTGGCACTGTAGTCCTGGCTTATTCTCGCATGAACCGGTCCTTAGATCTAAAGCAAGCAAACCACCATAACATCCAACCCATCCACGTACCAGGCTTGCTTAGATCATCCATTACCATACCATGTTTAACCAGTTCATGTTAACCATAATCTCATCCATGCATAATTAAATTGAGCGATATAGTTGTTCCCATCCCAGTTGATTAAGCGAAGCAAAAAGGTAAAAACCCTTCCCGACTCTCTACCATAAATTCCAGGTGACAAGGGTGGTTTAGCAAATCTAGTAAACTTCCTACCATAGGATTTCCCATCAATTTGACACCAGCATGCAGTTTTGCAAACAAACATTTATTTTGAAAACAGGATCAATATGCTTCAAGGACACTTGCCTTGCTCTTGCTGTTGATTAGGGTCAAAGCCTTCAAACTCTTGATGTTGTAGATCCTCCGCGGCACTCTCTAGCGCAAATCCGTCTAATCCACACAATAAACATACAAAACAAGAAACACAATCAAAGAGTGCACAAATATTACTCAATATGTCATGACAAGCATGATTGATGCAATGCAAGGTAGAACTTGTTACTAGATTGCTTTTAATGATCACTAACTAGTTCTAATAGATTTTAACAAGTTTATACAGGTTTGGATTCGATTAGATCAAATTTTAGAATTAATTCAACACAATTTAACCAGAAAGATCGGACTAGTCCACTTGGGACCGGACAAGTCCGCACTTGACAAGATCAGCAGATTAGGGTTTTCTAGATCGACGTGAATTTGGAGATTAGGGGTTGAATTCACATAAGAAAAAGAGAATAGAAGGTATACCAGATGTTTAGAACTCCAATGAACCAAGAAACTCTGAGGTAACACTTGGATCTTGATGATCTAGGGTTGGTGATGAACTTGGGGATGAATTGGTGGTGAAGGACGAAACTTGGTGGAGATCTTGATCCTCCTTTGTTTCCTCCTCTTCTTCCTCTTGTTTGGGATCTTCTCCTCCCTCCTTGGTGGTGTCTCTCCACGAACTAGGGTTTGGGTGGGTGGAAAAGTGGCAAATAGATGTCAAACCAAGGGGTGGGGCTGTTTATATAGAGGTGGAGACTAGGGTTAGATGGATCTCGAGTTTTGGGATGAGTAGAGGCCGGTTTAGAGTCCCACATGGGCTCTAAAAGAGTTAGGCACGACGTCCCTAGGCCCACTTGACGTGAAACCCAAGAAACAAGTCGTAAAACAAAAGGTCAATCTCGGAGTCACGAAATATCGGACAAGTCCAGACAGGACCGGACTAGTCCGAAGTCGTCCAGAGAGAAAATCGGACAAGTCTGGCCAAAAATCGGACAAGTCCGAATTTGAACAGAGAGGAAAACGGACAAGTCCGCTGGAACACCGGACTAGTCCGGAAAAGTCCAGGGACTTAGCAAATTTTCAAGGATTCATGGAATATCGGACTAGTCCGCACAAAATCGGACAAGTCCGAAAGTTTCCAGAGCCAAAATCGGACTAGTCTGCAGCAAAAACGGACAAGTCCGTTTTTAGTCAGAGAGAAATCGGACTAGTCCTCAGTAAAATCGGACTAGTCCGCACTTTCCTGCATTTTAAGTGCGGTTTTGCTCCAAATCAATTTTAAATGCTCTGAATCAATGTTAAACTCGTTCCTCTTTATGTGGGCTAATGTTAAACATGTATATGAGTGCATGTAGGGCATGATGCATGAAAATGAGGGTGTTACAAACCTACCCCCCTTAAAATGAATCTCGCCCTCGAGATTCGACGCGGAAGAGAAGAGATAGGGAAATTCCTTCTTGAGATCATCTTCTAACTCCCATGTTGCTTCTTTTTCGGTATGGTGCTTCCATTGGACTTTACACCATCGAATCACCTTGTTCCTTGTAACTCTCTCCTTGGTTTCCAAGATTTTGACCGGTTGCTCGGCATACATCAAATCTTCCTCTAGTTCCAATTCTTCCATTGGCACTTGATCTTCCGGTACCCTGAGACACTTCTTGAGTTGGGAAACATGAAACACATCATGTACGTCTGAAAGATGAGCTGGCATCTCCAACTTATATGCTACTTCTCCTCTTTTGTCCAAAATCTTGAATGGTCCAATATAACGAGGTGCGAGCTTACCCCTTATGTTAAACCTCTTATGACCTCTCATTGGTGACACCTTGAGGTAAACAAAATCTCCTATTTCAAAGGCTAATTTACTTCTCCTATTATCCGCATAGCCTTTTTGCCTTGATTGCGCAGCCCTCAAGTTTCCACGAATCATTTTGACTTGCTTTTCGGCTTCTTGCAACACATCCGGACCAAATACTTGAGTTTCTCCTGCCTCATTCCAGAATAAAGGTGTCCTACACTTCCTCCCATAAAGCGCTTCATATGGTGACATTTTCAAGCTTGCTTGGTAACTATTGTTGTATGAAAATTCTGCGTATGGTAAGCTTTTGTCCCAACTTTTCCCATGCCTTAAAGCACAAGCTCTTAACATGTCCTCCAAAATCTGATTGGTCCTCTCGGTTTGTCCATCCGTCTGAGGATGATATGCTGAACTAAAATTCAACCTCGTTCCCAAAGCTTCATGCAATTTTTGCCAAAATCTGGAGGTAAATTGAGAACCTCTATCCGAGACTATCTTCTTAGGGACTCCATGTCGACACACAATATGCTCCATGTATATTTCGGCCAATCGTGCAGCTGTATACTTGGTCTTCACAGGGACAAAATGAGCTGACTTGGTTAAGCGATCCACAATTACCCAAATTGAGTCATACCCGGACTGAGTACGCGGTAACCCAACTATGAAGTCCATTCCAATTTCTTCCCACTTCCATTCTGTAATCTTCAACGGTTGCAATAATCCGGCTGGCCTTTGATGTTCCGCCTTGACTCGTTGACACACATCACACAATGCAACATATTCGGCTATGTCCTTTTTCATGCTATTCCACCAATAGCAAGTCTTCAAGTCCTTGTACATCTTCGTACATCCGGGGTGAATCGAGTAAGGCGAGACATGTACCTCCTTTAATATTGTCTCCCGAATATGCTTTACATTAGGCACAACAATTCTCTTTCCAAGCCATAAGGTACCATGTTCGTCTTCATCAAATCTGAATTCTCTCCCTTCTTCGATTCTTTCCTTGATTTCCTCGATCTCCTCATCTGTGGTATGTGCTTCTCGAATTTCTTGCTCCAAGGTCGGATTTAACTCCATCATCTCCATCTCATTTACAAACCTGAGGTTCAACCGTTCAAACTCCTTACATAACTCGAATGGTAACTCTCGAATCGTGAGTTGATGACTCACTCCCTTTCTACTCAAAGCATCGGCCACTACATTGGCTTTTCCCGGATGATAGTTGATCCCCAAATCATAATCTTTGATGAGCTCTAACCATCTTCGTTGCCTCAAGTTCAGATCCGTTTGTGTGAAAATATACTTCAAACTCTTATGATCCGTGTAAATTTCACACCTATGTCCCAGAATATAGTGTCTCCAAATCTTCAATGCATGTACCACGGCTGCTAGTTCAAGATCATGCGTGGGGTAATTCTGCTCATGTTTCTTCAATTGTCTCGACGCATAGGCGACCACTTGACCTTCTTGCATCAATACACACCCAAGTCCTTGTCTTGATGCATCACAATAGATGTCAAAACTCTTGCTTACATCCGGCAATACCAAAACTGGGGCTGTTGTCAACCGCTTCTTCAACTCCTCAAAACTCTCTTGACAAGCTTGAGTCCATTGGAATGCCTTTCCCTTCATTAGCAACTCCGTCATAGGCTTGGCTATCTTGGAAAAATCCTTGATGAATCTACGGTAATACCCAGCCATCCCAAGAAAACTCCTTATTTCCTTGATATTTTGCGGCGGTTCCCACTTCAACACATCTCTCACCTTCCCTGGGTCAACTGACACTCCTCCTCCGGAAATAATATGGCCTAAGAAGGAAACTTCCGGTAACCAGAATTGACATTTACTGAACTTGGCATACAATTGATGCTCCCTCAATTTCTGCAACGTAAGCCTCAAGTGTTCCTCATGTTCCTTCTCATCCTTCGAGTAGATCATGATATCATCAATAAACACCACAACGAACTTATCTAAGTACTCCATGAAGACCTTATTCATGAGGTACATAAAGTAAGCAGGCGCATTTGTCAATCCAAATGACATCACGGTGTACTCATAAGATCCATACCGTGTTCTAAAAGCTGTCTTAGGTCTGTCCGATGGTCTAATCTTCATTTGAAAGTATCCCGACCTCAAGTCAATCTTAGAGAAGACACAAGCACCCTTCATCTGATCAAACAAGTCTTCTATGTGTGGCAAGGTGTACTTGTTCTTGATTGTTACCTCGTTGAGAGCTTGGTAATCCACGCACATCCTTTGGGATCCGTCCTTCTTGTCCACAAATAGAACGGGCGCTCCCCAAGGTGAAGAGCTAGGGCGAATAAAACCCTTCTCTAATTGCTCTTGAATTTGTTTCTTGAGCTCCGCTAATTCCATAGGAGGCATCCTATACGGCCTCTTAGCTATAGGTGCAGTTCCAGGTATTAAATCAATAACAAACTCAATGTCTCGATCGGGTGGCATACCTGGCAACTCGTCCGGAAAAACATCCAAAAATTCACACACCATCGGAATCTCCTCGATTGCGACACCGTCCATATGATTCAGCTCCAATTGCTTCGGTGCGGTTTGTGATGCTTCAAATTCTACGGTGATCCCTTCTTCATTAGTCAACTTCACCGTCTTTGTGGCACACTCAATAACTCCATTGTGCTTCCTCAACCAGTCCATACCAAGTATAATATCCAACCCTTGAGAATCTAAAACAATGAGGTTGGCGGAGAAGTCTACCCCCCTTATTCTAAGGCTTACTTTTGGACATACTATATTTGTCCTCATCTCTCCTCCAGGAGACTTAACCAACAGAGTAAACTTCATATGAGAGATAGGCAAACTATACTTGGCAACATACTTTGATGCAATGAATGAATGCGATGCTCCAGAATCAAATAACATAGTCGCGGGGTTGGAGTTGGCGAGAAACATACCAATGACCACATCATCCGCTTGTTGAGCATCCTCCGTAGAGACATGGTTCACGTTGCCACGAGCAAAATTTTTCTGTCCACAGCTTCCTTGTGGCTGTCCTCCATTAGGTCTTGGGTTTTGCCTCGGCGCATTGCTTCCTTGACCAAGGCCCGACTTAGGACATTGATGCGCAAAGTGTCCAGCTTCTCCACAAGTATAACACTTCTTAACTCCACCAGAATTATTGGGACGAGCTTGGTTTTGAACATTGGCTCCAGGAAAATCAGCATGAGGTGCGTAAGGCATCGGAGGCCTAGGTGCTTGCATGACAGGGCGCTGCTGCACAAACTGAGTTGGGCGTGGTGCATAACCAGGGCGCTGAGCAGGAATAGAGGGGCTGTAATGAGGCGCATTGGGCGGCGCAAAGCGAGGGCGCACATTACTTCCTTGTTGCTGTCCTTGATATGGCGCCTTCCTCTTGATTTCTTGCTCCATCTCACGGATCTTGTTCTCAACCACAATTGCTTTGTCCACAAGCTTCTGAAAATTGACATAATCACAGTTGAGTAGTTGCACTTGGATCGTATTGTTCAGTCCCCTCATGAACAAGTATTGCTTCCGGCTGTCCCGGCTAACATCCTCAGGCGCATATCTTGAGAGTTGAGTGAACTTATTTAGATATTCACTCACGCTTGATTTTCCTTGTCTCAAGTTCTCAAATTCTTGCCTCTTCAAGAGCATAACACCTTCCGGCACATAATGAGAACGAAAACTCTCCTTGAATTCCGCCTAGGTAATTCTCTCTTGGTTCTCATGAGCATTGCAATAAGAATCCCACCAATCTGCAGCTGCTCCAACGAGTTGATGTGAAGCAAATAGCACCTTCTCCCGGTCACTGCATTGGACAATGGCTAGCTTCTTCTCCACGGACTTGAGCCATTCATCCGCATCCATAGGGTCTGCGGCTTGAGCAAAGGTTGGCGGCCTAGTCCTCATAAACTCTCCCAATCGGTTATGAGGAGGTGGGGGTGGCGGTGGAGGCATGTGGGGCTGATTGTTGATATTGCCAGCCTACAGCTGTCCCATAGTCTGTATCATGGTCTGCATGAGCTGGTTTTGCATGGCCAATAGCTGCTCGATGTTGATAGCTCCCTGAGTAGATCCTTGCCCATTGTTGTTCTGAGGTACTCCATTGTTCTCCTCTTCATCATTGCCATCCCTCTGGTTGCGAGTCCTCACCATCTGAAGAAAAGCAGTAGGTAAGAATTAGAAAACGCCCCAACTATATGCATCAAGGGATATGAAACTAAACAACTAGCTACACTAGCCTAGGTGGACATGGCAATGCTAAGGCATCCCAAAATCCTCTATTAAGCACACAAGCAAGCAATATATATAGCAAACAGCACTCCAAGCAAAAATACATCGATTCCTGAGTGCTCCTATGTGCTCTAAAGTGTCCATTCTATCTAGGCTGCATCCTACGGTCAACCTGTGGCTCTGATACCAATCTGTGACGCCCGGTTCCGAAAATGAACCAAGCTAACGCATATGTGTGCCCAGGATGTTCATCACACATACACGAGTGAAATCACAAAAGGATATACAGAAAATTACCACAGCTCAAATTATTAAATAAGTACTCTTATTACACAATTCATTAAATCCTCGAATACAAGCTCTAATGAATATTAATGACAAGTTCAACTAATGCAGCGGAAATAAACTAATTAAACAACTAAGCAAACTAAGCAACTATGCAGCATAAGCGACAGGGTATGTATGCGCAGCTCCAATCAACACCACAGGCAAAGCTGACGGTAGACACGGCCTAGAACTCCGCATTATCGCCATTAAAATCCCAGTCCTGACCTGCAACTGTTGGGGTGGGGGGTTGCAAGAGTGAGCACATGTCGTACTCAGCAAGTGTGGAAAGTATGACATGTGGCTGATTCAAATGACGACAATAATAATGGCAAAGTGCTGAAAAGTACATTAAAACATTTGAAAAGCAATATATTATAAGTATGTGAAATAAACCCATCATAACCATAAATAATACCATAATACCAAACTGAATTCCTTACCATCATCAATAATTCCAGATTTCACCATCGTCAATAACCATATTCAATACCAGAAATTAATACATAATCACCCATAACCATTACCAAACCATAACCATCCCAAATTCCAATTTCCCTCTAATCATGGAAGTTGTCCAGGCGCTCATAACCGGGAGCACGGCTATCATGATAGTTTTAATTAACACTCTGCAGAGTTTGTACCTCTTTACCCACGTGTTCGTGATTTCATCACCTTTCGGCGACTAAGAAACTCCCTTATGCCCATGACCCGTCGGTCACATTACACACTTCCGTTGGTGTGTGGCCAAGAGATCACAAAATAGCCTTTACAAAGGGATTACTAGCCTATTTAGACCCCACTGAGGTTTCACCGGTGGCGATGTCTCCCGCATAGCACATCTTCAACCAAGGGCCCCCTCTTGAGCCATTCGGATCCCAGGGTAGTCCCACCAATCCTCAACAAACCCAATCCGACTACCCCTTCCCCGAGCACCCACAATGGTCCAAACAGCACTAGCAAAGCCCTAATTAATTAGCTACGCCGCACCCATACTTGGCCTCGTGGTGGCACTGTAGTCCTGGCTTATTCTCGCATGAACCGGTCCTTAGATCTAAAGCAAGCAAACCACCATAACATCCAACCCATCCACGTACCAGGCTTGCTTAGATCATCCATTACCATACCATGTTTAACCAGTTCATGTTAACCATAATCTCATCCATGCATAATTAAATTGAGCGATATAGTTGTTCCCATCCCAGTCGATTAAGCGAAGCAAAACGGTAAAAACCCTTCCCGACTCTCTACCATAAATTCCAGGTGACAAGGGTGGTTTAGCAAATCTGGTAAACTTCCTACCATAGGATTTCCCATCAATTTGACACCAGCATGCAGTTTTGCAAACAAACATTTATTTTAAAAACAGGATCAATATGCTTCAAGGACACTTGCCTTGCTCTTGCTGTTGATTAGGGTCAAAGCCTTCAAACTCTTGATGTTGTAGATCCTCCGCGGCACTCTCTAGCGCAAATCCGTCTAATCTACACAATAAACATACAAAACAAGAAACACAATCAAAGAGTGCACAAATATTACTCAATATGTCATGACATGCATGATTGATGCAATGCAAGGTAGAACTTGTTACTAGATTGCTTTTAATGATCACTAACTAGTTCTAATAGATTTTAACAAGTTTATACAGGTTTGGATTCGATTAGATCAAATTTTAGAATTAATTCAACACAATTTAACCAGAAAGATCGGACTAGTCCACTTGGGACCGGACAAGTCCGCACTTGACGAGATCAACAGATTAGGGTTTTCTAGATCGACGTGAATTTGGAGATTAGGGGTTGAATTCACATAAGAAAAAGAGAATAGAAGGTATACCAGGTGTTTAGAACTCCAATGAACCAAGAAACTTGGAGGTAACACTTGGATCTTGATGATCTAGGGTTGGTGATGAACTTGGGGATGAATTGGTGGTGAAGGACGAAACTTGGTGGAGATCTTGATCCTCCTTTGTTTCCTCCTCTTCTTCCTCTTGTTTGGGATCTTCTCCTCCCTCCTTGGTGGTGGCTCTCCACGAACTAGGGTTTGGGTGGGTGGAAAAGTGGCAAATAGATGTCAAACCAAGGGGTGGGGTTGTTTATATAGAGGTGGAGACTAGGGTTAGATGGATCTCGAGTTTTGGATGAGTAGAGGCCGGTTTAGAGTCCCACATGGGCTCTAAAAGAGTTAGGCACGACGTCCCTAGGCCCACTTGACGTGAAACCCAAGAAACAAGTCGTAAAACAAAAGGTCAATCTCGGAGTCACGAAATATCGGACAAGTCCGGACAGGACCGGACTAGTCCGAAGTCGTCCAGAGAGAAAATCGGACAAGTCTGGCCAAAAATCGGACAAGTCCGAATTTGAACAGAGAGGAAAACGGACAAGTCCGCTGGAACACCGGACTAGTCCGGAAAAGTCCAGGGACTTAACAAATTTTCAAGGATTCATGGAATATTGGACTAGTCCGCACAAAATCGGACAAGTCCGAAAGTTTCCAGGGCCAAAATCGGACTAGTCCGCAGCAAAAACGGACAAGTCCGTTTTTAGTCAGAGAGAAATCGGACTAGTCCTCAGTAAAATCATACTAGTCCGCACTTTCCTGCGTTTTAAGTGCGGTTTTGCTCCAAATCAATTTTAAATGCTCCGAATCAATGTTAAACTCGTTCCTCTTTATGTGGGCTAATGTTAAACATGTATATGAGTGCATGTAGGGCATGATGCATGAAAATGAGGGTGTTACACTACCACAGTAGGTACAATGAAATTTAACTTTGTGTTCATGTCTACATGAGCAAGCAATATTTTTATTTGAAGCCGAATGAGACAACACTCCTGCAGATTTGAAAACCACTTCTTTTTGTTTAGGAACTGTTTGAATCAAACCACTTCCTAATGACTTTAAAATTTTAGGTGGATGTGCCTTAGCATGAGTATGAGAATCAAAACCTAAACCAGTTTTATCATTGCAAGACTTGGAAGAATTCAGCAGCAAGTTTAGGTTCTTATTCCCATTACAAAACCGATCTAATGTCCTATGCATGTCATCAAGTTTATTTGACAGATCAAGGCAACTTTCACATGAAATTTTTCCTTTTAGTTTGCAATTGGAACAAAATTTAACTTCATGAGAATGTAAAGCATTGTTCAATATAGAAATTTCATTCATAGCATCCTGTAGTTTCTTATCAAGATCATCACAAGTAGAACAATTCAAATCAATTGTAGAACAGCTAGCATCTTTCAAGTTTTTATCATTAAGTGCAGCAAGCTCTTTGATCTTTTCAATTTCTAACTCAAGTTTATCAAGTGTGGAGGTGTGCGCACTTCTTAATGAGGAAAATTGTTCATATATTAAATCACATAAGGGACAAGCATCATCACTAGGAATCAAAGTTTTTGAACGGTTGATTTCAGATTCTAGTGATTCAATTTTAGCAACACTATCCCTAAGCTTTTTGTCCTTATTCTTAATAATAATAGTGGCACGAGAAATAGCATCACACATTTCTTCGTAAGTAGGACATACCTCTTCATTGTCGCTGTTGTGTTCTGCCTCCTCCATACTTGATCTTGACTTGCCCGCCATAAAGCACAAGTTTGCCAAATCATCTTCATCTTCATCACTTCCAATGTCCATGTCGCTTGAGCCAAGTTCCTAGAGTGTTGAGATAAAACTGTTCACCAGTTGGCGACCTGTAAAGCCCTTCTTTTTCTTCTTATAGTTTGTTGAGGAGTGTTTTATCCTTGATTGTTTTTCTTCCCAGGAGGTAGGACCTGAAAGGTTAGGATAATCTGTATGAAAGTGTCCTGTCTTACCACATTCGAAGCATCATTGAGGTCCGGAGCTTCCTCTCCTTCTAGTTCTCACATTTTGCAATGCTTTTGAGAACCTCATAGAGAGAAGTGCTAGCTCCTCCTCTGGAAAATCCTCAATCTGTTCAAGGGTTAGATAGGACAACAAAGCAAGTGTACCACAAGATGAAGATTGGCTGGAGCTAGGCATATCACGTTGAGAAACAAAAGCAATAGACTTGTTGGGGTTCTTACATGATATTATGTCAATTTCATGGGTTTTTAGCTTGGAATATAGCACATCTAAAGTAAGTGTACTCATGACAGTAGATTCACGAATAGATGTGACTTTCATCTCCCAAATTGACATGTCTAATGCACTTAACAATTGCCTTGCATTTTCAGCATCTAAAAAATTAACATTCACGCTATGCAAGTTGCTGAGAATTTTATTAAAGCGAGCAAAGAGGTCATCAATGGACTCACCGGGTTGCATCTCGAAGCGCATGTATTCTTTCTTGAACATGGCTTGCCTTACCTCTTTGATCGTGTTGGATCCTTCGTGGTAGTCACAAAGTGCTTTCCACACATCGTATGCAGATCGGAGGTGTGCAACACGGTCGAAGTCGCTTTGTGTTAATCCTTGTATGATCAAGTTCCGAGCCTTGTTGTTGTTGTCGACATCTCTCAGATTTGTAGCTGTAACTTGATTGTTTGATGGCACTTCGTAAGGATTGTATACCTTCTCCCATATTGCAAAGCCTTGTGCCTGGATGAAAGCCTCCATGCGTGCCTTCCAAACCTGAAAATCAATACCAGCGAACACACAAGGTTGGGCAGAGTACTTATCCATGATGATTAGTCAAAAACATGCGCAAATCACAAAAATTAGAGCACCGTGGATCTGATACCAATTGTAGGATCAAAGAGCACGTGAAAAGCTACCAGAGGGGGGTGAATGGTAGATTTAAAAATCTTATGCAGCGGAAACAATTAAACCCCAACCCCTTCGGCAGAAAAATGATCTGTTAAAGAAATCATGTGTGAGCCTAATCTAAACGTGTTTCACCATGACAAAAGTGATAGATATCAGAGAGAATCAAGTCAAAAAGACAAAACAAAAAGGATCACTCAAATCCGTCGAAAAAAACTCAAGTTATGATCAAAAGATCAAACAAAGGTCAATCTGCCATTCCCGAGAAAAAAAAGTTATGGAATTCTACAAAGAAACTCGTGTAGATCATAGACCACAAATCCAATAACCATGAAATTTTTACAGATGATAGATAATCAAGTTTTGAAGACAACCCAAAAAGAATCACGTCAGTTGGATCTATAAAACTCCAGTTATGATAAAACCACCAACAAAAGGTAGTACTGTCCAGAAACTCGACGAGTAAAACTTGTCTGGAACAAGTCGGACAAACAAGGCACAAAAGTTCCTTCAAACTACGAATTTTATTCAATAGAACACAAGAGGAACAGCCCCAAAGTCGTGCTCCACGAGCTCTGGGCTCCCTTGCTTATATAACCAGCTTGAAAGCTAACTCAACTCAAATCAGGAACCTAATCCTACTCTAATCACGAATCGTAACTTTCCATAACTGTTTAGTATTCTTCTATACGCAGATAGAAGCAATCTTAAGACTTCCAAACACCTTAGGAATGTATCCCACATTTCTAAACAACTCAAATTCGTGACCCACACAAAATCCTATCATAACCAACTCAAATCTTTACATATTTGAGTCAAACCCAACTCAGCTGCAGTCTGAGTCCATAACCTAGTTGGTTGGACCTTTCTGACCAACTCTTTATGTCCACATCTCTTCATCATGTCTCGGAACCATGTAGCCACATCCATGCACTCCTTGCACATGTGCAAACATCTTCCAATGACGTCCACGATACCTTCACATGCATTGTTCTTGATTCAATCATGCTGCGCAACCTCCTGATCAGCTCAACCACAATTCCTCCCGAACTTGATTGTTGAACCTCATCTTCTCCCTAAGACTAGTTCAATGGATCCCGTCACAAGCCATGTCTTGAACTCAAGCAACACCTGCACATGAATAAAACAACCAATCCATACGAGCCCAAGTCCTCGACTTGACTCAAGTTAGTTCCAAACACAACACCTTATGTGAGAACCTCACATAAGCATGTTGCAAAACCACAGTAACACGATATCATCCATATCAACCAAAAACGCACCAAAGACTTAGCAAATGAATAATAAGCAATCTTTCCAGAGATGTAAAGCAAGTACGAAACATTGCAAATGAAAAACAGAAGCATTGCGGTCAAGTTTCAGACCTTGCCAGAGCAACCCGGACCTTGAGCCGGAGCTAACAAAAACTTGTCAGAGCTAAAGATAAAACTCACCGGAGCTAACCAAAACTAGTCGGACGTTAATAAAAAGATGTTTTGGTGATATTCAAAACTTTTATCATCAAAGCAAGTGTATTCACTACAAGCCAATGTATTCAGCACACATAGGTCTTACAATCTCCCCCTTGATGAATGCATTGACAACACCATTTAAAATCCGAACATTGGCTTATTCACATAAAAGTTTTGAAGGCAATTTCTTCCCCTTTGTAAATCAAAAGTAAAATGAGAATAAAAACCAAAAATTATCCCATATTATCTCTCCTTATGCACATATTCTCTTTCTCTTCATGCTTATCTCTCCCCCTTTGACAATGTATTCAGCAAGTCATGAGCATATAAACAAATTATCTCTCCCCCTTTAGTTGTTATGAACATATTATAACATATACATATAAACAAAGCTCATCCAAGTCATACTATCAAGTACCTTATATTATCACATCAATGAAATACATAAAGTAGTGTAAGCCATGCTAGAGATCAAATGTAATTTTCAATTTAAGTAAGTCGTGATCTCACAAACTTAACTATTTCAAAACCTGAAATCATGACACTAGTTGCTGCATTTTATTATTTTTCAAAGCATAAATTTAGATCATATGATATTTGCAAGAGATTATATGTGCATCTGCCTTATTCTAACCAACCAAGCCAAGCCTATGTCATTTGACAATCAGAAGCTTAAGGACATGGGTTTAGTCATACACAACTTCTTCCAAGTTCATATCTAAGTGCAATGATAAGCCATCTCAAAAGAAGAAGTGCGATGCATGCATATTCTCTTGATCTTCTCTCAATTTATATTTGTTCATAAAAACTCAACATGTGAGTTGATTACTTGATTAATTCTTAATGATTAAAAGCACTTGTGAACATGTAACAAGTTCAAAACAGCAAGAAAGTTCGACCATGACCAGTTTTAGTTTAAGTAATTATCCCAATTACTAGACCATGACTTGTGCTGTCAGATGCCTTCAACCCGTCTTGACCAAGATCCGCGAATGTGTGGAGGGTGGAGTGACCCCTCAGACTGTCTTCTGCAACTTCCTGGTCAACAGATGGGCTCTGCTGAGGAAGAGGGAGAAGCTTGCGTGGGCCCTCAACAGCATGATGGATGACGATCGGATTGAAACTGGTCTGAAATCCAACTTGGATGACGGAGCTTTGAAGCTTCATCTCAAGAAATTCCAGCATGGGATAAACGTCAAAGGCAACGACTTGGTTCCACCGGCAGCTTTCCTTCCTCTGAACATGGAGACGCAGTTCAACAGAGAGCTCCGGAGGAAGATGTCGGTGCTTGACGACCTTGGTGAGGTGGAAAGGCGTCCGACCTCCAGGGTGATAACCTCCGGAGCTTCTGAAGGAGGGACTGCCTCTGCCCCGGGCCGGGGGGTTGAAGACATAGGCAAGGGCAAGGAGCCAGCCGAACCATCCAACCGGAAGAGGAAGCTGAAGCATGCCGATGGAAGGTCCGTCAGGAATGCTCCCTCTACGACAGCTCCTTCTCCCCGGCGGAGGTGGTCTTCTGTGACCGCACCTTCTCCGACGCGGGGGTCTTCTAGAGGTGCTAGTTCCGGGCAGTCATCCCTGGCCTCAATGCCAGCTAAAAGTTCCAGGCTCGAGAGTTCTTCCCGGCCAAAAGAAGATCCGGCTGAGAGGACACCAGCTGCCGCAAGTAGTCCTCAGCTGCGGTCCGAAGTCGTTGTCTCACTAGACTTGGTGGGCTCCGGTTCTGGACGTCAGAAGAAGAGGTTTCGAGGCGACTAAGGTGGTAGCATCCCTAGGTAAGCATTGATTGCTCACCTTAAAATGCTAGTCTTGTTTTTGATGTGTCTTTAATCTTCTCTTCCCTTTATTTCTAGGGTGTCGAAGAAGGGGCCAGGAACCTCCGCGTCTGTTGCAACGATCGGGGCTGCGCATGCTGAAGCTCCATCTTCTAGCATCGAGCCTCCTCATCAAGTGGTGGCAGAAGTCATGACAACTCTGGTGCTAGCTGTCGTGGAGTTGGATTTGGAGTCCTCGCCTGAAGCTCCCATGGTAGCGTCGGACCACGGTGGAGAAGTTGAAGATGTACCTCTAGCATTGGTGCCGGAGGCTGATGCTCTAGTGCCAGAGCCAGAGATGTCAGTAACTCCAGCCTTTGAGTCAGAGACTGTGGAAGCCCTGGACGCTGAGCTAGAGGCAATCGAAGCCCCAACCATTAAGCCAGAGATGGTTGATGCTCCGGCCCTTGGGCCAAAAATTTTTGAAGGTCCGGCGGTTGAGCCGGAAATGTTTGAAGCTCTGGTCGCTGAACTGGGAGGAGCTAACGTGCCGACGTCTGAGCCAACGGTGGTAGAGGCCCCGAATGAAGCCCCTACCATTGCCCTGGAGGTAGTTGAACCAGAGCTGGAGCTGCATGAAGAGGTGGCAGCAGGTCCTCCGACCTCGGAGCCGGCGACTGAAGACCTGGGGGCTGCACCTACAACTTCTGCTCTGGAGGTGGGAGCTCCCCCAGTGGGTTCTTCCTCTGCCACTACTGAAGGTCATCCAGAGAGCGGCCCTAGTGCTACAGGAGCTCAGGGGACCACTCTTGTAGAGTGGGACCCAATTTTTGTGATGGCAAATCCTCTGGAGCCTGCGGAGATGGTCCCAACAGGTCCGAAGCCTATCCCTCTAGTGTTGTCCATAGACAACGCCTGCTCCAGCCTACAACAAGTCCAGCTCGCCTTTGATCACAAGAGCAAAGCCCTGGAGGAGGAGCTCAACACCTTGAGGCATTGGCGCAACAGACTCCACTTCGATACCAGGCTTGCCCAGATGAGGCTGACTGACTAGAAGGAGTGGATTAAGACGGAAAAGGCCCGGTTGGAATACTGGGACAAGCTGCTGATGGAGAAGGAAGTCGCCATCCGGGCACTCAACGCTAACTCTAGGGAGATCCTTGAGCAAGCCAAGTAGAGGCATGATGCTACTGATGAGCGTCATGAAAACTTCAATGAATTGAACGTGGTTCTCCTGAAGCGTCGGGCGTACCTTGAGGCAAGGGAAGAAAAACTCCTGGAGCAGCAGGAGGATGTTGTGAAGAGGGAGGCGGAGGTCACCTAGAAGTTGACTCTGGGTGAACATAATTTGGTAGATCGCAGCAAGAAGCTGGATCTATGGAGCAAAGAGTAGAAAGAGAAGTACTGGAAACATGGGCAGAAGCTCTCGAAAAGAGAAGCTGACATTGCCACCAGGGAAGGGAAGGTGAAAGGCAGGGAGAAGGACTTGACGGAAAGGCGGAACCGCATCCACCTCCAGGAGATGGAGCTAACCGATCGTAAAAAGCAAGTTGCTGAGAGTATGCAGTAGCATGCTAAATTGGTCGAGCGCCTCTCTCGGGAAGGTTCGGAGCTTGCGGCTGCCCAGAAGTCGCTAGAGGAGCTGCGGAAATTGAAGGAGATGGAGTACATTCAAGTGTGGGACTTCTTGGGGCGGGCCAACGATGCACTAACACCACTAGGCTTCAGTCCCGTACGTCCGAACATCCCGGAGCTGGACTTGGACCGAGCACTGGTGGTCCTCAATGGTGCTGGTGGCAAACTCGACGCGATGGGCGATGTTATTGCAAACCAGCTCGAGACAGAGGGGAAGTCTTTGGCTACGAACGTCGCAAAGTATGTGCTGACATGCTATGTAAGCTGAGACCCCCAATTCTCACTGGACCTGGTGCTTGAAGGTCCCATTGCTGAAGAGGAAGACGCCACCAAGGCCAACGTCCAAGAGGTTGCCAAGAAAGTTGCCACATTCTTCCGCAGAACTTAGATCCTCCAGTAGCTAGGACTTCTTCCTTTTGCCTTCTACTATAATCCCAATTTTGTAATCAGTGCTTCAAATTAATGAAATCCATTTGCCATGAACTCCATTTTATTTTTGTCTTTAATATAATGTGCTCTGTCTTGTTGGCCCCCTGGTATATGTGTACAATTGAAGTGTGTACATGTACCAAAGGATTTTACAGTATATTAATGACTTGAACACTTCACACTTGTAGACTTTAGGTCCAAAGTCTTCATTTCTGATGCATCGGCGGCAGGCTCCCTGGGGTTGGCGGAGCTTGGTAGCTCCGAAGGTACCAACTATCAACGTACAGAATGTCGACAGTGGGGCCCCTAGGATTTATCGGAGCTTGTTAGCTCCTGATGCCGTCGCTCGAATAGTTGAAGGTAGGTCCCCCAGGGGTTGTCGGAACTTTGTAACTCCGACATTACCCATTGTCAACATATTTAATATCGACGGCGGGTCCCCTCGGAGGATGTCGGAGCTTAGTAGCTCCGGCGTTGTCCACCATCGCTATGAATTTTTGTTTTTTCTGCATATTGAATACAAGAAAAAAGTAAAATTCGTCCTCTTGTCTATAAATCGTTTGTGGCTTATTATTCTTATTTGAGTTTTTATTCTGAAGTTACTCAATATGGTAACAAGTATATTGATGTAACCCTTCCGAATCCATATGCTTTTTTAGTACTCCCCCTAATGATGCCTGCCGAAGTGTACGTAGAGTGGCGTACTTAGGGTGCAGGACTAGGCTAAGTTGATATCACACTCCGAACCTATGTTGGCTTAACGTTCAGGCAAGTAGACTATACAACATGTTAAGACACAAAGAGATCAACAATATAACTTGCAAGGCATATGAATAACTTGGATAAAAACTAAAAAAAGAATTGCACAACTTCATTATAGATAAGAAGGTTAAAAACAATAATTTGCTAGCTCGAGCCTTGTACAAAAATAAATGCACGTGGAGTCTGTTTTTACACCACAATGTATTTCATTATAGTTTATAGGTCTAGATTACAGGGGAGGCAAGGACACACTTAGGGTGCGGGACCAAGCTAAGTGCGCTATACATCTTGTACTAACCCAAGGTAGGTAGTTACACTTTTTGTTTTGTGACTGTATGAAGTGTACTTGAACTTCTCAGACCTTCCCGGAGGGGTCCGGACGTTCTCTCGGAGGACCTACCCATGTCTGTTTAGCGACTCTATAACATACATCGTATGTAATTACAGACTCACCTCCATGATTCTAAGTAAAAAACTTACGGAGGTGCTCGATGTTCCAAGGATTAGGAAGTGGACTCCCGTCCTCAGTTGCCAAGCAAACGCATTCGGGTCGAGATACTTTTATCACTCCAAAAGGATCTTCCCAGCTGGGAGAAAGTTTGTTCATTCCTTCACGAGTTAGTATCTTCCGAAGCACCAGATCGCCTTGCTCGAGTTGTCGGTTGCGCACATGCCTTTGATGATGAACGTGCATCTAGGCATCCCTTGTGGGTTTTGGTTGATTTATGACAAACAAATGAGATCCTAACCAAATTGTTGATATGATCGCAGGTTTTAATGAAATCATGATGAAAGCGCAAAAAGAAAGGAGAGTGAGAAATCAAGCTGGATAGAGCTCAAGAGATGAAAAAAAGAAATTTGTGTGTGTGGAGTGTGTTGGAGAAACACACCCTAAGAGCTCAATCACAAGAAAACTCACTCACTGCACTAATTCTTATAGGTCCGGACTAGTTCGATATACCCCAAACTAGTCCGATAATCCTTCTGTTCAAAATCGGACTAGTCCTCTCAAGTGCGGACTAGTCCTCAGCACGTCACAGCTTTGCACGAAAATAGGAAAAGTTTGATATCACCACAGACTAGTCCGATATCTTTCTGATCTAAATCGGACAGGTCCGATATTTGCACGGACTAGTCCGAAAAACCTTCTGACTAAAATCGTACAAGTCCTCCAAGTGCGGACTTGTCCCCAATTCACTAAGGGTTTCACCATAGCTGGATTAGTCCAAAAATAATCGGACTAGCCCGAACTTTTCCAGGGCCAAATTCGGACTAGTCCGCCCTAAGCCGGACAAGTCCGATAATCCTAAGAACTTAGGGTTTCCTACACGCTGCACACCGCACTAGTCCGAACACCACCACGGACTAGTCCGGACCCTCGAAACCCTAACAGTAAATTTTGGAAACACCCTATAAATAGATGTGTACGACCCTACTTCCAATCCTCTCGACCCCCTGCACAGTCACACCCTCCAAGAGCTTAGAAAACACATCTCTCCATGCAATCCCACGCAAGAAAGATCAATTTTTTGAGGATTCGTCTTGGATCAAAGGAGAGACACAATTCACACGTTTGAGCTCTTGGGTTTGATCTCTAACACACTCATGTTTTTTCATTGTTGATCTTAAGAGTGTGTTCTTGGTGGTGTTCTTATTTGTAATCTTGGGGAGCCCTCAACTTGTGAGAAGGCCCCTTGAACTTGGTGATTTGCCCCTTGTGATAGTGGAAGAGAATTGGCCTTCGTGGCGATTCGACGAGGTTAGGATCAGTGAATACCCGGTCCTTTCGTGGGCTCCTCAACGTGGATGTAGGTTGCCTCTGTGGGAATCGAACCACGGGATAAACCCTTGTGTCAAACTTGTTCTTGATCTTCATATTACATTCTAGGATTTTGTCAATCTTGCATAACCTACGCTAAAACTTTGAAACAATAATTGGTTTGCATCATATTTAGTTTCATTGACTCAATACTTACAAGTTACATACTATATTCCGCTGCGTATTGTGCTTGTATTGAAATCATTGATCAAACTTGATTAATCTAGTCTGCACGCACCAGACTAGTCTGCACTCTACCAGACTAGTCTAATATCTTGAGATTTGATCAGTCTGTTAAGTGTTGCAGGTCTCGACTAAATTTCAAAAAGTCCTATTCATCCCCCCTCTAGGCCACATTCAGATGATAGCGCTGGAGCGCTTGGCGATAATGTGCATTCCAAACAGCTGCTTAGCACCTTTCCTCGTCGACGAGGTCAAGGTTTTCACGTCGGAGCTGGTCTTGCGTGGCTTCGTTGAAGGTTCGGACCCAGAGGGACCCCAAGGTGATCTCTGGAGGAAGAACCGCTTCAGCTCCATACACCAAGAAGAATGGAGTTTCCCTAGTTGACCGGTTAGGTGTTGTCCTGTTCGCCCACAATGTGGATGGAAGCTCTTCAATCCAGTTAGCTTCGTGCTTTTTCAGGCGCTCATATGTGCGCGTCTTGAGTCCTTTTAAGATTTCTGCATTTGCTCTCTCGGCTTGGCCATTGCTTTCTGGGTGAGCTACTGAGGCGTAGCTGAGTTGAATATCGAGGTCTTCACAATATTCTTGGAATGCAGCACTTGTGAATTGGGTTCCGTTGTCAGTTATGACTTTGTTTGGAACTCTAAATCTGCATATAATGGACTTCAAGAACTTGATTGATGATTGCTTGTTGATTGTCACAACTGGAGTGGCTTCCGGCCACTTGGTGAACTTGTCGATGGCGACATACAGGAACCTGTAACCTCCGATGGCTTTTGGGAAAGGTCCCAAGATGTCCATGCCCTACACAGCGAATGGCCATGTAGGAGGTACCATTTGTAGTGACTGCACCGGTGTGTGAATCTGTTTTGCGTGGAACTGGCACACTTCACATTTTTTCACTAGCTCAACTGCATCCTGGAGTGCTGTAGGCCAGTAAAATCCATGCCAGAAGGCTTTACAGACCAGCGTGCGAGAAGAAGCATGGTTCCCGCACTCGCCTCCATGGACTTCCGTGAAGAGCTCACGGCCTTATTCCCTTGCAATGCACCGCATTAGGATGCCATTGGCACCGCTCCGGTAGAGATCCCCTTCTACCAACGTGTATCTTTTAGCCAATCTGACAATTCGGTCAGCGGATATACTAGCGTCAGGAAGGATATTAGCTCCAGATCTCTGAGATCCATGCATGGGATCTTACTTGAGCTTTTGAGTCTTGCGTGCTGGGTTGCTCGGAGCTTCCGACAGCACCTACGACTCTTGGTGGACGCCATGGTAGTAGGGCCACCGGGACTGCTAGATTCGTGGTGCTGGTCTCGCCCCCTTCGCTCAGCTCGGTAGGCTGAGCTGTTGGCTTTGACAACCTCCATACGAAGATTCCGTCAAGAGCCAGAGCTCCAGTTGAGGCTTTCGTCGAGAGTTCGTCGGCTTCAGCGTTGTGAAGACGCTGAACATGGTGGAGATCCAAGACTTTGAAGTCCTTCTGAAGTCTCTGGACATCAAGGAGATAAGCAGCTAGTTGAGGATCGTTACAGGAGCATTCACCTTTAACTTGTTTGATGATGAGTTGTGAATCTCCCTTCACCAACAGCTGTTTGACACCATAAGATAGCGCCACCTTGATTCCGTAGATGAGAGCTTCATACTCCGTGTTGTTGGTCGCCTTGAAATCAAGGTGAACCATGTATTTGACTTTCTCCCCAGTCGGAGCAAGGAGAAGGATTCCAGCTCCGGCCCCCTGCTTCTGCATAGAGCCATCCAAGTAGAGAGTTCAGTGAGGCTCGATGAATACTGGAACCTTGGGTTCATGTTTCTGCTCATTGTGGCCCCTAGGGTTTGATGGAGAGGGAGTCCATTCCGCCATGAAGTCAGCCAAGGATTGAATTTTGATTGCTTGTCATGACAAGATTTCTAGATCGAATTCGGCCAGTTCCACTGCCCACTTTTCAATGTTCCCAGTAGAGTTAGGGTTATGCAAAATAGCACACAGTGGAAAAGAAGTTACCACTGATATTTTGTGGGCTTGGAAGTAGTGATGAAGCTTCCTTGAGGCAATAAGAACTTCGTAAAGCAGCTTATGCACTTCAATGTATCTTGTCTTGGCGTCGTGGAGCATTTCGCTGATGAAGTACACAGGGCGTTGGATGGTCCGGACCCTTTCGGAAGGACCCGGAGCTTCTTCTCCATCGACCCAGACCCTCCTGGAAGGGTTCAGATCTCCATGTTGTGCTTCTTGGGCCCTCCCGGAGGGGTCCAAAACTTCTTCTTGTTCGACCCGGACCTTGCTAGAAGGGTACAGATCATCTTGGTCGGCCTGGTGAACCCCCTCAGGTGAATGAGGTTGATCTCCTAGCATTTCACCTTGAGATTCCATGTCTGGGGGCTGGAACCCAGACACGCCTTTATTTAACTCCGGACCCTCCCAGAGGGGTCTGGGTTCTTGAACTGGATGTGGCTCCAGTCTTTCCGCAACCAGGACCACACTGACAACTTCGGTAGTTGCCAAAATGTAAAGCAGTAAAGGCTCACCAGAATTCAGAGCTACCAATATCGATAGTGTGGTGAGGAGTTGTTTCAGCTCTTGAAACGCCTTTTCTACTTCTTCATACCAATGAAATGGTCCGGACTTCCTCAAGAGTTTGAAGAAGGGTACTGTGACACCCGGTCCGAAAATGAACCAATTGAACACATATGTGTTCCCAGGATGTTCAACACACATACACGAGTGCATCACAAAAGAGTATACAGAAAATTATCACAGAACATGATTAATTATTAAATTTTATTGCACAAACCATATTATCCTCAAATACAAACTCTAATGAATATTAATGACAAGTTCAACTAATGCAGCGGAAATAAACTAAATTAGCAAACTAAACAGCTAGGCAGCATAAGTGATATGGTATAGCGCAGCTCAAATCAACACCACAGGCAAGCTGACGGTAGACACGGCCTAGAACTCCGCATTATCACCATTAAACTCCCAATCCTGACCTGCAACTGTTGGGGGGATTGCAAGAGTGAGTACATGTCGTACTCAGCAAGTGTGGAAAGTATGACATGTGGCTGATTCAAATGACGAATATAATAATGGATGAGTGCTGAAAAGTACATTACAACATTTGAAAAGCAATATATGTTACATGAACATGAAATAAACCCATCATAGGCCATATATTTATCATAATACCAGTCCATATTCCATATCCATCATCATATATCAATATCCATATTCAATACCAGAATTCAATTCATAACCATCCATGACCATAATTCCAACCATAACCATCCCAAATACCATCCCAATATCGAGTACCCCCTAATCATGGAAGTTTTTCAGGTTCTCATAACCGGGAGCACGACTATCATCATAGTTTTATTAGACTCTGAAGATTTTGTACCGCTTTACCCATGTGTTCGTGATTTCATCACCTTTCGGTGACTAAGAACCTCCCTTATACCCATGACCCGTCGGTCACATTACACACTTCCGTTGGTGTGTGGCCAAGAGATCACAAAATAGCCTTTACAAAGGGATTACTAGCCTATTTAGACCCCATTGAGGTTTCACCAGTGGTGATGCCTCCCACTGAGCACATATTCAACCAAGGGCCCCCTCTTAAGCCATTCGGATCCCAGGGTAGTCCCCCCAATCATCAACAAACCCAATCCGACTACCCCTTCCCAAAGCATCCTTAATGGTCCAAATAGCAATGGCAAAGCTCTAATTAATCAGCTACGCCGCAGCCATACTTGGCCTCGTGGTGGCACTGTAGTCCTGGCTTATTCTCGCATGAACCGGTCCTTATATCTAAAGAAAGCAAACCACCATGGCATCTAACCCATCCACATAGCAGGCTTTCTTAGATCACCCATTACCATATCATATTATCCAGTTCATGTTAATCATAGTGTAACACCCTCATTTTCATGCATCATGCCCTACATGCACTCATATACATGTTTAACATTAGCCCACATAAAGAGGAACGAGTTTAACATTGATTCGGAGCATTTAAAATTGATTTGGAGCAAAACCGCACTTAAAACGCAGGAAAGTGCGGACTAGTCCGATTTTACTGAGGACTAGTCCGATTTCTCTCAGACTAAAAACGGACTTGTCCGTTTTTGCTGCGGACTAGTCCGATTTTGGCTCTGGAAACTTTCGGACTTGTCCGATTTTGTGCGGACTAGTCCGATATTCCATGAATCCTTGAAAATTTGCTAAGTCCCTGGACTTTTTCGGACTAGTCCGGTGTTCCAGCGGACTTGTCCGTTTTCCTCTCTGTTCAAATTCGGACTTGTCCGATTTTTGGCCAGACTTGTCCGATTTTCTCTCTGGACGACTTCGGACTAGTCCGGTCCTATCCGGACTTGTCTGATATTTCGTGACTCCGATATTGACCTTTTGTTTTACGACTTGTTTCTTGGGTTTCACGTCAAGTGGGCCTAGGGATGTCGTGCCTAACTCTTTTAGAGCCCATGTGGGACTCTAAACCGGCCTCTACTCATCCCAAAACTCGAGATCCATCTAACCCTAGTCTCCACCTCTATATAAACAGCCCCACCCCTTGGTTTGACATCTATTTGCCACTTTTCCACCCACCCAAACCCTAGTTCGTGGAGAGCCACCACCAAGGAGGGAGGAGAAGATCCCAAACAAGAGGAAGAAGAGGAGGAAACGAAGGAGGATCAAGATCTCCACCAAGTTTCGTCCTTCACCACCAATTCATCCCCAAGTTCATCACCAACCCTAGATCATCAAGATCCAAGTGTTACCTCCAAGTTTCTTGGTTCATTGGAGTTCTAAACACCTGGTATACCTTCTATTCTCTTTTTCTTATGTGAATTCAACCCCTAATCTCCAAATTCACGTCGATCTAGAAAACCCTAATCTGCTGATCTCGTCAAGTGCGGACTAGTCCGATCTTTCTGGTTAAATTGTGTTGAATTAATTCTAAAATTTGATCTAATCGAATCCAAACCTGTATAAACTTGTTAAAATCTATTAGAACTAGTTAGTGATCATTAAAAGCAATCTAGTAACAAGTTCTACCTTGCATTGCATCAATCATGCATGTCATGTCATATTGAGTAATATTTGTGCACTCTTTGATTGTGTTTCTTGTTTTGTATGTTTATTGTGTGGATTAGACGGATTTGCGCTAGAAAGTGCCGCGGAGGATCTACCGCATCAGGAGTTTGAAGGCTTTGACCCTAATCAACAGCAAGAGCAAGGCAAGTGTCCTTGAAGCATATTGATCCTGTTTTTAAAATAAATGTTTTGTTTGCAAAACTGCATGCTCGCGTCAAATTGATGGGAATCCTATGGTAGGAAGTTTACTAGTTTTGTTTGACCACCCTTGTCACCTGGAATTTATGGTAGAGAGTCGGGAAGGGTTTTCACCTTTTTGCTTTGCTTAATCAACTGGGATGGGAATAACTATACCACTCAATTTAATTATGCATGGATGAGATTATGGTTAACATGAACTGGTTAAATATGGTATGGTAATGGATGATCTAAGCAAGCCTGGTATGTGGATGGGTTGGATGTTATGGTGGTTTGCTTGCTTTAGATCTAAGGACCGGTTCATGCGAGAATAAGTCAGGACTACAGTGCCACCACGAGGCCAAGTATGGGTGCGGCGTAGCTGATTAATTAGGGCTTTGCTAGTGCTGTTTGGACCATTGTGGGTGCTCGGGGAAGGGGTAGTCGGATTGGGTTTGTTGAGGATTGGTGGGACTACCCTGGGATCCGAATGGCTCAAGAGGGGGCCCTTGGTTGAAGATGTGCTCTGCGGGAGACATCGCCACCGGTGAAACCTCAGTGGGGTCTAAATAGGCTAGTAATCCCTTTGTAAAGGCTATTTTGTGATCTCTTGGCCACACACCAACGGAAGTGTGTAATGTGACCGACGGGTCATGGGCATAAGGGAGGTTCTTAGTCGCCGAAAGGTGATGAAATCACGAACACGTGGGTAAAGAGGTACAAACTCTGCAGAGTGTTAATTAAAACTATCATGATAGCCGTGCTCCCGGTTATGAGCACCTGGACAACTTCCATGATTAGAGGGAAATTGGAATTTGGGATGGTTATGGTTTGGTAATGGTTATGGGTGATTATGGATTAATTTCTAGTATTGAATATGGTTATTGACGATGGTGAAATCTGGAATTATTGATGATGGTAAGGAATTCAGTTTGGTATTATGGTATTATTTATGGTTATGATGGGTTTATTTCACATACTTACAATATATTGCTTTTCAAATGTTTTAATGTACTTTTTAGCACTTTGCCATTATTATTGTCGTCATTTGAATCATCCACATGTCATACTTTCCACACTTACTGAGTACGACATGTGCTCACTCTTGCAATCCCCCACCCCAATAGTTGCAGGTCAGGACTGGGATTTTAATGGCGATAATGCGGAGTTCTAGGCCGTGTCTACCGTCAGCTTTGCCTGTGGTGTTGATTGGAGCTGCGCATACATACCCTGTCACTTATGCTGCATAGTTGCTTAGTTTGCTTAGTTGTTTAATTAGTTTATTTCCGCTGCATTAGTTGAACTTGTCATTAATATTCATTAGAGCTTGTATTCGAGGATTTAATGAATTGTGTAATAAGAGTACTTATTTAATAATTTGAGCTGTGGTAATTTTCTGTATATCCTTTTGTGATTTCACTCGTGTATGTGTGATGAACATCCTGGGCACACATATGCGTTAGCTTGGTTCATTTTCGGAACCGGGCATCACAGATTGGTATCAGAGCCACAGGTTGACCGTAGGATGCAGCCTAGATAGAATGGACACTTTAGGACACATAGGAGCACTCAGGAATCGATGTGTTCTTGCTTGGTGTGCTGCTTGCTATATATATTGCTTGCTTGTGTGCTTAATAGAGGATTTTGGGATGCCTTAGCATTGCCATGTCCACCTAGGCTAGTGTAGCTAGTTGTTTAGTTTCATATCCCTTGATGCATATAGTTGGGGCGTTTTCTAATTCTTACCTACTGCTTTTCTTCAGATGGTGAGGACTCGCAACCAGAGGGATGGCAATGATGAAGAGGAGAACAATGGAGTACCTCAGAACAACAATGGGCAAGGATCTACTCAGGGAGCTATCAACATCGAGCAACTATTTGCCATGCAAAACCAGCTCATGCAGACCATGATACAGACTATGGGACAGCTGCAGGCTGGCAATATCAACAATCAGCCCCACATGCCTCCACCGCCACCCCCACCTCCTCATAACCGATTGGGAGAGTTTATGAGGACTAGGCCGCCAACCTTTGCTCAAGCCGCAGACCCTATGGATGCGGATGATTGGCTCAAGTCCGTGGAGAAGAAGCTAGCCATTGTCCAATGCAGTGACCTGGAGAAGGTGCTATTTGCTTCACATCAACTCGTTGGAGCAGCTGCAGATTGGTGGGATTCTTATTGCAATGCTCATGAGAACCAAGAGAGAATTACCTGGGCGGAATTCAAGGAGAGTTTTCATTCTCATTATGTGCCGGAAGGTGTTATGCTCTTGAAGAGGCAAGAATTTGAGAACTTGAGACAAGGAAAATCAAGCGTGAGTGAATATCTAAATAAGTTCACTCAACTCTCAAGATATGCGCCTGAGGATGTTAGCCGGGACAGCCGGAAGCAATACTTGTTCATGAGGGGACTGAACAATACGATCCAAGTGCAACTACTCAACTGTGATTATGTCAATTTTCAGAAGCTTGTGGACAAAGCAATTGTGGTTGAGAACAAGATCCGTGAGATGGAGCAAGAAATCAAGAGGAAGGCGCCATATCAAGGACAGCAACAAGGAAGTAATGTGCGCCCTCGCTTTGCGCCGCCCAATGCGCCTCATTACAGCCCCTCTATTCCTGCTCAGCGCCCTGGTTATGCACCACGCCCAACTCAGTTTGTGCAGCAGCGCCCTGTCATGCAAGCACCTAGGCCTCCGATGCCTTACGCACCTCGTGCTGATTTTCCTGGAGCCAATGTTCAAAACCAAGCTCGTCCCAATAATTCTGATGGAGTTAAGAAGTGTTATACTTGTGGAGAAGCTGGACACTTTGCGCATTAATGTCTTAAGTCGGGCCTTGGTCAAGGAAGCAATGCGCCGAGGCAAAACCCAAGACCTAATGGAGGACAGCCACAAGGAAGCCGTGGACAGCAAAATTTTGCTCGTGGCAACGTGAACCATGTCTCTACGGAGGATGCTCAACAAGCGGATGATGTGGTCATTGGTATGTTTCTCGCCAACTCCAACCCCGCGACTATGTTATTTGATTCTGGAGCATCGCATTCATTCATTGCATCAAAGTATGTTGCCAAGTATAGTTTGCCTATCTCTCATATGAAGTTTACTCTGTTGGTTAAGTCTCCTGGAGGAGAGATGAGGACAAATATAGTATGTCCAAAAGTAAGCCTTAGAATAAGGGGGGTAGACTTCTCCGCCAACCTCATTGTTTTAGATTCTCAAGGGTTGGATATTATACTTGGTATGGACTGGTTGAGGAAGCACAATGGAGTTATTGAGTGTGCCACAAAGACGGTGAAGTTGACTAATGAAGAAGGGATCACCGTAGAATTTGAAGCATCACAAACCGCACCGAAGCAATTGGAGCTGAATCATATGGACGGTGTCGCAATCGAGGAGATTTCGGTGGTGTGTGAATTTTTGGATGTTTTTCCGGACGAGTTGCCAGGTATGCCACCCGATCGAGACATTGAGTTTGTTATTGATTTAATACCTGGAACTGCACCTATAGCTAAGAGGCCGTATAGGATGCCTCCTATGGAATTAGCGGAGCTCAAGAAACAAATTCAAGAGCAATTAGAGAAGGGTTTTATTCGCCCTAGCTCTTCACCTTGGGGAGCGCCCGTTCTATTTGTGGACAAGAAGGACGGATCCCAAAGGATGTGCGTGGATTACCGAGCTCTCAACGAGGTAACAATCAAGAACAAGTACACCTTGCCACGCATAGAAGACTTGTTTGATCAGATGAAGGGTGCTTGTGTCTTCTCTAAGATTGACTTGAGGTCGGGATACTTTCAAATGAAGATTAGACCATCGGACATACCTAAGACAGCTTTTAGAACACGGTATGGATCTTATGAGTACACCGTGATGTCATTTGGATTGACAAATGCGCCTGCTTACTTTATGTACCTCATGAATAAGGTCTTCATGGAGTACTTAGATAAGTTCGTTGTGGTTTTTATTGATGATATCATGATCTACTCGAAGGATGAGAAGGAACATGAGGAACACTTGAGGCTTACGTTGCAGAAATTGAGGGAGCATCAATTGTATGCCAAGTTCAGTAAATGTCAATTCTGGTTACGGGAAGTTTCCTTCTTAGGCCATATTATTTCCAGAGGAGGAGTGTCAGTTGACCCAGGGAAGGTGAGAGATGTGTTGAAGTGGGAACCGCAGCAAAATATCAAGGAAATAAGGAGTTTTCTTGGGATGGCTGGGTATTACCGTAGATTCATCAAGGATTTTTCCAAGATAGCCAAGCCTATGACGGAGTTGCTAATGAAGGGAAAGGCATTCCAATGGACTCAAGCTTGTCAAGAGAGTTTTGAGGAGTTGAAGAAGCGGTTGACAACAGCCCCAGTTTTGGTATTGCCGGATGTAAGCAAGAGTTTTGACATCTATTGTGATGCATCAAGACAAGGACTTGGGTGTGTATTGATGCAAGAAGGTCAAGTGGTCGCCTATGCATCGAGACAATTGAAGAAACATGAGCAGAATTACCCCACGCATGATCTTGAACTAGCAGCCGTGGTACATGCATTAAAGATTTGGAGACACTATATACTGGGACATAGGTGTGAAATTTACACGGATCATAAGAGTTTGAAGTATATTTTCACACAAACGGATCTGAACTTGAGGCAACGAAGATGGTTAGAGCTCATCAAAGATTATGATTTGGGGATCAACTATCATCCGGGAAAAGCCAATGTAGTGGCCGATGCTTTGAGTAGAAAGGGAGTGAGTCATCAACTCACGGTTCGAGAGTTACCATTCGAGTTATGTAAGGAGTTTGAACGGTTGAACCTCAGGTTTGTAAATGAGATGGAGATGATGGAGTTAAATCCGACCTTGGAGCAAGAAATTCGAGAAGCACATACCACAGATGAGGAGATCGAGGAAATCAAGGAAAGAATCGAAGAAGGGAGAGAATTCAGATTTGATGAAGACGAACATGGTACCTTATGGCTTGGAAAGAGAATTGTTGTGCCTAATGTAAAGCATATTCGGGAGACAATATTAAAGGAGGTACATGACTCGCCTTACTCGATTCACCCCGGATGTACGAAGATGTACAAGGACTTGAAGACTTGCTATTGGTGGAATAGCATGAAAAAGGACATAGCCGAATATGTTGCATTGTGTGATGTGTGTCAACGAGTCAAGGCGGAACATCAAAGGCCAGCCGGATTATTGCAACCGTTGAAGATTACATAATGGAAGTGGGAAGAAATTGGAATGGACTTCATAGTTGGGTTACCGCGTACTCAGTCCGGGTATGACTCAATTTGGGTAATTGTGGATCGCTTAACCAAGTCAGCTCATTTTGTCCCTGTGAAGACCAAGTATACAGCTGCACGATTGGCCGAAATATACATGGAGCATATTGTGTGTCGACATGGAGTCCCTAAGAAGATAGTCTCGGATAGAGGTTCTCAATTTACCTCCAGATTTTGGCAAAAATTGCATGAAGCTTTGGGAACGTGGTTGAATTTTAGTTCAGCATATCATCCTCAGACGGATGGACAAACCGAGAGGACCAATCAGATTTTGGAGGACATATTAAGAGCTTGTGCTTTAAAGCATGGGAAAAGTTGGGACAAAAGCTTACCATACGCAGAATTTTCATACAACAATAGTTACCAAGCAAGCTTGAAAATGTCACCATATGAAGCGCTTTATGGGAGGAAGTGTAGGACACCTTTATTCTGGAATGAGGCAGGAGAAACTCAAGTATTTGGTCCGGATGTGTTGCAAGAAGCCGAAAAGCAAGTCAAAATGATTCGTGGAAACTTGAGGGCTGCGCAATCAAGGCAAAAAGGCTATGCGGATAATAGGAGAAGGAAATTAGCCTTTGAAATAGGAGATTTTGTTTACCTCAAGGTGTCACCAATGAGAGGTCATAAGAGGTTTAACATAAGGGGTAAGCTCGCACCTCGTTATATTGGACCATTCAAGATTTTGGACAAAAGAGGAGAAGTAGCATATAAGTTGGAGATGCCAGCTCATCTTTCAGACGTACATGATGTGTTTCATGTTTCCCAACTCAAGAAGTGTCTCAGGGTACCGGAAGATCAAGTGCCAATGGAAGAATTGGAACTAGAGGAAGATTTGACGTATGCCGAGCAACCGGTCAAAATCTTGGAAACCAAGGAGAGAGTCACAAGGAACAAGGTGATTCGATGGTGTAAAGTCCAATGGAAGCACCATACCGAAAAAGAAGCAACTTGGGAGTTAGAAGATGATCTCAAGAAGGAATTTCCCTATCTCTTCTCTTCCGCGTCGAATCTCGAGGGCGAGATTCATTTTAAGGGGGGTAGGTTTGTAACACCCTCATTTTCATGCATCATGCCCTACATGCACTCATATACATGTTTAACATTAGCCCACATAAAGAGGAACGAGTTTAACATTGATTCGGAGCATTTAAAATTGATTTGGAGCAAAACCGCACTTAAAACGCAGGAAAGTGCGGACTAGTCCGATTTTACTGAGGACTAGTCCGATTTCTCTCTGACTAAAAACGGACTTGTCCGTTTTTGCTGCGGACTAGTCCGATTTTGGCTCTAGAAACTTTCGGACTTGTCCGATTTTGTGCGGACTAGTCCGATATTCCATGAATCCTTGAAAATTTGCTAAGTCCCTGGACTTTTCCGGACTAGTCCGGTGTTCCAGCGGACTTGTCCGTTTTCCTCTCTGTTCAAATTCGGACTTGTCCGATTTTTGGCCAGACTTGTCCGATTTTCTCTCTGGACGACTTCGGACTAGTCCGGTCCTGTCCGGACTTGTCCGATATTTCGTGACTCCGAGATTGACCTTTTGTTTTACGACTTGTTTCTTGGGTTTCACGTCAAGTGGGCCTAGGGACGTCGTGCCTAACTCTTTTAGAGCCCATGTGGGACTCTAAACCGGCCTCTACTCATCCCAAAACTCGAGATCCATCTAACCTCTCCACCTCTATATAAACAACCCCACCCCTTGGTTTGACATCTATTTGCCACTTTTCCACCCACCCAAACCCTAGTTCGTGGAGAGCCACCACCAAAGAGGGAGGAGAAGATCCCAAACAAGAGGAAGAAGAGGAGGAAACGAAGGAGGATCAAGATCTCCACCAAGTTTCGTCCTTCACCACCAATTCATCCCCAAGTTCATCACCAACCCTAGATCATCAAGATCCAAGTGTTACCTCCAAGTTTCTTGGTTCATTGGAGTTCTAAACACCTGGTATACCTTCTATTCTCTTTTTCTTATGTGAATTCAACCCCTAATCTCCAAATTCACGTCGATCTAGAAAACCCTAATCTGCTGATCTCGTCAAGTGCGGACTAGTCCGATCTTTCTGGTTAAATTGTGTTGAATTAATTCTAAAATTTGATCTAATCGAATCCAAACCTGTATAAACTTGTTAAAATCTATTAGAACTAGTTAGTGATCATTAAAAGCAATCTAGTAACAAGTTCTACCTTGCATTGCATCAATCATGCATGTCATGTCATATTGAGTAATATTTGTGCACTCTTTGATTGTGTTTCTTGTTTTGTATGTTTATTGTGTGGATTAGACGGATTTGCGCTAGAAAGTGCCGCGGAGGATCTACAGCATCAGGAGTTTGAAGGCTTTGACCCTAATCAACAGCAAGAGCAAGGCAAGTGTCCTTGAAGCATATTGATCCTGTTTTTAAAATAAATGTTTTGTTTGCAAAACTGCATGCTCGCGTCAAATTGATGGGAATCCTATGGTAGGAAGTTTACTAGTTTTGTTTGACCACCCTTGTCACCTGGAATTTATGGTAGAGAGTCGGGAAGGGTTTTCACCTTTTTGCTTTGCTTAATCAACTGGGATGGGAATAACTATACCACTCAATTTAATTATGCATGGACGAGATTATGGTTAACATGAACTGGTTAAATATGGTATGGTAATGGATGATCTAAGCAAGCCTGGTATGTGGATGGGTTGGATGTTATGGTGGTTTGCTTGCTTTAGATCTAAGGACCGGTTCATGCGAGAATAAGCCAGGACTACAGTGCCACCACGAGGCCAAGTATGGGTGCGGCGTAGCTGATTAATTAGGGCTTTGCTAGTGCTGTTTGGACCATTGTGGGTGCTAGGGGAAGGGGTAGTCGGATTGGGTTTGTTGAGGATTGGTGGGACTACCCTGGGATCCGAATGGCTCAAGAGGGGGCCCTTGGTTGAAGATGTGCTCTGCGGGAGACATCGCCACCGGTGAAACCTCAGTGGGGTCTAAATAGGCTAGTAATCCCTTTGTAAAGGCTATTTTGTGATCTCTTGGCCACACACCAATGGAAGTGTGTAATGTGACCGACGGGTCATGGGCATAAGGGAGGTTCTTAGTCGCCGAAAGGTGATGAAATCACGAACACGTGGGTAAAGAGGTACAAACTCTGCAGAGTGTTAATTAAAACTATCATGATAGCCGTGCTCCCGGTTATGAGCACCTGGACAACTTCCATGATTAGAGGGAAATTGGAATTTGGGATGGTTATGGTTTGGTAATGGTTATGGGTGATTATGGATTAATTTCTAGTATTGAATATGGTTATTGACGATGGTGAAATCTGGAATTATTGATGATGGTAAGGAATTCAGTTTGGTATTATGGTATTATTTATGGTTATGATGGGTTTATTTCACATACTTATAATATATTGCTTTTCAAATGTTTTAATGTACTTTTTAGCACTTTGCCATTATTATTGTCGTCATTTGAATCAGCCACAGGTCATACTTTCCACACTTGCTGAGTACGACATGTGCTCACTCTTGCAATCCCCCACCCCAACAGTTGCAGGTCAGGACTGGGATTTTAATGGCGATAATGCGGAGTTCTAGGCCGTGTCTACCGTCAGCTTTGCCTGTGGTGTTGATTGGAGCTGCGCATACATACCCTGTCGCTTATGCTGCATAGTTGCTTAGTTTGCTTAGTTGTTTAATTAGTTTATTTCCGCTGCATTAGTTGAACTTGTCATTAATATTCATTAGAGCTTGTATTCGAGGATTTAATTAATTGTGTAATAAGAGTACTTATTTAATAATTTGAGCTGTGGTAATTTTCTGTATATCCTTTTGTGATTTCACTCGTGTATGTGTGATGAACATCCTGGGCACACATATGTGTTAGCTTGGTTCATTTTCGGAACCGGGCGTCACACATAGTCTCATAAATACATCATTAATGTGTAGTATTGTTTTCCCATCCCAATTAATTAAGCGAAGCAAAAAGGTAAAAAGTCCATCCCGACTCTCTACCATAATTCCAGGTGACAAGGGTGGTCAACAAAACTAGTAAACTTCCTACCATAAGATTTCTCATCAAATTGACACAAGCATGCAGTTTGCAAACAAAACATTTATTTTAAAAACAGGATCAATATGCTTTAAAGACACTTGCCTTGCTCTTGCGGTTGATTAGGGTCAAAGCCTTCAAACTCTTGGTGCTGTAGATCCTCCGCGGCACTCTCTAGCGCAAATCCATCTAATCCGCACAATAAACACACAAACAAGAAACACAATCAAAGAGTGCACAAATATTACTCAATATGACATGACATGCATGATTTTTGCAAATGTAAGGTAGAACTTGTTAATAGATTGATTTCAAAGATCAGTAACTAGTTTTTATAGATTTTAACAAGTTTATACAGGTTTGGATTTGATTAAATCTACTTTTAGAATCAATCAACACAATTTAGTCAGCAAAATTGTACTAGTCTGTAGAAGGCCGGACTAGTCCGCACTTCGCAGAACTAGCGAACTAGGGTTTTCTAGATCGACGTAGATATGGAGATTAGGGGTTGAATTCATGTAAGGAAAAGAGAATAGAAGGTATACCAGGTGTTTAGCACTCCATTGAATCAAGAAACTTGGAGGTAACACTTGGATCTTGATGATCTAGGGTTGGGGATGAACTTGGAGATGAATTGGTGTTGAAGAACGAAAGCTTGATGGAGATCTTGATCATCTTTCATTTCCTCCTCTTCTTCTTCTTGCTTGGGAACTCCTCCTCCCTCCTTGATGGTGGCTCCCCATGAACTAGGGTTTGGGTGGGGTGGAAAAGTGGCAAATAGATGTCAAGCCAAGGGGTGGG
Organism: Tuctoria greenei; assembly: GCA_036927565.1. NCBI lineage: Eukaryota > Viridiplantae > Streptophyta > Magnoliopsida > Poales > Poaceae > Tuctoria > Tuctoria greenei. The sequence continues at coordinate 12,806,987 of JAYESD010000001.1, read as the reverse complement.
GTTTTTTATATAGAGGTGGAGGCTAGGGTTAGATGGATTTTGAGTTTGAGAGGAGTAGAGGCCGGTTTAGGGTCCCACATGGCCTCTAAAAGAGTTAGGCACGACATCCCTAGGCCCACTTAACGTGAAACCCAAGAAACAAGTCGTAAAACAAAAGATCAACTCGGAGTCGCGAGATATCGGACAAGTCCGAAAAGGACCGGACTAGTCTGAAGTTGTCCAGAGAGAGAATCGGACAAGTCTGGCCAAAAATCAGACAAGTCCGACATTAGTCAGAGAGGAAAACGGACAAGTCCGCTGGAACACAGGACTAGTCCGGAAAAGTCCAGGGACTTAGCAAATTTTCAAGGATTCTTGGAATATCAGACTAGTCCGCACAAAATTGGACAAGTACGAAAGTTTCCGGAGGCAAAATCGGACTAGTCCGCAGCAAAAACGGACAAGTCCATTTTTAGTCAGAGAGAAATCGGACTAGTCCTCAGTAAAATCGGACTAGTCCGCACTTTTCTGCATTTTAAGTGTGGTTTTGCTCCAAATCAATTTTAAACTCGTTCCTCTTGTTGTGGGTTAATGTTAAACATGTATATGAGTGTATGCAAGGCATGATACATGAAAATGAGGGTGTTACAGGTAGCGCCTGTTCAGCCAGTCTTGAGATAAACCAGCTAAGCGCAGCTAGACATCCAGTTAACTTCTAGACATCCTTGATGCGGGTTGGGGGACGCATATCTTCTATAGCCTTGATCTTCGCCGGATTTGCTTCAATTCCTCAGTGAGTCACCAAGAAACCTAGAAGCTTTCCAGAGCTAACCCCGAAGACACATTTGTCCGGGTTCAGCTTGGTGCGTGTGGTGCACAGCTTGTCGAAGACAACTTGTAAATTGTCAAGGAGTGACTCCTTGTTTTTTATCTTCACCACGATGTCATCAACGTACATCTCCACTAAATCTCTGATTAAATCTCCAAATGTTTTGTACATAGCTCTTACAAATGTTGAAGCAGCATTTCTGAGACCAAAGGGCATGGCAGTATAACAATACAATCCATCTACTGTTATGAAGGCAGTATGATCTTCATCTTCCTTTGACATTTGGATTTGATAATTTCCAGAATATGCATCTAAGAAACATAATAGCTCACACCTAGAGGTGGAGTCCACTATCTGATATATTCTAGGTAGTGGATATGGATCCTTTGGACATGCCTTATTTAAGGTGGTGTAGTCGATACACATCCGAAGCTTCCCGCTGGTCTTGGGTACAACAACTGGGTTTGCCAACCATTTTGGATGGAAGACTTCCTGGATGAATCCAGCTTCAAACAACTTCTTGATTTCCTGTCGAATGAAGTTTTGTCGCTCAGTTAATTGCTTTCGGGGCTTCTGGTGTACAGGCCGTGCGTCAGAGTAAATCTTCAGATTGTGCTCAATCACCTTCCTAGGGATCCCAGGCATTTGTGACGGTTGCCAGGCAAACACGTTGACATTAGCCCAGAGTAAAGTGATGAGCGCGAGTTCCTATTTATTGTTCAGACCTCCTGATATATGGGTAGTCTGAGCAGCATCGGAACCAATTTGGACGACTTTGATGGGAACATCGGTGTCACCGCTTGTTGCACACGAGGTCCGGAGGTAGAGCCTTTATGACGAATGCTCATAGGGTTCAGAGCTGACTCCTTACCAGATGCTTCCTCTTGCATTGTGGTAAGCGCATAGAGTTCTTCTAAAGCAGTAATCCTACAGTGCGATCTCCGCGGATCCAGAGAACGCCCATGGGTGTTGGCATCTTCAACACTAAGTAACCATAATGAGCAGCTGCCATGAACATGTAGAAGGCTGGCCTGCCCAAAATGGCATTGAACGGCAGACTGATCTGCGTGACACCGAAGACCAATTTCTCAGTTCTGTAGTTCTCCTGAGTCCCAAAGGTCACTAGGAGTGTGATGGAATCGAGAGGAGTAATGGTTCTCGGACCTACCCCAGAGAAAGGTCGAGATGGGCAAAGGTCCGAAGGCTGGAGATGAAGCTTAACGAAAGCTTTGAAGCTTATGAGGTTTAGCCCTGAACCTTCGTCCACCATTACATGGTGGAGTTGAATATTGTTAATGGTGGGTGACACCATCAACGGGAGTTGGCCAGCCCCGATCATGTTTTGGGGGCAGTCCGAAGCATAAAAAATGATGGGGATATCCATCCACTTCCGATGAGGCTCCGACTTAGCAGTGGGAGCTGCCACAGCCATGTCCTACTGCATCGTCTTGAGGATGCGGCGAGAGGTGATGTCCCAAGAACCACCATAGATGGTGTTTAGGGTCTTCCGGCGCTCATTGTCAGAGACGTCGGAATCGTCATCAACAGTATTGTAGACAGCTTTCAGGACCTTTTTGTGGTCCTTGAAACCTAGTTCCTCCTAAGCCGGAGCTTCATCAACTTTTTGTTTTCCTTCCCGCCGACAGAAAGGAGCTTCTTCCCGGCGCTTGTTATAGCACTCAGCAAGATTCTGGACCTACCAACATTCTTCTAGGCTATGTCTGTCTGTCTTGTGAATCAGACACCACACTTTAGAACTGTTGTTTTATTCTGATGAAGGATGAGGTCATTTCTCTAGGCGTGGCCCCCGGCCACCCGAAGTTGCAGCAGCTGCAGCGGCTAGTGTGCCGACCGATGACTTCTTCTTGTTGTTGTATTTCTTCTTCTTCTTGCTTTGGAGGGCTTTTTATTGACATCCGGAGCTGGTTTGGAGTGCATTTCATAGCCCTCCACAGCCTTAGCACATTTGTCTGCTAGGCTGAAGAGTTTTGTGACATTGGTGACCTCTCTGAATGCAATGATAACAGAAGAGCTAGAGATTGAAGGGACGGTATTCCGTACCTGAGAAAACCGCTGGATGAAGGATCACAGCGATCCCCCCAATGTTTGCTTTACAGCGAACAGATCCAATTCAGTGCCAGGCCGGGTGTAAGAACTCCCGAAGTTGGTAGTGAATTGTTGGCATAGCTCCGCCCAACTATTAATGGAGTTGGGTGGTGTAAGACCTATGTGTGCTGAATACATTGGCTTGTAGTGAATACACTTGGCTTTGATGATAAAAGTTTTTAATATCACCAAAACACCTTTTTATCAAGGTCCGACTCTAGCTCCGAGCTACAGCAAGGTCCGACAATAGGTCCGACTTGCTTTGGGTAGCTCCGGTTACGTTTGATGCTAGGTCTGGCTTCTTGGTAAGGTCCGACTAGCTTTGGTTAGCTCCGGTGAGCTTTATCTTTAGCTCCGACATGTCCTTGTTAGCTCCGGCATGTCTTTGATAGCTCCGGCATATACTTGATAGCTCCGACATGCTTTTGCTAAGCTCCGACGTACTTTGTCTAGCTCCGGTTTTGGGTTGACTAGTTCCGACTAGTTTTGATAAGCTCCGGGTCTAGGATCTACTAGTTTTGGTAAGCTCCGGATCCAGGATCTACTAGTTTTGGTAAGCTCCGGATCCAGGATCTACTAGTTTTGGTAAGCTCCGGTGCTAGGTTCTACTAGCTCTTGTTAGCTCCGGCTCAAGCTCCGGGTTGCTCTGGCAAGGTCCGGAACTTGACCGCAGTGCTTCTGCTTTGCATTTGCAATGTCTCGTACTTGCTTTACTTGATTGGAAAGATTGCTTAGTTTTTGCTAAGTTTTTGGTGCATTTTGGATGATACGGTTGATATCGTTTCTACTGTGGTTTTGCAACATGCTTATGTGAGGTTTTCACGTAAGGTGTTGTGTTCGGAACTAACGTGAGTCAAGTCGAGGACTTGGGCTCGTATGGATTGTTTGTTTATTCATGTGCAGGTGTTGCTTGAGTTCAAGTCATGGCTGGTGACGGGATCCATTGGACTAGTCTTAGGAGGAGATGAGGTTCCAACAACCAAGTTCGGGAGGAACTGTGGTTGAGCGGGTCAGGAGGTCGCGCAGGATGATTGAATCAAGGGCAGTGCATATGAAGGTCGAAGGAAGGTGTTCGCACGTATGCATGCGGTGCATGACGTGGAAATATGCTTCTAGAGACGGATTATGGAAGGAAGATCTGATCGGAAGGATCGGATCGTATCGGTTGAAGACTTTGGCTGCGGCAGAGTCGGTTATGGCTCGGTATGGGAAGTATCGAGTTGGTTATGTTAGGATTTCGTGTGTGTCACGAAATTGAGTTGTTTAGGAATGTGGGATACATTCCTAAGGTGTTTGGAAGTCTTAAGATTGCTTCTATCTGCGTGTAGAACAATCTTGAGCAGTTATGATAAGTTCCGATTGTGATCGGATTAGGATTAGAGTCCTAGTTGTATTGGGATGGCCTAAGGGCTGGTTATATAAGCAAGGGAAGGCCAAAGCTCGTTAGAGACGACTTTGGGGCTGTTCCTCTTGTGTTCTATTGAATAAAATTCATAGTTTGAAGGAACTTTTGTGCCTTGTTCGTCCGACTTGTTCCAGACAAGTTTTACTCGTCGAGTTTCTGGACAGCACTACCTTTCGTCGGTGGTTTTATCATAACTCGAGTTTTACAGATTCAATTGACGTGATTCTTTTTGGGTTGTCTTCACAACTTGATTGTCTATCATTTGTCAAAAGTTCACGGTCATTGGATTTGTGGTTTCTGTTCTACACGAGTTTCTTTTCAGCATTCCAGAAACTGTTTTTCTCGAGTAGGTCAGATTGACCATAGTCTGATCTTTCGATCATAACTTGAGTTTTTCTCGACGGATTTGAGTAATTCTTTTTGTGTTGTCTTCGTGACTTGATTCTCTCTGTTATCTATCACTTTTGTCACGGTGAAACACGTTTAGATTAGTCACATACACGATTTCTTTAACAGATCGTTTTTCTGCCGAAAGGGTTTGGGGTTTTATTGTTTTCGCTGCGTAAGATTTTTAAATCTACCATTCACCCCTCCCCCCCCCTCTCTGGTAGCTTTTCACGTGCTCTTCGATCCTACAATTGGTATCAGAGCCACGGTGCTCTAATCTTTGTGATTTGCACGTGTTTTTGACTAATCATCATGGAGAAGTACTCCGTCAAACCTTGTGTGTTTGCTGGTATTGATTTTCAGGTTTGGAAGGCACGCATGGAGGCTTTTATCCAGGCACAAGGCTTTGCAATATGGTAGAAGGTGTATAAGCCTTATGAAGTGCCACCTAATGATCAAGTCACGGCCACGAACCTCCGGGACGTCGACAACAACAACAAAGCCCGAAACTTGATCATCCAAGGACTCACTCAAAGCGACTTTGATCGTGTCGCGCACCTCCGGTCAGCATACGACGTTTGGAGAGCTCTCTGTGATTATCATGAAGGCTCCAACACCAATCAAGGAGGTAAAACAAGATATGTTCAAGAAAGAATATATGCGTTTTGAGATGCAACCAGGTGAGTCAATCGATGACCTCTTTGCTCGTTTCAATAAAATTCTCAGCAACTTACGTAGTGTCAATGTAATTTTTTCTGATGCTGAGAATGCTAGACAACTTCTTAGTGCATTAGACATGACAATTTGGGAGATGAAAGTAACATCTATTCGTGAATCAACTGTCATGAGTTCTCTTACATTAGATGTACTTTATTCTAAACTAAAAACTCATGAAATTGACATCCTAGCACGTAAGAACCCAAACAAGTCTATTGCATTTGTCTCACAACGTGATATGTCTAGCTCCGGCCAATCATCATCCTGCAATACTCTTGCTTTGTTGTCCTCACTAACCCTGGAACAGATCGAAGAATTTCCAGAAGAGGAGTTGGCACTCATCTCTACTAGATTCTCAAAAGCATTGCAAAATGTGAGAACTAGAAGGAGAGGAAGCTCCGGACCTCAACGTTGTTTTGAATGTGGTAAAACAGGACACTTTCGTACAGAATGCCCTAACCTTTCAGGTCCGACCACCTGGGAAGAAAAACAAAGCAAGGTCCGGACCTCCTCTGGAAATTCCAACAAGAAAAAGAAGGGTACCATAGGACGCAAGATGATCAACAGCTTCATCACCGCGCTTCAAGAGCTCAGTTCAAGTGACATTGATTTTGAAAGTGATGAAGAGAATGATGACTTGGCCAACTTATGCTTCATGGCGAGCAAAGCAAGATCAAGATCAAGTCAGGAGGAAGCAGAACACAACAGTGACGATGATGAGGTATGTTCTACCTGCAATGAAATGTGTGATGCTATTTCCCGTGCAACTATTATTGTCAAGAAAAAGGACAAAAAGCTTAGGGATAGTGCTGCTAAAATTGAATCACTAGAATCTGAAATTAACCGTTTAAAAACTTTGATTCCTAGTGATGATGCATGTCCCTCATGTGACTTAATCTATGAACAATTGTCCACATTAAGAAGTGCACACTCCTCCACTCTAGATAAACTTGATGAAGAAATTAAAAAGAACAAAGAGCTTGCTGCACTTAATGATAAAAACTTGAAAGATGCTAGCTGTTCTACAATTGACTTGCATTGTTCTGCATGTGAAAATCTTGATAAGAAACTGCAAGATGCTATGAATGAAATTTCTATGTTGAACAATGCTTTACGTTCTCATGAAGTTAAATTTTGTTCCAATTGCAAACTAAAAGGAAAAACTTCATGTGAAAACTGTCTAGACTTATCCAAGAAACTTGATGACATGAATAGGACACTAGGTCGGTTTTGTAATGGGGATAAGAATCTAAACTTGCTGCTGAATTCTTCCAAGTCTAGCAAAGATAAAACTGGTTTAGGTTTTGATTCTCATGTTCATGCTAAGGCACATCCACCTAAAATTGTAAGGTCATTAGGAAGTGGTTTGATTCAAACAGTTCCTAAACAAAAAGAAGTGGTTTTCAAATCTGCAGGAGTGTTGCCTCATTTGGGTTCAAATAAAAATATTGCTTGCTCATCTAGACATGAACACAAAGTTAAATTTCATTGTACCTTCTGTGGTAGAGATGGTCATGTCATAGATTTTTGTTATAGACTAGCTAAACAACAGAAAAAGGAAAGAAAAATTGCTAGATCTTATAACTTTCATGCAATTAGAAAAACACAACCTGCTTTAGTGAGTCAGAAATTTGAGAAGGTAGCTTCCAGACCTTCTGGTAAGAAATCCGCAAAAGCAGCTCCGATAGTTCCGATAGCTCCAAGAGCTACTGGATCTTCTGTTGTTCCCTCTGGAGCTTCAGTTTTTGCCTCCGGACCTTCTGCTTTTACCTCCGGAGCTACCGGTTTTCACTCTAAACAAGTAACAACTTCTAAATCAACTGTTAAGAAAAGAAAACCTCAATCTTTGACTCATAAACCTGCTGTTTTATCTCAGCATTCGCGTGTTTTTCCTGGTGCACGTCGCGTGACTCAGTACTGGATTCCTAAATGCCTTTTGACTAACCCCAGTATTGAGTCATCGGCGTATTGTGCTTCTATGTAGGTTACACGCTTGAGGAAGGAGAATATTTGGATTGTGGATTCAGGTTGCTCACGCCACATGACCGGTAACAAAGATTGGTTCTCCTCCCTCACCTTTGTGTCACGTGTAGAGAATGTTACTTTTGCCGATAATTCTTCAACTCCTATAATTGCTAAGGGTTCGGTTAGAGTAAATGATCACTACACTTTGAAGGCTGTGGCACTTGTCAAAAATTTGAAATATAACTTGCTTTCTGTTTCACAATTGCTAGATGAAAATCTAGAAATTACTTTCAATAAAAACTGCTGCAAAGTTGTAGATTCAAATAGTGAGCTTATTTTTAACATGTCTCGGTTTGGAAGAGTTTTTAAAGCTGATTTTGATATGTCTTCTTCTAAGCATAGGTGTCTAGTTGCTAATGATTCAAAGGACTTATATTTTTGGCATCGTAGACTTGGTCACGTAGGCTTTGATCACCTAACGCGTGTTAGTGCTCTTGATCGCATACGTGGGCTGCCTAAGCTTAAAGGGGACAAAGAAATTGTGTGCTCTTCTTGTAGACATGCTAAGATGGTTGCAGGTTCACATACTCCTCTCACAATGATCATGACAACTGAACCATGTCAACTTTTGCATCTTGACACCGTAGGACCTTCACGTGTTCAATCCTTCGGAGGTAAATGGTATGCTCTTGTTATTGTTGATGATTATTCTAGATATTCTTGGGTGTATTTTATGGCGTCTAAGAATGAAGTCTTTAGTCACATTAGAACTTTATTTCTTAGATTATCAATTGATCACCCAGGATCATTAAAAGCAATTAGAAGTGATAATGGAACTGAATTTAAAAATCAATTCTTTGATCACTTTTGTGCTGAAAATAGAATAGATCATCAATTTTCTTCACCATATGTACCTCAACAAAACGGTGTTGTAGAAAGAAAGAACAGAACCCTAGTTGATATGGCTAGGACTATGCTTGATGAATATCAAACCCCTAGGAAATTTTGGGCTGATGCATTAGCAACCGCTTGCTATGTCTCAAATCGTGTTTTCTTGCGTGCTAAGCTAGGTAAAACACCATATGAGCTTCGGTTTGGACATAGGCCTAGTGTTACACACTTTCGGGTCTTTGGTTGCAAATGCTTTGTTAAGAAACATGGTAATCTTGATAAATTTGAACCTAGATCCAATGATGGCATGTTTCTTGGTTATCCATCTCATACTAGAGGCTACCGTGTGCTTTTACTTGACACTAACAAAATTGTGGAGACTTGTGAAGTGTCTTTTGATGAAGCTAGCCCAGGTACTAGCTCCGGTGTTGCAGGACCAGATTCATATTCTCAGGGGGAGGGTATTTTCGAAGATGAAAAAGAGCCGGTGATACTGCCTGCTAGTTCCGAAGTTGACACGTGTCCAGCTCCGGACATTGAACAAGCTCCGGCTGTCACCTCTGCTGGTCCTGATCGTCCACAAATCACAAGCTCATCAATCTACAATGAACCTAATGAAAAAGAAGCTTGTGAGACATCTATTCCCCTACGTTTTTACAAAGATCATCCCCCACAACAGATGATTGGAAGCTTGCATGAACGAGTCACACGGTCCAGGTTTTGCGATCCAAACTCTCATGCTCATTCTGCTTTTGTTGCTTCTTTTGAACCCAAAGATATATCACACGCACTCACTAATGAATCTTGGATTATTGCCATGCAAGAAGAGTTAGAAAATTTTGAAAGAAATAATGTTTGGAAACTTGTACCTCCACCTCAAGGCCACACTTTAATTGGAACTAAATGGGTATATAAAAATAAACAAAGTGAGGATGGGGTTGTGATTAGGAATAAGGCTAGGTTGGTTGCTCAAGGTTTCACTCAAGTTGAAGGTCTAGATTTTGATGAAACTTTTGCTCCTGTCGCTAGATTAGAAGCCATAAGAATTTTGTTAGCTTTCGCAGCATCTAAAGGTTTTAAGCTATATCAAATGGATGTTAAAAGTGCTTTTCTTAATGGCTACATAGATGAGGAGGTTTATGTCAAACAACCACCAGGTTTTGAAAATCCAGATTTTCCTAATCATGTTTACAAACTGTCCAAAGCCTTATATGGTCTCAAACAAGCCCCTAGAGCATGGTATGATAGGTTAAAAACATTCTTACTTGAAAAGGGGTTTACAATGGGAAAGGCTGATAAAACTCTTTTTGTGCTTAAACACGGCAATGACTCATTATTCGTTCAAGTGTATGTGGATGATATTATCTTTGGTTGTGCTTCTCATGATCTTGTGTTCAAGTTTTCAGCAATAATGAGTTCCGAATTTGAAATGAGTATGATGGGTGAACTCACTTACTTTTTGGGGCTGCAAATCAAGCAAACCAAGGAGGGTACCTTTGTGCATCAAACAAAGTATACCAAAGATCTCCTAAGGCGCTTCAACATGGACAAAAGCAAGCCTCTTCGGACACCAATGGGAACAGCAACAACACTTGAACTTGATGAAGATGGTGAATCCGTGGATCAAAAAGAATATAGAAGTATGATCGGATCACTTTTGTACCTTACAGCATCAAGACCGGACATACAATTCAGCGTATGTCTTTGTGCACGGTTTCAAGCTTCCCCACGTGTTTCACATCGTCAAGCCGTCAAAAGGATTCTCAGGTACTTACATGGAACTCAAGAATTTGGCATTTTTCTTCCTTCTTCCTCAATCGTTTCTTTGAAAGCTTTTTCGGATGCTGATTTTGGGGGTTGTAGGATTGATAGGAAAAGTACTTCCGGTGCTTGTCATTTTCTTGGTAATTCTCTTGTTGCTTGGTCCTCTAGAAAACAAAGTTCAGTTGCACAATCCACAGCCGAATCTGAGTATGTAGCTGCTGCTAGTGCTTGTTCACAAATTCTTTGGATTGTTCAAACACTTAAGGACTATGGGGTTGATCTAGATAGTGTTCCACTGTTTTGTGATAACACTAGTGCTATTTGCATTGCTAAAAACCCCGTGCAACATTCTAGAACTAAGCACATTGACATTAGGTATCACTTTCTCTGTGATAATGTTGAAAAAGGAAACATTGTGCTTCACCATGTAGATACCGAACAACAATTGGCTGACATTTTTACAAAACCTTTGGATTTCACTCGTTTTTGTTACATTCGTAGTGAAATAGGGGTTATGCATCCTCATGGCTTAAATTGAGGGGGAGTTTTTGAAACTTAGGAAGTCTATGTGTGAATCTGAAATTAAAATAATATGAGCATATTATTTCATACATATATGACTTTGTGATTCTTTTTACATGCTGAAAGTTCTTACTACATTACTCGTGTTATACTTTTTGTAGTTTTTGCCATGTCTAGTAATTGGAATAATTACTTACACTAAATCTGGTCATGGTCGAACTTTCTTGTTGTTTTGAACTTGTTGCATGCTCACAAATGCTTTTAATCATTAAGAATTTATCAAGTAATCAACTCACATGTTGAGTTTTTATGAACAAATATAAATTGAGAAAAGATCAAGAGAATATGCATGCATCGCACTTCTTCTTTCGAGATGACTTGTCATTGCACTTAGATATGAACTTGGAAGAAGTTGTGTATGACTAAAACCATGTCCTTAAGCTTCTGATTGTCAAATGACATAGGCTTGGCTTGGTTGGTTAGAATAAGGCAGATGAGCATATAATCTCTTGCAAATATCATATTATCTAAATTTATGCTTTGAAAAATAATAAACTGCAGCAACAAATGTCATGCTTTCAGGTTTTGAAATAGTTGAGTTTGTGAGATCATGACCTGCTAAAATTGAAAATCACACTTGCTTTCTAGCATGGCTTACACTACATTATGTATCTCATTGATGTGATAGTGTAAGTTACTTGATAGTATGACTTGGGTGAGCTTTGTTTATATGTATATGTTATAATATGCTCATAACAACTAAAGAAGGAGAGATAATTTGTTTATATCTCATAACAATTAAAATTTCTCTTTTACCTTGCTGAATACATTGTCAAAGGGGGAGAGATTAATCACACATTCAAAAAAGGAGAGATAATAAAGGGGGAGACATTTTCATTTTCAAAAGGGGGAGAGATTTTCATTTACGTTTGTTTTACAAAAGGGGAGAAATTGTTTTCAAAACTTTTATGTGAATAAGCCAATGTTCGGAATTTTAAATGGTGTTGCCAATGCATTCATCAAGGGGGAGATTGTAAGACCTATGTGTGCTAAATACATTGGCTTGTAGTGAATACACTTGGCTTTGATGATAAAAGTTTTTAATATCACCAAAACACCTTTTTATCAAGGTCCGACTCTAGCTCCGAGCTACAGCAAGGTCCGACAATAGGTCCGACTTGCTTTGGGTAGCTCCGGTTACGTTTGATGCTAGGTCCGGCTTCTTGGTAAGGTCCGACTAGCTTTGGTTAGCTCCGGTGAGCTTTATCTTTAGCTCCGACATGTCCTTGTTAGCTCCGGCATGTCTTTGATAGCTCCGACATATACTTGATAGCTCCGACATGCTTTTGCTAAGCTCCGACGTACTTTGTCTAGCTCCGGTTTTGGGTTGACTAGTTCCGACTAGTTTTGATAAGCTCCGGGTCTAGGATCTACTAGTTTTGGTAAGCTCCGGATCCAGGATCTACTAGTTTTGGTAAGCTCCGGATCCAGGATCTACTAGTTTTGGTAAGCTCCGGCGCTAGGTTCTACTAGCTCTTGTTAGCTCCGGCTCAAGCTCCGGGTTGCTCTGGCAAGGTCCGGAACTTGACCGCAGTGCTTCTGCTTTGCATTTGCAATGTCTCGTACTTGCTTTACTTGATTGGAAAGATTGCTTAGTTTTTGCTAAGTTTTTGGTGCATTTTGGATGATACGGTTGATATCGTTTCTACTGTGGTTTTGCAACATGCTTATGTGAGGTTTTCACGTAAGGTGTTGTGTTCGGAACTAACGTGAGTCAAGTCGAGGACTTGGGCTCGTATGGATTGTTTGTTTATTCATGTGCAGGTGTTGCTTGAGTTCAAGTCATGGCTGGTGACGGGATCCATTGGACTAGTCTTAGGAGGAGATGAGGTTCCAACAACCAAGTTCGGGAGGAACTGTGGTTGAGCGGGTCAGGAGGTCGCGCAGGATGATTGAATCAAGGGCAGTGCATATGAAGGTCGAAGGAAGGTGTTCGCACGTATGCATGCGGTGCATGACGTGGAAATATGCTTCTAGAGACGGATTATGGAAGGAAGATCTGATCGGAAGGATCGGATCGTATCGGTTGAAGACTTTGGCTGCGGCAGAGTCGGTTATGGCTCGGTATGGGAAGTATCGAGTTGGTTATGTTAGGATTTCGTGTGTGTCACGAAATTGAGTTGTTTAGGAATGTGGGATACATTCCTAAGGTGTTTGGAAGTCTTAAGATTGCTTCTATCTGCGTGTAGAAGAATCTTGAGCAGTTATGATAAGTTCCGATTGTGATCGGATTAGGATTAGAGTCCTAGTTGTATTGGGATGGCCTAAGGGCTGGTTATATAAGCAAGGGAAGGCCAAAGCTTGTTAGAGACGACTTTGGGGCTGTTCCTCTTGTGTTCTATTGAATAAAATTCATAGTTTGAAGGAACTTTTGTGCCTTGTTCGTCCGACTTGTTCCAGACAAGTTTTACTCGTCGAGTTTCTGGACAGCACTACCTTTCGTTGGTGGTTTTATCATAACTCGAGTTTTACAGATTCAATTGACGTGATTCTTTTTGGGTTGTCTTCACAACTTGATTGTCTATCATTTGTCAAAAGTTCACGGTCATTGGATTTGTGGTTTCTGTTCTACACGAGTTTCTTTTCAGCATTCCAGAAACTGTTTTTCTCGAGTAGGTCAGATTGACCATAGTCTGATCTTTCGATCAGAACTTGAGTTTTTCTCGACGGATTTGAGTAATTCTTTTTGTGTTGTCTTCGTGACTTGATTCTCTCTGTTATCTATCACTTTTGTCACGGTGAAACACGTTTAGATTAGTCACATACACGATTTCTTTAACAGATCGTTTTTCTGCCGAAAGGGTTTGGGGTTTTATTGTTTCCGCTGCGTAAGATTTTTAAATCTACCATTCACCCCCCCCCCCTCTGGTAGCTTTTCATGTGCTCTTCGATCCTACAGGTGGAAGACTCATGAACCAGGACCTTGCTGCCCCGGTTAAGGCCACTCGAAAGTATTTGTCCATCACGGCCTCATCCCCCCTGCTGCCAGTATAGCAGTAGAGTAGATTTGAAGGAACTCGGCGGGGTTGACAGTCCCGTCAAATTTTTCTAGCAAGTGAGGCCGGAACTTTTGTGGCCATCTGACCATGCGTAAATGCATGACCAAGGCAGAACAACCTCCTCTTACTCCCTGAGGAGTAGGGTTGTCCCGAGCCTCTCGCCTTTCACGAGCCCGGTCTATATGGACACGGCCATCCTGTTGCCGATAACGGCGATCAAGTTCCGACCGCAGGTCGTGGGTCGGAATCCTGGTAATGGTGTGGGTGCGTTGTGCCCTGGGGGGCAGCAAAGTCACCTGTTGGGATGCAGCACATCTCCTAGGCTGGGAGACTTGTGGACCAAGTCGGCCTGACAAGGTCCATCGTTGTGATGTTGCTCGCCTTGAAGGGGGGGACCTTGATGGTTGATGCCAGCGGTTGCTGCAACCAGATGGTCAACATTAGCCCTCCACTGCTCCATGGCACCCTGGGGTGCTCCTTGAGCTGTTGGGTGTTGCAAGAGAGCTCACGCAACAATGAGCGCGTGCTCAGGGTTGTTATTTGTCGATGCAGCGATCGATGCAGATGCACCATCTTGTCGTCCAGCGTTGTTTGCCGGACCAGATGGTGGCTGCTGTACATTGGAGGGATTGCCTCCAGCAGGTTGCTCTGATCAATTGTCGTTGGAGGATCCTGCAGCGGAATTCACCATCTTGAGATCTCAGGAACCTCTTGCCCTACCTGGCGCGTCAAATGTCGAAGTGTAGCAACGACACTTCCCTAGGTACTACTAAAGTGTAGCCCGCGTAGATTCTTGTTTCGATTGGGGCACACAGAGATCAAGATCAAGATGGCGACACCAGAGATTTACGTGGTTCTGGCCGCCTGAGCGTAATACCCTACTCCACGGAGTGTGTGTGTGTGTGTGTGTGTTGTATTATGAATCGCCAGAAAGCGTAGTCTCTCACCCAGCCTGGAGAGTTCTCCTTTGTATCGTGCGGCTCAGTCCTTTTATAGTCTTAGTATTGACCGTTACAAAGTCTGCCTGGCCTGACATGTGGTATTTAATGGACTACTACACTGTCTTAGGGTATTAAGCATGATTAATAGTGTGATAACGTGCCTTTATGGCTGCGTTACCCCTATTAACAGTGCACTACTCGTGTATCATCAATATTGTATTAATGATACGTAATTAGGTCTTGTAACTGCCACTTTAATTGTCTCTTGCTTGTCCGTGCAGAAGGAGATCTGCCAGTGCGCTCGCCGGTGAAGTAGGTCCAAAGGCTCCACACGTGGCAGCTCTTGAGTTTTCCCTTGCGCGGGGGGGGGGGGGGGGGGGGGGGGGGTGGGGGGGTAGGTTCGGGGCTGTTGTATACGTGGTGGCACTGGAGCTCCTTTCTAATGGGGGTTAGGTCTGGGGTCATTGTACACGTGTTGACACCGGAGCTTCCCTATGTTGGGAGTTTAGTTCCGGCCTTCTTTTACACGTGTCAACCCAGGAGCTACCCATATAAGGGAAGCGGGCCCAGTGCAATGTGACATGTGGGGCCTGAGGAGACCTTCGTTCCTGACAGGTGGAACTTCCTTGTGCTTCTTGCGATATCACGGGGTACCCGGTACGCAGGGTACCGATAATTATCCATATCACAACTATGTGACAAGGGTTATAATTGTATTTTTACTAATGAGGGTGTGAGCATCATTAGAAGAAGCGACAACTCTATCGCTTTTAAGGGTATGCTCAAGGGAAAGCTTTATCTTGTGGATTTCACCACGGATATAGCTCAACTTGACACATGCTTAATGGAGAAAACCGATATGGGATGGCTTTGGCATAGAAGACTAGCCCATGTTGGGATGAGGAAATTGCAAAAGCTTCTTAAGGGCGAGCACATCCGCGGTTTGAAAAATGTTGTGTTTGAAAAGTATAGGCCATGTAGTGCTTGCCAAGCCGAAAAGCAAGTGGGAGCCCAACACCAGTCCAAGAACATCATGACAACAACAAGACCATTGGAACTGCTTCACATGGATCTCTTCGGTCCAATTGCCTACATTAGCATTGCCGGTAACAAATATGGTCTTGTTATTGTTGATGACTTTTCTCATTTCACTTGGGTGTTTTTCATGCCTTATAAGGGTGAAACCCAAGGTATCCTCAAGAAGTTCTTAAGGAGAGCACAAAACGAGTTCTCTTTGAGAATCAAGGCAATAAGATGTGACACAACACTGAGTTCAAAAACACACAAGTGGAAGAATTCTTGGATGAGGAGGGAATCAAGCATGAGTTTTCATCCCCGTACTCCCATCAAAAAAATGAAGTGACTGGACGGAAGAATAAGACACTCATAGAGATGTCAAGGACCATTGCTTGATGAGTACAAGACGTTGGATCAGTTTTGGGCGGAAGCGGTCAACACCGCTTGTCATGCCATCAAGCGACTATACCTTCACCGACTCCTCAAGAAGACTCCCTATGAGCTTCTCATCGGTAACAAACCTAACATCTCCTACTTTCGCGTCTTTGGGAGCAAATGTTATATTCTTAACAAGAAGGCAAGGACTTCAAAATTTGCTTCAAAGTCTGATGAGGGTTTCTTGCTATGTTATGATTCAAACACTCACGCCTACCATGTCTTCAACAAGTCCTCCGAAATTGTTGAAATAGCACAGGATGTGGTGTTTGATGAAACTAATGGCTCCCAAGTGGAGCAAGTTGATCAATGTGTGCTAGATCAAGAGGAGCCTCCACAAGAAGCATTAAGAAGGATGGCACTTGGAGATATTTTGTAACACCCTCATTTTCATGCATCATGCCCTGCATACACTCATATACATGTTTATCACTGATCCACATAAAGAGGAACGAGTTTAAAATTTATTTGCAGCATTTAAAATTGATTTGGAAAACCGCACTTAAAATGCAGGAAAGTGCAGACTAGTCCGATTTTCCTGAGGACTAGTCCGATTTCTCTCTGACCAAAAATGGACTTGTCCGTTTTGCTGCGGACTAGTCCGATTTTTGGCACTGGAAACTTTTGGACTTGTCCGATTTTGTGCGGAATAGTCCGATATTCCAAGAATCCTTGAAATTTTCTAAGTCCCTTGACTTGTCTGGACCAGTCCGGTGTTCCAGCAGACCTGTCCATTTTCCTCTCTGTTTAAAGTTAGACTTGTCCGATTTTTGGCCAGACTTGTCCGATTTTCTCTCTGGACGACTTCGGACTAGTCCGGTCCTTTCTGGACTTGTCCGATATTTCGTGACTCCGATTTGATCTTTTGTTTTACGACTTGTTTCTTGGGTTTCACATTAAGTGGGCCTAGGGACGTCATGCCTAACTCTTTTAGAGCCCATGTGGGACTCTAAACCGGCCTCTACTCCTCTGAAACTCAAAATCCATCTAACCCTAGCCTCCACCTCTATATAAACAACCCCACCCCTTGGATTGACATCTATTTGCCACTTTTCCACTCACCCAAACCCTAGTTCGTGGAGATCCACCACCAAGGAGGGAGGAGAAGATTCCAAGCAAGAAGAAGAATAGGAGGAAACGAAAGAGGATCAAGATCTCCACCAAGTTTTCGTTCTTCATCACCAATTCATCCCCAAGTTCATCACTAACCCTAGATCATCATGATCCAAGTGCTACCTCCAAGTTTCTTGATTCATTGGAGTCCTAAACACCTGGTATACCTTCTATTATCTTTTCCTTACGTGAATTCAACCCCTAATCTCCGAATTCATGTCGATCTAGAAAACCCTAATCTGCTGATCTCGTAGAGTGCGAACTTGTCCGGTCCCTAGCGGACTAGTCCGATCTTTCTAGTTAAATTGTGTTGAATTGATTCTAAGGTTTGATCTAATAAACTCCAAACCTGTATAAACTTGTTAAAAGCTATTAGAACTAGTTAGTGATCATTAAAAGCAATCTATTAACAAGTTCTACCTTGCATTTGCATAAATCATGCATGTCATGTCATATTGAGTAATATTTGTGCACTCTTTGATTGTGTTTCTTGTCTTGTATGGTTATTGTGTGGATTAGACGGATTTGCACTAGAGAGTGCCGCGGAGGATCTACAGCACCAAGAGTTTGAAGACTTTGACCCTAATCAACTGCAAGAGCAAGGCAAGTTTCCTTGAAGCATATTGATCCTGTTTTAAAATAAATGTTTGTTTGCAAAACTGCATGTTGTGTCAATTTGATGGGAACCCTACGGTAGGAAGTTTACTAGAATTTTTATACCACCCTTGTCACCTAGAATTTATGGTAGAAAGAAGGGAAGGACTTTTACCTTTTTGCTTAGCTTGATTAATTGGGATGGAAAAACAACACTACACATTTAATTATGTATTAATGATATTCTGGTTAATGTGAACTGGTCGATATGGTATGGTAATGGGTGATCTAAGCAAGCCTGGTATGTGGCTGGGTTGGATGTTATGGTGGTTTGCTTGCTTTAGATCTAAGGACCGGTCATGCGAGAATAAGCCAGGACTACAGTGCCACCATGAGGCCAAGTATGGGTGCGATGTAGCTGATTAATTAGGGCTTTGCTAGTGCTGTTTGAACCATTGTGGATGCTCGGGGAAGGGGTAGTCGGATTGGGTTTGTTGATAATTGGTGGGACTACCCTGGGATCCGAATGGCTCAAGAGGGGGGCCTTGGTTGAAGATGTGCTCAGTTGGAGGCATCGCCACCGGTGAAACCTCAG
Source organism: Tuctoria greenei (assembly GCA_036927565.1). Taxonomy (NCBI): domain Eukaryota; kingdom Viridiplantae; phylum Streptophyta; class Magnoliopsida; order Poales; family Poaceae; genus Tuctoria; species Tuctoria greenei. The sequence goes on along the minus strand of JAYESD010000001.1, from coordinate 12,788,668 downwards.
TGGGGTCTAAATAGGCTAGTAATCCCTTTGTAAAGGCTATTTTGTGATCTCTTGGCCATACACCAAAGGAAGTGTAATTGGCCTAAGGGAGGTTTCTTTAGTCGTTGACGGGTGATGAAATCACAAACACGTGGGTAAAGCGATACAACCTCTGCGGAGTTAAATAAAACTATCATGATAGCCGTGCTCCCGGTTATGAGCACCTGGACAACTTCCATGATTAGAGGGTACTCGGTATTGGGATGGTATTTGGATGGTTATGCTTTGGTAATGGTTATGGATGGTTATGAATTAAACTCTGGTATTGAATATGGATATTGGTATATGATGATGGATATGGAATATGGAAGGGTATTATGATAACTACATGGTTTATGATGGGTTTGATTCATATAAATATAATATATTACTTTTCAAATGTTTTGATGTACTTTTCAGCACTTAGCCATTATTATTGTCGTCATTTGAATCAGCCACATGTCATACTTTCCACACTTGTTGAGTACGGCATGTACTCACTCTTGCAACCCCCCCCCCCAAACAGTTGCAGGTCAGGATTGGGAGTTTAATGGTGATAATGCGGAGTTCTAGGCCGTGTCTACCGTCAGATAATGCGCTATACCCTATTGCTTATGCTTAGTTTGCTTAGTTGCTTAATTAGTTATTTCTGCTGCATTAGTTGAACTTGTCATAAATATACATTAGAGCTTGTATTCGAGGATAATATGGCTTGTGTACTAAAATATGGTTATTTAATCTTGTTTTGTGGTAATTTTATGTATACTCTTTTGTGATTGCACTCGTGTATGTGTGATGAACATCCTAGGCACACATATGCGTTAGCTTGGTTCATTTTTCGGAACCGGGCATCACAGATTCGTATCAGAGCCACAGCTTGACCGTAGGATGCAGCCTAGATAGAATGAACTCTTTAGAGCACATAGGAGCACTTAGGAATCGATTTGATTTTGTTGGTGTGCTATTTTCTATATATATTGGTTGCTTGTGTGCTTAATAGAGGATTTTGGGATGCTTTAGCATTGCCATGTCCACCTAGGCTAGTATAGCTAGTTGTTTAGTTTCATATCTCTTGGTGCATATAGTTGGGGACGTTCTCTAATTCTTACCTATTGCTTTTCTCCAGATGGTGAGGACTTGCAACTAGAGGGATGCTAATGATGAGGAGGAGAACCATGGAGCACCTCAGAAAAACAATGGGCAAGGACCTGCTCATGGAGCTATCAACATTGAGCAGCTTTTGGCCATGCAAAACCATCTCATGTAGACCATGATACAAACTATGGGACAGCTGCAGGCTGGCAATATCAACAATCAGCCCCACATGCCTCCACCGCCACCTCATAACCGATTGGAAGAATTTATAAGGACTAGGCCGCCAACCTTTGCTCGAGCCGCTGACCCTATGGATGCGGATGATTGGCTCAAGTCCGTGGAAAAAAAGTTAGCTATTGTCCAATGCAATGACCGGGAGAAGGTGCTATTTGCTTCTCATCAACTCGTTGGAGCAGCTACGGATTGGTGGGATGCTTATTACAATGCTCATGAGAACCAAGAGGGAATTATCTGGGCGGAATTCAAGGAGAGTTTCCGTTCCCATTATGTGTCGGAAGGTGTTATGATTTTGAAGAGGCAAGAATTTGAGAACTTAAGGCAAGGGAGATCAAGCGTGAGTGAATATCTCAATAAGTTCACTCAACTCTCAAGATATGTGCCTGAGGATGTTAGTCGGGACAGCCGGAAACAATACTTGTTCATGAGGGGCTTGAACAATGAAATCCAAGTGCAACTACTCAATTGTGACTATGCAAATTTTCAGAAGCTTGTGGACAAAGCAATTGTGGTGGAGAACAAGATCCGTGAGATGGAGCAAGAAATCAAGAGGAAGGCGCCATATCAAGGACAACAACAAGGAAGTAATGTGCTCCCTCGCTTTGCGCCGCCCAATGTGCCTTACTTCAGCCCTTTTGTGCCTGCTCAGTGCCCTGGTTATGCACCGCGCCCAACTCAGTTTGTGCAGCAGCGCCCTGTCATGCAAGCACCTAGGCCTCCAATGCCTTATGGGCCTCGTGCTAATTTTCCTGGTGCCAATGATCAAAACCAAGCTCGTCCCAATAATTCTGGTGGAGTTACGAAGTGTTATACTTGTGGAGAATCTGGACACTTTGCGCATCAATGTCCTAAGTCAGGCCTTGGTCAAGGAAGCAATGCACCGAGGCAAAACCCAAGACCTAATGGAGGAGCGCCACAAGGGAACCGTGGACAGTAGAATTTTGCTCGTGGCAACGTGAACCATGTCTCTACGGAGGATGCTCAACAAGCGGATGACGTGGTCACTGGTATGTTTCTCGCTAACTCCAACCTCGCGACTATGTTATTTGATTCTGGAGCATCGCATTCATTCATTGCATCGAAGTATGTTGCCAAGTATAGTTTACCTATCTCTCATATGAAGTTTACTCTATTGGTTAAGTCTCCTGGAGGAGAGATGAGGACAAATATAGTATGTCCAAAAGTAAGCCTTAGAATAAGGGGGGTAGACTTCTCCGCCAACCTCATTGTTTTGGATTCTCACGGATTGGACATTATACTTGGTATGGACTGGTTGAGGAAGCACAATGGAGTTATTGAGTGTGCCACGAAAACGGTGAAGTTGACCAATGAAGAAGGGATCACCGTAGAATTTGAAGCATCTCAAACCGCACCGAAGCAATTGGAGCTGAATCATATGGACGGTGCCGCAATTGAGGAGATTCTGGTGGTGTGTGAATTTTTGGATGTTTTTTCCGGATGAGTTGCCAGGTATGCCACTTGATCGAGACATTGAGTTTGTTATAGATTTAATACCTGGAACCGCACCTATAGCTAAGAGGCCATATAGGATGCCTTCTATGGAATTAGCGGAGCTCAAGAAGCAAATTCAAGAGCAACTAGAGAAGGGTTTTATTCGCCCTAGCTCTTCGCCTTGGGGAGCGCCCGTTCTATTTGTGGACAAGAAGGATGGATCCCAAAGGACGTGCGTGGATTACCGAGCTCTCAACGAGGTAACAATCAAGATCAAGTACACCTTGCCACGCATAGAAGACTTGTTTGATCAGATGAAGGGTGCTTGTGTCTTCTCTAATTTTGATTTGAGGTCGGGATACTTTCAAATGAAGATTAGACCATCGGACATACCCAAGACAGCTTTTAGGACACGGTATGGATCTTATGAGTACACGATGATGTCTTTTGGATTGACAAATGCGCCTGCCTACTTTATGTACCTCATGAATAAGGTCTTCATGGAGTACTTGGATAAGTTTGTCGTGGTGTTCATTGATGACATTATTACCTACTCGAAGGATGAGAAGGAACATGAGGAACACTTGAGGCTTACATTGCAGAAATTGAGGGAGCATCAATTGTATGCCAAGTTCAACAAGTGTCAGTTTTGGTTGAAAGAGGTGTCGTTTTTGGGTCATATAATCTCAGGAGTAGGAGTATCGGTTGACCCCGGGAAAGTGAGAGACGTGTTGAAGTGGGAACCACCGCAAAATGTTAAGGAAATAAGGAGTTTTCTTGGGATGGCTGGATATTACCGTAGATTCATCAAGGACTTTTCCAAGATAGCCAAGCCTATGACGGAGTTGCTATTGAAGGGAAAGGCTTTCCGATGGACTGAAGCTTGTCAAAACAGTTTTGAGTAGTTAAAGAAGAGGTTGACAACAACCCCAGTTTCTGTACTGCCAGATGTGAGCAAGAGTTTTGACATTTATTGCGACGCATCGAGACAAGGACTTGGATGTGTATTGATGCAAGAAGGTCAAGTGGTCGCCTATGCATCAAGACAATTGAAGAAACATGAGCAGAATTACCCCACGCACGATTTGGAACTCGCGGTCGTGGTACACGCATTGAAGATTTGGAGGCACTATATTCTTGGACATAGGTGTGAAATTTATATGGATCATAAGAGTTTGAAGTATATTTTCACACAAACGGATCTGAACTTGAGGCAACGGAGATGGTTGGAGCTCATCAAAGATTATGATTTGGGGATCAACTATCATCCAGGAAAAGCCAATGTTGTGGACGATGCTTTGAGTAGAAAGGGAGTAAGTCACCAACTCACAGTTTGAGAGTTACCATTCGAGTTATGTAAGGAGTTTGAAAGGTTGAACCTTGGGTTTGTAAATGAGATGGAGATGATGGAGTTAAACCCAACCTTGGAGCAAGAAATTTGAGAGGCACAAACCACGGACGAAGAGATCAAGGAAATCAAGGAAAGGACCGAAGAAGGGAGAGAATTCAGATTCGATGAGGACGAACATGGTACCTTATGGCTTGGAAAGAGAATCGTTGTGCCTAATGTAAAGCATATTCGGGAGACGATATTAAAAGAGGCACATGACTCACCTTACTCAATTCACCCTAGTTGAACCAAGATGTACAAAGACTTGAAGGCTTGCTATTGGTGGGATAGCATGAAAAAGGACATAGCTGAATATGTGGCATTGTGTGATGTGTGTCAACGAGTCAAGGCGGAATATCAAAGACCAGCTGGATTATTGCAGCCATTGAAGATCCCAGAATGGAAGTGAGAAGAAATTGGAATGGACTTCATAGTTGGTTTACCACGTACTCAGTCTGGGTATGACTCAATTTGGGTAATTGTGGATTGCTTAACCAAGTTAGCTCATTTTGTCCCTATCAATACCAAGTATACATCTGCACAATTGGCCAAAATATACATGGAGCATATTGTGTGTTGACATGGAGTCCCTAAGAAGATAGTCTCGGATAGAGGTTCACAATTTACCTCCAGATTTTGGCAAAAATTGCATGAAGCTTTGGGAACGAGGTTGAATTTTAGTTCAGCATATCATCCTCAAACGGATGGGCAAACCGAGAGGACCAATCAAATTTTGGAGGACATTTTAATCGCTTGTGCTTTAAAGCATGGGAAGAGTTGGGAAAAAAGCTTGCCATATGCGGAATTTTCATACAACAATAGTTACCAAGCAAGTTTGAAGATGTCACCATATGAATAACTTTATGGGAGGAAGTGTAGGACACCTTTATTCTGGAATGAGGCGGGAGAAACTCAAGTATTTGGTCCGGATGTGTTGCAAGAGGCCGAAAAGCAAGTCCAAATAATTCGTGAAAACTTGAGGGCTGCCCAATCAAGGCAAAAAGGCTATGCGGACAATAGGAGAAGGAAATTAGCCTTTGAAATAGGAGATTTTGTTTACCTCAAGGTGTCACCAATGAGAGGTCATAAGAGGTTTAACATAAGAGGAAAGCTAGCACCTCGTTATATTAGACCGTTCAAGATTTTGGACAAAAGAGGAGAAGTAGCATATAAGTTGGAGATGCCAGCTCATCTTTCAGACGTACATGATGTCTTTCATGTTTCCCAGCTCAAGAAGTGTTTAAGGGTACCAGAAGAACAAGTGCCAATGGAAGAATTGGAACTAGAGGAAGATTTGACTTATGCCGAGCAACCGATCAAAATCTTGGAAACCAAGAAGAGAGTCACAAGGAACAAGGTTATTAGATGGTGTAAAGTTCAATGGAAGCACCACACAGAAAAAGAAGCGACGTGGGAATTGGATGATGATCTCAAGAAGGATTTCCCTATCTTTTCTCTTCCACGTCAAATTTCGAGGGCGAGATTCATTTTGAGGGGGGGGGGGGGGTAGGTTTGTAACACCCTCATTTTCATGCATCATGCACTGCATACACTCATATACATGTTTAACACTGATCCACATAAAGAAGAACGAGTTTAAAATTTATTAGCAGCATTTAAAATTGATTTGGAACAAAACCGCACTTAAAATGTAGGAAAGTGCGGACTAGTCCGATTTTCCTGAGGACTAGTCTGATTTCTCTCTGACCAAAAACGGACTTGTCCGTTTTGCTGCGGACTAGTCCAATTTTTGGAACTGGAAACTTTCGGACTTGTCCGATTTTGTGCGGACTAGTCCGATATTCCAAGAATCCTTGAAATTTTCTAAGTCCCTGGACTTGTCCGGACCAGTCCGGTGTTCCAGCGGACTTGTCCGTTTTCCTCTCTGTTTAAAGTTGAACTTGTCCTATTTTTGGCCAGACTTGTCCGATTTTCTCTCTCGACGACTTCGGACTAGTCCGGTCCTTTCCGGACTTGTTCGATATTTCGTGACTCCGATTTGATCTTTTGTTTTACGACTTGTTTCTTGGGTTTCACATTAAGTGGGCCTAGAGACATCGTGCCTAACTCTTTTAGAGCCCATGTGGGACTCTAAACCGGCCTCTACTCCTCTCAAACTCGAAATCCATCTAACCCTAGCCTCCACCTCTATATAAACAACCCCACCCCTTGGATTGACATCTATTTGCCACTTTTCCACCCACCCAAACCCTAGTTCATGGATAGCCACCACCAAGGAGGGAGGAGAAGATCCCAAGCAAGAAGAAGAAGAGGAGGAAACGAAAGAGGATCAACATCTCCACCAAGTTTTTGTTCTTCATCACCAATTCATCCCCAAGTTCATCACCAACCCTAGATCATCAAGATCCAAGTGCTACCTCCAAGTTTCTTGATTCATTGGAGTCTTAAACATCTGGTATACCTTCTATTATCTTTTCCTTACGTGAATTCAACCTCTAATATCCAAATTCATGTCGATCTAGAAAACCCTAATCTGCTGATCTCGCAGAGTGCAGACTTGTTCGGTCCCTAGCGGTCTAGTCCGATCTTTCTGGTTAAATTGTGTTGAATTGATTCTAAGGTTTGATCTAATCAACTTCAAACCTGTATAAACTTGTTAAAAGCTATTAGAACTAGTTAGTGATCATTAAAAGCAATCTATTAACAAGTCCTACCTTGCATTTGCATAAATCATGCATGTCATGTCATATTGAGTAATATTTGCGCACTCTTTGATTGTGTTTCTTGTCTTGTATGGTTATTGTGTGGATTATATGGATTAGCGCTAGAGAGTGTCGCGGAGGATCTACAACACCAAGAGTTTGAAGACTTTGACCCTAATCAACTGCAAGAGCAAGGCAAGTGTCCTTGAAGCATATTGATCCTATTTTAAAATAAATGTTTGTTTGCAAAACTGCATGTTGTGTCAATTTGATGGGAACCCTATGGTAGGAAGTTTACTAGAATTGTTATACCACCCTTGTCACCTGGAATTTATGGTAGAGAGTCGGGAAGGGCTTTTACCTTTTTGCTTCACTTGATTAATTGGGATGGGAAAACAACACTACACATTTAATTATGTATTAATGATATTCTGGTTAATGTGAACTGGTCGATACGGTATGGTAATGGGTGATCTAAGCAAGCCTGGTATGTGGATGGGTTGGATGTTATGGTGGTTTGCTTGCTTTAGATCTAAGGACCGATTCATGCGAGAATAAGCCAGGACTACAGTGCCACCACGAGGCCAAGTATGGGTGCGGCGTAGCTGATTAATTAGGGCTTTGCTAGTGTTGTTTGGACCATTGTGGATGCTCATGGAAGGGGTACTCGGATTGGGTTTGTTGATGATTGGTGGGACTACCCTGGGATCCGAATGGCTCAAGAGGGGGCCCTTGGTTGAAGATGTGCTCAGTTGGAGGCATCGCCACCAGTGAAACCTCAGTGGGGTCTAAATAGGCTAGTAATCCCTTTGTAAAGGCTTTTTTGTGATCTCTTGGCCATACACCAAAGGAAGTGTAATTGGCGTAAGGGAGGTTTCTTTAGTCGCCGACGGGTGATGAAATCACAAACACGTGGGTAAAGCGGTACAACCTCTGCAGAGTTAAATAAAACTATCATGATAGTCGTGCTCCCGGTTATGAGCACCTAGACAACTTCCATGATTAGAGGGTACTCGGTATTGGGATGGTATTTGGGATGGTTATGGTTTGGTAATGGTTATGGATGGTTATGAATTGAACTCTGGTATTGAATATGGATATTGGTATATGACGATGGATATGGAATATGGAAGGGTATTATGATAACTACATGGTTTATGATGGGTTTGATTCATATAAATATAATATATTGCTTTTCAAATGTTTTGATGTACTTTTCAGCACTTAGCCATTATTATTGTCATTATTTGAATCAGCCACATGTCATACTTTTCACACTTGCTGAGTACGACATGTACTCACTCTTGCAATCCCCCCTCCAAACAGTTGCAGGTCAGGATTGGGAGTTTAATGGTGATAATGCGGAGTTCTAGGCCGTGTCTACCATCAGATTTGCCTGTGGTGTTGATTGGAGCTGCGCTATACCCTATTGTTATGCTTAGTTTGCTTAGTTGCTTAATTATTTTATTTCTGCTGCATTAGTTGAACTTGTCATAAATATACATTAAAGCTTGTATTCGAGGATAATATGGCTTGTGTACTAAAATCTGGTTATTTAATCTTGTTATGTGGTAATTTTCTGTATACTCTTTTGTGATTGCACTCGTGTATGTGTGATGAACATCCTGGGCACACATATGTGTTAGCTTGGTTCATTTTTCGGAACCGGGCGTCACATTTTGTAACACCCCAGCCACTACGTACCTGACGGTCTTTACTTTTGGCAGCTCTCTAGGATCACAGACTAGCCCCATAGACCAACACTAGTCTTTTCTGCGCATTTTGTCCTCACTCGTGCGCACTCGGGAAGACTTCCCGGTGGTCACATTTTGTAACACCCCAGCCACTACGGACCTGACGGTCTTTACTTTTGGCAGCTCTCTAGGATCACAGACTAGCCCCATAGACCAGCACTAGTCTTTTCTGCTCATTTTGTCCTCACTCGTGCGCACTCGGGAAGACTTCCTGGTCGGTCACCCATCCGTAAATTGCTCCGGGCTAAGCATGCTTAACCTCAGAGTTCTTTGTAGGTGAGCTCCCGGAAAAGAAGGTATACCTTGGTGGTATGAGTTATTCTATCAATCCTATTAAGCCTTGAGACAGGATGTCACAATCCACCCCCCTTAGAAGACCGACGTCCTCGTCGGTCAACTCCCAAGCTAGGAAAGTCCCCTCTTCGGCACTTCCATACGTTCAGTACTGGCATACATACCACACTGTGTCCCTCCTAGAGGACCCACGCGTCATGCATATGTACCCACGTCCCTGACCCATACGCACCCGTGAAACCGCGAGGGTCGGCTCTGATACCATTTTGTAACACCCCAGCCACTACGGACCTGACTGTCCACGTCCCTGACCCATACGCACCCGTGAAACCGCGAGGGTCGGCTCTGATACCATTTTGTAACACCCCAGCCACTACGGACCTGACTGTCATTACTTTTGGCAGCTCTCTAAGATCACAGACTAGCCCCATAGACCAACACTAGTCTTTTCTACGCATTTTGTCCTCACTCGTGCGCACCCAGAAAGACTTCTCGATCGGTCACCCATCCGTAAATTGCTCCGGTCTAAGCACGCTTAACCTCAGAGTTCTTTGCAGGTGAGCTCCCGGAAAAGAAGGTATACCTTGGTGGTATGAGTTATTCTATCAATCCTATTAAGCCTTGAGCCAGGATGTCACATATTTGCCCACAAGAACCACCTCAAAGCTCAAGTGACCAACCCCCAAATGATACAAGTCATCCCCCACACAACCAAGTTGACGATCAACAAGATGCACCCCAACAAAATCAAGATGATGGAGAACAAGGGGGATGCATCGATCAAGGGGGAGACCTAGATGAAGAAGAGGATGAAGATGACTCAAGAGCTCCACCCCCACATCCAAGAGTGCATCAAAGTGTTCAACGGTACCATTCCGTTGACAACATTCTAGGATACATATCAAAAGGGGTAGCCACTCGCTCTTGTGTTGCAAATTTTTATGAACATTATTCCTTTTCTCTTCATTGGAGCCTCATAAGGTGGAATACGCACTAAGAGACCCAGATTGGGTGGTGGCCATGCAAGAAGAGCTTAACAACTTTGAGAGGAATCACGTTTGGGAACTCATCAAGCGTCCACAAGCAAACGTTGTGGGCACCAAGTGGGTGTTCCGCAACAAACAAGACTGGCATGGTTTCGTGACAAGGAACAAGGCACGACTTGTGGCCAAGGGGTATTAACAAGTCAAGGGTTTGGACTTTGATGAGACTTTCGCTCCCGTAGCTAGGCTAGAGTCAATTTGAATATTACTTGCCTTTGCTACTAACCATGATTTTAAGCTCTATCAAATGGACGTCAAGACTGCTTTCCTAAATGGACCAATCAAAGAAGAAGTATATGTGGAGTAACCACCGGGCTTTGAAGATCAAGACTTCCCAAACCATGTCTACAAATTGCGTAAGGCTCTCTATGGCCTCAAGCAGGCTCCTAGAGCTTGGTATGAGTGCCTTAGAGACTTTCTAACTCAAAATGGTTTCAAAATTGAGAAAGCTGACTATTTGAATGCCAAATATATGTCGATGACATTATATTTGGTTCTACTAACAAAGTGTTTTGTGATGAATTCTCTAAGATAATGACAGAACATTCTGAAATGTCCATGATGGGGAGTTGAAGTTATTCCTAGGATTTCAAGTCAAGCAACTCAAGGAAGGCACGTTCATAAGTCAAACGAAGTACACACAAGACATCCTAGAGAAGTTTGACATGGACAAGGTCAAACCCATCAAGACTTCAATGGGGACCAACGGACATCTCGACCTCAATGAAGATGATCCAAGTGTGGACCAAAAGGTATATCGCTCCATGATTGGGTCACTGCTTTATCTTTGTGCATCTAGACCCGATATCATGCTTAGTGTGTGTATGTGTGCACGTTTTCAAGCTGTCCCTAAGGCGTGTAATTTGACCGCTATTAAGAGGATTCTTCGATATTTAGTTCACACACCTAGCCTAGGACTTTGGTACCCCAAGGGATCCAAGTTTAACCTCATTGGTTATTTCGATGCGGATTATGCGGGATGCAAAGTTGATAGGAAGAGTACATCCGGGACTTGCCAATTCTTGGGTAGATCCCTAGTGTCTTGGTCTTCCAATAAACAAAATTACATTGCACTCTCCACAGCCGAAGCGGAGTATGTCGCAGCCGGAAGTTGTTGTGCACAACTTCTTTGGATGCGACAAGATCTTAGGGATTATGGCATCAACTTGCGCCATATTCCTCTCCTGTGTGACAATGAGAGCGCCATCAAAATAGCCCATAATCCATCGAGGACCAAGCACATTGATATTACACATTGCTTCTTGAGAGACCATTCCATGAAGGGGGATATAGTGATTTCACATGTAAGAACCGAAAACCAACTAGCCGATATATTCACCAAGCCCTTAGATGAGAAGTGCTTATGTGAGCTTAGAAGTGAGCTAAACATCCTAGATTCTCGAAATGTGGCTTGAAACATGCACATATTATTGTCTAAATCGATCTTTCTTCAAAAGTACGCATGTCTTGAAAATTTTCCTCTTCATCTCCATTTTCCACAAAACTATTTGAAAATCCCTCAACTTTGTGAAATATGGCCATAGTTTGGTTGTTGAATGCTTACTGACTATAATTACAAAGTTTTCTTGTGTCAATATATCCAAAAGGATCAATTATTGTAACTAAAATTGTAAAATATATATGTTTTCAGCCCTAGGGCCGGACTAGTCCGCCCCTAGGGCCGGACAAGTCTGGACTCTGGAGTACTCCAAATCGGGTCCGCCTACTGGACTAGTCCGGGCATCTGGCCGGACTAGTCTGGACGCTCCGGACTTAACCTTCCAAGGGGCGGCCCGACCACTCTTCTCCCCTCATTTCACTCTCTCACCTCTCTCTTGCGAGGAACCGCCCCCCATCGGCGATTTTCGCATCGCTCCATCAAAACTCACTTCTCGTCCGTGCATTGGAGGCTAAAGAGGTGTGGGAGACCTTTCCTGCGCATCTTCTTCGCATCCCTTCACCGATCCCCTCAATTTTTGAGAATTTGAAGAGGTATCCTCAACGCTCTCGAAATTCCTCTCTATTCTTGATTAATAAGCTATTTGATAGGATACCTTTCACAAATGTTGCTTGCATTGTCCTTGTGAACGTAGCCTAGGAGTATTGCACCTTGATTCGAAGTTTTTGCGAAAAATCGTTAGGGTTAGGGTTCTTCCTGTGCAGTCCGAACTAGTCCGATGTAAGAGTGGACAAGTTCGTTACAGACAGACTAGTTCGGTCCCTAGGTGGACAAGTCCGTTCTACACAGGACAAAACCCCAATCCTAGCCTATTTTTGTGAATTCTTTCGCAATATCCCATCTCCTTGATGTGACACCCGGTTCCAAAAAATGAACCAAGTGCAGTATATGTGTGCCCAGGACGTTTAACACACATACACAAGTGCATCACAAATGATATACAAACAATTACCACAAGACAAGGTTAATTATCCACTTTTATTACACAGTTAATAACATCCTCGAATACAAGCTCTAGTGAATATTCATGACAAGTTTGACTAATGCAGTGGGAATACTCTAATTAAGCAACTATGCAACGAAGCAAACTAAGCAATATGGACATATATGCGCAGCTCCAAACAACACCACAGGCAAGCTGACGGTAGGCACGTAGTAGAACTTCGCATTATCATCATTAAACTCTCAATCCTGACCTGCAACTGTTGGGGGGATTGCAAGAGTGAGTACATGTCATACTCAGCAAGTGTGGAAAGTATGACATGTAGCTGATTCAATGATGAATATAATAATGGCTAAGTGTTGAAAAGTACACTAAAACATTTGGAAAGCAATATATTATATGTATGTGAAATAAACCTGTCATAAACCATACAATTATCATAATACCAGTCCATATTCATTACCATCATCATTAATTTCAGATTTCACCATTTCCAATAACCATATTCAATATCATACTTCAATCCATAACCAGCCATAACCATCCCAAAAACCATCCTAATACCAGGTTCCTTCTAATCATGTAGGTCATCCAGGCGCTCATAACCGGGAGCACAACTATCATGATAGTTTATTAGACTCTGCAGAGTTTGTACCACTTTGCCCACGTGTTTGTAATTTCATCACCTTTCAGTGACTAGAACCTCTATTATGCCGTCTAACACTTCTATCGGTGTGTGGTCAAGAGATCACAAAATAGCCTTTACAAAGGGATTACTAGCCAATTTAGACCCTACTCAGGTTTCACCGGTGGCGATGCCTCCAACTGAGCACATCTTCAACCAAGGCCCCCCTCTTGAGCCATTCGGATCCCAGGGTAGTCCCACCAATCATCAACAAATCCAATCCGACTACCCCTTCCCCGAGCATCCTTAATGGTCCAAATAGCACTGGCAAAGCCCTAACTAATCAGCTACGCCGCACCCATACTTGGTCTCGTGGTGGCACTGTTGTCCTGGCTTATTCTCGCATGAACCGGTCCTTAGATCTAAAGCAAGCAAACCACCATAACATCCAACCCATCCACATACTGTAACACCCTCATTTTCATGCATCAAGCCTTGCATACACTCATATACATGTTTAACATTAACTCAAAACAAGAGGAATGAGTTTAAAATTAATTTGGAGCATTTAAAATTGATTCGGAGCAAAACTGCACTTAAAATGCAGGAAAGTGCGGACTAGTCCGATTTTTCTGAGGACTAGTCTGATTTCTCTTTGACTAAAAACGGACTTGTCCATTTTTGCTGCGGACTAGTTCGATTTTGCCTCTGGAAACTTTCGGACTTGTCTGATTTTGTGCGGACAAGTCGATATTCCAAGAATCCTTGAAAATTTGCTAAGTCCGTGGACTTTTCCGGACTAGTCCGGTGTTCCAGCAAACTTGTCCATTTTCCTCTCTGACTAAAGTTGGACTTGTCCGATTTTTGGCCAGACTTGTCCGATTTTCTCTCTGGACAACTTCAGACTAGTCCGGACCTTTTCGGACTTGTATGATATTTCGCGACTCTGAGTTGATCTTTTGTTTTACGACTTGTTTCTTGGGTTTCACATTAAGTGGGCCTAGGGATGTCGTGCCTAACTCTTTTAGAGCCCATGTTGGACCCTAAACCGGCCTCTAAACAACCCCACCCCTTGGCTTGACATCTATTTGCCACTTTTCCACCCCACCCAAACCCTAGTTCATGGAGAGTCACCAACAAGGAGGGAGGAGAAGATCCCAAGCAAGAAGAAGAAGAGGAGTAAACGAAAAAGGATCAAGATCTCCACCAAGCTTTCATTGTTCATCACCAATTCATCTCCAAGTTCATCATCAACCTTAGATCATCAAGATCCAAGTGTTACCTCCAAGTTTCTTGATTCATTGGAGTTCTAAACACCTGGTATACCTTCTATTATCTTTTCCTTACGTGAATTCAACCCCTAATCTCCAAATTTACGTCGATCTAGAAAACCCTAGTTCGCAAGTTCTGCGAAGTGCGGACTAGTCTGGCTTCTGCAGACTAGTCCGATTTTGCTGATTAAATTGTGTTGAATTAATTCTAAAATGAGATCTAATCACATCCAAACCTGTATAAACTTGTTAAAAGCTATTAGAACTAGTTAGTTATCATTAAAAGTAATCTATTAACAAGTTCTACCTTGCATTTGCATAAATCATGCATGTAATGTCATATTGAGTAATATTTGTGCACTCTTTGATTGTGTTTCTTGTTTGTATGTTTATTGTGCGGATTAGACGGATTTGCGCTAGAGAGTGCCACGGAGGATCTACATCACCAAGAGTTTGAAGGCTTTGACCCTAACCAATCCCAAGAGCAAGACAAGTGTCCCTGAAGCATATTGATCCTGGTTTAAAATAAATGTTTTGTTTGCAAAACTGATGCTTGTGTCAATTTTGATGGGAATCCTATGGTAGGAAGTTTACTAGTTTTGTTGACCACCCTTGTCACCTGGAATTATGGTAGAGAGTCGGGAAGGGCTTTTTACCTTTTTGCTTCGCTTAAATAATTGGGATGGAAAAACAATACTACACATTAATGATGTATTTATGAGACTATGATTAACATGAACTGGATAATATGATATGGTAATGGGTGATCTAAGCAAGCCTGGTATGTGGATGGGTTGGATGTCATGGTGGTTTGCTTGCTTTAGATCTAAGGACCGGTTCATGCGAGAATAAGCTAGGACTATAGTGCCACCACGAGGCCAAGTATGGGTGCGGCGTAGCTGATTAATTAGGGCTTTGCCAGTGCTATTTGGACCATTAAGGATGCTCGGGGAAGGGGTAGTCAGATATGGTTTGTTGATGATTGGTGGGACTACCCTAGGATCCGAATGGCTCAAGAGGGGGCCCTTGGTTGAAGATGTGCTCTGTGGGAGACATCGTCACCGGTGAAACCTCAATGGGGTATGAATAGGCTAGTAATCCCTTTGTAAAGGCTATTTTGTGATCTCTTGGCCACACATCAACGGAAGTGTGTAATGTGACCGACGGGTCATGGGCATAGGGGAGGTTCTTAGTCACCGAAAGGTGATGAAATCACAAACACGTGGGTAAAGTGATACAAACTCTGCAGAGTGTCTAATAAACTATCATGATAGCCGTGCGCCCGGTTATGAGCACCTGGACAACTTCCATGATTAGAGGGAACTCGGTATTGGGATGGTTATGGTTTGGTAATGGTTATGGCTGGTTATGGATTAATTTCTGGTATTGAATATGGTTATTGGCAAATGGTGGAATCTGGAATTACTGACGAGGATGGTGAATTATGGACTGGTATTATGATATTACCTATGATTATGATGGATTTGATTCATATACATATTATATATTGCTTTTCAAATGTTTTAATGTACTTTTCAGCACTCATCCATTATTATATTCGTCATTTGAATCAGCCACATGTCATACTTTCCACACTTGTTGAGTATGACATGTACTCACTCTTGCGATCCCCCCAACAGTTGCAGGTCAGGATTGGGAGTTCAATGGCGGTAATGCAGAGTTCTAGGCCGTGTCTACCGTTAGCTTGCTTGTGGTGTTTTGGAGTTGCGCTATACCCTATCGCTTATGCTGCCTAGCTGTTTAGTTTGCTTATTTAGTTTATTTCCACTACATTAGTTGAACTTGTCATTAATATTCATTAGAGTTTGTACTCGAGGATAATATAGGTTGTGCAATAAAATTTGATAATTAATCTTGTTTTGTGGTAAATTTTCTGTATACTCTTTTGTGATGCACTCGTGTATGTGTGTTAAACGTCCTGGGCACACATATGCGTTCACTTGGTTCATTTTCGGAACCGGGTGTCTTAGATTGGTACCAGAGCCAAAGGTTGAACGTAGGCTTCAGCCTAGATAGAATGGACACTTTAGAGCACATAGGAGCACTCAGGAATCGATGTATTTTGGTTGGTGTGCTGTTTGCTATATATTGTTTGCTTGTGTGCTTAATAGAGGATTTTGGGGTGCTTTAGCAATGCCATGTCCACGTAGGCTAGTTAGTTGTCTAGTTTCATATCCCTTGATGCATATAGTTGGGGACATTTTCTAATTCTTACCTATTGCTTTTCTCCAGATGGTGAGAACTCGCAACCAGAGGGATGGCAATGATGAGGAGGAGAACAATGGAGTGCCTCAGAACAACATTGGACAAGGATCTACTCATGGAGCTATCAATATTGAGCAGCTATTGGCTATGCAAAACCAGCTCATGTAGACCATGATACAAACTATGGGACAGCTGCAGGCTGGCAATAACAACAATCAGCCCCACATGCCTCCACCGCCACCCCCACCTCCTCATAACCGATTGGGAGAGTTTATGAGGACTAGGCCGCCGAACTTTGCTCAAGCTGTTGACCCTATGGATGCGGATGATTGGCTCAAGTTCGTGGAGAAGAAACTTGCTATTGTCCAATGCAATGACCGGGAGAAGGTCTTATTTGCTTCTCATCAACTAGTTGGAGCAGCTGCGGATTCGTGGGATGCTTATTGCAATGCTCATGAGAATCAAGAGAGGATCACTTGGGCGGAATTCAAGGAGAACTTCCGTTCTCATTATGTGCGGGAAGGAGTTATGATTTTGAAAAGGCAAGAATTTGAGAACTTAAGGCAAGGCAAATCAAGCGTGAGTGAATATCTCAATAAGTTCACTCAACTCTCAAGATATGCGCCTGAGGATGTTAGTCGGGACAGCCGGAAGCAATACTTGTTCATGAGAGGCTTGAACAATGAGATCCAAGTGCAACTACTCAACTGTGATTATGCCAATTTCCAGAAGCTTGTGGACAAAGCAATTGTGGTTGAGAACAAGGTCCGCGAGATGGAACAAGACAACAAGAGGAAGGTGCCATATCAAGGACAGCAACAAGGAAGTAATGTGCGCCCTCGCTTTGCGCCGCCTAATGCGCCTTACTTCAGCTCTTTTGTGCCTGCTCAATGCCCCGGATATGCACCGCGTCCAACTCAGTTTGTGCAGCAGCGCCCCGTCATGCAAGAACCTAGGCCTCCGATGCCATATGCACCTCGTGCTAATTTTCCTGGTGCAAATGTTCAGAACCAAGATCGCCCCAATAATTATGGTGGAGTTAAGAAGTGCTATACTTGTGGAGAAGCTGGACACTTTGCGCACCAATGTCCTAAGTCAGACCTTGGTCAAGGAAGCAATGCACCGAGGCAAAACCCAAGACCAAATGGAGGACAGCCATAAGGGAATCGTGGACAGCAGAATTTTGCTCGTGGCAACGTGAACTATGTCTCTACGGAGGATGCTCAACAAGCAGATGACGTGGTCATTGGTATGTTTCTCGCCAAATCCAACCCCGCGACTATGTTATTTGATTCTGGAGCATAGCATTCATTCATTGCATCGAAGTATGTTGCCAAGTATAGTTTGCCTATCTCTCATATGAAGTTTACTCTATTAGTTAAGTCTACTGGAGGAGAAATGAGGACAAATATAGTATGTCCAAAAGTAAGCCTTAGAATAAGGGGGGTAGACTTCTCCGCCAACCTCATTGTTCTGGATTCTCAAGGATTGGACATTATACTTGGTATGGACTGGTTGAGGAAGCACAATGGAGTTATTGAGTGTGCCACGAAGACGGTGAAGTTGACTAATGAGGAAGGGATCACCGTAGCATTTGAAGCATCTCAAACCGCACCGAAGCAATTGGAACTGAATCATATGGACGGTGCTGCAATTGAGGAGATTCCGGTGGTGTGTGAATTTTCAGATGTTTTTCCGGACGAGTTGCCAGGTATGCCACCTGATCGAGACATTGAATTCGTTATTAATTTAATATCTGGAACTGCACCTATAGCTAAGAGGCCGTATAGGATGCCTCCTATGGAATTAGCGGAGCTCAAGAATCAAATTCAAGAGCAACTAGAGAAGGGTTTTATTCGTCCAAGCTCTTCACCTTGGGGAGCGCCCGTGCTGTTTGTGGACAAGAAGGATGGAACCCAAAGTATGTGTGTGGATTACCGAGCTCTCAACGAGGTGACCATCAAGAAAAAGTACACCTTGCCATGCCTAGAAGACTTGTTTGATCAGATGAAGGGTGCTTGTGTCTTCTCTAAGATTGATTTGAGGTTGGGATACTTTCAAATGAAGATTAGACCGTCAGACATACCTAAGACAGCTTTTAGAACACAGTATGGATCTTATGAGTACACCGTGATGTCTTTTGGATTGACAAATGCGTCTGCCTACTTTATGTACCTCATGAATATGGTCTTCATGGAGTACTTGGATAAGTTCGTTGTGGTGTTTATTGATGACATTATGATCTACTCGAAGGATGAGAAAGAACATGAGGAACACTTGAGGCTCACGTTGCAGAAATTGAGGGAGCATCAATTGTATGCCAAGTTCAACAAGTGTCAATTTTGGTTGAGAGAGGTGTCGTTTTTTAGGTCATATCATCTCAGGAGGAGGAGTATCGGTTGACGCCAGAAAAGTGAGAGACGTGTTGAAGTGGGAGCCCCCACAAAATGTAAAGGAGATCAGGAGTTTTCTTGGGATGGCTGGATATTACCGTAGATTCATCAAGGTCTTTTCCAAGATAGCCAAGCCTATGACGGAGTTGCTAATGAAGGGAAAGGCATTCCAATGGACTGAAGCTTGTCAAAAAAGTTTTGAGGAGTTGAAGAAGAGGTTAACAACAGCCCCAGTTTTGGTACTACCGGAGGTAAGCAAGAGTTTCAACATATATTGCGACGCATCAAGAAAAGGACTTGGATGTGTGCTTATGCAAGAAGGTCAAGTAGTAGCCTATGCATCAAGACAATTAAAGAAACATGAGCAGAATTACCCAACGCATGATTTGGAACTCGCAGCCGTGGTACATGCATTGAAGATTTGGAGGCACTATATTCTTGGACATAGGTGTGAACTTTATACGGATCATAAGAGTTTGAAGTATATTTTCACACAAAATGATCTGAATTTGAGGCAACAGAGATGGTTGGAGCTCATCAAGGACTATGACTTGGGAACCAATTATCATCCAGGAAAGGCTAATGTTGTGGCCGATGCATTGAGTAGAAAAGGAGTAAGTCATCAACTCACAGTTCGAGAATTGCCATCCGAGTTATGCAGGGAGTTTGAACGGTTGAATATTGGATTCGTGAATGAGATGGGAATAATGGAGTTAAATCCATCCTTGGAGCAAGAAATTCGAGAAGCACAAACCTCGGATGAGGATATCAAGGAAATCAAGGAAAGAACCAAGGAAGGGAGAGAATTCATATTTGACAAAGACGAACATGGTACCTTATGGCTCGGAAAAAGGATTGCCGTGCCCAACGTGAAGCATATTCAGGAGACAATACTAAAGGAGGCACATGACTCGCCATACTCGATTCACCCCAGTTGCACAAAAATGTACAAAGACTTGAAGACTTGCTATTGGTGGGATAGCATGAAAAAGGACATAGCTGAATATGTAAATATATATCTGCACAATTGGCCAAAATACACATGGAGCAGATTGTGTGTCGACATGGAGTACCGAAGAAGATAGTCCCGGATAGAGGTTCTCAATTTACCTCCAGATTTTGGCAAAAATTGCATGAAGCTTTGGGAACGATGTTGAATTTTAGTTCAGCGTATCACCCTCAAACGGATAGACAAACCGAGAGGACCAATCAGATTTTAGAGGATATGTTAAGAGCTTGTGCTTTAAAGCATGGGAGAAGTTGGGACAAGAGCTTGCCATTTGCAGAATTTTCATACAACAATAGTTACCAAGCAAGCTTGAAAATGTCACCATATGAAGCGCTTTATGAGAGGAAGTGCAGGACACCTTTGTTCTGGAATGAGGCAGGAGAAACTCAAGTATTTGGTCCGGATGTGTTGCAAGAAGCCGAAGAGCAAGTCCAAATAATTCGTGAAAACTTGAGGGCTGCCTAATCAAGACAAAAGGGCTATACGGACAATAGGAGAAGGAAATTAACCTTTGAGGTGGGAGATTTTGTTTACCTCAAGGTGTCACCGATGAGAGGTCATAATAGGTTTAACATAAGAGGCAAGCTAGCACCTCACTACATTGGGCCATTCAAGATTTTTGGACAAAAGAGGAGAAGTAGCATATAATTTGGAGATGCCAACTCATCTTTCGGATGTCCATGATGTCTTTCATGTGTCCCAGCTCATGAAGTGCTTAAGAGTACCGGAAGAACAAGTGTCAATGGAAGGATTGGAATTAAAGGAATATTTGACTTATGCCGAGCAACCAGTCAAGATCTTGGAAACCAAGTAGAGAGTCACAAGGAACAAGGTTATTAGATGGTGTAAAGTTCAATGGATACACCACACAGAAAAATAAGAAACGTGGGAATTGGGGGCTGATCTCAAGAGGGAATTTCCCTATCTCTTCTCTTCCGCGTCGAATCTCGAGGGCGAGATTCATTTTAAGGGGGGTAGGTTTTTAACACCCTCATTTTCATGCATCATGCCTTGCATACACTCATATACATGTTTAACATTAACCCACAACAAGAGGAACGAGTTTAAAATTAATTTGGAGCATTTAAAATTGATTCGGAGCAAAACCACACTTAAAATGCAGGAAAGTGCGGACTAGTCCGATTTTTCTGAGGACTAGTCTGATTTCTCTCTGACCAAAAACGGACTTGTCCATTTTTGCTGCGGACTAGTCAGATTTTGCCTCTCGAAACTTATGGACTTGTCTAATTTTGTGCAGACTAGTCCGATATTCCAAGAATCCTTGAAAATTTGCTAAGTCCCTGGACTTTTCCGGATTGGTCCGATGTTCCAGCGGATTTGTCCATTTTCCTCTCTGACTAAAGTCGTACTTGTCCGATTTTTTGCCAGAATTGTCCGATTTTCTCTCTGGACAACTTCAGACTACTCCGGACCTTTTCGGACTTGTCCAATATTTTGCGACTCCAAGTTGATCTTTTGTTTTACGACTTTTTTCTTGGGTTTCACGTTAAGTGGGCCTAAGGATGTCGCGCCTAACTCTTTTAGAGCCCATGTAGGACCCTAAACCGGCCTCTACTCCTCTCAAACTCGAAATCCATCTAACCCTAGCCTCCACCTCTATATAAACAACCCCACCCCTTGGCTTGACATCTATTTGCCACTTTTCCACCCCACCCAAACCCTAGTTCGTGGAGAGCCACCACCAAGGAGGGAGGAGAAGATCCCAAGCAAGAATAAGAAGAGGAGGAAACGAAAAAGGATCAAGATCTCCACCAAGCTTCATTCTTCATCACCAATTCATCTCCAAGTTCATCATCAACCTTAGATCATCAAGATACAAGTGTTACCTCCAAGTTTCTTGATTCATTAAAGTTCTAAACACCTGGTATACCTTCTATTCTCTTTTTCTTACGTGAATTCAACCCCTAATCTCTAAATTTACATTGATCTAGAAAATCCTAGTTCGCTAGTTCTGTGAAGTGCAGACTAGTCCAACCTTCTACAGACTAGTCCGATTTTGTTGATTAAATTGTGTTGAATTAATTCTAAAATGAGATCTAATCACATCCAAACCTGTATAAAATTGTTAAAAGCTATTAGAACTAGTTAGTGATCATTAAAAACAATCTCTTAACAAGTTCTACCTTCCATTTGCATAAATCATGCATGTCATGTCATATTGAGTAAT
Organism: Tuctoria greenei; assembly: GCA_036927565.1. Classification (NCBI taxonomy): domain Eukaryota; kingdom Viridiplantae; phylum Streptophyta; class Magnoliopsida; order Poales; family Poaceae; genus Tuctoria; species Tuctoria greenei. The sequence goes on along the minus strand of JAYESD010000001.1, from coordinate 12,766,608 downwards.
ATTTGTGTACTTTTTTATTGTGTTTCTTGTTTGTATGTTTATTGTGCGGATTAGACGGATTCGCGCTAGAGAGTGCCGCGGAGGATCTACAGTACCAAGAGTTTGAAGGCTTTGACTCTAACCAATCCCAAGAGCAAGACAAGTGTCCTTGAAGCATATTGATCCTGTTTTAAAATAAATGTTTTGTTTGCAAAACTGCATGCTTGTGTCAATTTTGATGGGAATCCTATGGTAGTAAGTTTACTAGTTTTGTTGACCACCCTTGTCACCTGGAATTAGGGTAGAGAGTCGGGAAGGGCTTTTTACCTTTTTGCTTCGCTTAATTAATTGGGATGGAAAAACAATACTACACATTAATGATGTATTTATGAGACTATGATTAACATGAACTGGATAATATGATATGGTAATGGGTTATCTAAACAAGCCTGGTATGTGGATGGGTTGGATGTCATGGTGGTTTGCTTGCTTTAGATCTAATGATCAGTTCATGCGAGAATAAGCCAGGACTACAGTGCCATCACGAGGCCAAGTATGGGTGCGGCCTAGCTGATTAATTAGGGCTTTGCCAGTGCTATTTGGACCATTAAGGATGCTCGGGGAAGGGGTAGTCGGATTGGGTTTGTTGATGATTGGTGGGACAACCCTGGGATCCGAATGGCTCAAGAGGGGGCCCTTGGTTGAAGATGTGCTCTGTGGGAGACATCGCCACCGGTGAAACCTCAGTGGGGTCTGAATAGGCTAGTAATCCCTTTGTAAAGGCTATTTTGTGATCTCTTGGCCACACACCAACGGAAGTGTGTAATGTGACCGACGGGTCATGGGCATAAGGGAGGTTCTTAGTCACTGAAAGGTGATGAAATCACAAACACGTGGGTAAAGTGGTACAAACTCTGTAGAGTGTCTAATAAACTATCATGATAGCCGTGCTCCCGGCTATGAGCACCTGGACAACTTCCATGATTAGAGGGAACTCGGTATTGGGATGGTTATGGTTTGGTAATGGTTATGGCTGGTTATGGATTAATTTCTGGTATTGAATATGGTTATTGGCAAATGGTGAAATCTGGAATTATTGATGAGGATGGTGAATTATGGACCGATATTATGATATTACTTATGATTATGATGGGTTTGATTCATATACATATTATATATTGCTTTTCAAATGTTTTAATGTACTTTTCAGCACTCAACCATTATTATATTTGTCATTTGAATCAGCCACATGTCATACTTTCCACACTTGTTGAGTACGACATGTACTCACTCTTGCAATCCCCCCAACAGTTGCAGGTCAGGATTGGGAGTTTAATGGCGATAATGTGGAGTTCTAGGTCGTGTCTACCGTCAGCTTGCCTGTGGTGTTTTGGAGCTGCGCTATACCCTATCGCTTATGCTGCCTAGCTGTTTAGTTTGCTTATTTAGTTTATTTCCGCTGCATTAGTTGAACTTGTCATTAATATTCATTAGAGTTTGTACTCGAGGATAATATGGGTTGTGTAATAAAAATTGATAATTAATCTTGTTCTGTGGTAAATTTTATATATACTCTTTTGTGATGCACTCGTGTATGTGTGTTGAACATCCTGGGCACACATATGCGTTCACTTGGTTCATTTTCGGAACCGGGTGTCACACATACCAGCTTGCTTAGATCACCCATTACCATATCACATTACCCCGTTCATGTTAATCATAATCTCATAAATGCATCATTAAGTTAAATGGTATAGTTGTGTTCTCATCCCAATTAATTAAGCGAAGCAAAAAGGTAAAAAACCCATCCCGACTCTCTACCATGAATTACAGGTGACAAGGATGGTTAAACAAAGCTAGTAAACTTCCTACCATAGGATTCCCATCAAATTGACACAAGCATGCAGTTTTGCAAACAAAACATTTATTTTAAAAACAGGATCAATATGCTTCAAGGACATTTGCCTTGCTCTTGGGATTGGTTCGGGTCAAAGTCTTCATACTCTTGGTACTGGAGATCCTCCGCGGCATCAAAGAGTGCACAAAAATTACTCAGTATGACATGACATGCATAATTAATGCAAATGCAAGATGGAACTTGTTAATGAGTCGCTTTTAATGATCACTAACTAGTTCTAATATATTTTAACAAGTTTATACAGGTTTGGAGTTGATTAGATCTAATTTGGAATTAGTTCAACACAATTTAGTCAGAAATATCAGACTAGTCCGCTAGGGATCGGACAAGTCCGCACTTTGCAGAATTGGCGAACTAGGGTTTTCTAGATCGACGTGAATTTAGAGATTTGTGGTTGAATTCACGTGAGAAGAATGAAGTAGAAGGTATACCAGGTGTTTAGGGCTCCAATGAATCAAGGATCTTGGAGGCAACACTTGGATCTTGGCGATCTAGGGTTGATGATGAACTTGGAGATGAATTGGTGATGAAGAACGAAACTTGATGGAGATCTTGATCCCCTTTCGTTTCCTCCTCTTCTTCTTCTTGCTTGGGATCTCCTCCTCCCTCCTTGATGGTGGCTCTCCACGAACTAGGGTGTGGGTGGGGTGGAAAAGTGGCAAATAGATGTCATGCCAAGGGGTGGGGTTGTTTATATAGAGGTGGAGGCTAGGGTTAGATAGATTTCGAGTTTGGGATGAGTAGAGGTTGGTTTAGAGTCTCACATGGGCTCTAAAAGAGTTAGGCACGACGTCCCTAGGCCCACTTAACATAAAACCTAAGAAACAAGTCGTGAAACAAAAGATTAGCTCAGAGTTGCGAAATATCGTACAAGCCCGAAAAGGGTCAGACTAGTCCGAAGTTAGTCAGAAATAAATCAGACAAGTCCGAACTTATCCAGAGGGGAAAAACGGATAGTTCTGGCGAAAAATCGGACATGTCTGACTTTAGTCAGAGAGGAAAACGGACAAGTCCGCTGGAGTACCAGACAAGTCCAGGGACTTAGCGAATTTTTCAAGGAATTGGAACACCGGACTATCCCGCAGCGAAAACGAAAAAGTCTGAACGAGGTCAGAGAGAAATCGGACCGTCCGCACCAAAATCAGACTAGTCCGCACTTTATAGATTTTTTAAGTGTGGTTTTGTTCTAAATCAATTTTAAACTTGTCCCTTTTTATGTTGATTAATGTTAGACATGTATATGAACGTATGCAAGGCATGATGCATGAAAATGAGGGTGCTACACTTGACTCATAACATCTTGCATATCTCATGTTTCAGCTCAATGGCAGATTCTAGCCCCGATTTGTCCCCTTCCAAGGACTTGGGCACCAAGAGTGCTCGGGTCAGTTTTGATGAGGAAGCAGCCTTGCAGCGGGCTCTTGAGGAGTCTCACCGGGAGTTAAGAACGAAGAAGCGACTTGATCGAGAGGCACACAACTCACAAGCTGCAGCAACCCAAGCTCCCAAGAGGAAGAAGATTGTAACAGTGGGTGAGAAGGAAAGGGCCAAAGACCAGGAAACCGAACGGAGAATCGTTCGTGATCCCAAGAAGGGCAAGGCTCCTGCACCTGAAGAGGCAAAGAAAAAGAAAGTATCAGTCAAAACACCGGCAAAGAAGGCAGGGGGGATAGTAATCAAGGACAAGGGCAAGGACACACCCATTGGCCCCCTGGGGATGCACACTCCAGTCCGAAACCCCAACAGGCAACCCAACCTTGTAGCTAATATTTTCAAGGGCAAAGGAGCAGACATAGCAAAGAGGCTTCGCATGGACAAGGTCTATGACTATGAGAAGCACACCGCCGATCCTCGGTTTTGGTGTGACTTCCATTGCAATTACTATAGCCTAGTCTACCAGCCCATGAAGAAGCCTGACATTCAAGCTCAATGGGTGGACTGGGAGTACATGGCAAGGAAGGAGCACTTCGCTTTTGAGGCGGTTATCGACGCTGTAGAGCGTCATGGGATCAAGGACATCTTGGGATTCTGGTATAACTGGAATGATGAAGTGATCGTGCAGTTCTACACCACGGTCTACTTCCACACCTTCGGGGACAGAAGAATCACCTGGATGACCGATGGTGAGCGCTACTCTGCTACCTATGAGGAATTTGCCAAGGCTCTTAGACTTGAGCACCACCTGGACCACGAGATCATCATCTCCAACCTCAAGGTCATGGAAAAGGATCAACTTGACTACATGTATTCGAGTAATGTTCCCTATGAGGTTGGGCTTACTAAGAATATCAAGCCATTTTATAGCATCATGAACATGATCTTGAGGAGGACTGTTGCTCCCAAGGAAGGTGATGTCAGGATCATTCAAGGCAACTTGAGGCATCTTTTACTTCTTGTTGATGGTGAGGATAAGTTTAACTTGGTGGAGTACATCTTTGATGACATCTTCAACATATCTCACACTCCCAACCGTGCGTGTGGGTATGCCCCCTACATTATGTGCCTGATTGAGAAGGTGTCAGGGCTAGTGTTTGCCAAGGATGTGACTCACCAGCCTCTCCGCCCTCAAATGCCACCTCTTATACCAGATCCTCTAAGGAGGAAGAATGCCAAGCCACCCTCTCGTCCAGTTGAGCCTCCCTCTCATCCATTGGCTCCTCCATCTCCGCCTCCGCCCCAGTCCATGAGTGGATTCTTCAAGTGCTTCAAGGCGATCTTCTCATCTTGCAAAAAGATGGAGGTCCACAATCAATGCGGCCATCAACGCCAAGAGAAGTACCTTAAGGCGTTCTGCGACAAGATGAAGGTACCCATGTCTCCACCTGAGGAAAGTGATGGTGAGATCACCCCCTACCCAGAGTTCACTGCTGATGAGCTTGCCTAGTTCACCGAGGATGGGAGATCCCACAGAGCGGCTCCTCCTCCACAGGCCTCCGACGATGATTCCGATGAGGATGAAGATGCGGATGCTGATCCAGACACCACAGAGAGCGATGTGCCAAACGTCGATGAGGAGGATGATGACTAGTTGCTAGGTCCTTCATTCCCTTCATCTTTTCCTTTTTGGTGTCTTGAGGCCAAAGGGGTTGAGTTAGAAGGGGGTAGTATCTACTTGGTCGACGGGAGAGTTAAGGGTGGTAGTATCTAGTTGTTATCTATTTGTGTTGATCCTATGGACATGTGGCTTTCTCTATTATCTATGTCAAGACTTAATTCATGTGTTGTAAGACTTTAATTCTTGTTTTACGTCTAAATTGTGATGTTATGCTTCAATTACATGTCTAACTTTCATACTTGTTGCCCTGTCACAATTTATGAGCACATCACTTAGGCACCCCACAATAACATGTGTGTATATGAAAAATTCCCTCAATCTTCTTATCATGATGCATACATTGATGGGGAGTCATTCATATACTCACTTGTTATGAACACCAAATTTTATACTCTTTTATGTTGAAACTTAATGTGTTGTCATCAATCACCAAAAAGAGGGAGATTGAAAGTACATCTAGTATCCCCATGAGTTTTGGATGATTGATGATGACAATTAAGTGACTAATGAGCTAAAATGATCTTAAGCACGGGTGTGGACTTGATTGGAGATTGTAACCATCAAAAGGAAAAGGATGAAAAAAAGCGGTGTCGACAACTCGAAGAGTAAAGTCGAGTTTAGACTAGCCATAGATGTAGGAGGGTGTGTGTGTGTGTGTGTGTGTGTGAAGTGCATTGAGATCAAAGTTGGGATCCCAAAGAAAAATTAGAGATCAAACCCCTTGAGAGAAGAGTGTTGGAGTGCCCTGACAGGAGGGCCAGACTTGTCCGGCCAGAAGGCCGGACTAGTCCGCTGCCTGCCGGCTTAGTCTAGTGTAGGGGCGGACCAAGAGGTCCTGACTGACTTTGGACTTGTCTGTCTGGGGACGGACTAGTCCGTTGTGATCCTGGAGAGGAGGTTAGCGACTATGTCATGTAGGATGGACTAGTCCTCCCTATTGGCCCAACTAGTCCGGGCTAGCCAGACTAGTCCGTTTTGAGACAGACCAAAAGGTTATGTCTCAGTTCGGACTAGTCCGCTTTAGGGCGGAGTAGTCCGCCTAGCTGAGTGAGGAGCGCTGTGGCGACTAAGTCCTGAAGGACGGACTAGTCCACCAAGTTGTACAGACTAGTCCGTGTTGTCCAGCCTAGTCCGTTTCCACCCAGACCAGAAGGTCATGTGTGAGATCGTACTAGTTCGTTTTGAGGCAGACTAGTCTGATGTTAAGTGACCGTTTGAATTTGGAATTTTGGTGGGTATCGTGACGATAGCCGCGAAGTGCGACAGTTGTCGGGACCTGACCAGAGGTCAGTGGTCCCAACCAGCCGGACTAGTCCGGGCCAGAGGTCGGACTAGTCCGCCCGTCTATTGAGGTCAGTAGTATGGGCTCGGGACTTCTATAAATAGAAGAACCCCAGCTTCATTTGAAAGCCCCTAAAACCCTAGCGCCGCCACAGCATTCCTAGAGCCATTCTAAGCCCTCTCTCTTGCATTCTCACCCTCTTGGGTTGATTCTTGAGTAGATTGAATATTGGTGAGGAGAAGAGAAGCAAGAACTCCGTTCTTGGCTCTCGGTTTAATCTCTTGCACTTGTGTTGAGTCTTTGTGATTTGTGGCTCGAGATAATCTTTGTGTTTGTTGAAATATTCATTGTGGGAGCCTCAGATTGTGAGAAGCCTCACAAATCTTTTACTTGCGCCTTTGTGATAGTGGTGAACCGAGTTAGGCCCTTGTGGTAAACTTGGTGAGGGAAGAGTTGTTTAACCCGGTCCTTCGTGGGCTCCTCAATGGGGACGTAGATTCTTGTGTGGAATCGAACCTCGGGATAAATCCTTGTGTCACTTGTGTGATTTACTATTTGTCAATTGCAAAAATCGTTCTAGGGTTAGGTTTTTCGCTAATTGCTCATTTTAGTAATCTTTGCCTATATCTTGCTAGCTATTGTGATTCACTTATCTTGATAGTTGCTAGTATTAACGTGATTATCCTTCCGCATTTCGTTTCACAAAAATCTGTTTAAAACTCATCAGAATCTCATTTTAGTCTCCCTTTGCAGGCTGACCGGACTAGTCCGCCCTGAACCGGACTAGTCTGACCCCTGGGTGTTGATTTCGTTTGATTAAGTCATTTCAAGCTGATTAAGCCTATTCACCCCCCTCTAGGCAACTTTCACACCCTCACTATTTTGGCCACTGCAACAGAGGCTGGAGCTCTAGACCTTTACTTTGATGCCCTGCAGTCGAAAAATTGGAAGATTCAAAACATGACAAAATAAGAATGGCAAATCAAGGTGAAAAAGCAAAGCTTACCTTTGGAAACTACCGCTCCAATCGGCACGAAACTTCTTCGTCGGAGGCTCAGAGCCAGAACTTGTCGCGGTTGGCACAGAGGGAGCTTCGGAATGTCGCCCAGAGCCTACCGCCGATGTTGGTGTTGCCCCAGCCGAGGTCTTCCTTGGCTGAGAAGGACTACTGGACCTGGAGCCTGTAGCTGGCGCCGTGACTGAGTCCACTGTACAGAACTGGCGCCTCTCAAGGATGCTTACACTGGAGGAAGTGTCGCCACAAAAGATCTCCCCCATCGGGGAGAAGGGGCAGTTGTAGATGGAGCAGACCTGACGGAGCTCCCATCAGCGTGCCTCAGCTTCCTCTTCCGATAGGAAGATTTGGCTGGCTCCTTGCCCTTGCCAACGTCATCAACTTTTTGACTAGGGGTAGGGGCGACCGCCTCCTTGGAAGCTCCGAGTATTACAAACCTGGAGACCCTACGCTTCTCCACCTCACCGAGGTCGTCCAGCGCTGGCATCTTCCTCTGGAGCTTCCTGCTGATCTCTGGAATCATATTTAGAGGCAGGAAAGCAGTCGGCGAAGCTAGGGCGTCATCGGCGATAGACCCATGCTGAAATTTCTTGAGATGGAGCTTCAAAGCTTCGTCATCCAAGTTGTATTTCAAACCGGTTTCAATCTGATCGTCATCCATCACACTGTTGAAAGCACAGGCGAGCTTCTCCCTCGTCCTCAGCGGAGCTCACCTGTTCACCAAGAAATTTTCGAAGACGATCTGGGGGTCACTCCACCCTCCACACATTCTTGGATTCTGGCTAGGACAGGTTTAAATGCATCTGACAGCTTCGGAACTACATTCCAGGCATCGGTGTCGATGTTTGGGAGTCCTTGGGTCAGCTCCAACCTGTCGTGCTCCTCCACTGCAATGACGATCTAATCCTTCTTCCAGTCATCCCATTTGCTAGAGGGTAACGACTTCAGGTACTTGAAGGGACAGTTCTTGCGCTTCACGAAGTAATAGAAGCCAAGCAACTCTATCCCCTTGCCGGTGGTATGGGCCATGAAGAAGGTCCAGAACACTTCGATGCAGGGAGGCACACCCACTTACATCTCGCAGAAGTGGACGAAAGTCACCACCAACAGGAGGGAGTGTGGGCCGAGGTGATGTAGTTGGAGGCCGTAGAAGTCCAGCAGCATCAGGATGAAACTTGAAAAAAGAGGGATCAGTCCCACCATGGCGTACGCCAAAAAGTACACCATCTCTCCACGGCGCTCCTTCTTGAAGGGGAGCTTGACAGCACGAACCAAGTGGTTGAAGGAGTCGCTGGACCATCCCATGAAGGTCCGAACGTTCATCAGATTGTCCTTGCTCTGTATGCAGCTTTTGGGAAGACCTAACTCCATCGCGACAAAGTGGAGCGAAAGAGGAGAAAGCTAGGCAAAGTTTGGGAGGCTCTGAGCGCGAGTTTGATCGAAAGCGTAAAGAGCCCTCAAACCGTGCGGACTTTCCTTCTTAAGTAAGCCTCCATGATGCTTGGATGGAAACTGCAACGAGAGCAAGTCCACATTACAAAGAATCTAACCCGTTAATGACGAATGGGCCCAGGGTCACCCCGACGAAGAAGTCGAGGTTATTACCCCAGGTGAACCATGGTCATGATGAGCGGCGGGAAGCCTGAGGGCGGCAGTATGACAAGGCGCTCGGAACCGATACGGTTTTTGTATTGGAAACCGGTGACCTTCAATTGCGTGAGATTCGCACTCATAGATCTCATCTGTCGCATTCAAAATAAGCCACGCAGCGATTGTTTGACCCCGAACCATCACCCCAACGGTACATCAGAAGACCTTTGAAGTTGCATCGCGGGAATCAAGGATGGCCCCACCTGCAGTAGAATAAATTGACCCAAAGGGTTTCTCCCAGAGGTGCTCCCGGGGGCCACTGTCAGTACCCTGCGTACCGAGTACCCCATGATACCGCAAGAAGTGCAAGAGAGTTCCACGTGTCAAAGTTGAAGACCTCTATAGGCCCCACGTGTCAAACGGCACTGGACCCACCTCCTACATAGGGGAGCTCCGACAATACCACGTGTAACACAAGACCGGAGCCAAACCCCCTACATAGGGGAGCTCCGTACTTGACACGTGTACAGTGACCCCGGACCTAACCCTCAGTAGAAGGAAGCTCCAGTGCCTCCACGTGTATAGCAGCTTCTGACCTACCTCCCCGCAAGGGAAAGCTCCGAAGCCGCCACATGTCAAGCCCCCGAACCTACGCCACCAACGATAATACAGACGGATCTATAATGGCATATGCATTCAAAGGACTCTTATTGCTAAAGTTACAAGGCATGATTATGTGTCATTAATACACTATTAATGGCGCGCGATCAGAAGACCCTTAATACTGGTAACGCCACCATTAAGGGGCATTATCATGTTATTAGGGTGCTTAAACACACTTAATTGTGTATTAGGCAAGAATAACCGTCGGGGCCACATGCCGGGCCAGGCAACCCATGTAACACTCATCCCTTGGTCTATAAAAGGGATGTGATGCACAGTACAAATCGACCAAGCTCATAGGCACACAAGCACGATCAAATCCCTAATACAACAACACATATCCCGTGGAGTAGGGTATTACGCTCAGGTGGCCCAAACCACATAAATCATTTGTGTCACCTTCTTGTCTAAGATCTCTGCGTGCCCAAACTAATACAAGAACCTCCGCGGGCTACAATTTAGTAGTATCGGGGGAAGTGTCGTTTGTACGCTTCGATAGTACGGTATGCCCACAATGCGTCGGGTATCTTATGCTTCCATCTCGTTCCCATTTCCAAGATGATCTTTTTGCAAAATATTCTTAATTTGCTTATTAGATGTTTTTGCTTGACCACTTGTTTGTGAGTGGTATGGAGTAACAATATTATGTTGGACACCAAGTTCCCTCAAAAAGTTTCGAAAGCTCTTATCTATGAAATGATACCCTCCATCAGTTATGACCATACAGGGAGTGCCAAAGTGTGGGAAAATGATCTCATGGAACATTTTCCTAGCTTGCTTGGAATCAGCATTCTTGCATGGCAAAGCTTCTACCCATTTTGACACATAATCTACAGCCACTAGGATATACTCGCAATTATAGGACCTAGGGAAAGGTCCCATGAAATCAATACCCCACACATCAAATAATTTCACTTGTAGACAATAGGTTAGGGGAATCGCATTGCAAGCTAAGATTCCTCCTTGCTTTTGGCATTTCTAACATCTGCGAATGAATTATTTTATATCTTCATACATAGAAGGGCAATAGAATCCACTTTGCCAGATCTTTGCTTGGGTACGGTAAACACTGTAATGGCCACCATAGAGGATAGCATGGCATTTCTCAATAATATTGGTTCCTTCGATTGATGGTACGCACCTTCTAAGGAGGCCATCGGCACAAACTCGATAGAGGTATGGGTCATCCCAAAAGGTGTTTACGAGTCTCATAGATGAGTTTCTTTTTGTTCTCCCCTGGTGGTACGTATCCTGTGACCATGAAGTTCACGATATCTGCATACCAAGAGTGAGAATCAGTCACCTTGAGAAGCATATCATCTCGTAGGAAGCTATTGATAGGAATGTCCATGGTTTGGGTGACTTCCATATGTGAGAGATGATCTGCCACAGAATTCTCTACTCCCTTCTTGTCCTTGATTTCTATGTCAAACTCTTGGAGTAGAAGAATCCAACGGATTAGCCTTGGTTTAGCATCCTTTTTGGTGAGCAAATACTTCAAGGCAACATGGTCTGTATAGACTATGACCTTGGCTCAAACCCAATAGGACTTAAACTTATCGATAGCAAAAACTACAGCCAAGAACTCTTTTTCAGTTGTGGCATAATTGAGTTGAGCTCCTGTTAGAGTTTTGCTAGTGTGTGCTATTGCATGATGCTTTATATCTTTGGTTTGGCCTAGGACCACACCAACGGCAAAATCACTAGCATCACACATGCTTTCGAATGGCAGCGTCCAATTGGGAGGTTGAATGATTGGAGCTGAGATGAGTGCCTTTTTGAGTGTATCAAATGGTTTAAGGCATTCATCATCGAAATCAAAGGGAGCTTCCTTAGCTAGTAGATTAGTGAGGGATCTAGCGACTGAGAAATCTTTGATGAATTGCCGATAGAACCCCGCATGACCTAAAAAGTTGCGGATTCCCTTAACATTGATAGGCGGTAGAAGTTTTTCAATGACTTCAATATTTGCTTTGTCCACCTCTATCCCTCTCTCAGACATTAAGTGTACAAGAACAATGCCTTCACGGACCATGAAATGGCACTTTTCCCAATTAAGTATGAGGTCCTTCTCTTGGTATCTTTGTAAGAACTTGTCTAAATTTTCCAAACAATGATCAAGAGTTTTCCCATAGACAGAGAGATCGTCCATGAAAACATCCATGATCTCCTCAATCATGTCAGAAAAGTTAGACATCATGCATCTTTGAAAAGAGGCAGGAGCATTGCACGGTCCAAAGGACATACACTGGTAGGCATAAGTTCCTTAGGGACATGTGAATGTGGTTTTACTTTGATCGTCGGGGTGGATTGGGATTTGATGATAGCCCAAATACCCATCAAGGAAATAAAAGTAAGAGTGTTTTGCCAATCACTCTAACATCTCATCCATGAAGCAGTGGAAAAAGATCCTTCCTTGTAGTCTTGTTAAGTTTTTGGTAATCTATGCACATCCTCCAACCCGTGACGGTTTGTTGAGGAATTAATTCATTCTTCTCATTTTGAACGACCGTCATACCTCCATTCTTAGGCACTAATTGAACTGGGCTTACCCATTTGCTATGAGGAATAGGGTAGATAATCTTGACATGCAGAAGTTTCAAGACTTCCTTCTTGACAACTTCTCACATTGCATTATTCAATAGCCTTTGAGGTTCCGTTGCGGGGACACTCTCGGGGTCAATGGGAATACGATGGGTGCATAACGCTGGACTAATCCCCTTGAGTTCCTCTAACGAATAGCCAAAAATAACTCTATGATTTTCTAGCATGACAATGAGTTTGAGTGTCTCATCATCTGAAAGCTTGTCATGACCGGGGCTTCCAAATTGCCATTTAGAAAGGCATAATGTAGGCCTGGAGATAGAATTTTTAACTCAACAGGAGGTTTTGGAAATAACTCTTCTTTTGGCAATTCAATTGCCTCCTGAAATTCATCCTCCTCTTGGATGAAATCTTCTTCTCCTTCAATTTCAAGGGGTGTTAATAATTGAAGAGATCTAACCTCTAAAGACTCATCTTGGATGGGAGATTCTGCGGATGTGTTCTTGGAATGCAGGATAGGAATAGAGAATTTTATCCCACCAAGTTTGACATTGAGGTTTCCTTCTAAGGGAATTTCCATGAGAAATTTCTCAATGGGAATCCCAATCATAATGTCGAAATCTTGAATTTTGCACACAAAGAAATCTAGGATTGACTCAACATCTTTGTGTCTCATAGACACTTGTTGTAAAACCCCGCATCCTTCAAGGATGTTTTTGAAAGAATCTTGGAAGGATTTACATGTTGGTGCCAATGGAACATCGCCTAAAATGGCAAGTGCACAAGAATCGGAAATGAGATTTGCTCCAACAGTGGGGTTGTATAGGACCTTCATTGGTGTCCCTCTAATTAAACATAGAATAGTCACCAAAGGTGAGGTCATCCAAAGAATTTCGGGTGATTGCTCAACTTCTGTAGTCCATTCCCTGCTTAGAATAGAGGTTAACTCCTTGACCGTTTTAAGTGCATCTAGGATATCCCTTGTGGGTTTTGGCTAATTGATGACAAACATATGAGATCCTAATGAAACTACTGAGATGGTTGCAGGACAAACAAGTGAAACATTTCGGTGCACACAAAAAGGTGAAAAATGAAGTGGTGTTCAAAGAGAAATACTTTGATGAAGCTTGGAAGACCAAAATAGATTTTGAATGTATAGGGAGTGTATGAAAGACACACTCCAAGAGCTCACAACTTTGCGCGAGGGTAAGGGATTAAAATTAACCTAACTTTCACAAAGCACCGGACTAGTCTGATCATGGACCGAACTAGTCCGTTCACCTTTCCGGAATCCCACTCACAAGGAGACCGGACTAGTCCGTGCATCCACCAGACTAGTCCGTTGATGTTTCTGGAGTCTCTCATACTGAGGGACCGGACTAGTCCGATCATGGACCGGACTAGTCCGTTGAACTTTCTGTAATCTCCCATTCGTGGAGATCGGACTAGTCCGCGGACTAGTCCGATGAACTTTCTGGAGTCACTTTCACACAGCACCGGACTAGTCCGAGGTTGGACCGGACTAGTCCGACAAACTTTCTGGACCTCAAAACACATTGGGACCGGACAAGTCCGGACTTGCACCGGACTAGTCCGGTGTTAGGGTTTTTCAACGGCTAGCTTTTGGAAACCCTATAAATAGAGAGTCCACGACTTTCCTATCAACACACACGTCGAATATTGATCAAAGAGCAAACCCTAGCGCCGCCACTTCGTCCCAAGAGCCCAAAACACATCTCCCCACACATCTAAAGTTCAAAAAGAGTGAAATCAATTGAACACTTGGATTCGGGATTGGGAGATCATCATTCTTTCATTGCGAGCTCTTGGGGTTTGATCTTTCTACACTCATACTCTGCATTGTAATACTTTTGAGTGTATTTGATCACTTTTTCATTGTAATTCTTGTGGGAGCCCTCAACGTGTGAGGTTGCCCCACAAAATTGGTGATTACCCGTGATAGTGGAATCAAGTCGGCCTTCATGGTGACTTGAGGAGGGAAAGGGTTGGAGACCCGGCTCTGTGTGAGCTTCCTCAACGAGGACGTAGATCTCGTGGTGAGATCGAACCTTGGGAAAAATTCGTGTGTCTTGTGTCTCATTTACTTTAAATTTTGTTCATTAGATCATTTGAGTGCTAAACTTCAACATAAGGCAATTAGAAGTTACACCTGCATTCTTATATTAATCTCAAGTACAAATATCAGTTGTTCTCAATTCCGCTGCTAAAGAAATTTATTTTCCCAATTAACACCTGATCAACACACATAATTTTTGCACATCGGACTAGTCCGCCCACACAACCGGACTAGTCCGGCCAACCAAGTTTTGACGATTCTATTAAGTGTGCAGGAAATTCAAAAGGCCTATTCACCCCCCCTCTAGGCCACATTCAATTGGTATCAGAGCAAGGTTCTCCACCAACGAGACTCACATCTCCGAGAGATCAATGGCCTTTGAGAAGAACAACGATATCTCGAAGATGAACATTAATGAGGACGAACAAGAAACTAAAGCTCTTGATGTGCTGAAAGAGAGCCCACATGATGATGAAGAAGTGTGACAATTGAAGGCACTTCTGAGAAAGAAACTGCTAGGACAAAAAGGAAAGGAAGAAGAGAAGACGACGAGGAGTGGTCATCACGACTACTCCCGGCAGCCTTACAACTACAACCGTCTCAACTCCAACAACCATTATCTTTCCATTCCTATGGGAAAACCTCCACAGTTTGATGGAAGCGACTATACAATGTGGAAGTACAACATGAAGATGCACCTAATATCCCTAAATCCTAGTCTATGGCACATCGTTTGCACTGGCATAGATATCTCGGACACGGATGAAGAACTCACCCCAGAACAAGAACAAGAGATTCACAGAAATGCACAAGCCGTCGCCGTGATCACATCATCATTAAGCAGAGAGGAATTCACCAAGATTGATGGCTTAGAAAGTGCAAAGGAAATCTGGGATACACTTAAGACAGCTCACGAAGGAAATAGATCGGTTCGTGAAGCAAAAATCGAAATGCTTGAAGGAGAGTTGGGGAGATTCGCTATTGAAGAAGGCGAATCACCTCAAGACATGTACAACCGGATGAAGGCAATCATCAACAAGTTACGTGCCTATGGAAGTAAGAAATGGACGGATCACGGGGTAGTCAAGAGAATGATTAGAGCCTTCATGCCAAGAAATGTCACACTTTGCTCAATGATTAGAGAAAGCCCCGGTTTTCACAAATTGACCCCCGATGAGTTGTTGGGGAAGATCATAAATCATGAGATGATGGAGAAAGAGGCAAAATACGCCAAATACTTGGCCGAACTCACTTCCTCCAAAAGGAAAGAGGTCGCTCTCAAAGCTACATGCCGACCCAAACTCAAAGAAGCTCGTGAAGATCAAGACGATGGGCACACAAGTGACGAGAGCACCGATCTTGATGATGAGGAAATGGTACTCTTTATCAAGAAGTTCAAGCGAATGATGAAAAGAAGACACGGCAACAACTCAAATGAAGGCAAAAGCAAGGACAAAGGAAAATCCAAGGCTCGACGCACTTGCTACAACTGTGGAGAGTATGGTCACTTCATGATGGACTGCCCCTATGAAGAAAACAAAAAGAAGAAGGAAGCAAGATCTCAAGAAAAGAAAATTTTCAAAAAAAGAAGACAAAACCATCAAGCTCACATTGGCAAGGAGTGGGACTCAAACGACGAGTCCTCCTCCGATGAAGAAGAAGAGATGGCCACTATTGCAATCAAGAAACCTACTATGAAGGCCACACTCTTTCCAAACATGGGAGGACGGGACATGAACAACCACACTTGCCTTATGGCTAAGGAAGGCAAGAAAAAGGTACGGCTCACTCCTCCTACGCTAAATTCCTCTATTGATGACTTTGACAGCTCTAGCGATAACGAAGAAATGTTTAGAGGACTAAGTAAAATTGCTCTAAAGAAAATGGAAATGTTGTCGAAAGAAATTTTTGAGAAGGAAGAACTTCTTGATCGACAAGAAGATATGCTCGTCCGTGAAAGGAAGAGATATCAAGAAGTTGAAAAGCTTCTCGAGCTTGAAAGAGAGAAGAACAAGTCGCTTGAAGTTGAGCTAGTCTTGAGTAAGGAAACTTACTCAAAGCTAAAAGACTCGCATATTGCAATTAAGGAAGAACTTGCTAACTTGTCAAAAGTTAACAAGATCCTTGAGGTGCAAGTTGAGTCGCTCAAGCAAAGTGACTCTTCTTCCTCCAAGAGCTCTTCCTCCAAAATATGAGTTCGACAACAATCGGAACTTGCACTTGCTCTAGTAAGAAGAATATTATTTCTAATACATCAACTTCTCGTAATATGCATGCCCCTCCAAGCGGCATCTTTGATAAGGAGAAGATCAAATATGCACGTAGTGCATATATGGTCACTAGACCTCCTAATGTCAAAGATGGCCTTGGTTTTGATAAGAACAAACACATGCCTACTTCTAATCATGCTAAGAATAGAATTGTCTTTGTCAAGGAAAAATCTCATGAATCTGAACCACAAACATTGTTTCATACATTTAATGCTTCTTATGTTCTTATGAAAGCCAAAAATGGAAGAGTCATTGCCAAATATATAGGGCCACGCCACAAGAACTTGAAAACTTGTGTGTGGGTGCCCAAGACTCTTGTGACTAACCTGAGAGGACCCAAGCAAGCTTGGGTACCTAAAACCAAGGAATAATTCTTTTTTGCAGGCTTACTCCTCCGGCGGAACAAAATTGGTACTTGATAGCGGATGCACAAATCACATGACCGGAGAGAGAGGTATGTTTGTGGAGTACGAGTACAACAAGGATCCAGGTGAAGGCATATACTTCGGAGACAACAGCCAAGGAAAGGTCCTTGGTAGCGGTAACATTGAAATATCCTCTCAACATACCTTATCAAATGTTTTACACGTAGATTCTCTAGATTATAACCTTTTGTCAATATCCCAACTATGTGACAAAGGTTACAACTGCTTATTCACTAATGAGGGTGTGACTGTTTTTAGAAGAAGCGATGGCTCGATTGCATTCAAGGGAATGTTGAAGGGCAAGCTTTATCTAGTTGACTTCAACAAATATAAAGTCGAACTCAACACTTGCTTGGTTGCTAAGACCAACTTGGGATGGCTGTGGAATAGATGGCTATCCCATGTTGGAATGAGAAATTTGCAGAAACTTCTAAATGATGGTCACATCCGTGGTCTTAAGGATGTGGTTTTTGAAAAGGACAGGCCGTGCAGCGCTTGTCAAGCAGGAAAACAAGTCAAAGCACCACACCCCGCCAAGAATGTGATGACTACCGCAAGATCGCTGGAACTTCTCCACATGGATCTTTTTGGTCCAGTCTCGTACATCAGCATCGGCGGTAACAAATACATTTTAGTAATTGTTGATGATTTTTCAAGATTTACCTGGGTATTTTTCTTGTATGATAAATCAGAAACTCAGGGGATCCTCAAGAAGTTCTTAAAAAGAGCTCAGAACGAATTCTCATCAACCATAAAGAACATCAGAAGTGACAACGGGACAGAATTCAAGAATCTCCAAGTTGAAGAGTTTCTCGATGAAGAAGGGATAAAGCATGAATTCTCAGCTCCCTACTCCCCTCAACAAAACGGAGTGGCCGAAAGGAAGAACAGAACATTAATCAAAATGGCGAGAACTATGTTGGATGAATACAAGACATCAGATCGGTTTTGGGCAGAAGCGGTGAACACCGCTTGCCATGCCATTAATCGACTGTACCTTCATCGACTACTGAAGAAAACTCCATATGAGCTCCTTACCAGTAAAATGCCAAATGTTTCTTATTTTAAAGTTTTTGGTTGCAAATGTTTTATTCTGAACAAGAAACAGAGGGCCTCGAAGTTCGCTTCGAAGTCCGATGAAGGATTCTTGCTCGGTTATGAATCGAATGCCTACGCCTATCGTGTCTTCAACAAGGTGTCTGGCCTTGTTGAAGTAGCACGTGACGTAGTGTTCGATGAATCTAACGGCTCACAAGTGGAGCAAGTTGATAAGTGTGTGCTAGATGAAGAGGAAGCTCCATATGAAGCACTGAAGAAAATGGGACTTGGCGATATCTTACCACAAGAGCAAACATTCGACTCAAATGCACAAGTTGAACCTCAACGCGGAGGCAACGATCAAGGGGGAGCCCTTGCACAAGATCAAGAGGAGGAAGGTCAAGAAGATCAGGGCCATCATGGAAGCAATGATCTAGGGGGAGACAATGTACATGAAGATAATGAAGAACAAGCAACTACACAAGCTCCACACCCAAGAGTACACCAGAGCGTGCAAAGAGACCACCCTGTCAACAACATCATTGGAGATATTGCAAAGGGAGTAACTACTAGATCTCGAGTTGCAAATTTTTGTGAATCCTACTCTTTTATGTCTTTTCTGGAACCATACAGGGTAGAAGAAGCCTTAGGGGATCCAGACTGGGTGATTGCAATGCAAGAGGAGCTGAACAACTTCAAGAAAAATGAAGTATGGGAGCTAGTGGAGAGACCAAAGGCGAACATAGTCGGAACTAAATGGGTCTTTCGAAACAAGCAAGATGAACATGGAGTAGTAACAAGAAATAAGGCAAGACTGGTGGCCAAAGGTTATTCTCAGGTCGAAGCGCTTTCTTAAACGGCCCAATCAAGGAGTAAGTTTATGTGGAGCAGCCACTAGGATTCGAAGACCCGAAGTATCCCAACCATGTCTACAAACTGTGTAGGGCTCTCTATGGCCTCAAACAAGCTCCTCGAGCTTGGTATGAGTGTCTTAGAGATTTTCTAATTCAGAATGGATTCAAAATTGATAAAGCTGACTATACACTTTTCACTAAACATTGTGATGATCATTTATTTGTATGTCAAATTTACGTTGATGATATTATCATTGGATCAACTAACAAATCCTTCTGTGAAGAGTTTAGCAAAATTATGACAGATATGTTCGAGATGTCAATGATGGGTGAATTAAAGTTCTTCTTGGGATTCCAAGTGAAGCAACTAAGAGAAGGTACATTTATAAGCCAAACCAAATATACACAAGACATTCTCAAGAAATTCAATATGGACAAAGCCAAGCCCATCAAGACACCCATGTCCACTAATGGACATCTCGACCTCAATGAAGACGGTCCAAATGTGGATCAAAAGGTATATCGGTCCATGATTGGCTCTTTACTTTATTTATGCGCATCTAGGCCAGATATTATGCTTAGTGTTTGCTTGTGTGCAAGGTTTCAAGCTGCACCTAAAGAGTGTCATTTAGTTGCTGTAAAAAGAATCCCAAGGTACCTTGTGCACACACCCAACTTGGGCCTTTGGTATCCCAAAGGATCCAAATTTAACTTGATAGGATATTCCGATGTTGACTATGCAGGATGCAAAGTTGATAGAAAGAGCACGTCAGGGACTTGTCAGTTTCTTGGTAGGTCCCGTGTATCTTGGTCATCTAAAAAGCAAAACTCCATTGCCCATTCCACAGCAGAAGCAGAATATATTGTAGCTGGTAGCTGTTGCGCACAATTACTTTGGATGCGACAAACCCTTAGGGACTACGGCTATAACCTTAACCATATCCCACTTCTATGTGACAATGTAAGTGCTATAAAAATTGCACACAACCGAGTAGAGCACTCAAGAACTAAGAACGTAGATATCCGTCATCATTTCCTTATAGATCATTCATTAAAAGGTGACATTGCTATTTCACATGTTAGAACTGAAAAACAACTTGCGGATATTTTTACAAAACCATTGGATGAGAAACGGTTTTGTGAACTTAGGAATGAACTTAACATTCTTGACTCTCGAAATGTGGCTTGAAACGTTGCACATTTGGTTGATACTTCAAATGTTACATTTTATTGCTAAAACTGCCCCTCACCTCCTTTTTCTCCTAAGAAAACTATTTTTAATGAAGAAATCTTAGAATTTATGACCATGTTTTTGTGTTGATTGCTTTCTGGTCAAAATCACCAAGATTATTTGCAAAACTTGTCCTTGGATCACTATTAGTTATCTCTAAATACTTAGTTTGTCCAGTGACACCGGACTATTCAGGTTTGCCACCGGACTAGTCCGGATAATCCCTCTTCCTAGGGTTTCCAGGGACACCGGACTAGTCCGCCCTCAGACCGGACTAGTCCGGTCGGCTGCCTATATAAGCAGCTGGCCCGTTTCAAATCTCCATCCACTTGACCTAAACCCTCACCTCTCAAATCCGAGCCCCCCAAAAGGTGATTTTCGAGTTGAGCCCTCAAAATCCAAGCTCTCTCTGTGGGAAACTCTCCCCTCGACGAGTTGTTACTCCTCTCCAAACTCATCCGGACAGATTTGCGCTCCTTCAACGCGAATCCTCAAATCTCGGTAAATTTCTCCCTAAAATCAAACTCTCAACTTTTCTAGTTCTAGTTTATTTCTCTTGATTCTAAGGAAGTACATTAGCTTCAGAGATGTATTCCTTTCACCTTCATACTCATTTGCACACTAGATAGAAGTTTTGATTCTAGTTTTGTTAGGGTTCTTGTGCCAGGCCGGACTAGTCCGGCTCCTAGGTACGGACTAGTCCGGTACACCGGACTAGTCCGCACTCTGAAACCGGACAAGTCCGGTCTCTGACACTTGAATCCTCACATCACCTTCATTCTCAGTTAATTCTCATCTAAATCATGAACTCCTTTGTTAGGCATGATGTCTTCAAGCTCAGATGATAGCTCCTTCCATGTTGATGAAGAAGTTGAGCGCGAAAAGGCGAAGAGAGCCAAGGAGAGGTACATGAAGAAAAGGCATGATGTAAATGTGCACTCTCCACCCTCCGACGACAACTTGCCCAAGAAAAGGAGGGTAGTTGTGAAGAAGGCCCAAGGAAAGGCCAGTGAGAGCTCCTCAGGGCCAAAGAGGACTCTCAACAAGGGAAAAGGGCTTGCTAGTGGTCCCATTGGACCCTTGAAAATGAAGAACCCAAGTCACCGCAACGGGCAGCGCTCAAGCAAGGATTTCACTGGGAAAGGAGGTGAGCTTGCCGACAGCTTCAGGCAGGTTAATGTGTATGCTCAACCTCGGCAATGCTCAGACCCAAGATTTTGGAGCAACTTCCATGCCGACTACTATGAGCATGTGTACATGAAGATGAAGAATCCCGTTGTGAAGAGTCAATGGGTGAACATTGGGTACATGCAGTCAAAGAAGTATCCTGCTTTCCGTGAGGTGGTTGAGTCCCTGGAGAGGAACAGACTGAAGGAACTGTTTTCCTTTTAAAATGACTGGAACAATGAGGTGATCGCCCAATTCTACTCTACCCTCTACTTTGCTCGGGGTGATGGAGACAGTCTTACTTGGATGACCCATGGTTCCAAGTATAGTGTCACTTATGATGAGTTTGCAAGGATTCTCCACCTTGAGCATACCTTGGATCATGATCTAGTCATCCACAATTTGCAACCCCTGGAGAAGGATGAGCTCACATTTCTCTATGACACAAGGATGCCGTATGTTGCTCCCACTATCAAATATTTGAAGCCCTTCTATGTGGTCCTCAACAGAATTTTGAGGAAGACAATAGCCCCAAAAGATGGAGATGCGGGTACTATTCAAGGAACCTTGAGGACCCTAATGAAGGTCATTGGTGGGAGGAGACTGTTCAATGTCTTTGAATACATCTACAATGACATTGTGAACATCTCAATCACTCCAAACAGATCTTGTGGGTATGCCCCATACATCATGTACATGATTGAGAACGTCACTGGACTTGAGTTCGTCAAGGATGTTCACCATACGGGGATGAAACCGCAAAAGCCCACCGAGTACACTCTACCTTCGGCTCCTGATGCACCTCCCTCCCCTGAAGTTGAGAGGAGGACTAAACAGGCTCGGGATGTGAATGCAACAAGATCCTCAGCTGCTCCTCCTAGCTCTGCACCTGCTCATGAACCCTCCGGTGGTGTGCTCAAAATGCTCACCTCTATCTTTGCCTACTGCCGCAAGATTGAAGTTAGACAGAAGAAGCATCAACAATATGTCAATGCCAACATCAAAGCAATCTGCGACAAGCTGGAGATTGAGCCGGTGGGATCCCCGCCCACCTTCGAGGACTCCGGGGAAGAGTCCGCTCCAGCGAATGATGATGGTGGTGGTGAAGATGAGGACCAGACCGAGACGAAGGAAGAGAGTGGCGATGAGTGATTCCCCTCAATTTTTCCCTTTTTGGTGCCTTGATGCCAAAGGGGGAGAGATTGATACTAGGAGAGATTAAGACTAATAGTTTGAGAGTAGTTGGTGTCTTTATGTTTTTGTGATCAAGGACATGTGTACTTAATTTTAAAACCTTGTAATGCACTATTTCTTCTCTTATGTGTGATTCTTATTTTTGCTTGGATGATTATCTTTATACTCATTGTTGATTATCTTTACTTCATCACACCTTGTTGATCACACACTTGTTAGGCACCCCACCATAAGGTGTGTGCATATGTGAGAAGCTTTTTGTGGACTTATCATTATTCTCATATGTGCACACCTTATGAAAATCAAGATTTTATTCTCAATTGTGATATCTCAAATGGTTGTCATCAATCACCAAAAAGGGGGAGATTGTAAGTGCATCTAGGATATCCCTTGTGGGTTTTGGCTAATTGATGACAAACATATGAGATCCTAATGAAACTACTGAGATGATTGCAGGAGAAACAAGTGAAACATTTTAGTGCACACAAAAAGGTGAAAAATGAAGTGGTGTTCAAAGAGAAATACTTTGATGAAGCTTGGAAGACCAAAATAGATTTTGAATGTATAGGGAGTGTATGAAAGACACACTCCAAGAGCTCAGAACTTTACGCGAGGGTAAGGGATTAAAATTAACCTAACTTTCACAAAGCACTGGACTAGTCCGATCATGGACCGGACTAGTCCGTTCACCTTTCTGGAATCCCACTCACAAGGAGATCGGACTAGTCCGTGCATCCACCAGACTAGTCCGTTGATGTTTCTGGAGTCTCTCATACTGAGGGACCGGACTAGTCCGTTCATGGACCGGATTAGTCCGTTGAACTTTCTGTAATCTCCCATTCGTGGAGATCAGACTAGTCCGATGAACTTTCTGGAGTCACTTTCACACAGCACCGGACTAGTCTGAGGTTGGACCGGACTAGTCCGGCAAACTTTCTGGACCTCAAAACACATTGGGACTGGACAAGTCCGGACTTGCACCGGACTGGTCCGGTGTTAGGGTTTTTCAACGGCTAGCTTTTGGAAACCCTATAAATAGAGAGTCCACAACTTTCCTATCAACACACACGTCGAATATTGATCAAAGAGCGAACCCTAGCACCGCCACTTCGTCCCAAGAGCCCAAAACACATCTCCCCACACATCTAAAGTTCAAAAAGAGTGAAATCAGTTGAACACTTCGATTCGGGATTGGGAGATCGTCATTCTTTCATTGCGATCTCTTGGGGTTTCATCTTTCTACACTCATACTCTGCATTGTAATACTTTTGAGTGTATTTGATCACTTTTTCATTGTAATTCTCGTGGGAGCCCTCAACGTGTGAGGTTGCCCCACAAACTTGGTGATTACCCGTGATAGTGGAATCAAGTCGGCCTTCGTGGTGACTTGAGGAGGGAAAGGGTTGGAGGCCCGGCTCTGTGTGAGCTTCCTCAACGAGGACGTAGATCTCGTGGTGAGATCGAACCTTGGGAAAAATTCGTGTGTCTTGTGTCTCATTTACTTTAAATTTTGTTCATTAGATCATTTGAGTGCTAAACTTCAACATAAGGCAATTAGAAGTTACACCTGCATTCTTATATTAATCTCAAGTACAAATATCAGTTGTTCTCAATTCCGCTGCTAAAGAAATTTATTTTGCCAATTAACACCTGATCAACACACATAATTTTTGCACACCAGACTAGTCCGCCCACACAACCGGACTAGTCCGGCCAACCAAGTTTTGACGATTCTATTAAGTGTGCAGGAAATTCAAAAGGCCTATTCACCCCCCCCCCCCCCCCTCTAGGCCACATTCAACCGTCCGTTGGACGAACACACCATCAGATGGGTTAGGTGGACTTAATGACAATGATGGTTTCCTATGGCAATAGTACTTCGTGGTATTTTCAAAATCTTCAAATATCTCTTCCTCAAAGTGGAAGGGAAACGTTGAAGGTTGAATTTCTTTTTCCTTCGTCGTTTTTGGTTCAGGAGAGGATTCATCCGGCAAGGGTTGAGATAGGCAAGAGATAGGTTCTTCTTTGCCCATGGATTTATCCTCGAATCTTGACACTACTTCCTCTTGAGGGGGCTCATTAAGACCCATAATGAAGGAAGAATTTTCTAGAATTCGGTCTAAAAGATCTTTGCCTTCTTCTGGTGTCTTATGGAGGAAAGATCCTCCAGTTGTAATGTCAAGATGTAGGGCAGGCTCTTTGTTCAATCCCATACAGAAGTGTTGCAAAGCAACGGACCAGGGATAGACAAATCTGGGTCGGAATTTCTCAAAAGAGAAAATCTATCCCAAGCTGCACCTATGGATTCCTTCTCCATCTACTAGAAGCATAGTACTTCCTTTCGTAAGGAAACAACTCGGGCAATTGGAAAGAAATCAAGACAAAATATGTCTCGTAATTCTATCCAGTTTTTGTTTGTCTTCCCAACATTATGGTCGTATCATTGTTTGGCTTATTCCTTAAGGGAAAAAGGAAACAACTTCCATTTGAGAGTCTATTGTGTCATACCCTTGATAAAAAGGCATGAACACAATTATTCGAACTCTCTTAGATGGTGGTAAGGGTTATCACAATCTGTTCCTAAGAAGGATTGCTCCCGAACTATGGCTATAAAGCCAGGGCGAAGTTCATAGCTAGTAGAACAAATGGGTTCCGCCGAAGGCGGTGGCTCACAGAACTTCCCCTTTGGGGAATAATATGAAAGAATGGTGGGCTGCTCCATATATGTAGTGGTGGTAAGAAAAGGGAAGATAAGATAAGAAGATAGATACGAGGGTGAACAAGGTTCAAAAATTAACAGCAACCATTCCCCGACAACAGCGCCAGAAATGATTGTTCACATTTTTTATGTCAAAGATAAAAATCCGCAAGCGCACGGAAACTGCCGTGTAGCACTTCCCCTTAAGAGAGTATTCCAAGGGTATCGAATCCAGGGAATGTGTGTGTAATCTTACGAACTAATTGACCTAAGGACACAAGTTGTTTTGTAGGCAAAGAAGAGAGAGGAATTCAAAGTATTGATTCTAATTCGAAAGAATTTGCGAAAGATGTTTGCTCCGGGCACAGGCTTACCCCTAGCAATACTAGGACGACTCCCGACAAGAGCTTATGGCATAGCCGAACATGGAGGATTACGAAGGACAGATAGGGCTGTCACCACCTACTTCCTACCTCTTCAATCCGCGGGTCTACGAGATATTCACTGGTGATTTCTAACCTAAGCACCATGCTTACATTCTAAATCACAACTCTAGTTGTTTCGAACACTAAGCTACAACTAGAGCCTCTAATAAATTAAAGCAATGAACCCACAAGTAACTACTTGTGCAAACTACTATGAATTGAGAATCAAACTTGAATTGAATTCACAAAGGGATTACTTGATTTGAGTACACCTTTGTAGGGATAAGGGTGTAGAATAGGGACTTGACAAACCCAAGCCTCCTTCTCCTAAACTACCACCACACTCTCCTTCTACTTGGCAGCCTCTAGGAACACTCTAAACCTTTGGAGTGGTATTCTATTATCAACTTTTGGTGTGTGTGTGTGTGTGTGTGAAGTGAGGTGTGGGGCTATATCTATAGGGGAAATAAGAGTCGGTTCTCACCACCAATTACGCGTGAATCAGTCACCCATGACTTCTTCAAGCCAAGAGGAGCCAACACGTGGCGTTTGACCATGAAAGGCGCTAGGACCTAGTCTGCCGACTAGGGGGGTCAGCCAACCTGGTCTTGGCTCCTTTTGCGGTGGGCTTCCTACAAGTCTCTGTCAGGTGGGTCCCATTGACTGATATTGGTGCTACACCATTGGATGGCCTCGGATACTTCTGTTTGTGGGCCTTTTGATCCATGTGGTGACACATGGTGTCGCTCGATTGGCTGGAATAATATTTTATAGGATCCATCCCCTTGTTTCACTTCAATTCTGCATAAAATCCCTGCATGCACTACTTCCTCCAAGGACAAGTGGAAATAGGTTAAATAGAAAGGTGATGTGTGCAAGAAATGATATTTCCTTCACATAATTGAGTTATATTGACAGGTAAAATTGGTATATAACAGTCATCAATAGTATGTAAGGTGCTTCACTTCTTTATCTTCATCTTCGATCTCGCCATAGAAGGGAGGAGGCTTTGGCCTTCCCTTGGTGGTGTCACTGATCTTGTCGGGCAAAGGATTGGATCCTTGTTCGCCATTGCTGTTGTTCTCGCTGGTGCCAGTGTTGTAGATGATCGGCATCTCCTTCTCAATGTTTTCCCCCATCTCCTCTCCAGGTGGTTAAGCTTTTAGGGAGAGTTTGGCTCTGTTACCAATTGAAAGTTGCCTAGAGGGAGGTGAATAGGCGGAAAACCTAAAATTTAACTTAATAAAAGCTAATCAGTAAGCAGAGTGCGGAATAGTCTGATCATAGAAGGATAATGCGCAAAAGGTGAGATTTTGAGAAGTTTCTCAATGATCTATGAAATGAACTATGTAGAATAACAACCTAGCAATCTATTGGTGAAGATGCACGAAGAATAAAACACTAGATCTAGGTGGATCGCAAGATTAAGGTGAAGAACGTAAAGAACCCTAAAGTTGATCTAGCGAAGAAAGTAAAATAAATCAAGATCACAAGACACGAGATTTATCCCATGGTTCAGCTTCACGGAGAAGCCAACATCAACGTTGACGAGCCCACAAAGGGTGGGTTTCGCTCAACCCTTTCCGCCCCAAGCCACCACGAAGGACGACTTGTTCTTCCACTAAACCACGGGGAAATCACAAGATTTGTGGGGTAACTGATAACCTGAGGCTTCCACAAACTTACAGCTCAAAGAGATCACGAATCAACACCTACACGAACTCAAATCAATGAATCAAACCGAGAGAATCAACCAAGACCTCAAGTCAAATCACAACCTTCTCTCTTCTCTCCCAAATATCACAAATCCTCAAGATTCGCTCTTATGAATCAAAGAATTAAAGAGAAAGGGCCAGGAGGGCTCTTGGAAGGCTTTGGCAGTGCTAGGGTTTGAGAGAGGGCCTTTGAGGCCCCAAGATTCCTTTGTATAGGGGTCCCAACAAATAGTCGTTGCTACCAGAAAAATTGCAGACTAGTCCGGTCTTGGACCCTGGACTAGTCCAGTCTATGGGGACCAATGATCTCACATGAAACATTTTGTTCCACATGAGAACGTACAAGTCTGGTCCACCGGACTAGTCCGACCATAAAGGACAGACAAGTCCGACCATCTTGGACTTAGTCCTAGCAGCCACCTCCAAGTCTACAACAGACTAGTCTGATCCAAAACGGACTAGTCCGAACTCACACAAAAACTTATTTTCCAGTCAGAAACAGACTAGTCTGATTAGGCGGACTAGTCTGGCCCCAGGACAGACTAGCCTGGTCCTTCAAGACTTAGTCCTTGAAGAACTCATACACACTCATTAGAGACTAGTCCATCCCCAAACGGACAAGTTTGAACTTACACAGAACCTCTTGGTCCGCCTAACATTGAATCAGTCCAATGTGGCCTGACTAGTCTGGCCTTCCAGCCCGGACAAGTCTGACCCAGTCCTTAGGGTTGCCTCAACTCATCTCTCAATCTATTCTAACTTGTACTAAGAGCTCTTAGGAGATTCTCAACACTTTGACACATTGAACGCACTCATTATATGAGGCTAAACTCGACGCAAATAATTTTTAAATCCTAAATTATACTCTTCGAGTTTTCCGCATTTTCTCCTCTTTTTCATTTTTGAGTGTATGCAACTCCGTACATCACTTAATCACTTGTACTCACACTTCTAATGCTCATGAAAGTGCATCTAGGCAATCCCTTGTGGGTTTTGGATGATTGATGACAAACAAATGAGATCCTAATGAAATTGTTGAGATGACTGCAGGTTAAGCTAAATGAGACAGTTTGGTGCACTCAAAAAGGTGAAAAAATTAAGTGGTGTACAAAAGAGATCAGGCCAACTGACAACTGAAGCGCAAAGTAGATTTAAATATATAGGATGTGTTTGTGAGACACATCCCAAGAGCTCAAGTGTTTTCATAGGGGTAAGGGCTTAAAAACACCTAAAAATTCACTGAGCACCGGACTAGTCCGTTCAACTCTCTGTTGTCCAAATACACTGTGCACCAGACAAGTCCGACCATGGAACAGACTAGTCCGATAAACTTTCTGGAACCAAATAACATAGTGCACCGGATTAGTCCATTCATGGACTAGACTTGTCCATTTAAGTCTCTGTAAATCCTTTTCACTACACTTCGGACAAGTCTGTCCACAGGACAGGACTAGTCCGTTGAACTCTCTGATGTTCAATAACACATAACACCGGACAAGTCCATTCTTGTATCGGACTAGTCCGTTCAACTCTCTGAAGTTCAATTTCACTTGGCACCAGACAAGTCCGGACACCAACCGGACTAGTCCGGTATATCTCACACAATTAGGGTTTCTAGTGTGCTGCACATTTCACGCTGACTTTTACACAGCACACCGGACAAGTCCGGTCCCCAGTATGGACTAGTCCGGTCGTCGGGATCTCTAACAGTAAATTCTTTGAAAACCCTATAAATAGGAGATTCACGGCCCCACAAACACAATTCACGTATTCTACTGTTCACAACTCAAACCCTAGCACCGCCACTTGTCCCAAGAGCCCAAAAACACATCTCCCCATGCATTTAAAGTCCTCGAAGGTGAAAATCAATTTAGTATTCATATTTGGGGTTGGGAGATCGCTATCCACACATCTTTGAGCTCTTGGGGTTTGATCACTTTACACTCGTGCTCTTCTTTGTAATATTTTTGAGTGTATTTGATCATCTTTTCATTGTAATTCTTGTGGGAGCCCTCAATGTGTGAGGTTGCCCCATAAACTCAGTGATTACCTGTGATAGTGGAATCAAGTCGGCCTTGTGTGGTGACTTGACAAGAGAAAGGGTTTGAAGAGACCCGGCTTTGTGTGGGCTTCCTCAATGAGGAGTAGATCTCTTTGGTGAGATTGAACCTCGGTAAAATTTGTGTCTCGTGTGCTTCTTGTCTTGCATTTTCATTGATTAGGGCACATAGTTGATCAATATTATAACTTGAATTGCAAATTGTTTTTCATGTGTAACTTCACAACATTGATTGTTAATTTAAGTGATCTTACCAGTTGTTCACATTTCCGCTGCAATAAAGTTTAAAATCATGAACCAACACTTAGTCAAATCAACAAACATTTCGCACACCGGACTAGTCCGCACATCCAACTGGACAAGTATGGTCTATCAAGAATTTGATCATTTGATTAAGTGTGCAGGAAATTTTCAAAGCCTATTCATCCCCCCCCTCTAGGCCACATTCAATTGGTATCACAGCAGGTTCTCCATCAACGAGACTCACCGCTCCAAGAGATCAATGGACTCTGAGAAGAACAACAAGATCCCAAAGGTGCTCAACATCAAGGAAGAGCAAGATACAAAAGCCTTCAATGTACTGAGGGAAAATCCACATGATGATGAAGAAGTGTGTCAACTGAAGGCACTTCTGAGGAAGAAACTTCTGAGCCAAAAGGGAAAAGAGGATGAGAATACGACGGGGAGTGGTCATCACGATTACTCCTGATATCCTTACAATTACAATCGTCTTAACTCAAATAATCATTATCTTTCTATTCCCATGGGAAAGCCTCTGCAATTCGGTAGAAACGACTACACCATGTGGAAATATAATATGAAAATGCATCTAATCTCTTTGAATCCCATTTTTTGGCATATTGTGTGTACAGGTGTAGATATCCCGGATACAGACGAATAACTCACTTTAGAACAAGAACAAGAAATTCACCACAACGCACAAGCCGTTGCAGTGATCACCTCATCACTGAGCCGGGAGGAGTTCACCAAGATCGACGGATTAGAAAGCATAAAAGAAATCTGGGATAAACTCAAAACAGCACATGAAGGAAATAAGTCAGTCCGAGAAGCCAAAATTGAGATGCTTGAAGGAGAGTTGGGGAGATTTGCTATTGAGGAAGGCGAATCACCTCAAGACATGTAAAATTGGATGAAGGCGATTATCAACAAGATTTGTGCCTATGGAAGCAAGAAGTGGACTGACCATGAGGTGGTCAAAAGGATGATTAGAGCCTTTATACCAAGAAACGTCACCTTATGCTCAATGATCCGAGAAAGCCTCAGGTTTCATAAACTGACCCAATACGTCAAAGATCTAGCTGAGCTCACCTCCTCCATGAGATGATGGAGAAGGAAGCCCAATACGTCAAAGATCTAGCTGAGCTCACCTCCTCCAAAGAGAAGGAAGTTGCTCTCAAAGCAACCTGCAAGCCTAAAGGAAAGGAAACTCGTGAAGCTCAAGAAGAAGGAGATACAAGTGATGCGAGCGCTGACCTAGATGATGAAGAGATGGTACTCTTCATTAAGAAATTCAAGCGCATGATGAAAAGAAGACATGGCAGCAACTAACATGAAGGGAAGAGCAAAGAGAAAGGAAAATCCAAAGCTCAACGCACTTTCTATAACTGTGGTGAGTATGGTCACTTTATGGTTGACTGCACCTATGAAGAGAATAAGAGGAAGAAGGAAACGAAGCCTCAAGAAAAGAAGATCTTTAGAAAAAAGGCGGCAAGCTCATCATGCGCATATTGGCAAGGAGTGTAACTCAAACGATGAGTCCTCCTTCGATGAAGAAGAGGAGATGGCCACCATTGCCATCAAGGAACCCACCAAGAGGTCTACGCTCTTCCCAAACATGGGAGGACGGGAGACAAAATCACACTTATCTTATGGATAAAGAAGGAAAGAAAAAAGTTCGACTTACTCCCCCCTCGTTGAATTCCTCTATTGATGATTTTGACAGCTCTAGTGAAAATGAAGAGATGTTTAAAGGACTAAGTAAAACTACATTGAAGAAAATGAAAATGTTGTCGGATGAAATCTTTGAGAAGGAGGAGCTTGTCAACCGACAAGAAGATATGCTCATTCGTGAAAGGAAGAGGTATCAAGAGGTGGAGAAACTCCTTGAGCTCGAAAGAGAGAAGAGCAAGTCACTTGAGCATGAGCTAGCCTTGAGTAAGAAAACTTACTCAAATCTAGAAGACTCACACGTTGCAACAAGGATGAACTTGCTAACTTTTCAAAAGTTAACAAGATTCTTGAACTGCAAGTTGAGTCGCTCAAGCAAAGTGACTTCTCTTTCTCCGAAAGCACACCTTCCAAAGGTGTAAGTTCGACAACTATTGCAACTTGCACATGTTCTATTAAGAAAAATGTTGTCAAACCTGATTCTTCCACTTCTCATGCAAAGAGTCCTTCCCAAAGTGGCATCTTTGACAAGAAGAAGATCAAATATGCACGTAGAAAATACGAGGCACTTGTATGCCCATGTATTAAGTCTGAAGATGACTAACAAATATATAACAATAATCTGTTAGAAAATACGAGGCAATTTGCTAAACAATTTCGAAAGAACATGATAAACGTCAGCGATCAACACGGGCAGATAGACGGGACGAGAAATATCGCGTACCGATTTGAAGCCGGAGAAATTGCTTTAGAGATGGCAACGAACAACCGCTGCAGGCGTTGGTGACGATGTTGGACCGCAGTGCTTGATCTCCTTGGTAGACGATTCGGGATGAAGAACGCGAGCAGTCGTGCGAATCGCTCTCTAAAAACTTTATTCGCCCCTCCAAGTGCAGGATCGCAAGGGCGAGCGGTTCCGGAGAATTGCTCTCCTGATCGTCGGTGCACGCCAGCGCTCGGGGTGGGGTATACTAAAGGGCAACGCAAGGAATGCAAACATGGGAATGATCTGATCGTGGAATGATTTGCCTTGCCGTGGACGCCAGTGTTTATAGAGTCCTGCAGAGGCGATTCGGTTGCGACCCAGAGGATCCACATCCGATCTGACTCTGCAGTCGTAGATGCGTCCATCTCTAACGACTTAGACTCAATCTTGGAAGCCCAAAATTCAAAAGCCCAAAGCCTAATTTAATTTTCTGCAAAAATATAAAATATGGGATTGGCTCGAGACTTGAATTCACACGAACATGCGCGCGCGCGTGTGTGCAGGGCGGGGCATGGTGCGGCGAGCGAGGAGGAGGAGGAGTGCGCGTGGGCCATCCCTCTCTTCTCCTGTTCTCTCTCACTCAATGAGTGGAAGAACAATCTCTCTTATATGTAGGAGTTGCTCCTCTTCCAGTTACTATGCATGACTATCCATACAACACCACCCTCTCTTTCCCTAATGGGCCTATGAGATTTTCTATTAATTATTTATGAATTACTGTTAGGACAAGCCCATTAGATCTAACAATCCCCCACTAGATCTCAAAGCCATTAGAAGAGAGATCATTCTCGTTCCTTGTTTGATATACTAGTATTTCAGTAGAGACTGTTAAGTAGAACTTCTGCCTAGATCCTCAAGTTTCATCAGCTCACAACTTGAACAATGGACTACGCTTTGAATTGCAAGTTTTGTGTGAACTGACTTCACCTAAAGACCATTACTAGTACTTGACTACCAATAGTCTACCCCGCGGGTGGAGCATATGTGTCGTACTAACTAGTCTCTTTATGAGCTTTCCAGAGATCACCCAAATCTCACAGAGTGCGACATTAGACAGTCGGAGCTCATATAGGTGTGTTTCTTTCAAGATTGCCCTGTAGGATGGCATCTTTGTTACACATAGCCAACAGAAACATGTTAAGGCAAACCGCCAACCTACCTTACAGTTTGAGAGTACAAGTGTGCATCTTCACATAGAGAGGGTCTAAAGGAAGTATTCTCCTCAGTGAACCACTAGCTTATTTTCTCATGTCCTAATTCACCGGATCTCTGATCACATAGGCTAGATTACTACTATGGTGTCACATCAATGGGTCTCAAACACATCTCCCTCGATGCACTTTTTATCACATTACGCGATAGATCCTTCGTAAAGGGATCTGCCGGGTTTTTATCTGTTTGTATGTACGAAACAGTAATAACTCTGGAGTTTCTCATTTTCCTGGCAGATTTCAAACATCTCTTGACGTGTCTTGATGATTTTGTGTTATCTTTAGAACTGGTCACTTTGGCAATCACCGTCTGATTGTCACAGTTCATAAGAATTGTCGGCAATGGTTTCTCAACTACAGGCAAATCCATCAAGAGCTCTTGCAGCTATTCTGCCTCTGCAATTGCTGTCTCTAAAGCAGTGAGTTCTGCTTCTATGGTTGATCTCATCATAATAGTTTGTTTGCAAGGCCTCAATGATATAGCGCCACCAGCTAGAGTGAACATATATTCACTCGTGGCATAGAGTTCATCAACATTAGAGATCCCATTCTAATCACTATAACCCTCAGGCACGACTGGATGCCTTGTATAGTGAATTCCATAACTCATTGTACCTCTCAAGTAGCGCATAACCCTTTCAAGTGCATGCCAATGCTCTATACCTGGGTTTGACATGAACCTGCTGAGTTTGCTCACAACAAACGAAATATCAGGACGTGTTGTGCTTGCTAAGTACATGAGTGAACCGATCATCTGAGAATATTTAAGTTGATCTCTTGATTCATTCTTGTTCTTTCTGAGTATCACACTGGGATAATAAGGCGTTGGAGAAATCTTGCCATCCATAAAGCCGAACCGGCTCAAGATTTTCTCAACATAGTGAGATTGACTTAAAGTAATTCCACTCTCATCCTTATTTAGCTTAATGTTTAATATAACATTATCTTCTCCCAGATCTTACATATCAAAACACTTTGATAGAAAGGACTTGACCTCAGAAATTATATCGTGCCAAAAATGAGTATATCATACACATACAAGCATAATATAATGATATCGCCCCCACCATGGCGATAGTACACGCACCGATCAGCCTCATTAATGACAAATCCCACAGACGTCAATGTATTGTCGAACTTCTCATGTCACTGTTTAGGTGCTTATTTCAGGCCATACAAGGATTTCAACAATTTTCACATCTTTGTCTCTTCACCTTTTACTACGAACCCATCAGGTTGTTCCATATAGATCTCCTTTTCGAAATTAGTGTTAAGTAAAGCTATCTTCACATCCATTTGATGGATGATTAGATCATAAGAGGCAGCCAAAGAAAGTAGTACACGAATTATCGTCATTCTGGCAACAGGTGAATAAGTGTCAAAATAGTTTTCACCTTCCTTTTGAGTATAACCCTTTGCAACTAGCCTCGCCTTGTACTTTTCAATAATACCATCAGGCCTGAGCTTCTTCTTGAACACCCACTTGCAGCCTACTGGTTTGCACCTGTACGGACGTTCAGTTAACTCCCAGGTTCCATTGGAGAGAATTGAGTCTATCTCACTATGAATTGCTTCTTTCCAATCATCTGCATCAGGTGATGCGTATGCCTCTGCTATAGATCTAGGAGTATCGTCCACAAGGTACACAATAAAATCATCATCGAAGGATTTTGTAATTTGTGATCTCTTACTCGATTGAGTTATTTCATTGTGTTCCTCCTCTGGGACACTCTCAAACGGTGTATCAACAAACTCGCTAGTTGTGGTGTATTCAGGACAAATTTCAGAAGAAATCATAATCGTGCTATGCATATCTTTTATAGTAAAAATATTCTCAAGAAATGTTGTATCACAAGATTCAATAATAGTACTAACATGCATTTTAGGTACCTAAGATTTAACTACTAAAAATCTATATGTGATGCTCCGATGAGCATAGCCTAGAAAGACACAATTTATTGTCTTTGGTCCCAACTTGTGTTTCTTGGTAATTGGAACATTGACCTTTGCCAAACATCTCCAAGTATGCAAGTGTCGGTGCCTGGCGAACCGGCTATCCCTGGGTACAGGGATAAAAGAACACTGGACCCACCGCCCACCGGGGCGAGGCCTGACATGGGCCCAGAGCGCTATGTGGCAAGTGGTACAGTGGCTCCCTCCGTCGAGGGAAAGTCCAGTGCCTCCACGCCGACCGCGGCCCTAGGCCCACCACCTCGCCGGGGAATGATCCGACGAGGCCGCTAGAATGGCGGCTCCGGACGTCCCCTCCTGGGAAGAGGGTCTGATACTGCGACAATCACCGCAGCTTCGGGTCCACCCCCTGGACCCGGACGTCCCTCTAAGGGTCCAACGTTGCTAGTTTCCAGCAGCTCCGTACCCAACCTCCGGGAACTGAGCATCCCGCTGAGGTAAGGGCCGGGAGGTGCCACGTGACAAGCGGCGCTGAGCCTGAGCTTTCCCCCGGAAGGCTCAGAGAAGGGAGGCGCGCCCAGGACGCCAAAGCTAGGACCCGTGTGTTCCCTAGGCGAGCGGGAGCTCGCACTCATAAGTCAAGTGGACTGTGGCCAGTCTTGTCATAACTGGTCAGAGCCGAACTACTACGTACGGCGGACCAATGAGAAGCCCCGACGGGACAGACAAGACATGTCCAACCATGATGAGGGGACTATTCGTAGCCCTGCAGCAAGGTGTGGGCAGGCGGCACATTGAAGTCGTTGTCAGGGGATAACATTTACTCCTAGATCTTAGGGAGGATTCAGTATGCCCAGGGCCACTTGTCGGACCTCGGGCCCCACTTGTAAGCTGCTCGACCTTGGACTATAAAAGGACCGAGCGGCCACCGACTTAGACAACTTCGCTTAGACTAAGATACGGACTCAAGGAATACAACACACAAACCTCCATGGAGTAGGGTATTACGCTCAGGTGGCCAGAACCACGTAAATCCCTCGTGTTCATCGTCCACTGTGTTTGATCTTGCTAGGAGTAGCCCCCCGATAACACATCGAACCTCGGCGAACCACTCCCGAGTAGGTCCGGGTGAGGTGTCAGTTTAGACACCTCGACATTTGGCGCACCAGGTAGGGGGGTTTTTCTCCTACAAGAATCTTCCCCATCAGTATGGTGAAAACTCGCTCCAATCCCAGTTCCTCAAGGCCATAGCCTCGCCAGCAAGTGGTGCGAGAGGACCAAGATTCATCTCACCCCAGATACGAGTCCCGCTCCAGGGCGGGAAAATCTGGGCCGTCGCATCGCCAAACGGCCACCCCATCGACTGCAGGCCAGCACGATGGGGCTCGGCGAACCCCAGCAGCGACAGCCGTCACGACACCACTGGCGGCAAGCCCCAGAGAGCGCGCTTCTAGCTGCGCGGGAGTTGCTCCGCAACGCACCAACTGCAGGGGCCCCACAGGGGGCAACCCAGCAGTGGGTAAACGACATTGACCATCTGGTCGTCGCCGCGCTCCAGACGACTCCATAGGGCGGAAGGCGAGCGGCAAAAACATTTGTTTCGTTGTCATGCATGCCTACGGTTGACAGGCGGACCGCCGACAGCCATTCAACTAGGCTTTCATTGGTGGACCTGTGGACGAGGTTGCAGCGTCATTGCAGAGCCGGCGAGGACTGTCGGGTCGTCATCAAGCGACAACGGGAGCGATGCCGCAACCTCGAAGCTGATTACAGCCTGCCGGGTGCCAGGCCCAGGTGCACGACGCTCGTCCACCACGTCAGGCACACGCGGCACCTCCCGAGCAGCACCAGGCGTACATGACGCCTCCCCCGCACCAAGCGTTTGCTGCTCCTCTTCCACCGCAAGCATATGGTGTGCCCCTGCCGCACCAAGCGCCGGCTGCAATACCCCAGCAACGGATATACGCGGCGCAGCCAGCTCATTATGGCCATGCAGCGCCAAACTTGCCACCCGCAAGCACAGGAGGTGGTTGTGCAGCCTTAGCTCCCCACCTGCGAAGGGTGGTTTGGCCCCACAAGTTCCGGCTACACATGCTGGAGAAGTATGATGGGAGCGTCAACCCGAGTGAGTTCCTACAAATCTACTCCACCTCAATACTGGTCGCAGGAGGTGACGAGGTCATCATGGCCAACTACTTCCCCATGGTTCTGGCCAGCCCGGCCCGTTCATGGCTTATGAACCTGCCCCCGGGATCCATTACCTCCTGGGAGGAGATGTGCCGGCAGTTCATGGCAAACTTTGGAAGTGCGTACGAGCGTCCCAGCACGGAGCTCGACCTTCACACTGTTAGACAGCGATCGGGAGAACCGCTGCGGGCCTTCATCCAGCGGTTCTCCCAGGTACGGAATACCATTCCCCACATCTCGAATGCATCTGTCATAGTTGCGTTTAGACAGGGTGTGAGGAACAAGAAGATGATCGAAAAGCTTGCCACGCATGACGTGCGCGATGTCTCCGAGCTGTTTGCCCCAGTGGACAGATGTGCCAAGGCTGCAGAAGGGCGTAACTAGCACGCCCGAGCCTCCTCGGAAAGTGGGGAGCCCGTTCAGTCTGAAGCGGAGGCTGCTGTCAGAGGAGGAGGCAAGAGGAAGAACGGGGGTCAAGGCAGGAGTAAGCCGGGGCCGGGAGTTCCCATGGTGGCTGCCGCGGCACCTGGCAGAGCCCGGAGCTCACGTCAGGATAAGCGCCCACGCCCGTCCCCCGAAAGGGATGATGCTGACTTCAGATGCCCGGTGCACCGGACCAATGGTCACAGTGCGAGCGAGTGCCGGGAAGTCAAGAAACTCGCACAGCGTTTCTGTGAACAACGGCAGAAATAGCGAAGTCAGGAGAACGACCCCCCCCCCCCCCCCCCCCGCCAGAGGGAGGGTAAGCAGAAGGTTGACCCGGCGAAAGAGAAGGACGATGATATGGGGTACCAGGTGCCCCATAGAGCAGTGAAAGCAGTGTTCACGGGTGCTGACTCGGACACTAGCAGTGATCAGGAGCGCCGAAAACTCCTCTACGTCATCTACGGGGGCGCCTCGGACACCGTGTCTCAGAACGCAGTGAAAGTCCTGCGACACGCCGTGGCAGTAGTGGCTCCAGTACCAAGCCCGGCTCCCCACAGCAAGTGGATGAACACGGCTATAAGCTTCGATACTTCGGACTGCCCAAAGAACATTGCAGGAGCTGGGGTGCTCCCGCTGCTCGTGGCCCCAACTATCGCCAACGTAAAGCTCCACTACGTGTTGATCGACGGCGGGGCTGGCCTCAACCTCATCTCCACAGCAGCTCTCCGGAAGCTGCAGATACCCATGTCCCGACTCGCTCCTTCGAGCCCGTTCTCAGGCGTGGGCCCGGGGCCGATTGTGCCCAGTGGAAGTATCCACCTCCCGGTTACCTTTGGTACCCCGGAGAACTACCGCACGGAGAATATCTTATTCGATGTGGCGGATGTTGAGCTCCCCTTCAATGCCATCATCGGAAGGCCGGCGCTCTACAAGTTCATGGCCGTAGCCCACTACGGCTATCTGGTCCTGAAGATGCCAATGCCTTCTGGAGTTCTCAGGGTCCAGGGGGATCGCACTGTAACGGTATCAGCCTTGGAGCAGCTCCAAGCACTTGATGCGGGTCGAACCCCGAACCTGGACGATGCAAGGGAGGGCCAACCAAGTCAGGGGGCGCCTCAATGAACCCCCACCGCAGCCTCGCGCGTGCTGCCTATCGAAGACGACATCCCAGTGAAATTCGTCAAGATCGGCTCTAAGGTTGCCCAGACGACCCGCATAGCGGGTAACCTGGACAGCAAATAGGAATTTGCGCTCATCACCTTCCTCCAGGACAATATCGATGTGTTCGCCTAGCAACCATCGCAGATGCCCGGAATCCCCAGGGAGGTGATTGAGCACCATTTGAAGATCTACCCTGATGCCTTCCAAATACAACAGAAGCCCCGGAAGCAGTCCGTTGAGTGCCAGAACTTCATCTGGGAGGATATCAAGAAGTTGCTCGATGCTGGCTTCATCTGGGAAGTTCACCACCTTTGGTGGTTGGCCAATCCTATTGTCGTCCCCAAGGCTGGCAGGAAACTTCGAATGTGCATCAACTACACCAACCTAAACAACGAATGTCCGAAGGATCCTTTCCCGCTCCCCAAGATAGATCAAATTGTAGACTCTACGTCAAGCTGTGATCTGTTGTGTTTCCTCGATGCGTATTCCGGTTTTCATCAAATACATATGTCTAGAGATGATGAGGAACACACTGCTTTTGTAACAATAGATGGCCTGTATTGTTATGTCTCCATGCCTTACAGTCTTAAGAATGCTCTCCCTACCTTTGTACGTGCGATGCATAAAACATTTGGGGATCTCATTAGAGACCTGGTTGAGGTGTATGTTGATGACATCATGGTCAAAATCAAAGACCGCATGTTCTTCCTAGACAGCTTAGCACAAGTCTTCAGCAGGTTGCGCCTTACGCGCACGATGCTGAACCCCGAAAGTGTGTCTTCGGGGTCTCTTCTGGGAAGTTACTGGGATTTCTGGTTTCTCACCGGGGGATCGAAGCCAATCCAGAGAAGATCAAGGCAATAGAACTGATGCGACCCCCGACACGTATCAAGGATGTACAGAAGCTTGCCGGTTGCCTCGCTGCCCTTAGCCGCTTCATCTCGAGGTTGGCAGAACGAGCACTTCCCTTCTTCAAGATTCTGCGCAAGCTCAGTCCCTTTGCTTGGACGGAAGAAACGGAAGCAGCGTTCTAGGAGCTCAAGAGGCTCCTGATGTCCCTCCCATTTATGGTGGCGCCGAAGCCCGGAGAGCCCCTGCTACTATATGTTGTTGCAACAGCTGAAGTGGTCAGTATGGTCTTAGTCGCAGAGCGGTCCAAACCGCAACAGCAACATACGCAAGGAGGAGCCCGCAGCGTCGAGCCTCCGGTCCCAGACCAAGTCGTGCACCTCTCTCAGGTAGGCTCCGGGAGCCAGGAAGTCGCTGGATCCCAGCCCCCGGGATGTGATGCAGGCCCCGGGAGCCAAGAACCCACGGACCTGAATCCAATGCAGGAGCTATCAGACCTCTCGTCCAGAGTTCGGACCACTCAGAGGCCAATTTACTACATCAACGAAGTCCTCCATGAAGCAAAGACAAGATACCAGGAGATACATAAGTTGTTGTACGCCGTGTTGATAGCATCGAGGAAGCTCCGACACTACTTTCAGGGACATAAGGTCTCAGTGGTCACCTCCTTCCCACTAAGGACGGTCCTCCACAGCCCCAATGCCACTGGCAACTTTGCCAAATGGGCAGCCGAGCTAGCAGAGTTCAAAATTGAGTTCCTTCCTCAGCATGCGGTCAAAAGCAAGACTCTAGCAGACTTTCTGGCTGAATGGACTCCGTCGCCCGACAACCCTGGAAGCCCATTTAGTGGGGATACACTGTCTAGGGCACCGGCTTTCACTGAAACCCCGTGGGTACTTTACTTCATGGTTCTACCCGGAAGCAGGGGGTCGGGGCTGGTGCGGTGCTCATAGCCCCAACAGAGGAACAGTTCAGATATATGGTGCATCTTGGCTATGGCAGAGTACGAGGCCCTTATCTACGGGTTGAAGATGGCACTAACCCTCAACGTCTGCCAGCTCCTTGCCAAGGGTGATTCCCAGTTAGTTGTCAACGGAGGTGAGTGCGGGAACCACGCATACGCCCGTACGCTGGTCAGTAAAGCCTTTCAGCATGGCTTCTACTGGCCCACAGCACTCAAGGATACCACTGACATGGTTAGGAGATGCAAGGCGTGCCAGTTCCATACCAAGCAGATCCACACACTAGCTCAAGCGCTGCAGATGATCCCTCCCTCCTGCCATTCGTCGTGTGGGGATTGGACATCCTGGGACCCTTCCTGAGAGCCGTCGGAGGATTCCGACACCTCTACGTCGCCGTAGATAAGTTCACCAAATGGCCAGAAGCCACCCCAGTCGTCACCATCAACAAATAGTCCGTAGTGAATTTCATCAAGTCGATTGTCTACAGGTTTGGAGTCCCGAACAGAATCATCACCGATAATGGGACCCAATTCACGAGTGCGGCATTTCAAGAATAATGTGAGGACCTTGGGATCCAAGTTTGTTACGCCTCTGTCGCCCATCCCAAGAGCAATGGGCAGGTAGAGAGAGCGAACGCCGAAATTCTCAAGGGCCTCTGGACTCGTACATACTCAAGCCTCGAGAAGCATGGTGCGAACTGGGTGGATGAGCTGCCATACACGCTATGGGCTAGCCGGAAGGGACAAAGAAACTCTCCCCCAAGTGGGAGGGGCCCTTCCGGGTCACAGAGGTTTGTCGCCCAGGGTGTCGTTTCTCATGTAAAGCCCGTTCTTAACCATGAGAAGTTATAATGAAAAAGTTGTTTGTCATACCCTGGAATGCCTTGTTCATTTGAAATTATCTTTAGTTTTTATGAATGTTGTCACGAAATTACCATTAGCTGTTCACCTAGCGTGGATGTGGTTAATCTTTCCTTTGTCTCTGCAATAGTGGGAGCTTTGCAATCCGTTTGCTGGCAGGCCGATTTGGGTACTTGCTCAAGCCTCCACAATGGCAGCGGAACGTGAGACAAGTGACACTAATAGAGCGTAGGTAAAAGATTGACTCGAGAGCGGAATTACCTTTTTGTCTATCATATGTGCAGGTCCCTACAGTACATCCCCTAAGCTCCTGAGCTCCACCAGTTGTCGGGGACATAGCATCGACGTCCTACCGATATCATGGGTGTTGCTGGAGCCCCTAAAAGCTCTGACAACCCCAGGGGGCCAGGCGGTATGCCACGTCTCCTACGAAGGTCCGACCCTGTCGGAGCTCCTAAGCTCCAAAAACCCCAGGGGGCCCGGCGGTTCAGACGGTGTGCCACGTCTCCTATGAAGGTTCGGCCCTGCTGGAGCTCCTAAGCTCCGACAACCCCGGGGGCCCGGCGGTGGTCAGGCGGTGTGCAATGTCTCCTACGAAGGTGCGGCCCTGTCGGAGCTCCTAAGCTGCGACAACCCCAGGGGGCTCGGCGGTGGCACCTCCCATTGAGACCGCAAATGTTGCCCAAGCTCCTAAGCTCCAGCAAGCCAGGAGGGCTGGTGTTCCCGAAGCAAGTCCTAGTCCCCCTTGGTACAAGTACATGATCAGATTTGTGTGCATATATCAGGGAGCAGGACACAAAAATATCGTGACCAAAGATCAAGAGGACTCCATTCAATTAAAAGATTTTCTTACAAAAGTTGGAAGCATACAAGAGGGAGCGAGAGAGGAGGGACCTAAGTCCTGCGGATAGCTAAGGCGACAGCCTCGGCAACCTCCTTAACACCTTCCCAAGCAGTGTCCAACCCTGCAGCGATTGGCCCTTCGACTGCTGGACTCAGGGGGAAGTGGGGGTCCCGGCTCCAGTAGCATGCTAGCACATACTCAGCGATAGTCTTGGTTAGGGACCCCCCTCTGTCTCTAGCTGATCGGCAACAATGTCAATCACTACATCAAGCTTGCAGCCAACAGAGCCAAGAGTCGACAATGCATCGTGTAGATTCGGCGCCAGGTGGGCCGGACGTACAGGGCTAAGACCAAATGATGCTAGCGCTCCGTCTGCACGCTCCAGGAAGTCCCACACTCGCTGGGACTCGGACACCCTTGAGCCCTGCAACTCTTCCAAAGCCCTCCTGGTGGCTGCCAGCTCTGCACCCTCCTTTGCGAGGTGCTCGGCCTCCTTGCCATGCTGTTGGATGCTCTTGGCGAGTTGCCGCTCGCGATCAGTGAGCTCCGATTCCCTGGCAAGTATGTGGTTCTCGCGCTCCGCCAAGTCTTCCTCCTGGCCCTGGATAGTGGCTTCCCTGGCAAAGACATCGGTCTCTCGCGCGTTGAGGCCTTGCCCCCACTCCCAGAGCCTATCTGCCTCGATCTTGCACCGCGCTTCATGTTGTTCGCGGTGGTCCCCCAAGCTCTGCTCGCCCGCCGACAACTTTCGGGAGAGCTCCTCTTCTCTCCTAGTCAGGTCCTCCACCTCCTCGGCGAGCTTGGACTCACCCGAGTCGAGATCCTGCTGGCGCTTCTAGAGGGTCTCATGCTAAGCGGTTAGACCACTTTGGCGCTGGTCTGCAGCTCTGTGGCATTCCACAGCTTCCCCATAAATCTTTTGGGCCTTCTTATCGAGATCCTCGAGGGTATCCTCCCTCGCGTCGAGAAGCCCGCTTTGTTCGGCCAGCCGGGTTTCCTCACCCTTGAC
Organism: Tuctoria greenei; assembly: GCA_036927565.1. Taxonomy (NCBI): domain Eukaryota; kingdom Viridiplantae; phylum Streptophyta; class Magnoliopsida; order Poales; family Poaceae; genus Tuctoria; species Tuctoria greenei. Next base: position 12,723,315 of record JAYESD010000001.1, on the reverse strand, counting down.
CCATTCTTCACGCTCACGGAGCCCCCTACGCTCCTCCTCCAGAGCCTTGAGGCTGTGCTTCAAAGACGTGACGACTTGATGAAAATTGGAGCGAGTGTTGTCAATGGCCAGCTCCAGAGGAATGGGCGCTGGACCGGATAGGGGCACTCCAGCCCCCGTCTCCACCAAGTCGTCCACCGTCAACCGGGAGGGACTACCTTGTGAAGGCGGCGGCACTTGCGGGCTCAAGACACCTGGGGCCTCTGCTGGACCCTCTGGTGCAACCGCGGATGCTTCTGACTCCACCCTCGATGCCTGAAAAGCGAGGTGTGTGCCCGTAGCCTCTACGACTGGAAACACATCCACGGGCATGCTGGGTGCTGCTGTCTGAGGCACTGGGGTGGGAGACGATACTCCGACTACCGCCGAGACAGCCTCCCCAATTGCTGCAGCGGTAGGTAGGGGGTCGGCTCCTCTACCGCCCCTGGCTCGCTGGTCGGAACCCCCTCAGCGCCTGACAAGGGGGTCGGCCCCTCAGCTACGTCCGGCTGAGATGTCGGGACCCCCTCGGGAGACGGCGCAGGAGCTGACTCCTCAGTGGAACCCGGCACCAAGGGCTGGGATACCGACGACTCCTGGTCCAGCTAGAGCTCCAAAACCCCCTCGAAGGATGGCGCGAGAACCATCTCCTCGGCGGCCCTCGGCACCGAGAGCGGAGTTTCCGCCAACTCTTGAGCAGGGCCGACGTTTAGCACCTCCACCTCTATAGGAGCCTCGGGGGCCACTGGCTCCGCCGCTGGGGCTTCGGTCGCCGCCGCATCAACAGTCGGAACCTCCGGAACAGCCGCAGTCGCGCTTAGGGTTGGAACTGCCCTTGTCTCGGTTGGGGCCACCACCGTCGCCTGGGAAGGTGCAGGAGTAGGAGCTCAAGCACCTACCTGCTCGACCCCCTGTGACGCTGAGGGTATGGCGGTTGCCACACCATCCTTGGAAGCACTGCACAACCAAGAAAGAAACATTTAAAGGAAGACCTTGACCTGAAGAAGGTCCTTAGCGGGGAGCTTGGTTGCTTACCTAGGGAAGCCCCAAGTGACGTGGAGACGGAGCCGTTTTGGGGCAGGAACGGAGCCAGTGCCTGAAGGACCCGATGTGGCCGGAGCCTCAGGCCTCTCAGGAGCTTGACCCGGAGCCGGAGTTGGGACCTCCCTGGCCGGAGCAGCCTCTATTTGAAGGGAACCTCCGGAGCTTGGTCTTGTACTTGGCACTATGGCGGGAGGTGGCCCCCCGAAGCCAGTGCTCGCAGGAGGCCCCAAAGCCAGATGGGGTAGCTCGCCGGAGGTACCAATGTGACTTCTGTCACCCCGCACCAGTTTCCTCTTGCGGCTGGAAGGCTCCACCGAGGCCTCGCCCTTGTCGAAGCTGACAACTCTACCCCCCAGGGCAGAGGGAACTGGGGCCAAACCACTGGAGGTCCCCGGGGCGCTGGTTGCCGGAGGAGCTCTCCTAGCTGCGACCCCTATGTCATCCAGCCTTGGCATCAGTTTCCGGAGCTCCCGGCAGAAATCGGGAACCGTGTTCAGAGGTGGAAAGGATGTTGGAGGCTCAAGAGACTCAAGTGAGATACTGGGCTTGCTCTGGAACTTCTTCAGCAAGTCCTTCAATGATTCGTCTTTTACCTGGGTGTTCGCATCCCGCGGTGTGAATGTCCGCCCCATCCGTTCCCTGTACTTCAGTGGCGCCCACCTGTTCCTCAGGAAGTTCCTGAAGACCATCTGGGGAGTTACTCCGCCATCTACGCAGCCTTCGATCCTAGCCACAACTGGCTTCTATGCCAACGGCAGCTCTGGGATCTCGTTCTAGAGGTCCATGTCCACGTTCGGAAGGCACTCAGGCAGCTCCAGCTTCTCGTGTTAGTCCACGGTGATGATCACCCACTCCTTCTTCCACTCATCCCATTTACTGCAGGAAAAGGTGTCCAAGTACTTGAAAGGGGTCCGCTTCCGCTTCACGAAGTAGTACATCTCGATCAACTCGTTCACCTTCCCGGTATTCTGTAGAGTGAAGACATTTCGGAAGAGCTCCAGACTGCGCCGTACCCCCACCCACATTTCACAGAAGTTTGCAAATATAGCGACCAGTAGGATGGAGTGGGGCTCGAGGAAGTGTAGCTGGATGCCGTAGAACTCCAGCAAGGTCATCAAGAAGGATGAAAAGGGGGGAAAGCAGGCTAACCATGGCGTACCGCTGGAAGAAGACCATGTCGTCGGCATTCTTCTTCTTGAAAGGGAGTTCGCCGGTGCGGATCCTGCCGTCAAAGGACTCATGGGACCATCCCATGTAGGCCCGGAACTTCTTCAGCCCCTTCTCGGTCTTGATCTTGCTGGTGGGGAGAGCCAACTCCATGGCGGCAAGTTGGAGGTCGGAAAGGTTGGATGAGCATAAAGCTAGGGTTCGAAGCTGAAGGATGTGAGAAGGCAACAAGGGATCAAAGTGCGGGCGCAAATGTTGGGGTGAAGAGTATGTGACTTGTGCTAGTCTCTTCTTAAGTACGGGCCCGTGGTGTTGGGAAGTAAACCGCTGGCACCAAGATATTGGGGCTACCCGCCTTATGACTGGTGGACCAAGAGCCTGAACCGGTGGGAAGGCCAAGCGGCCGCCTCAAGGTAGTTGTTTTCGTAGGGGAGAATTCAAAACTATAGCGCGAAGACATAATGGGCGCGTGGTACCAAAACGAATTTTGTAACGGGAACCGGTGCCTGTCAGTGGAGCAATATCCGTGGACAAAGATTGTCTGCCGCATTGAAGGAAGTCCTTAAAGCCACAGCACGGGGATTCAGAATTGCACCACCACGGGTACAACTGCCTCTACAAGGAACTTCCTCACGGAGGTGGTCCCGGGGGCCACTGTTGGTGCCTGGCGAACCGGGTATCCCTGGGTATAGGGATAAAAGAACACTGGGCCCACCACCCATCGGGGCGAGGCCTGACATGGGCCCAGAGCGCTACGTGGAAAGTGGTACAGTGGCTCCCTCCATCGAGGGAAATTCCAGTGCCTCCACGCCGACCGCAGCCATGGGCCCACCATCTCACCGGGGAATGATCTGACGAGGCCGCTAGAATGGCGGCTCTGGACCTCCCCTCCTGGGAAGAGGGTCTGATACTGTGACAATCCCCATAGCTCCGGGTCCACCCCCTGGACCCAGACGTCCCTCTGAGGGTCCAACGTTGCTAGTTTCCAGCAGCTCTGGACCCAACCTCCGAGAACTGAGCATCCCGCTAAGGTAAGGGACGGGGGGTGCCACGTGACAGGCGGCGCCGAGCCTGAGCTTTCCCACAAAAGGCTCAGAGAAGTGAGGCGTGCCCAGGACACCAAATCTAGGACGTGTGTGTTCCCTAAGCGAGCGGGAGCTCGCACTCATAAGTCAAGTGGACTGTTTACGGTCTTGTCATAACTGGATATGTCTAGCATGGCATTCACCAAGTCACACAATGTGCGGTTTTTCCTCTAGGCTACCCCGTTTGATTGGGGCGAATAGGAAAGTGTCCTCTCATGTATAATATTGTGTTCTTCATGGAAATCATCAGATATTTTGATAAAACACTCCCCATCACGATCTGACCTGAGACGTTTGATCTTTCTCTCTACTTGAGTTTCTAATTCAGATTTATAGATTTTAAAGTAGTATAAAGCTTCATCTTTAGTTTGCAACAAGTAAACATAGAAGAATCAAGTAGAATAATCTATTAATGTCATAAAATATTTCTTTCCACCTTTTGTCAACACACCATTCATCTCACATAGATCAGAATGTATGAGTTCTAATGGTGCCAAGTTTCTCTCCTCGGCTGCCTTGTGAGGATTTTGAGGTTTCTTTGATTGCACACAACTATAGCACTTAGAACCTTTGACAATGGTGAATTTCGGAATTAATTTTAGACTAGATATCTTATTCATTAAACTAAAATTAACATGACATAAACAAGAATGTTAAACACTTGCATCATCATTAATACTACCACAAATATGGTTCACTAACTTATTATTAAACTCTAAAAGACAAAAGTGGAACAAGCCTCCGCATTCATAACCTTTACCAATAAATTGTCCATGCTTGGACACAACTATTTTATTGGACTCTAAAACTATTTTAAACCCATCTCTGCATAGAAGGGTACTGCTAACAAGATTCTTGTTCATAGTAGAGACATGTTGCACGTTCTTCAGCTGGACAATCTTTCACGAAGTGAACTTTAGATCGATTGTGCCAACACCATGAAAAGAAACATGTGACCCATTCCCCATTAGGATGGCGGAATCCCAGACAAACTGGTAAGACGTAAACATGGACATGTCAGAACATACATGAACATTAGCACCCGTATCAAACCACCAATATGGTCTTTGAGAAACAGAAAGAACAGTAAAAGAATTATCGTACCCATATGCATTGCTAGACATCACAATGTTGACATTATTTTTCCCTCTGCGATCTGCCCTGTCAGGACAGCTCTTGGAAATATGTCCCTACTACCAACAGGTGTAGCAGCAACCATCATTGGCTTTGTTTGACTTCTTCTTCTTTAAAGCAGTAATTTTGTTTGGCCTGAATTGATACTTGTTGTTCCCATTGTTCTTGACATTGGGTTTCTGCACCATATTAGCAATGGCGCCTCCTTTCTCAGTAGTGTCCTTACCTCGAGCTTTCTCCTCAACATCAAGAGTTGTTATCAGGTTTTCAACTGATATTTCCTGTCTCTTATGTTTGAGAGTTGTGGCGACGTTCTTCCAGAAAGAAGGTAACTTTGCAACAATGCACCTAGCCACAAACTTGTCAAGTAAAGGACACTTAAGGAAATTGGGATCTCTCGCAAAGCACTGTATTTCATGAGCTTGTTCAATTACTAGACAATTTTTAAACATTTTGTAGTCATGAAAATTCTCCATGATATACAGCTCACCGCCTGCATTGACTGCACCATACTTAGCGTTAAGTACATTCCAGAGCTCCTTACCATTTGTGACTATTAGATAAATATCACAGAGTTTGTTTTCAAGAACACTTAAGATACATCCTTTTAGGACAGCATTAGCTTCCTCGAACTTCATATGTTCTTCAACAGACAAACCTTGAGGCATGCCCTCAGTTACCCAGAAGATCTTAAGTGACTGGAGTCGGAGCGTGGCCTTAACTTGCCACCTCTTGAAGTGCACGCCAGAGAATTTTTTCGACATTAGTGCATCGGCTAAAGTCATCATGTTCAACTCAGAAAATTGCCTAATAATATTTTTGGATTGTTAGAAAATACGAGGCAATTTACTGAACAATTCCGAAAAAACATACGAAAACAGCAGCGATCAACACCAGTAGACAGACAGGATGTGAAATATCGCGTACTGATTCGAAGTCGGAGAAATCGCTTTAGATCTGGCGATGAACAGTCATTGCAGATGTTGGTGACGACGTTGGGCCGCAGCGCCCGACCTCCTCGATAGACGACCCGCGATGAAGAACGCCAGCAGTTGCGCGAAGCGCTTCCCAAAAACCTTAGTTGCCCTCTCTCGGTGCAAGATCGCAAGGGCGAGCAGTTCCGGAGACCTGCTTTCCCGATCATCGGTGCACGCCGGTGCTCGGGGTGGAGTAGACTAAATAGCAGTGCAAGGAACACGAATGTGAGAACGATCTGTTCCTGGGATGATTTGCCCTGCCGCGGACACCTGCATCCGATCTGACTCTGCAGTCATAGACGCGTCCGTCTCCAACGACTTGGACTCAGTCTCGGAAGCCCAAAAGACCAAAGTCCAATTTGATTTTCTGCAAAAATATAAAATATGGGTTCGACTCGAGGCTCAAATTCATATAAACACACGCGCACGCGTGTGTGCGGGGCGTGGCGTGGCAAGGCGAGCGAGCGAGGAGGAGGAGCGCACGTGGGTCACCCCTCTCTTCTCGTGTTCTCTCTCACTCAATGAGTGGAAGAACAATCTCCCTTATATGTAGAAGTTGCTCCCCTTCTACTTCCCATGTGGGACTATCCATACAGCACCACCCTCTCTTGCCCTAATGGGTCTTTAAGATTTGTTAGGAATTATTTTTGAATTACTGTTGGGCCAAACCCATTAATTCTAACATAATCTACCATAATGTTGTGAGTTTATTGTGAAAAATGCAAACTCCTCCAAGATCTAATTGTCATGAATTGTAATAATCCTTATTGACATAAACAATCTTACAAAATTATTGTGAGTTGATCTGAGTGAGGCAAAAGTTTATAATGAAGCTCTATATTGGCTAATATAGCGTGTAGTCGTGGTTTATGTTTGCATTCCTTTATTTCAGAAGTTTGTAGCGTCTTTTCATTGCTGACTTTTTTTCTTCCAGATATATTTCTAACTGAAGTTCCCTTTCAGCTCCTGCTGGGATCCCTATCGTAGTTGTATTAATACTGCCACGAAATTAAATAATTTTTGTCATTTTGGTTGTTTATTTGTGCTACCTCATATAGATCCAGCGGGGACTCACAGATTGTTCATTGTTTTGGACAAGCACAGAAGATGTCCACTATTCTTCCTTTTATGTTGGTAATTTAAATAGATTTTGATCTGGAATGGTAATATATCCATAAACTGTGACATCATAGGTGTTTCTTAAATTTATAATATATCATCTGATAATATTGTACAGAGATCAACTATTGGTGTTGACGCCTTCATGGAGATACCTAGGGCTGTCAACGAGCCGAGCTCGAGCGAGCTTGCCCTTCGAGGCTCGAGCTTGTTAAGAATTCGAGCCGAGCTCGAGCCGAGGCTGAAATTCGGTCGATCCTGCAATCAAGCTCGAGCTCGAGCTTGGCTCGATAAGACTCATTTGAATAGTTAGACTCGGTTGAAGCTCGTAAAAGCTCGAGTTCGAGCTCGGGAAGCTCGTTTAAACAGTAAAAATGAGTAATAATCAAGATAAAAATATTAATAAATAATATTTATAAAACATAATTTATCTAAACGAGCCTTATCGAGCTTAACGAGCTCTAGCTCGTCAATCTCGCGAGCTCGAGATGAAGCTCGAGTTCGGCTCGTTTATTTGTCGAGCCGAGCTCGTATCGAGCTTTTGACAAGCCGAACTCGAGTAGCTCACGAGCCTCGAGCTTCATTGACAGCCTTAGAGATACCTAGTAAGCTGAAAGAAAACAAGTACATGTTATCGAAGAGCGCAATTTCGTCAGCACTAGATTTCTTGACAGAACAAATCTACTCTTAGATCTAGTTGTAAACTATCACTAAACTTGATAAAGATGCAAGGTACAAAGATGGATTGTGTCAGCTCTGAAGACTGTTTGCCTTAAGGCTTGAATTCTTTTCATTTATCTACCAATCTATCATCTAACATGGCTGTGAAACCATCCACCAAAGTACCTGACTGCCGCAGTGCGACCTCTGATCGTCCACGACAGGCAAAGCAATCTTGGATTCTTAGGCCAGAACCTGAGCTGAGCTGCTCATCAAGTGTATAGGTGCGAGCAACCGTTAGAACGTCAAGTGACTCAATCTTACAGGCGTTAAAGCATCACCGCAACGGCCGGCCTCTGGCGATGCGCGTTCTGCATTGTACCCCAGAATGCTGGACGATGTTAGAATCTAATTAGAGATTGATTACGGTGGATTAGGAGTCGGTTACACATGTAACCGACTCAGACTCAACTCCCTCTCCCCAAATCCTGATCGGTGACCTATCCCAACAGATTCTCTTAGAGTGGGCCCCTCGGGCGTCCTCTCTCCTTATAAGCAGCGCTTTGCCCTCAGATTAGTCTGTCCAATCTAAGAGAGAAAGACATCTAAGAAGGTATCGATCATCTCGAGAGGAAAGCTCGAGAAAGGTCTCCCCACACGTCAACCCGCTGGTCCTGCTTCATCAACGCTGGAGCTACTCCATATGTCACTACCCTCATCAACACAAGGATCATGACATCATCTACAACCCAAGGTATGACCTCTGGTGCAATTATTCCCCTCTACCCTTCATTGCTTTACGATTGCTCTTCATCATGCTACTGTCAACACCCTAAGACCGAACATAAACCCCAATTAGGCTAACCCTAAGATTCAATAATGGTACCAAGAGCCAACCTAATTGGATTAGGTGTTCGGCTTCCCTCAGTTTTGACCTAATTTATGATCTTAATTCATCACTCACTCAAGCCAAAAGAGATTAGGAGGTGATCCAAATTATGGGATTAGGGTTTCCAAATCCCAAAATCAGAGCCAAATTCGAAATTGATCTTCGAATTGGCTTCAAATCAGAGAAAGATTATGATTCGTATTTGAATTAGCCTCAAATTGGATCAAACTTAGATAATTCGAATTCAAACTTGAATTTCGAACTATGAAACTTAGATCAGAGAGGGGAATAGACATACCTCAAGGCATCTTGCTCCTCGATGTAGCCTCCAAGCTCATCAATCTCCGCGTCGGGGGTCCTCGGGTAGGACGGTTTTAGCCGTCGGGTCTTGACGGTACCTCGCACCTCACAAGCCGCTCGACGACGGCGCGCTCACCCAACGGTGAGCGTCGCTCACCAGCGAGAGGGCCATGAAGGCGCTCGCCGATTAGCCTTGTCGTGGGGAATGGCCAAAACCCTAACCCTAGCGCGCAAGGGCCCCTCGGGCTTTGACCACCCTATTGTCACCCAGCGACAAGCCACCTTGCAGTGAGCTCGCACGCCAGTGAGCAGCTGTGGCAGCTGCTGAAAGATGTGTTGTTATCCAATGCGTGAAGAAGTCGATCGCTCATCGCTTCGGCTCATCGTGACGTCTCATCAACTTTGGTTTCTTACTTGTTCCAATAGATATATACCAGAGGCCACTGGTTGTTGATTTGGATGGGGAGCCCAGCCGCCGTCGGCAGTACCTCTCCTCGTCCTCTCTCTCTCTCTCTCTCTCTCTCAGTTCCGGCGGAGAGGACGAAGGGGATCGGGGAGGGAACGAATGCGTTAAGGTTTCGCTGAAACCAGCTTTTGTATCATCGTACGATTGCACTCATTCGTCCGATGTCCTTTTGATGATATGGACTAAATCGACCGACGTGTGTCGATTTATCCTGGTCGTCGATCTCAGCCTTTGCGGCCAGCGCCAGGCGGCACGCGCAGCTGGGCCAGCCAGCCCATGCCGGCACTCATATGGGTTGATAGTGCACCCTTCTCTTTTAGCTTGAATTTTCCCATTTCTTTTAGCAGGCCGGTGGGCTAAATTAGGGGATGACTGGGCCGTAGGGGCCGGATTCTTTCCTTTCTTTTTTGTGGGATTTTCCAAAAAAGTTAAGTATGGGCCATGGGCCGCTTTAGCAAGGAGAACCGGCCCTCAAGCTATTTTTTTCTTTTTTTTCATTTTCCATTGATTTTTAGAAAAACTTAGTGGGCTTTTGGGCCTATTCCTCTTAGTGGACTGGTACCAATTTTTGGGCCACCTGACATTATTTAAATTCTCAGTGGGTTGGTTAATCTCAGTGGCTTTTTTGGCCAATTTTCAAAAATAAGTTAAAATTAGTATTTTCTATTTTTCAAAAAATGAAATTAGCATTATTATGTTTTTTAGAAAAATAAAATATGGATAAATTCAGTGTTTTCTGTATTTACATAAAATAATTTATCATTTTATTAGCTCCTTTTTCAGTAATTTTAGTCATGAAATAAAATAAAATTATTTTAGAATAATGGGCATTTTAATTTCTTAGATTTTAGTATGGGCTAAAATCAATTTTAGAGCTAAGTTTAATAGATTTAGAATAATCAAGCAATAAGTTAAGACTTTTTTATTTTCTACTATATGTATCATTGTATGTATTATAGTAATCCATTATTTTGATGAACTTAGTTTATTCTCAGTCTATACATATGATTATTATATTTTATAATTATGTATACTCATAATTAAGTTTCTGTTGTGTTATTTAGTTATGCATAGTGATTTTTATAAAGTCGCCAACGTGAAAACCAAATTTAAGCTATGCTCTCAGTTTATTCAGTTTCAAAGTAATTTTATTAAATAGCCAATGTAAACGATAAAATTACTATGTTCTAAGTAATTAAGTTGCATGGAAAATTTTACTTGAGTTGCCAATATGAATTTTTTTTTTTTTTGCTCTGCCCTAAGTTATGAATGTTGTATTTTGTTCGAGTAGCCAACGTGGAAGACAAAGATAACATTCTCACTAAGTACATGGAAATTCTGTTCGAGTAGCCAACTTGAAAGACAATGTTTACTATGTTTCATAAGTTAATTAGTGAATGGCGTATTTTGTTGAAAGACAAAATATGACCATTCTCCTTGTCTAAGATGAATAAATTAGTTCATAGAAAAATTTGTTCGAGTAGCCAACGTGAAAGACAAAAATTTTTATGTTCTATTAAGTTAATCAGTGAATCTCGTATTATGTTGAAAAACAATATACGACGATTTTTCTTGCCTAAGTTGTTTACATTAGTATAATAGAAAATTTTATTTAAGTAGCCAACGTGAAAGATAAAATTTGCTATGATTTAGTTTATTACTAAGTTATATTTTGCATTCACCTATGTTACTTAGTTTTTCATGCAAATGATTCCTCCATCATCAGTTTAGCACTCAGTTACCTCTCTACCATTGAGCCTCTTAACAAAGTTAATTATGACTCATGGAGAGAGAAGTTGAGAATTGCTTTGTCAGTCTCCAAATTAGATGCAGCGCTGATTAGTCCTTGCCCTACTAAGTTTCAAGTTCCTATGTCTATGACTGGAGAGAATAATGAGTCTTTTAAGTTGAGGAAGGGACAATTCCTTAATTTCATGCACATGTATGAGAATGAGCTAGCTAAGTGAGACTACTCAAATAAGTTACTTTATTGATAATTAATGGGTTCTGTCACTAAGGCTATTCGAGGAGCAATTCTCGAATGCGATACTTCTACTCAGTACCTCAATGAGATTGAGAGACGATTTGCTAGCTCCACTAAGTCCCTTAGTGTTGTTGACCCTGTCAGCCGTACTAATGGAAATCATAAGGGCAAGAATAAGGTTTTATGGATACATTCTTCCCAATAAAATGTGAAAATGACAAAAATAAGTGGTATTTTTGTAAGCAAGAAGGGCACTACCAGAAGGATTGCGTAGGCTTCTTCAAATTGTGTCATAAGAAGGGTAATACTTAGTTCATAATTCCTTATTTTCAGTATATTTTCAATCTACCTGTTAGATTGACTTAGTTGCAATTGTGCAAAATTTATGCAAGGATTAAGTATGAGGAGGATTATAAGAGGAGGGATAAGAGCCGTTAAAGTCGCTAATGACCACGAAATTGAAGTAAAAGTCAATTTAGAACTACTATTAGTATTTAGACATGGATTTGTACTTTTGTTTCATTATGATGATTTATGTATCCTCATTTAGAGAAATTTGTATTAGTTTCATGCATGGACTATTCAGACTTGTAATCCTTTTGGCTAAATAAGTTAATAATAAGTTGTGGATCTTTCCATCCGACAAGACAATTTTCTTTGTCCTCGCATGATGATTATTTAAGTTACATCAAATTTATATCATCAAACTAAGTGTTTTGCAAAGCGCATAAGAATCGATCGCGAAACAATTTTGAAATAATCGCACTACAGCGTTAGACCATATTTCGAGGGAGAGAATTGATTAAGTGTTTCTTAATCGATTCCTCTCCACTTAGATTATTAAAACATTAGTGAATGCATAAAAAAATTCAGCATATGTTCACTAAGACTAAGATTAGATCGTGAGGGGGGAGTACCACGATCGACATATCCCATATTGAATAAAAATAAGTGATGTCATTCAACTTAGTCGATTAGCTCATGATTGGAGGCTTAAAAACCACCATTCAAATGTTACATCAAAAATTCAAATAGTTGGTGCCTAAAACACCATATTAGATAAGGAAAACACATAAACTCTCATTAAATATTTTATATGAGGTTGTTATTAAGTTGATTAGCTCAAACATTAGTAAGTAGTCATCTCGTTGGCAATTCAGTAAGCTGGCATTGTTTCCACAGTATTGACCGACACAAAGCTTAATGGAAGCAATATATGCTAAAATCAGGGGGAGTAAGGTAAATTTGAGATGATGATTGTGAGGAGAAGTGGGTGCATGCACTCACTTTCATGATTTAAGAACCGTTCATCACGATACCTGCTATTGAAGCGACTTTAGTTTGCTGATTATTAGTTGCCGCTAAAGATGAAGAGCAACAATCGCCTCGATTAGTAAATAATGTGTTCATAAGTAGATATCGTAATAAGATCCTAATTCAAATGAAGGGTGATCTAACCTCATTTGAAATAAGCTAATAAAGTTTGTACTTAGTCGACATTCCTAAAAGAGCCAAAATAGTAGACCATAATGGGTCCACATTAATAAATGTGACTCCAAAGGGAAAAGTCGTTTTTCATTAAGGAGATGTTGATTGCATTAATTTGTTTTCATACATCTCAACTATCAATTCGTTCAAAACTGATTAGATATAAGTAACACATTATAACTTAGTTTTACATTGTACGGATGTAATAATGACATATCTTAATGGGATCTATATAAGAATGTCTATCTGACAAAATCGAAAAAATTTGTCATTTGTCATAAGGAATATAGAGATACAAGTTAAGACAGTTCATTTTATTCATGGACTAAATAAAGTTTTGTTGGCAATTAGAATATCAAGTTCAATAATTCAATTAGTAAGTTTGGATTATCAAAAACAAGGAGGATAATTTAGCTTTTCACTGAGTTTCATACTTTGTAAATGACATACTACTCTCTAGTAATGATGTCGATTTACTATTCAATATTCGTCCTTCGAGTTTGACATTCAGGAGTATTAAGCTCATAAAACATACTCCCTCCTTTCTCAAAAGATTGTCACCTTCTAATACAAAAATGTACTAGAAGGTGACAATCTTTTGAGAAAGGAGGGAGTACTTGAGTTGTACTTGAAAAGTATGACATGTATGCAAATAAATAGTCTGCTCAGAAAAGTCAAAGTTAATTAGTATTGGAACCAATTAGAGAACGTTCGAATAAAATACGGTTCCAATGACTTCTACTATCAGAAGTCTTTAAGTCGCTCAAACAATTAGTCAACTTGACATAGACTAAGTAACTGAGTTATTTTGGTAAAAGTTAGTCCAATCCAAGTTTTTGGAATTGAAATCAGAGTTAATTTGCAGTTATGCAATTAACTAAGGCCTCATGATAAGATTAGTAATATTATAAGCCATGGATTACTAAGACTAAGTTATTGTGAGATGTGTAGTAAAATATTCATTAGCAAAATAACACTCGCGGTAAGAGTTTTGTTGAGAAACTAGTTTCAAACCTAAAGTCACTGCATTGTAAATGGTGTATACTAAATTACTGATGAGGCTACTTAGCACACACTATATGAAAACCCGTACTAAGTGTGGTTGACGGCATAGAATCATCTAAGTTATTTGTACTTCTGAGGCAGCAAGTCGAATGTGCCGCCAAACACATTGACGTCAGTTGTGTGTTGAAAAAAAATAAATTCATGAACATACTAAGCACTAAAATCGAGCAATCAGATTCATGCAAATTATTGCGGTACCGCATACAAAGGGACTTCCACCCAATATGTTCGCTGAACACATAACGCGCATGGATTTAAGGAAGAACCTATGATCTCTTGCATATTTAGGGGTCAAACTCAATTTTAGTATATGTTGGTCGTTGAGTCAAGCAGTACGTAACTGGTTATCTTCGATGCGTCATTTCCTTTATGTCAAGCATGAGGAAATATTGTCAAAAGACTATGTGCTTAGAAAATTAGCTTATGTGACCCGTGATCAAGGGAGAGAATGTTAGAGTCTAATTAGAGATTGACCACGATGGATTAGGAGTTGGTTACACATGTAACCGACTCAGACTAAACTCCCTCTCCCCAAATTCTGATCGGGGACGTATCCCAACAGATTCTATTGGGGTGGGCCCCCTCGGGCATCCTCTCTTCTTATAAGCAGGCTTTGCTTTCATATTAGTCTATCCAATCTAAGAGAGAAAGACATCTAAGGAGGTACCGATCACCTCGAGAGGAAAGCTCGGGAAAGGTCTCTCCACACGTCAACCTGTCGGTCCTGCTTCATCAACGCCGGAGCTACTCCATCTGTCGCTACCCTCATCAACACGAGGATCATGGCATCATCTACAACCCAAGGTATGACCTTAGATGCGATTCTTCCTCTCTACCCTTCACTGCTTCAGGTTGTTCTTCATCATGCTACTGTTAACAACCTCAGACCGAACCTAAATCCCAATTAGGCTAACCCTAAGGCTTCGTTTGGGAGTTCGGGTTGAAAAACCCAGGGAACCAAATCCCTGATGAAATTTTCCCTATCCCTGGGTAGAATTCTCGCCAAGGGAATATGTTCCCTGTGTTCATTTGGGAACAAACGGACAGAAAATCCCAGAATATAAAAATAAGATCAAAAATCAGAAAAATAGAATATGCAATCCAAGCTAAAACCTCATTGTGATAAGATTGTTTGAAGATCATTCCCTAAACAGTTAACACATCATGGCAGAAAAAATAGAAAATGAGAACCGACCAAAATCCACACTGCATCGGCGCAAAGCAGAGGGGCGGGCGCGAGGCCGCAGCGGTCAGTGGTGGAGCTGTTCTGCCATGTGTACGCGCGACACCGCATGAGGGAACATCACCGGGCACAAACACAGGAGAAGCCATTCCTGTCTAGGACCAATCTGCTGCGCACGGCCGCACAGCTGGTGGATGCCACGTTGGCGAGATAGACATGCACGTGGCTGCTCCGCTGGTGACGACGCGCGAAGGTGAGAGGCGAGCCGCATGATGGAGGGAGGGCGAGGAGCGAACTCGTCGGCGGCAGAGAAGGGCGATGGGAGGCGAGCCGCGCAACGAGGAAGGGCGAGGAGCAAACTCGTCGGCGGCGGAGAAGGGCGATGGGAGGCGAGCCGCGCGAGAGGAAGGGCGAGGAGCGGCGGCAGCGGGGGCAAGGGCGAGCGATGCCAGATGCGTGAAGTGTGGGAGCGGGCACGGAGCGACGAAGCGGCGCAGAGATTTTAGCCCCGACCTCACGAGGTCGGGCCGGAAAGGCCTGTCCTACCCCGTGGATCGGGCCGAGAAACCGAGCTGCCAAATACACATAGAGGGAGTTTAGGCTCGGGGGTTTTTGGGCCCCCCATTCAACCGGGATCCCTCCAGGATTTCGGCCTACCAAAGAGCCCCTAAGTTTCAACAGACGAGGCTCGCGGCACCGAGGGAGAATATGTGGCAAGACATGGCGTGGAGGTCTCCATCGATGACCCCCCCGCAGGTCGTCTCGCCAAGCTCCAGATGCCCCGGACACTAGGGATGGCAATTGTACCTGCGGGTTCGGGTACCCGACGGGTGCGGGTGCGGATACAAATTTTTACCCGCGGGTAGAACCCGTACCCGACCCAATGTTTGTCGGGTTCAGGTACGGGTTTTATTTTCTATCCACAGGTATCCGACGGGTTACCCAAAATATCAAATACAGCCCACAAAGTAGAACCAGCCAAACAAATGAACAGCCCAGCCCATACTAACCCTAACCCCGAGCACCCACCAACCGAGCAGGCGAGCGACGGCACACGCACCACCGCGCTGCAACTGAGCGGGTGAGCGGGAAACCCGACGCAACCGGCTGCAAACCCGCCCGCCGCGCCACCAAGCAGCCACCCCAGTCCGATCCTCGACGCCCCACCGCACCCCGTCGCCGCCTTCAGCCACCGCACGTCGCCGCCGCCTCCGCTTCCAGCCACTCACGCGATTGTCGCCCCGAGCGGAGCACCCAGGCCGCCAGCGCCGCAATGCTTGTCGTCGATGCCGCTCCTCGGCCGTCGCGCGCACCACCCGACGTCCTGGCCCCACCGGCGGCGCGGTATAACCCTGGCAGGTGGCGGCTGAGTTTCTGAGTAACCCTAGATTCACAGGGTCAACTGGGTCATTGCTTTGCGGACCGTAATGCAAAAGCCCATTTAGAAAGGCCCATTTAAAAAATTGCGGGGGCGGGGGGGGGGGGGGAGGCAGGTAGGCAGGCAGAAGTAAGTGGTCAGCCAACCGCGTGGTTAAAACAGGCCGGGGCGCCTTCTCCAAACCAACTGTACTCGCTGAGAGCTAACGGGTACCCGTCGGGTACCCGAAAACCCGAAATAAACCCGTCGGGTCGGATTCGGTAAAAAAATTTACCCGAGCCATTTTTTATCGGGTCGGATTTTTGCAAAAACTGATCCGAACCCGACCCGTTGCCATCCCTACCAGACACGCATGACGACATGGACAGCTGGCGCGCAGCCGCCAAGCGCCAAGGTTCTGCTGGACCATTGGTGATGAGAGCAACGAAAACAGAACTCCAGGGCGGCCTGCTGTGGAGGGATGCAGCGGGATAATATGGATCAGGGAGCACCCCGACATCAAGCTATCGTAGCACGAAGCTTTACATTTAGGCCTGCATACAAGTACAGATAACAGATGCACCAGGTTCTGAACTTATATACTCGATCTAGGAAGAGGAAACAGGTTCTGAAGTCGAGTTACATGGCACTGGTTAACTACAAGATTCTGATCACCACGCACGACTCATCTTCCACCAGACAGGTCAGACATGGTGCTGGCGCTCATCGACGTCATTGGGAACGACATGATGTAGGGGTCGAATCCCTGGTCCTGCATGAGCGCCAGCATGTTGAGCCCCTGGTACGTCGGCGAAAGCTCCGGCAGCGGCACGTCGCCGTCGAGGTACTGCACAACCTGCCGCATGCCCGGCCGCGCGCCGGGCAGCGGGTGCGAGCACAGCAGGCCGAGCTTCAGCACGAGGCTGGCCTCCTCCGCCACGAAGTCGCGGAGGAGGCACGGGTCCACCGTGTCCGTGACCGAGCCGGCGCGCCAACGGTCGAGCACCCAGTCCACCAGCACGAGGCGGTTGTCGCGCGCGTCCTGCGTCACGGGCTTCCGCCCGCACGCGACCTCCAGCATGAACGCGCCGAACGCGAACACGTCCGACGCCTTGGACGCCTTCCCCGTGTGCCCGAGCTCCGGCGCCATGTACCCCATGGTGCCGACCACGTGCGTCGTGTGCGGGTCGGTGCCGTGGTCGTACAGCCGCGCCAGCCCGAAGTCACCGAGCCGGGCGTTCATGTCCTTGTCCAGCAGCACGTTGCTGGCCTTGATGTCGCGGTGCACCACCACCTGCTCCCAGTCCTCGTGCAGATACAGCAGGCCGGAGGCGACACCCTTGATGATGCGGAACCTCTGCCCCCAGCTCAGGGCCATCTTGCTCTGGTCGTAGAGGTACTTGTCGAGGCTGCCGTTCGGCATGTAGTCGTACACCAGGAGGAGCTCGCCCTTGCGCCGGCAATAGCCGAGCAGCTGCACGAGGTTCCGGTGCCGGAGCCGGCCGATGCTGACGACCTCTGCCACGAACTCGCGCATCCCCTGCCTCGACCCGTGCGCCACCTTCTTCACCGCAACCTCCATCTTGGACGCCAGGGCGCCGCTGTACACTCTCCCGAAGCCGCCGATGCCAAGCAGACGCTTGTCGCTGAACCCGTCGGTGGCGTGGAACAGATCCTTGTACGAGAACCTGTGCGGCCCGAACGCGGCCTCCCAGTCTTCCTTCACCTCCGCGTACATGTGCCGCCTCCGCAGGAACACGAAGACCACGGCGGCCACGGCGAGGACGAGCGCCGCGGAGGCTATAGGCAGCACGATCTCCAGCGTCTTGGAGCGCGGCTTGGGGAACGTGACCGGCAGGGAGGGCAGGGACGAGATATTCAGTGCCGGGGCGGCGCCGTTCATCTTGAAGCTCCAGCCGAGCACGTAGTGGCGGCAGAAGAGGATGCCGCTGGACGACGAGAAGCCGACGTACGCGGTGTCGTCAATGACGGACGAGAGGTTGACGGTGGTGGAGAGCAGGGGCTTCTTCGGCCGGGGCACCTGCAAGGGTGCCATGGTGACGTTGACCTGCATGGTCCGGCCGTCGAAGTCTACCCACACCTGCATCGCCCTGCGGCTGACCAGGCTGAGATTCCGGAACGCGCCGGTGGTGGCGTCGTAGTACCCGGCGTTGTCGGCGTCGACTGAGTTGAGGCCGTTGACGTCGATGCCGACGTGGTTGCCGCTCATGTCGTTGAACTCCGAGTTGAGGATTGTGTCGAACTCGACGGCGAACAGGTGGTTGGTGGCGTTACCGTTGGTCGCGGAGTTGACGAGGCCGAGGAACTGCCCCGGCAGCGCGGAGGTGAAGTTGTTGCTCTTGGCGACCACGAACGCCATGCCGTGGCTGCTCAGGTCCTCGAACGCGCCGATGATGCCGATGACGAAGGCCGTGGAGAAGGACTCCATGGCCGTGCTGTTGGGCGCCCGGTGGAACTGAAGCGGCGCCGGGTAGAAGGCGTGGCCTTTGAGCTGGTTGGTGCCGTTGGTCAGCAGGAGCAGCCCGTCCGGCGTCACCGCGGCCATCCCGTCGAAGCTAAGGTTCGCCCCCTTGAACCCGTTGAAGACGAACTGCTCGTCGGCCGCCGCCGCAAGGCCGGGGAAGAGTAGCAAGACTAGGAGTAGGAGGCGCATGGCTACTAGACCGTGTTCGGTTACTGGGGCAGGTGGGTTTGGGGAGTGCTTGCGGGCGCCGACTCCAGCGGCGTGGTGTTTGTGTTTGGGCTGTGTGTGCCGTCACTGCTGTCCCGGGCCGGTGTATAACGCGGCCGCGGTCGGATTTACCGTTTGGTCCCTAGTGTGAAGCTGACCAGATGCGCACGTCAAGAGTGACGATGAATTCTCATCTCTATTGCGCGGAGACGGTGATAGGAGTGCACGGTGAGAGGAGTAGGCAGCGGCTCGCTTCCGGGTTGAACCGTCGGCGCGTCGCTGTCTTGTGCCCTGGATATTGCAGTACCGTGTGAAACCAATCATGCCGCGTCATGGTGATTGATTGAGTGGGCGCACCTGCCGTGTGCCGTGGTGCGGATGCTTTGTCCGCAGTACCCCTCTGCCGGTCCAGACTCGAGGTCAGCGGTCAGCGGCCGCGTCAAGCTTTCCGGCGGCATCAGTTTTCGCGACGGGCGCGGCCAGTGAGCCGCCAGATGCCAGCGCAATTACTTCGCGCCCTGCTCTCGCCGGCTCACAGATAGAGATAGATAGCGCAGCCAGCCATAGCCCCAGCGCGGTCGTACGAAGGTTCCTGGCGCCTACCGTTTAGGTCACCGCTTCCGATTCCACTGGCCACATTTTTCTGGGGTTGCTGGAGGAACTCGAACAAACACAAGTCAGCGGCTGCCCACCGAGAGATTCATACTAGGCTCTACTACGAGATCACGGTGCCACTGCAACAAGCACGTCCTTTTGACAAAAGCTGCGAACATTAATTTCGTTCCGAGGAAAATCTGCTATTCTTGATCACGTCGATTACCAAAATGATGAGAAGCAAAAGCGAGCACAGTGCGTCTGTGGTAGAGTCAAAAAGAACGCTGCCCACCTGGCGACACTAACTCAACTTGGTCACGATTAGTGGATGCCTAATAAATCCTGTGATGCGATGTGACACTTAACGACTCACTCCTGTCATCGCTGGCTTAGATATTTTATCACCATTTCGTTGACTGACTTTGTTCAGCCATGTCGTCGAAATTCAATGTCCTCCAATCGTGTTAGTGAACAGGTCAGGTTTGGTCCCAGTGTCACTAATGCCCTCGTAGAATTGATTGGCACAGCACTAACTCCAGCGGCAGGTCCAGTTCGACTCTCCGCCCGGGTCAAAGGATCAGAGCATCACGTCGTTCACACCTCTACGCCGCAGGGGCAGAGTACCTGCCCCGAACTCGTGTGCTCTGCTACTTACAGTCCAGCCGCTGATTCCGTCGAGAGCTTGTCTTGAAGCTACCAGACGCCGGCCGTGAGCTGTGGATCGCGATGGGGTGCCTCCGCCGCTTGCTCCTCCTCTTCCTCCTCTCCGTCGCCTCCTCCGACCATGCGGTCGTTTTCGCCGCCGACGAGTTCACCTACAACGGCTTCGGCGGCGCCGGCCTCACGCTCGACGGCATGTCCGCCGTGGCGCCGAACGGCCTCCTGGTGCTCAGCAACGGGACGTCCCAGATGGCCGGCCACGCGTTCCACCCTGCGCCGGTCCGCCTGCGTAACGCTCCGGGCGGCGCCGTCCGGTCCTTCTCCGCCGCGTTCGTCTTCGCCATAGTGTCCAACTTCACCGTGCTCAGCGACAACGGCATGGCGTTCGTGGTCGCGCCCAGCACCAAGCTCTCCGCCTTCAACGCCGGGCAGTACCTCGGCATCCTCAACGTCACCGACAACGGCAAGGACGCCAACCGCGTTTTCTTCGTCGAGCTCGACACCATGCTCAACCCGGAGTTCCAGGACATGAACAGCAATCACCTCGGCGTCAACGTCAACAGCATGAAGTCTTTGCAGAACCACTCCGCCGGCTACTACGACGATGCCACGGGGGCGTTCAACAACCTCAGCCTCATCAGTCGCCAGCCTATGCAGGTGTGGGTGGACTACGACGACGCCACCACGCGGCTCGACGTGACCATGGCGCCCATGGACGCGCCCAACAAGCCCAAGAAGCCGCTCATCTCCGCGCCGGTCAACCTCTCGGCGGTCCTGACCGACACCGCCTACGTCGGGTTCTCGGCGGCCACGGGCGTCATCTACACCCGGCACTACGTCCTCGGCTGGAGCTTCGCCCTGGACGGCGCGGCCCCGCCGCTGGACACCTCGAGCCTGCCGAAGCTGCCGCGGTTCGGCCCCAAACCCCGGTCCAAGGTCCTGGAGATCGTGCTCCCGCTCGCCACCGCGGCGTTCGTCCTCGCTCTGGTCGTCGCCGTCTTCTTGCTCGTGCGGAGGAGGATCAGATACGCCGAGGTGCGCGAGGACTGGGAGGCGGAGTTCGGCCCGCACCGCTTCTCGTACAAGGAGCTCTACCACGCCACCAAGGGGTTCAAGGACAAGCAGCTGCTCGGCACCGGCGGCTTCGGGAGGGTGTACAAGGGCGTGCTCCCGAAATCGAACCTTGAGATAGCAGTCAAGCGGGTGTCGCACGACTCGAAGCAGGGGATGAAGGAGTTCATCGCGGAGGTCGTCAGCATCGGCCACCTCCGGCACCGGAACCTCGTGCAGCTGCTCGGCTACTGCCGGCGGCAGGGCGAGCTGCTCCTGGTGTACGACTACATGT
This sequence comes from Tuctoria greenei, assembly GCA_036927565.1. Lineage (NCBI taxonomy): Eukaryota > Viridiplantae > Streptophyta > Magnoliopsida > Poales > Poaceae > Tuctoria > Tuctoria greenei. Next base: position 12,702,088 of record JAYESD010000001.1, on the reverse strand, counting down.
CCAACGGCAGCCTCGACAAGTACCTGTACGACAAGACCAAGCCCGTCCTCGATTGGGGGCAGAGGGTTAATATCATCAAGGGCGTCGCCTCCGGCCTGCTGTACCTCCACGAGGACTGGGAGCAGGTGGTGGTGCACCGCGACATCAAGGCCAGCAACGTGCTCCTCGACGGCGACATGAACGGCAGGGTGGGCGACTTCGGCCTCGCCAGGCTGTACGACCACGGCGTGGACCCGCAGACGACGCACGTGGTGGGCACCATGGGCTACCTCGCCCCGGAGCTGGTGCGCACGGGAAAGGCGACGCCGGTGACGGACGTGTTCGCCTTCGGCGTGTTCGTGCTGGAGGTGACCTGCGGGCGTCGCCCGCTCGGGTGCATCGCGCCCGACGAGCAGAACGTGCTGCTGGACTGGGTGCAGGAGCACGAGCGCAAGGGCGCGGCATTGGACACGCTGGACGCGCGCCTCTGCGGTAAGTACGACGCGGACGAGGCACGGCTGGCGATCAAGCTCGGGCTCATGTGCGCGCACCCGTTGCCGGACGCGCGCCCCGGCATGCGCCAGGTGGTGCAGTACCTGGAGGGCGACGCCCCGATGCCGGAGGTGGCGCCGACGTACGTCAGCTACACCATGCTGGCGCTGATGCAGAACGAAGGGTTCGACTCGTTCGCCATGTCGTTCCCGTCCACCGTCACGTCCAGCGTCAGCCCCGTCTCCGGCGGCTTCTCGGATGTGTCCGGCCTCTCCGGCGGAAGATGAATAAAACGGTTATTCTCGTATAGTAGGGGAAAAAATTGTACTCCCTCGGTACTCGAAACCCCCCGTACTCGAAAGATTGTCTAAATTGAACTACTTCGTTTTGGGGAATTGACACTTTCTGTAACTTTGTAGAGGTTCTGCTAATGCAGTACTTAATAATATACCGTTCTAGTACCGTGCTTAGGCTATCTGTATTCATATTCTCTAATCCATATTCTATATTCTACTCTAATATTATTTTCTTTTTGCACACCCATTTTATACTTACATCATATCTAAAATTTCATATACGTTTTATAGTACACACTACAGATAATCTTATTTGATTAACTGGTGTGACCCGAGCAGTCCATTCGACGTCATGGAGGCGCGTCCTCTTTTTATATATAGAAAAGAAAAACAGGAAAAGCTGTCATCCTGGAGGCACTACGGCGCTGCGTTGGATTCGCACTCGCGGTCGCGGCACTAGTTGTACTTGAATACAGTATGTTATCATGGCACACCGGCCAAGACCAAGAGTGAGAGTGAGCGTGAGTGGCCTCTGCCGCGCCCCTTGTTTTGCTTGGCTCCTTGTCTGGATTGTTTGTGTTGAATTTGGTGTGAGCGTGGAGGTCTGGAGGATTGGTGTGAGAATGGTTCCGTACGGTCAAGGGTACAAGAAGTCCAGACTTCGACAGTTGACAGCGACCTCGTCATGCTGCAACGGTGCTGCCACGTTCTCACCCGAAAGCTCGAAGTACACGCACGCAAGATCGACTCCCCGTACGCAACCCGTTGGCCCGGGAATTCTGGTGCCAAGTCGTACAGAGCTTCGCCGCGTGTTGCTTCGAGTGAAGGCAAGTGTTTGTGATGGGGGCTCGTGCGGTGAGCTTTCTGTGAATGGACTTTGCCTGGTAGAGCACATGGGTGGTGTGGTGTTAAACAATGCTGCACCAAGGATAAGGTAGATGGCCAGTGATCAACAACCCTGACATGTCCCTAGATAGAAGGGGCGCTAAACGGGGACACTACTTTGAAAAGAGGCTTGGCCCAGTGGTATTTTGAGTAGTACTATTCAGATTCTGAGTTCGATTTCCGGTATGAGTGAATTTTAGGCTGAATTTTACAGTATTAAATACAGTTACTCTATAGAAGAAGTCATATGCGCTGAATTTGGGATGCACATACGAAAAATATGAAGGATGAATGTGCCGTAATATTAGCTTACGAAGTCCGGTCCACAGTTGTGTGCTTACTCATTCAGTTATCATCGCCTTGTTTTAGACAATAAGCTGTGAGTGTCTGTATTTATACTCATTTGTAATAAATTGACCATAACCTCTTCGAAAGAGAAAGTCGAGATTTTATCCATCATAAAAAAAAAGGGACACTGCTGATCTGCAAGGCTGTCCGTCGAAGACGTGCACACCACATGGAAATGTAGAAAGTGATCCTCTAAACTTCACTGCTGAAATGGACAGAGAGACGGGGGCAGTGGCAAACCGGCCCAGCAGAGATCGGAACTACAGAACCAGCCCAATCTACTAAAAGTGAGGCCCAAATACCAGACTGCCCAAGTGCGGCCCGCGTACATGCAAAAGGACTCGTTACGGTTAGCACCATGACAGGATCGCTGTGCTCACAGGACAACGCCACACCGGCGGGGACAGAGGGACCGGGCTCGAGGTGTACCGGCCGCTGCCCCAGAAGGGCGCCACCGTCGTTTAGACAGCGATTTATGAGAAGATGGCGGGGGAAGCCATCCAGGAGATCAGAATCAGAGGCGGCGTAACTGGAGCATTGTTGTTTCAGAATGGCAAGGAGACGTCCTTCATGTGATGCAGTTTTATGTTTCTGAAACTCCTCTTGACTTGGATCTTTTTTATGGAGTCTTTCCGGCCGAGTCCAAACTTTTGCTACTATTGGGGATTAGTTTTTGGGATTCCTCGTTGCAAACTTGCAATGAACCGTACTGTCATATTTGGCCGCTTTACCCCTTTTTATCTTTCAAACAACGCACACTACTGACTTCACTGTAAGTGTAATGTCTCCTTTTATTTTGAAACATTTACAACTACATCAGGCCTTGATACATTCTTGCATGGATCCACTGTTAGTTCAAGCGCTTGGGAATGGCGTCACTGCTTACCCCGAGAATCGGCTCGTCATCATTCAGCAGCTGCTTCCGGTGTAGAGCTATTCGGATGATCTTCCACACTGGCGGCGCAGGAAAACGGTGCCTCGATGCTGCCATTATGATTTTTTCGAATGAAGAACATACGATGACCTACCTTATCATCTCCATCAACGTTCGACACGCGGACCTCTTTCCTTAGCTTGGCCCTCTGTTACCAGGGCTATAAGTTCAGAGAGGCCCTCTGTTACTTGCCCGCAGCACCTACCTTACAAAATCTAAGTACGCTCAGGTCCTTGTGCGTCCTCATGCAAGGAGCCACTATGTCCACGGTCCCGGAGTCACAAGCAGGCCGGTATGTATGTATCTCCGTGGTCAGCTCTTGCCGCGTGGTCTTACTGCACAATACAGCTACATGTCGATTGCGTTTGCCCAGGATCACTGTGGCCACCGGCGGGAACAAAGGGATCGGGCTAGAGGTGTGCCGGCAGCTTGCTAGCAACGACGTTACCGTCGTCCTGCCGGAAAGGGACGAGAAGAGAGGCGCCGTGGCCGTCGAGAAGCTTAGAGAGCAGTGGCTCCCGGCCGATGTATTCCACCAGTTGGATATCGTCGATTCCTCGAGCATCGCTCGGTTGGTTGATTTGTTGAAGACCCGTTTTGGGACGCTAGACATCCTGCTAAATTATTTTTAGAAAAAGTCTACATAACACACTCAAGTATAACCTAGAGATCACTTAATCCCCTCAACTACAAAATCAAAAAAATTAACACTCTAATCTATTGAAAACCACTTAATCAACTTCATAATGTGGTTTTTTTGAGTCGGACATCTCCACCTCCATTCCAAAAGAAACCAGAGATCACAAAGTTCAAGAGATACAACTCACCATAGCAAATCTACTTTATCCTCTATTTTAGAAAACCTATGTAGACTGTTGGTTGCCCTGCCTTCCCACTTGAGGTAAAACCGTTCTCAAATATAACAATACTTCTTAATCATACATAAATGAAGGAAATTTGTAACATTCAGTTCAACCAAAGACTAACAACTTAAAAAGCAAACTTGATTCAGCTTAGAAATATCTCCATGCACCAATTTCTTCTTCAAACATCATTATCAGCTTCAGGAGCCGGCAGCTTTAGAAGCATCTCTTATCAGCCATCACTTGAATTGCAGCTTTCATCATGAATTCTGCACTGTCTTGTATGATCTGCCTCATATTGTTTGGATATAACACTGTCCAGAATTTCATCAGTACACAAGCATAACAAATAACTCAAATGGATGTTTGATAATTTTGTTCTCAAAATACCCTTTATTACTTGTTTTCCAAATGGCCCAACATATAGCAGCCAGACCAAACATATAAACCGAATCACCATGAGGCAAAACATTTTTAATCCAAGCCAGTACTGCTATAAATTATTTGGTCTAACAGAGGAACCAAGACAATTAGCAATTACAACCCAAATTACCCTACTAACCACACAATAAAAGAAAAGATGATTTAGGTCTTCATACTCATCACAAAAAACACAATGAGGGCCACCATTTCAATTTCTCCTAATCATCACATCTTTAGTTAACACAACATCTCTTTGCATCAACCACAAGAAAATCTTAATTTCCTAAGGAAGCTTTGATTTCCAAATATGTTTTAAACTACTACCAGAATTATTTGCAGTCAATCTGTCATATAAAGATTTGACCAAAAACATACCAGATTTAGTCCATAACCAAACTACTTTATCCTGATTATCAGAAATAACCTGCTCATTAAGCAAATTAACAAGAGAATACCAAAGATCGTGAAGAATAACAGGTAAAGCAGGATTAAACGAAAGACACTAATTTTTCTCTGCGGCCTAAGCTATAGTAATGAATTTATCCGAGCAAAATTCATATAGAAGTACATATCTGATACATAAAGGTTCATTACCAATCCAAATGTCCTGCTAGAAACTTATCCAATTACTATTCCACAAAAATAAATCTTCTGCTACATAAGTAAACCTTTCTAATTTTCAAAAGATCTGACCAAATAGGAGAATTAGACTGTTTGAATTTTAACAAACTAATAGGAGTTCCTTTAACATATTTCTCCTTCACAATTCTTTGCCAAAGCCCTTCCTCTGATTCTAGCTTCCACCACCACTTTGCTAACAAGCTTAAATTCATGCTTCTTAAATTCTTAATACCCAAACCACCTTTCTTCTTTATTTTACAAATAACTTCCCATCGAACTAAAGTGGTTTTGCTCGGTTGTTTTGCCAAGTTGGAGCTGACTGACCGCCACGTCAGCCAGCAACGGCGCGTACCACTGCCCAATGTGGTTCTCAAGCGATGGCTTCTGAGACCCATTCATCGCGGCGGTGAGAGAACTCTCGGTTAGGCTAGCTACTGACTCCTATTTGACCAGCACGCGGTTAACCTGCCCGACCAGTCCTCGCACGTCAGTTGCTCCAGCTTAACGCATGCAAGCAGCTGCGCCGGCCACGACCTGTTTCATCCTCCTTACGAAGGCAGCAGCGGTGAGCTGGAGCGCGCGTGCCGGCAGGGGCCGCGTTCCGGGCACCCACACTTCTCTCAAGCCCTATCGCGGTCAGGGTACGCGCACGTTGTGCAGTAAACGCTGGACGAGTTTGTCGCCTGCCTGCTGGAAGATATGATCGGGGTCACCGGCTCTTTGAAGCCTACTGTCCGCTTCCTTCATCAAGCAGCTTGAAAACGACGCCTTCCAATCAGCCTGTGTTTTCCAGCTCGTAAGAGCATCGCCATCAGAATCTAAGGAACGATTTTCTAAAACTACTGCAGCTGGTGAGTTCAGAACCACTGTTTATGATTTTGATTTGGTAGTTGATACACAACATAATTGCTTTTTTTAAGATGATGGGTAAGTCCCGACCTTCTCCTCCAATGAGGTTATGGTCAGTTTATTACAAGCGAGTACAAATGTAGACACTCAAGACGACGATAACAGGACGGCTAAGCACACAACTGTGGATCGGACTTCGTAAGCCAATATTACGACACGTTTATCCCTCACATTTTTCGTAAGTGCACCCCAGATCTAGAACCTATGACTTTCTTTATAGAATACCTGCATTTAATACTGTGAAATTCAAACCTGAAATTCGCTTCTCTTCTGAGAATCAAACTCAGGACCTGAGTAGTGCTATTCATAATACTTAACCACTAGGCCAAACCCCCTTTCACAATCAAACTACAGATGGCAAAACTTGGCGCAGATGGACCAACGGTGCAACCGGTGCCTGGACAAATACGACAGCATAATGCGCCCGAGCAGTGGCACCCTACCTGCTCTGTTTGCCCACGGTGCGGTGTTCGCGATGCACCGGCGGCTCAAGGCGCAGATTTTGGCTGAGATCGCCGCGGCCTCGCCGAAGCTGAGGGATCGGGAGCAATCCTCGTCTGTTTCGCTAGCTGACCAGGAGCAGAGTACGTGCGGACCCACTGTACAAACATGTGCCACGTCAGCTCCAGCTTGGCAAAACCATGAAGCAAAACTACTTTAGGGAGTTGATTAAATGTTTTCAATAGATTAAGATGTTAAAAATCTGGTTTTGTAGTTGAGAGGATTAAGTGATCTCTAGGCTATATTTGAGGAGATTATGTAGACTTTTTCCATTTTTTTTAACTCCACTTTCTTCTAGCCTTACATACCATGGATGATATGAAGCCCTGGCATCGTAGCTCGACGTGACTGCTTGACGCTTTGATTTCAGGTGAATAATACTGCAATTAGTGGGGTTGAGCACATAGACGATCCGTCTTTTGGTCCGAATCCCTCCGTGGAACAGGTAATCCATCTTCACCGTGAGTGATCACTTTAATTCTGGCGGTCACTTCCAACTCTCTCGACCCTTTCGTCTCTTCGTTGTCTGAGGCCCTGACATGTTTTTCTTTTTTTTTTTTTTGAAAATTTGTTGTATGGAACAGTTCAGTGGCATGGACTTGGAAGACAGAGTTGGGTGGATGCGGGAAAATTGCCGGCAGACATACGCCGAAGCAAAGCAGGGCATACAGACAAACTACTACGGCACGAAGAACGTCATTGAAGCCCTTCTGCCGCTGCTGCAGTCTTCCTCAGAAGGGAGAATTGTTAGCGTCTCATTCGTCATTGGATTACTCAGCATAATTCAGGCCTCCTTTAGCAGAGTTTCACGAAGCAGATTCTCATGTAGAATTAGGTAAGCTGTGTCAAACACTATTTTTTTAGAAGAAGTGTTTCTTGGCTGATTCTGTGAAGTGGTTCTCTAAAATAAACTAAGAGGTTGGAAGCTGAAAAAAGTAGCTTCTTCTGATTCTGTGAAGTGATTTTCTATCCTGATTTTAAGAGTTTAATCTATAAAATCACAGAGAATTATTTTCAGCTACAGAATCACTTCATCAAAGAGTTAGAAGTGAATCTCGAGAATCAGCTTTGTGGAGTTGTGCCAAAGAAGGTCTCAGTTTACGTCTCAATGATTTGTGACTAGAAATTCAAGAAAACAATCAAGTTCCCGTTAACAAAGCTCTGTAACTCTAATTTGTTTTCCGGATGCAACATTTCCAAAATAAGGAGCTGAAGCAGGAGCTGAACGACGCCGACAACCTCAACGAGGATAGGTTGGATGAGCTGGTGGACACGTTCCTGAAGGACTTCGAGGCTGGCGCGCCGGAAGCGCGCGGGTGGTCGAGGGAGTTCTCGTCGTACAAGGTGGCCAAAGCGGCCATGAACGCGTACTCGAGGGTCCTCGCGAGGAAGCACCCTGAGCTATGCATCAACTGCGTGCATCCCGGCTACGTCAACACCGACATGAGCAGAAACTCGGGGCTCCTAGCTTTCGAAGATGGTGCAAGCAACGTGGTGAAGGTTGCGCTGCTTCCTGCCGGTGGGATAACCGGTGCATACTTTGCCAAGGGACAGGAGGCGTCTTTTGTCTGATATTACCTGGCACATCGAATCCTATTTGCTACAATTTTCCTATATACTCCTTCTGTTTCTTTCACCGACTAATTTATTTTTAAACTAACAAGTGATAAATAAAAAGAAATGCAAGGAGTACATGTTAAGTGACAACAATCTGTATCAATAAAATAAAAAACATGAATCATGTTTGTCGGTGGTTTGGATCCGGCAGATCTCCCGACACTACTAAAGTGTTAGAGGAGTTTGAGGTTCGGTGTGGGCGCGCGGAGATTCAAGAAGGTGAATTGTAAATGACACAACAGACACGGAGATTTACGTGGTTCGGGCCGCCTGAGCGTAATACCCTACTCCACGGGTGTGTTGGTGTTGTATTGAATGTATGTCTAGAGCGTAGAGAGTCTGTAGAGCGTGTGTGTCTAGTCGTCTCCTATGTATCGTCGGCCTATCCTTTTATAGTACAAGGAGTTACAAGTTAGCCTGGCCCGACATGTGGCCCCGGCGGTTACTGATATTGATATACATTCAACGCGCTCAATTACCCTTAATGACTGAGTTATGGGTTTTGACAACACCGTTACTGGTAATTAAGATGTCCGATCGTGTGTCATTAATCTAGTATTAATGGCACTTGATTGTGTCTTAAAGTCCTTGATTCCCCTTTGAAGATCCGGAGCCGTTGTAGAGTCTTCCGGAGGTTAGAGGCTGAAGATCCGACGGTTGGACACGTGGCAGCACCGGAGTACACTGTGGAGAACAGATGGCTCTGGTGTTAGCCGACACGTGTCAACACCGGAGCTTCCCTCGGTCTGGGGTTAGGTCTGGAGGTGCCACTTCGGTACATAGCCCGGAGCTTATCCCCTTGCGGGCGGTAGCTCCGGTTTGATAGTACACGTGGCGACCCTGGGACTAACTATGTTGGAGAAGCGGGTCCGGACATGTCTGATATGTGGGCCTTCGAAGGTCTTCAAATCAAGTGGGTGACTTTCTCTTGAGATCTTTGCAATCCCAAGGGGTATATGGTACCCATGTAGGGCCATGTAGGAGGTATCATTTGTAGGGGCTGAGCCAGTGTGTGAATTTGCTTTGCATGAAATTGACATGCTTCACATTTCTTCACCAACTCAGTTGCATCCTGGAGTGCTGTAGGTGTGACGCCCGGTTCCGAAAACTGAACCAAGCTAACACATATGTGTGCCCAGGATGTTCATCACACATACACGAGTGCAATCACAAAAGAGTATACAGAAAATTACCACAAGACAAGATTAGTTAACCAAATTTTATTACACAAACCAGATTATCCTCGAATACAAGCTCTAATGAATATTAATGACAAGTTCAACTAATGCAGCGGAAATAAACTAATTAAGCAAACTAAGCAACTATGCAGCATAAGCGACAGGGTATATATATATGCAGCTCCAATCAACACCACATGCAAAGTTGACGGTAGACACGGCCTAGAATTCCGCATTATCGCCATTAAACTCCCAGTCCTGACCTGCAACTGTTGGGGTGGGGGATTGCAAGAGTGAGTACATGTCGTACTCAGCAAGTGTGGAAAGTATGACATGTGGCTGATTCAAATGACGACAATAATAATGGCAAAGTGCTAAAAAGTACAGTAAAATATTTGAAAAGCAACATATTATATGTATGTGAAGTAAACCCATCATAATCATAAATAATATCATAATACCAGTCCATAATTCACCATCCTTATCAATAATTCCAGATTTCACCATTGCCAATAACCATATTCAATACCAGAAATAAATCTATAACCATCCATAACCATCACCAATACCAAATACCCTCTAATCATGGAAGTTGTCCAGGTGCTCATAACCGGGAGCACGGCTATCATGATAGTTTTAATTAACACTCTGCAGAGTTTGTACCTCTTTACCCACGTGTTCGTGATTTCATCACCTTTCAGCGACTAAGAACCTCCCTTATGCCCATGACCCGTCGGTCACATTACACACTTCCGTTGGTGTGTGGCCAAGAGATCACAAAATAGCCTTTACAAAGGGATTACTAGCCTATTTAGAGCCCACTGAGGTTTCACCGGTGGCGATGCCTCCAACTGAGCACATCTTCAACCAAGGGCCCCCTCTTGAGCCATTCGGATCCTAGGGTAGTCCCACCAATCATCAACAAACCCAATCCGACTACCCCTTCCCCGAGCATCCACAATGGTCCAAACAGCACTAGCAAAGCCCTAATTAATCAGCTACGCCGCACCCATACTTGGCCTCGTGGTGGCACTGTAGTCCTGGCTTATTCTCGCACGAACCGGTCCTTAGATCTAAAGCAAGCAAACCACCATAACATCCAATCCATCCACATACCAGGCTTGCTTAGATCACCCATCGTATTGACCAGTTCACATTAACCAGAATATCATTAATACATAATTAAATGTGTAGTGTTGGTTTTTCCATCCCAATTAATTAAGCGAAGCAAAAAGGTAAAACCCTTCCCGACTCTCTACCATAAATTCCAGGTGACAAGGGTGGTTTAGCAAATCTAGTAAACTTCCTACCATAGGATTTCCCATCAATTTGACACAAGCATGCAGTTTTGCAAACAAAACATTTATTTTAAAACAGGATCAATATGCTTCAAGGACACTTGCCTTGCTCTTGCTGTTGATTAGGGTCAAAGCCTTCAAACTCTTGATGTTGTAGATCCTCCGTGGCACTCTCTAGCGCAAATCCGTCTAATCCACACAATAAACATACAAGATAAGAAACACAATCAAAGAGTGCACAAATATTACTCAATATGACATGACATGCATGATTGATGCAAATGCAAGGTAGAACTTGTTAATTGATTGCTTCTAATGATAACTAACTAGTTCCAATAGCTTTTAACAAGTTTATACAGGTTTGGGGTCGATTAGAACAAATTTTAGAATTAATTCAACACAATTTAACCAGAAAGATCGAACTAGTCCGCTAGGGACCGGACAAGTCCGCACTTGACGAGATCAGCAGATTAGGGTTTTCTAGATCGACGTGAATTTGGAGATTAGGGGTTGAATTCACGTAAGGAAAAGAGAATAGGAGGTATACCAGGTGTTTAGAACTCCAATGAACCAAGAAACTTGGAGGTAACACTTGGATCTTGATGATCTAGGGTGGGTGATGAACTTGGAGATGAATTGGTGGTGAAGGACGAAACTTGGTGGAGATCTTGATCCTCCTTCGTTTCCTCCTCTTCTTCCTCTTGCTTGGGATCTTCTCCTCCCTCCTTGATGGTGGCTCCCCACGAACTAGGGTTTGGGTGGGTGGAAAAGTGGCAAATAGATGTCAAACCAAGGGGTGGGGTTGTTTATATAGACGTGGAGGCTAGGGTTAGATGGATTTCGAGTTTGGGATGAGTAGAGGCTGGTTTAGAGTCCCACATGGGCTCTAAAAGAGTTAGGCACGACGTCCCTAGGCCCACTTGACGTGAAACCCAAGAAACCAGTCGTACAACAAAAGGTCAATCTCGGAGTCATGAAATATCGGACAAGTCCGGACAGGACCGGACTAGTCCGAAGTCGTCCAGAGAGAAAATCGGACAAGTCTGGCCTAAAATCGGACAAGTCCGATCTTAGTCAGAAAGGAAAACGGACAAGTCCGCTGGAACACCGGACTAGTCCGGAAAAGTCCAGGGACTTAGCAAATTTTCAAGGATTCATGGAACATCGGACTAGTCCGCACAAGATCAGACAAGTCCGAAGTTGTCCAGAGGCAAATATCGAAATAATCCGCAGCAAAAACGGACAAGTCCGTTTTTAGACAGAGAGAAATCGGACTAGTCCTCAGCAAAACCGGACTAGTCCGCACTTTCCTACATTTTTAAGTGCGGTTTTGCTCCAAATCAATTTTAAACTTGTTCCTCTTGTTATGGGTTAATGTTAAACATGTATATGAGTGCATGTAGGGCATGATGCATGAAAATGAGGGTGTTACAAACCTACCCCCTTAAAATGAATCTCGCCCTCGAGATTCGACGCAGAAGAGAAGAGATAGGGAAATTCCTTCTTGAGATCATCCTCTAATTCCCACGTCGCTTCCTTTTCTGTGTGGTGCTTCCATTGAACTTTACACCATCTAATGACCTTGTTCCTTGTGACCCTCTCCTTGGTTTCCAAGATTTTGGCCGGTTGCTCGGCATACGTCAAATCCTCCTCGAGTTCCAATTCTCCCATTGGCACTTGATCTTCCGGTACCCTGAGACATTTCTTGAGTTGGGAAACATGAAACACATCATGTACGTCTGAAAGATGAGCTGGCATCTCCAACTTATATGCTACTTCTCCTCTTTTGTCCAAAATCTTGAATGGTCCAATATAACGAGGTGCGAGCTTCCCTCTTGTGTTAAACCTCTTATGACCTCTCATTGATGACACCTTGAGGTAAACAAAATCTCCTATTTCAAAGGCTAATTTCCTTCTCCTATTATCCGCATAGCCTTTTTGCCTTGATTGGGCAGCCCTCAAGTTTTCACGAATCATTTTGACTTGCTTTTCGGCTTCTTGCAACACATCCGGACCAAATACTTGAGTTTCTCCTGCCTCATTCCAGAATAAAGGTGTCCTACACTTCCTCCCATAAAGCGCTTCATATGGTGACATTTTCAAGCTTGCTTGGTAACTATTGTTGTATGAAAATTCTGCGTATGGCAAGCTTTTGTCCCAACTTTTCCCATGCTTTAAAGCACAAGCTCTTAGCATGTCCTCCAAAATCTGATTGGTCCTCTCGGTTTGTCCATCCGTTTGAGGATGATATGCTGAACTAAAATTCAACCTCGTTCCCAAAGCTTCATGCAATTTTTGCCAGAACCTGGAGGTAAATTGAGAACCTCTATCCGAGACTATCTTCTTAGGGACTCCATGTCGACACACAATATGCTCCATGTATTTTTTGGCCAATCGTGCAGCTGTATACTTGGTCTTCACAGGGACAAAATGAGCTGACTTGGTTAAACGATCCACAATTACCCAAATTGAGTCATACCCGGACTGAGTACGCGGTAACCCAACTATGAAGTCCATCCCAATTTCTTCCCACTTCCATTCCGGAATCTTCAACGGTTGCAATAATCCGGCTGGCCTTTGATGTTCCGCCTTGACTCGTTGGCACACATCACATAATGCTACATATTCAGCTATGTCCTTTTTCATGCTATCCCACCAATAGCAAGTCTTCAAGTCCTTGTACATCTTCGTACAACCGGGGTGAATCGAGTAAGGCGAGTCATGTGCCTCCTTTAATATTGTCTCCCGAATATGCTTTACATTAGGCACAACGATTCTCTTTCCAAGCCATAAGGTACCATGTTCATCCTTGTCAAATCTGAATTCTCTCCCTTCTTCGATTCTTTCCTTGATTTCCTTGATCTCCTCATCTGTGGTTTGTGCTTCTCGAATTTCTTGCTCCAAGGTTGGGTTTAACTCCATCATCTCCATCTCGTTTACAAACCCAAGGTTCAACCGTTCAAACTCCTTGCATAACTCGGACGGTAACTCTCAAACCGTGAGTTGATGACTTACTCCTTTCCGACTCAAGGCATCGGCCACTACATTGGCTTTTCCCGGATGATAGTTGATTCCCACATCATAATCCTTGATGAGCTCCAACCATCTTCGTTGCCTCAAATTCAGATCTGTCTGTGTGAAAATATACTTAAGACTCTTGTGATCCGTGTAAATTTCACACCTATGTCCAAGAATATAATGTCTCCAAATCTTCAATGCATGTACCACGGCTGCTAGTTCAAGATCATGCGTGGGGTAATTCTGCTCATGTTTCTTCAATTGTCTCGACGCATAGGCGACCACTTGACCTCTTTGCATCAATACACATCCAAACCCTTGTCTTGATGCATCACAATAGATGTCGAAACTCTTGCTTACATCCGGCATTACCAAAACTGGAGCTGTTGTCAACCACTTCTTCAACTCCTCAAAACTCTCTTGACAAGCTTGAGTCCATTGGAATGCCTTTCCCTTCATTAGTAACTTTGTCATAGGCTTGGCTATCTTGGAAAAGTCCTTGGTGAATCGACGGTAATATCCAGCCATCCCAAGAAAACTCCTTATTTCCTTGACATTTTGCGGCGGTTCCCACTTCAACACATCCCTCACTTTACCAGGGTCAACCGATACTCCTCCTCCTGAGATGATATGACCCAAAAATGGCACCTCTTTCAACCAAAACTGACACTTGTTGAACTTGGCATACAATTGATGCTCTCTCAATTTCTGCAGCGTAAGCCTCAAGTGTTCCTCATGTTCCCTCTCATCCTTTGAGTAGATCATAATATCATCGATAAACACCACAACAAACTTATCTAAGTACTCCATGAAGACTTTATTCATGAGGTACATAAAGTAGGCAGGTGCATTTGTCAATCCAAAAGACATCACGGTGTACTCATAAGATCCATACCGTGTCCTAAAAGCTGTCTTGGGTATGTCCGATACACATCCGAAGCTTCCCGCCGGCCTTGGGCACCACGACTGGGTTTGCCAGCCATTTTGGATGGAAGACTTCTCGGATGAATCCAGCTTCGAGCAACTTCTTTACTTCTTGTCGGATGAAGTTCTGTCGCTCTACGGATTACTTCCGAGGCTTCTGATGCACATGCCAGGCGTTGGGGTAGATCTTCAGATTGTGCTCAATCACTTTCCTGGGGATCCCAGGCATTTGTGACGGTTGCCAGGCAAACACGTTGACATTAGCCCGGAGGAAAGTGATGAGCGCGAGTTCCTATTTGTCGTTCAATCCCCCCGATATACGGGTGGTCTGAGCGACATCAGAACTGATTTGGATGACTTTGACGGGGATGTCGGTGTCGCCGCTTGGCTGCACACGAGGTGCAGAAGTCGAGCCTCGCTGACGAATGCTCGGGGGTTTTGGAGCTTGCTCCTGCCTAGAGTCCTCCTCTTGTGCCGTAGTAAGCGCATGGAGTTCTTCCAGAGCAGTTACTCTGGCAGTACGATCTCCGCAGATCCGGAGAACGCCCACTGGTGTTGGCATCTTTAACACCAGGTATCCATAATGAGCAGATGCCATGAATTTGTACAGGGCAGGCCTACCCAAGATGGCATTGAAGGGTAAGTTGATCTGAGCGACGTCGAAGACCAACTTCTCGGTGCGGTACTTCTCCCGTGTCCCGAAGGTAACGGGGAGAGTAATAGCTCCGAGTGGGGTAATGGCCCCCGGACCTACTCCGGAGAAAGGTCGGGAGGGGTGGAGATCCGAAGGTTAGAGCTGAAGCTTGGTAAAAGCTTCGAAGCTTATGAGGTTAAGCCCTGAACCTCCATCTACCATGACATGGTGGAGCTGGATGTTATTGATGGTAGGAGATACCATCAAAGGTAACTGACCTTCTCCAACCATGCTCCGAGGGTAGTCCGAAACATCAAAAGTGATGGCTATGTCCATCCACTTCCGATGAGGTTCCGCCCTGGCTGTAGGAGCTACAGCAGCCATATCCCGTCTCATAGTCTTGATGACGCGGCGAGAGGTGATGTACCATGATCCACCAAAAATGGTGTTCATGGTCTTCCAATGTTCGTTGTCAGAGACGTCGGAATCGTCGTCGACGGAGGTGTAAATGGCCTTCAGGACCTTTTGGGGATCCTAAAAACCTAACTCTTATTCAGCCGGAGCTTCGTCGACTTTTTGTTTTCCTTCCCTCTGTCGGAAAGGAGATTCTTCCTGGTGCTTGTTGTAGCGCTCGACAAAGTTTTGGACCTCCCGACAGTCTTCCAAACTATGGCTGCCCATTTTGTGAATTGGACACCACACTTTGGGTTTGCCTCCGTCTTCAGAAGACGGTCGAGGTCGCTTCTCGGGGCATGGCCCCCGGCCACCCGGAGCTGCAGCAGCTGCAACATTGGATGTACCGGCCGATGGCTTCTTCTTGTCGTTGGTCTTCTTCTTCTTCTTCTTCTTCTTCTTGCCGTTCCCGGAGGTAGCGGATTCTTCTTTTGAGGATTTCTTGTGACCCTCCAGAGTTGGTTTGGAGTGCATCTCACGGCCCTCCGCAGCTCTGGCACATTTGTCGGCCAAACTGAAGAGTTCCGTGATACTGGTGATCTCCTTGATCGCCAGTTTCTCCAGCATCTTCTTGTCCCGTACATCCTGTCTGAATGCCACAATGATAGAGGCGCTAGAGATAGAAGGGATAGTGTTTCGTACCTGAGAGAACCTCTGGATGAATGATCGCAGGGATTCTCCCCCTTTTTGCACGACTGCAAAAAGGTCCAGTTCATTGCCTGGTCGGGTGTATGAACTCCCGAAGTTGGCAGTGAACTGCCAGCACATCTCCTCCCAACTGTTGATGGAGTTGGGTGGAAGGCTCATAAACCAGGACCTAGCGGTCCCAGTTAAAGCCACGGGGAAATAATTGGCCATTACGGCCTCATTTCCTCCGGCTGCCAAAATAGCAGTGGAGTAAATCTGAACGAATTCGACAGGATTGACGGTCCCGTCGAACTTCTCCGGTAGATGAGGCCGGAACTTCTGTGACCACCTGACCATACGCATATGCATGGCCAGGGCTGAATAGCCGCCTCCTACTCCTTCAGGAGCAGGAACGTCTTGAGCTTCTCGTCTTTCACGAGCACGCTCAATATGTACTCGACCGTCCTGTTGGCGGTATCGGTGATCAAGCTCCGCCCGGAGGTCATGAGTTGAATGCCTGGATACCGTGTGAGTGCGTCGTGCCCCGGAGGGCAACGACGTCACTTGTTGTGATGCAACATGTCTCCTGTTGTTGGAAACGTGCAGACCAAGTCTGCCAGACAAGGTCCGCCGCTGCGATGGGGCCCGTCCTGAGGAGGAGGACCCTGGTTGCTGATGTGGTCGGCTGCTGCTGCAACCAAATGTTCCACATCGGCCCTCCACTGCTCCATTGCATCCCGAGATGCGTCCGGAGGTGGTGGGCGCTGAAGAAGAGCACGTGTTGCATGAAGCGCGTGTTCCGGGTTGTTGAGATTTGCCGACGCAGTGATTGACGCTGGTGCACCATCGCGTTGCCCAGCTTGATTTGCTGGTGGAGGCGGTGGTGGTGGCAGTGTGACTCCTGCTGGCGCTGAGGCTCCTGCTGGTGGCTGCATATTGGAGGGATTGCCCCCAACAGCTTGAATAGCAGGTTGACCGTTGGATGATCCAGCAGCTGAGTTCACTATTCTCGAAATCTCAGGCGCCCCTACCTGGCGTGCCAACTGTCGGTGGTTTGGATCCGGCAGATCTCCCGACACTACTAAAGTGTTAGAGGAGTTTGAGGTTCGGTGTGGGCGCGCGGAGATTCAAGAAGGTGAATTGTAAATGACACAAGAGACACGGAGATTTACGTGGTTCGGGCTGCCTGAGCGTAATACCCTACTCCACGAGTGTGTTGGTGTTGTATTGGATGTATGTCTAGAGCGTAGAGAGTCTGTAGAGCGTGTGTGTCTAGTCGTCTCCTATGTATCGTCGGCCTGTCCTTTTATAGTACAAGGAGTTACAAGTTAGCCTGGCCCGACATGTGGCCCCGGCGGTTACTAATATTGATATACATTCAACGCGCTCAATTACCCTTAATGACTGAGTTATGGGCTTTGACAGCACTGTTACTGGTAATTAAGGTGTCCGATCGTGTGTCATTAATCTAGTATTAATGACACTTGATTGGGTCTTGAAGTCCTTGATTCCCCTTTGAAGATCCGGAGCCGTTGTAGAGTCTTCCGGAGGTTAGAGGCTGAAGATCCGACGGTTGGACACGTGGCAGCACCGGAGTACACTGTGGAGAACAGATGGCTACGGTGTTACCCGACACGTGTCAGCACCGGAGCTTCCCTCGGTCTGGGGTTAGGTCCTGAGGTGCCACTTCGGTACATAGCCCGGAGCTTCCCCCCTTGCGGGCGGTAGCTCCGGTTTGATAGTACACGTGGCGACCCTGGGACTAACCATGTTGGAGAAGCGGGTCCGGACATGTCTGACATGTGGGCCTCCGGAGGTCTTCAAATCAAGTGGGTGACTTTCCCTTGAGATCTTTGCAATCCCAAGGGATATATGGTACCCAGGGTACCGACAATGTTTATTATATTATCCGCTTTCATTTTTGTTTTTCAAAAAAAAATCAACACAAGGACAGGAATGCGGAGCCGTTACAAGGCGGGGACCATGGTAAACCAGAGAGCTCAGGCTAGCAGTCAGGATGGAATTGTCCCTCCTGACTCCTTGCCAAAATTCAATTAAAATTTCAAAAAATATAGTCTTGTACCGGTGAGTCTAACAGCTCCATGCCAAAATCGTGGTTCTCATGAGCTTCATTTGGAATAAAGGCACGGGTACACCGTGTAGTGTCACGCCCCGTTTTACATAAAGTAAAACAGAACCCAAAATACATGTATGACAAGATCAGTTTGAACATACATACATGACAAAATGTGATAAACAGTTCTATATCGAATAAAATATTTAGTACCTCGAAAAAATTTCGAACAACAGCGGAAGAGTGAAACAAGCAAAGCAAGCCATATGCAATCAACTGGCAGCAACGCGACCTTCTAGACTCCGACTTTGCTTGATCATCTTTTACTTGAGCAGCATGACATGTACAAAGAAAAGAGAAAACAACAAGTGTGAGTACCTAATGTACTCCGCAAGTGTGAAAAATTATGGCATGCATGGCTGGTCGAATGAAAAGCTTGACACAGGTTAAGTCTCTATGCAGCACCAGATTCCTTAGGTTTACCTTAGCATCCTATTTACTAGGAGGATGATTCATCTATGCAACAAATGTATAAACCGTCGGATTACATCCACCCGACCCACAACCGTCCATGTTATACCCACCTGAGGCCAACTCACCGGGTTATATCCACTCGGCTACCAAACTCATAGATTTATATCCACCCGACTACCAACTCACTGGGTTCCCTCCACCCGGCTACCAACCAAACCATCCAGTGCCAACTAATCAAGGTTGAGCTACCATGCGCGCTCATGACCGTGAGCACGACTGTCTAGATAGTTTTATACTCTACATAGTTTGTACCACTTTACTCACAAGTTATGATTTCGTCCCCTGTCTCTAGGTGGACTAAAACCTCCTTTATGCCGATGATAGCTAGTCACACTGCACACTACCTAAGATGCGCGGTCAGAAGGTCACAACGAAGCATTTACAAAGGGTCTCCCGATGAGCACAAGCCCTCTAAAGTTTCGCATACCACAACATACTCGAGTACACCCTCCACCGTAGCAACCCCTTCTTGAGCCTTGAGGATCCCGAAGCAGTAAATCCCTAGACTCCTTCCTCGCACCGAACGCTGCCAATACCCATCGAAAGATCACATAATTATTTAGCTAAGCCGTTCCATACCGGTCTTGTGGTGGTACGATAATGCCTGGATCACAACGCCAAGAACCGGTCCTTAGAATCTACGCAGGCACCAACACTAGCCCGAGTCTCGTGCGTACTGCACCCACCAAGTCAACCTTCATGCGAGATTCCTATCTACTATATATATACATAACCATCCAATAATTAATAGTATTATGTCAAGTTATCATTACCGCTAACTAATGACAGCAGAGCTAAGCGTAAACACATACCCAAGTCCCGACAATGCCATCTAAACCCAACGACAAGAAATAATATGGAAATCTAGTAAACTTCCGAACATAGAATTCAATTTAAGACTTGCATGCATCTAATTCTATCTACGTCCTTAATTTTCTTGAACTGATGCAAAGTGATCAAGGACACTTGCCTTTTCTTTATTTCATGCAACTGCTCAATCTTCTGGGTCGAATGCCTCAATCTTCCAGGTTTTCTCATCGCATCTCCATCATCATGCGAACACGTATAAACTAACCGAAGAAGATATATAAAAGCACATTTAATATAATAATATTACACCATACACATTGGAAGCAGATACATAAAGATCACTACGCGAATACCCTACGACGTAATGAGAGCCTACGCACGATAACGGATTAACGCGGTGCTATGGGTGTTTTGTCATGTTATAATAGTGTTTATAATTCAATAGCATAGTTAAACTAATGATTAAGATGACAAGAATGAATTTATATTATTTGATTACAAATTTATAAGAAGGTTAATGGTTTGTATAGGTTTATACCATTTTTATATTTATTCCTATGGCAATTAATTAATCTTATCAAGAATCTACGCATTTACATCATCATGCATGCAATAATTGATTAAACCTAGGTTATAAATCATTTACAGTTTGCAAGAGTATGTTCCTAAGTATTTTTCTAGTTCACAAATTATTATCCCACGTAATGATACATTTTATTACATACTTTCAGTATTAATATGCTTTAACAAATACTGAAGAGTGTATTTCATGTAAATACAAAAACTACAAGGGCACGCAAGCAAAACCTACACATTTTAATTATGCACCTATTAATTAATTAATTATAAGCTATACATAACTTACATGCAAAAACAGTTTATTGTGTAGTCTAAGCAATTTAAACATTACTGGACATCTACTAAAGGTGTTCTATGTGAAAGCAACATTTTCCCAAGGACTTTTATATGCAAAAAGCATGCAACAAAGTTGAATTAACTTAAAACAGCAGTAATCAAGGGTTTTATGTGAACATATAATTACTGCAAGCACTAAATTATCAAGACAGTGATTTACAGGGTGTTTTCTTTAACTAAACACACTATTACATAGATTAAAATATTATTTCTAATAAGAACAGGGGTGAAAATGCTAGAAAAAAAGGGTTGCATGATATAAAATGCTAAAATAGTGGTCTACAGGGGCTAAACTATTAAATTACAGTTGAAACCATGATTTACAGCAAGCACATGGGTGTTTCAATAAAAACAGGGACCTATTTGTAATTAAACTAAAAGCATCAGGGGGTTACATGTAAATCAGTGAAGGGGTATCCATGTTTTGATCTCAGCCGTTAGATCTAATGCCACGGGTCCAGATTTTATTAACTAAAGGGGTATTTGTGTTTCTAATCGGGACCGTAGGTTCAAGATCAACGAACATGAAAGAAAGAAGCCTTGAGCTTCATCTTCCACAAGACCGCACGGCGACGCCTCCATGGCCGACGGCCAGAGCTCGCTGATTTCTGGCTAGAACCGCTACTACACGACAGGTACTACTAAAATCAAAGGAGGAAGACGTTGCAAACTCACCTACGAGTGTATCATGGTTTGGAACAGCGCAGGGAAGGAGCAGCAACGTTGAAGGCCACCAGTGAGCTAGGGTTGATGTCGCGGCGACGTCCCAGCTACAGACCTCCAATTGTCTCTGCCCTGGGAGAATCGCTGAATCACAGCGGACGCGCACGGACCATTAGTGCAAGGGGCAAAGGCTGAGAGCATTGGGGTGTCGGTGAGGGGCGGCTGACCTCGTCAGCCTTCGTTGTGACGGCGTTTCTGGCGGTGCTCCATCAGCGACATCATGACAGGGAAGTGCTCCACAGCAAGGAGTTCAGCGGGATCCATGGTTCCGGTGTCGATCCGCAATGGGGGAGGCGCAGGATGCATGCACGCGAAGAACGGCGTGCGGGGGAGGTCGAGAGTGGCAAGGGTGAAGGGAATCACGAGCGGCGCGACTCATCGTCGGAAATGGCTACGGCGGCAACGCGCTGCTTGGAATCGGGAGCAAGGGAAGACGGTTTGGGTTGGGGACACTTTATAGGGGGGGGGGGGGCTTCCGTGTGCAGCAAGAAGCTAGGCTCCAATTTTTGCAGTGATTTGGAGTCCGCACTCGGATTTCGGCGTCTGCGCCCGACGCCGCGCGGGGTCACGGAATTCGTGTGACCTGCGATACAGAGGAGCGAGGCGGGGGAGGAGAAAAGTGAAAGTACATCTAGGCACCCCTTGTGGGTTTTGATTGATTTATGACAAACAAATGAGATCCTAACCAAATTCTTGAGATGAGCACAAGTTTTGATGAAATTATGAAGTAAGCACAAAAATAAAGGAGAGTGATGAATCAAGTTGAAAAGAGCTCAAGAGATGAATAGAATACTCATTATGTATGGAGTGTGTTGGAGAAACACACCCCAATAGCTCAAGCAAAAGAAAACACTCTCAATGCAAAAGTTTACACTGGACCAGACTAGTCCGGAGTACCCCGGACTGGTCCGATAACCTCTCTGTACGGAAGCGGACAAGTCCTCCAAGTGCGGAATTGTCCGCAACAGACTAGTACGATAAAGTCCAGACTAGTCCGATAATCCTTCTGATCAATATCGGGCAAGTCTGATGCTCCACAGACAAGTCCGGAATCGTCACTGACCTACATCGGACAAGTCCCCCCAATTTCAGACTTGTCCTTAGCCTCTCAAAATTTCACGACAACAGACTAGTCTGATATCATCCGGACTAGTCCAATAACCTCTCTGACTAAAATCGGACAAGTCCTACAAGTGCGTACTTGTCCTCAATTCACTAAGGGATTCACCACGCCAGACTAGTCCGATATGTGTCGGACTAGTCCGAACATCTCCAGAGACAAAATCGGACTAGTCTGCCCAGGGCTGGACAAGTCCTATAATTCAAGACACTTAGGGTTTCCCACACGCCGCACACCGGACTAGTCCGGAGTCCACCACGGACTAGTCCGAACTTTGTAAACCCTAGTATAAATAGAGGTGCACGACCCAACTATGAACTCTCTCGACCCCTGCACCATCACACCTTCGAAGAACCTAGAAAACACGTCTCTCCACACAATCCAACACAAGAAAGATCGAATCCTTGAGGATTAATCATAGATCAAAGGAGAGACACGTTCTTCACGACTTGAGCTCTTGAGTTTGATTCTCTCACACACTCTCGTTTTTTCATTGCATACTTTTCGAGTGTGTTTGGTGGAGTTTTGAATTGTAAATCTTGGGTAGCCCTCAACTTGTGAGAAGGCCCCTTGAACACAGTTATCTTATCCCTTTGTGATTAGTGGAAGAGAATCGGCCTCCGTGGCGATTCGATGAGGGTAGGGTTGGTGAAGACCCGATCCTTTCGTGGACTCCTCAACATGGACGTAGATTTCCTCTGTGGAATCAAACCACGGGATAAAAATCATTGTGTCCTTTGTTCTTTTGTTCTATCTATTCATAGTGATCTAGGGTTTGCTTAATCTAGCTCAATTTGTGTTAAAACTTTGAATCTAAAGTTAACTTGTGCCACATCCAGTTTTATTGAAGCAATGCACTCTATTTGTAACTCAATTTCCGCTGCATAAAGTAATTTGATCAAAATCACTAATCAAACTTGATCAATCTAGTCCGCATACACCGGACTAGTCCGCACACTACCGGACTAGTCCGATTTCTCTATATTTGATCAGGTTGCTAAGTGTTTCAAGTTCTGAAGAAAAATTCAAAAATCCTATTCACCCCCTCTAGGATACATTCAATTGGTATCAGAGTCGGACTCTTCAAAAGGAAACTAATCGCTCGAAGAGAAAATGTCGGACATCAAGGATACGCACAAGAACTTCAACCAAGAGAAGGTTGAAGATGAAAAGACTCAAAAGTTAGAGAAGCTCCTCGACGCCATTTAAGACTTCGAGGATGATGATGAGGAAACCTTGAAATCAAGGCGCTCCTAAGGAAGAAGGCCCTCTCTAAAAGAATGATAAAGATCGAGGATGAGAAGAAGAACAAGGGGAGTAGTCACACCGACTACTCCCGATATCCTTTTAACTATGATCGTTTGAATTCCAACAACAATCATTACTTGTCTATTCGTCTAGGAAAAGCCCCACACTTTTGATGGCAATGATTACTCAATGTGGAGGCAAAATATGAAGATGAATTTAATATCACTTAACCCCATCTTGTGGCATATAGTGTGTACAGGGATAGATATCCCAAATAATGATGAAAAGCTCACACCAAGTCAAGAGCAAGCTATTCATCGGAACGCTCAAGCTGCGGCTGTCATAACTTCATCATTGAGCCGAGACGAGTTCACCAAGGTGGATGGACTCGAAATTTCCAAGGAGATATGGGACACATTACAAACTGCACATGAAGGCGATCGTCATGTGCGAGAAGCCAAAATTGAAATGATCGAAGGCAAATTGGGGAGATCCGCCATAGAGGAAGATGAGCACCGCAAGACATGTACAATCGGTTGAAGACTCTCATTAATAAAGTTCGAGCATATGGAAGCAAAAAGTGGAATGATCACGAGGTGGTGAAGTTAATCCTTAGAGCCTATGCCTCGCAATGTGACTCTATGTTCGATGAGAAGAGAAAGTCCCAGGTACAAGAAAATGACCCCAGACGAATTGCTTGGAAAAATCATCAACTTTGAGATGATGGAAAAACAAGCAAAACATGTCAAAGAGATTGTCGACCTCACCTTGGAAAAGAATAAAGGAGTCATGTTGAAGTCCACTTTCAAGCCCATGCCAAAAGAAGCTAGAGAAGCTCAACAAGAAGAGGACATCGACGACGAAAGCAGCAATATAGATGAAGAGGACATGATGCTCTTTATGAAGAAATTCAAAAAGATGATGAAAAGAAGACAAGGTCGTAAACCAATGAAGGAAGACACAAAGACAAGTCAAGACCTAAGTTAAGGCGTGCTTGCTATAACCGTGGTGAATACGACCACTTTATAGTTGATTGTCCTTATGAAGAAAACAAGAATAAGACCAAGGATACAAATCCTCAACCCAAGAAGATGTTCAAGAAGAAAAGGCAAATTGGACAGGCGCACCTAGGAAAGGAGTGGGACTCAAATGATGAGTCCTCATCTGAAGAGGAAGAGAAGATGGCTAGCATAGCCATCAAGAAGACAAACAAGAAATCCACCCTCTTCCCAACTATTGGTGCAAGGAAGGACAACAACGCATGTCTAATGGTGAAGGAAGTTAAAAGAAAGGTAACGACTAAATCTTCCTTCTCGCATTCTTACTCTAGCGATAGTGATGCTTATAGTGATAATGAAGATATGCTTGTTGGCTTAGATAAGAAAACTGCTGCAAAAATGAAATTCTTGATGGATAAACTTATTGATAAGGAGAAGTTTGTTGATCGCCAAGAAGATATGATCATCATTCAAAAGGAGGAGTATCTTAAGATAAAAAAAAACTCCTTGAACTTGAAAAGGAGCGAAGCAAGTCACTAGAGCTTGAGTTAGCTTCAAGCAAGGAAGCTTGCTTGAAGTTAAGCGACTCAAATGTAATCATCAAGGATGAACTTGCTAACTTAACCAGAGTTAACAAGATCCTTGAGGTACAAGTTGAGTCACTCAAGCGAAGTGACCCTTCATCCTCTTCAAGCTCACCTTCTCAACACTTAAAATCTGAAACTACTATTACTTGTGCATGCGCTAAAATTGACACTAACTTGAAGGATGAGTTGAACTTGACAAAGGACAAGCATCCTTCCCGTAGTGACATATTTGACAAGGAGAAGGTCAAGTATGCACGCAGGCCACAAGACCTCCTAATGTCAAGTATGGCATTGGGTATTCTTATGGTGAAAAGCAAAATGCTAGAAGCCATAAGAATAACAAGGAACGCATTTCTTTTGTCAAGGGAAACTTCTCTCAAGCTAGAAAGGCTAATAATGTTGACAAGTCCAAACATGTTAACACATATGAGCAACATCTATTGCTTAGAATCTTTGACGCATCATATGTACTCATGAAGAGTAATTTTGGTAGAGTTTATGCTAAATATGTTGGATCACGCCATGGGAACACCAAGTCTCATGTGTGGGTGCCCAAATCACTTGTGACTAACCTCAAAGGACCCAAGCAAGCTTGGGTACCTAAGACCAAGGCGTAATTTGTTCTTGCAGGCCTATTACTTTGGTGGATCGAAATGGGTGCTAGATAGTGGATACACCAACCACATGACCGGAGAAAGAAGGATGTTCATTGAATATGAAGTAAATGAAGATCAAAGCGAAGGCATATACTTTGGAGACAACAGTTAAGGAAGGGTGCTCGGTACTGGTAAAATTGCAATATCATCTCAACACACTCTTTATCACGTTTTACATGTCGATTTCTTAGACTATAAACTATTTTCCATATCTCAATTATGTGACAAGGGTTGTAATTGCTTGTTCACTAATGAGGGTGTGATCGTCTCTATAAGAAGTGATGACTTTGTTGCATTCAAGGGTGTGTTAAAGGGAAAGCTTTATCTTGTTGACTTCAACAAAGATAAATCCGAACTTGACACATGCTTGATTGCAAAGACCAACATGGGTTGGCTATGGCATAGACAACTAGCACATGTTGGTATGAGGAATTTTCAAAAACTTCTTAAGGGCGATCACATCCGAGGTTTGAAAGATGTTGTTTTTGAGAAAGACAGATCTTGTTGCGCGTGCCAAGCCGGAAAGCAAGTCAGAGCACCTCATCCCGTGAAGAACGTCATGACAACGACAAGACCGCTCGAGCTACTTCACATGGATCTATTTGGTCCAATTGCTTACATAAGCATCGGCGGTAACACATACGGTTTAGTAATTGTTGATGATTTTTCACGCTTCACGTGGGTTTTCTTTTTGCATGATAAGACAGAAACTCAAGGAACCCTCAAGAAGTTTCTAAAGCGTGCCCAAAATGAGTTCTCATTGAAGATCAAGAACATATGAAGTGACAATGATACGGAGTTCAATAACACCCAAGTTGAGGAGTACCTAGACGAAGAAGGCATAAAACATGAATCTTCAGCACCGTACTCCCCTCAACAATACGGAGTAGCCGAAAGGAAGAATCGAACCCTCATAGAGATGGCAAGGACAATGCTTGTTGATTACAAGACTTTGGATCGATTTTGGCTGAAGCGGTCAACACCGCTTGTCACGCCATAAATCGACTCTATATCCATCGCCTACTCAAGAAAATGTTATATGAACTACTCATCGGTAACAAGCCTAATGTTTCCTATTTTTGAGTTTTCGGTTCTAAATATTATATCTTGAACAAGAAGCCTAGGACTTCAAAGTTCGCTTCGAAGTCCGATGAAGGTTTCTTGCTTGGCTATGATTCGAACTCTTACGCCTATCGTGTCTTCAACAAGGTCTCCGGACTTGTTGAAGTAGCACGTGATGTAGTGTTCGATGAAACTAACGGCTCTCAAGAAGAGCAAGTTGATCAATGTGTGCTAGATAGAGAAGAAGCTCCATGTCAAGCGTTGAGAAGAATGGTGTTGGGCGATGTTCGACCACAAGCGCTACCTCCAAATGTAAATGAAGAAGATGAACCACAAGTGGAGGTAATTGATAAAGGGGGAGCTTCTACACAAGATCAAACTCATGAAGATCAAGATGACCAACAAATAAATGAGGGCAACCATCTAGGGGGAGAAGAAGATGACCATGAAGATTCAAGACCACAAGTGCCACATCCAAGAGTCCACCAATGCATCCAAAGAGATCATCCCGTTGACAACATAATAGGTGACATCCAAAAGGGAGTAACAACTAGATCTCATATTGCTAATTTTTGTGAACATTACTCATTTGTATCCTCCTTGGAACCTCACAGGGTTGAAGATGCATTGAAAGATCCGGATTGGGTGGTGGCAATGCAAGAAGAATTGAACAACTTCAAACGGAAAGAGGTGTGGGAGCTTGTTGAAAGGCCCAAGTTCAACGTCGTCGGCACAAAATGGGTCTTCCCCAACAAACAAGATGAACACGGGGTGTTAACAAGAAACAAGACGCGACTTGTGGCCAAAGGGTATTCACGAGTCGAAGGTTTGGATTTCGACAAAACTTTTGCTCCCGTAGCTAGGCTTGAATCGATTATAATATTACTTGTATATGCTACTCACCATGATTTCAATATCTATCAAATGGATGTGAAAAGTGCCTTCCTCAATGGACCAATCAAGGAGGAGGTGTACGTAGAGCAACCCTCTGGATTTGAAGATCAAGAATTCACCGACCATGTGTTCAAACAGCGTAAGGATCTCTATGGCCTCAAACAAGATCCTAGAGCTTGGTATGAGTGCCTTAGAGATTTTCTAATTGAAAATGGATTTAAGATTGGCAAAACTGATTACACATTGTTCAGTAAGCATTTTGACAATGAGTTATTTGTCTTTCAAACTTATGTTGATGATATTATATTTGGTTCAACTAACAAATCTTTTTGTGAAGAATTTAGTAAGATTATGACAGATAGATTCAAGATGTCCATGATGGGAGAATTGAGGTGCTTCTTGGGATTCTAAGTGAGACAACAAAAGGAAGAGACATTCATAAGCCAAACCAAGTACACTCAAGACATACTCAAGAAGTTTGGAATGGACAAGGCGAAGCCTATAAAGACTCCCATGGCAACAAATGGACACTTGGATCTCGATGAAGACAGACCAAGTGTGGATCAAAAGGTATATTGCTCCATGATTGGATCCCTACTTTATTTATGTGCATCTAGGCCTGATATTATGTTGAGTGTATGTTTGTGTGCAAGATTTCAAGCCAATCCTAAGGAGTGTCATTTGACAGATGCAAAAAGAATCTTGCGATATTTAGTTCATACACCCAACCTAGGCCTTTGATATCCTAAAGTTCCAAATTCAATCTCATTGGATACTCCGATGCAGATTATGCCGGATGCAAAGTAGATAGAAAAAGTACCTCTCGTACATGTCAATTCCTAGGTAGATCCCTAGTTTCTTGGTCCTCCAAGAAACAAAACTCCATTGCCTTATCCACGGCCGGAGCGGAGTATGTTGCAGTCGGGAGTTGTTGTACACAACTCCTTTGAATGCGACAAACTCTAAGGGATTACAGTTACAATATGAGCCGTATCCACTCCTTTGTGATAATGAGAGTGCTATTAAAATTGCCCATAACCCCATTGAGCACTCTAGGACTAAACACATAGACATCCTACACCACTTTTTGAGAAACCACTCAATGAAAGGAGACATACCCATTTCTCATGTCAACACCGAAAAACAACTAGCCGATATCTTTACCAAGCCACTTGATGAAAAATGTTTTTGTGAGCTCTGAAATAAACTTAACATCCTTGACGCTCGGAACGTGGCTTGAAAACTTGCATATCTTTATGGCTTATGCAAAATCTATTGATTGTGTTATGAAAATCATCTCTCTCTATTTTCTCCGAAAAACTATTTCAGTTACTTGATCTTGGTGAATTATGGTCATAGCTTGATTGTTGTATGTTTACTGATCATATTCATCGAGATTATTTGTGTGTTTTGCCCCCTATTTTCTTTATAAGCACCTTTGAATATATACGAATGGGCTAATTGCTTTTCTTCTGGTGACCATGGACTAGTCCGTGGTTGCCCGGACTAGTCCGCACACTGCAGACTAGTCCGCAGAGGTCCGGTAGTGTGGACTAGTCCTGTTGACCACGGACTAGTTCGATTTTTTGACTCCATAACCCTAGGGCCGCCAAACCCTAATCCTCTTCGACCTCACAACTTGCCTCACATTCTCTCTCCTCACTCGTGCGCCCCCAAGGCCATTTGATGATTTCTCCACTAAATATCTTCAAATCTCTATGGAAAACGATCTTCATCGCAAGGAGATCAAGGACCATGGACTTGTCCGCACCAACAACGCCTCCAACCTCAAAAATCGAAGAATTTTGGTAAACTTTCTCCAAAACCCTAGAACCTTTGATTTCTTGTGTTATGGTCCAAATAGCTTAGCTCTACTTGTTAGTACATGACTCATTGTTGTATTACATCTACATTGGGCTATTTTCGCATTGAGAACCACCATTGATCTGATTGTTAGGGTTTGAGCTGTTGAAGACCGGACTAGTCCGGTCCCAGTACGGACAAGTCCGGTTATACGGACTAGTCCGCACTTGAACACTAGACAAGTCCAATGGTTAACTGAACTCAACCCTAAATTCCTACTATTCAATGCCTTTCCTTTCCATCGGTCCTCATCCTTGTATTGTACAATCCTCTTGTCAGGATTATGTCGAGCTCCAATGATGATATCTCCGATTTTGAGGTCGAGTTGGACCAAGACTCTTTGCTTCAATCCTCGACAGGCCAAAGCAAGAAGAGGCAACACCGTGCCGCTGACCCGTCGCCCACTCCACCTCAAGTGAGGCGAAAGGTCATGGCCAAGAAGCCTGCATCCAAAGGAAAGGATGCAACTGGCCCTAGCTTGGCAGCTCCTCACCAAGCTAAGGGCAAAGGGAAAGGGATTGCCACCGGTCCCATTGGCCCTCTCCAGATGGGTGCTCCGAGACAGGGAAACAGAGACCCCAATGAAGAAAAGTTCAATGGCAAAGGAAGCGATGTCGCTTCAAAGCTCTGTCGTAGACTTGTTTGCATTCAGGTGTAACTGGAATGATGAAGTTATTGCTCAGTTTTATGCTACCTACTATTTTGCCAGTGATGAAGAGGAGAGGGTGACTTGGATGACGCATGGATCCAAGTATACTATTACTTATGATGAGTTTACAAGACTGATGCATCTTGAGGACATTGGAGGCAATGAGCTCATCATCCATAACATTGGCGTCCTAGAGAAGGACAAGATGGAGTTCCTATATGACACCTGCCTGAAATTCAATCCCCCTTCCACCAGGAACATGAAGCCATTCTTCATGGTTCTCAACCGGGTGTTGAGGAAGACAATAGCTCCAAAAGATGGAGATGCAGGAAGTGTCCAAGGCTAATTGAGGACACTGATGAAGGTGATAAGCAAAAACAGGAAGTTTGATGTCTTTGACTACATCTGGAACGACATGGTGAATATCTCCTACACTCCAAACCGTTCCTGTGGCTATGCAACCTACCTCATGTTTATGATTGAGAAAGTCACAGGAATCGAGTTTGTGAAGGATGTTGAGCACACTCCCCTAAGGCCTCAGAAGCCTCCCCAAGCCTCTCTCTCTCTCTCTCTCTCTCTCTCTCTCTCTCAGCTGCTGGATCTCTTGTATCTAGTGAGGAGGCTCCCAGGAGGGCCCAAGCTGAAGTAAGACCCCCATCAAGCTCAGGACCTACTACTTCCAAGAAGGGGTCCTCAAGTGGCATTTTGAAGTACTTGGACGCCATCTTTGACTCTTGCAAGAAGGCTGAGGTGAATGTCCACAAGTTGAACAAGGCAAGGAAGGAGGATATGAGATACATAAAGCAAAATGTCAAGCAAATCTGCCAGAAGCTAGAGATTGAGCCCATTGGATCTCCTGTCATCTTCGAGGACTCTCCCTCTAACTTCTCGGAGCTTCCACTCCTTTCACCTTCTGAACTTGTCTATTTTGGCATTGGGGCCACTGCAACTGGTTCTCATCCTCCTCTTCCTCCCCAGCCTAAAGATGAAGACGATGAGCGGACCGACAGCGAGGAATGAGCCTGCAGCGACTGCTAGATCCCTCCCCTCCTTCTTTTTGGTGACTTGATGCCAAAGGGGGAGAGATTGAGGGGGAGTCACTAGGATTAGTTGTAGTTTGAGAGACAAGAGCTTCATTTGCATCTTTTGGTTTCAGTCATGCTTTTATGTTGTAAAACTGCTATTATGCTCTTATTATGGTTATATGTCATGTTTATGAAGCTTGTGATGATTCTGGGCCTGTTTGGTTCAATGCCTAACTTGCCTAAGCCTAATGTTAGGCATGCCACACTGTTTTAGGCGGGCGTTTGGTTGTTGACTAAGGTTAGGCGTGCCACAAAAGTTAGGCAACTTTTGCTTCCATTGCCTAACAAAAAATTGCCTCAATTGTGGCGCTCAAATCAACCGCCTAAGTTTAGCTATTTGCCTAAGCTTACTCATGGTAACGAAACAAACACATGCCAAACTTTTTTAAGCACGCCTAAGCTTAGGTTATGGTAGCGATCCAAACACATGCTAACATTAGCTAGCTTAGGCGAGCCACAAGTGTGGCAAGTGGCTAAGCTTAGGCTTAGACAAGTTAGCCATCATCCAAACAGGCCCTCTATGCTGCAATCTATGTTTATGCCTTGAGATTGACATATATGCTTGATGTTGTTATGATTATGCTTTTACCTTATCATCATCATGATTATTGCTCACACACACGTAGTTTTGCACCCCATCATAAAGAGTGCACATATGTCTTATGTTTTCATTGCTTAACTTGTTCCAAGCTCATATGTGCACACTATGAAAATCTGGATTTTTAATCATATTTGTGAAATCTCAATTGGTTGTCATCAATCACCAAAAAGGGGGAGATTTAAAGTGCATCTAGGAACCCCTTGTGGGTTTTGGTTGATTTATGACAAACAAATGAGATCCTAGCCAAATTGTTGAGATGAGCGCAGGTTTTGATGAAATTATGGAGTAAGCGCAAAAATAAAGGAGAGTGATGAATCAAGTTGAAAAGAGCTCAAGAGATGAATAGAATACTCATTATGTATGGAGTGTGTTGGAGAAACACACCCCAAGCGCTCAAGCAAAAGAAAACACTCTCACTGCACAAGTTTACATAGGACTGGACTAGTCTGGAGTACCCCAGACTAGTCCGATAACCTATCTGTCCAGGATCGGACAAGTCCTTCCACTGCGGACTTGTCCGCAACAGACTAGTCCGATAAAGTACGAATTAGTCTGATAATTCTTCTAATCAATATTGGACAAGTCCGGTTGTAACATCCATATTTCATGTAAATAAAATTGATCAAACCAATGCACATTCTAGTATGCATTTTTGTGTGAATTTTGGAGTTTAAACGAGTATAAAACGTTGAAATTTGAATTTGAAATCAAATCAAAAGATAAGAAATGGAAAAAGAAAAAGAAAAAGCTAAACCCCCCCTGTTGGGCCAAAATCCCACTCCGGCCCAACTTCCCCTCTTCTAACCCGCGGCCCAACCACCCCCACTCCCTCTCTTCTCTCTCTGCCCTAGGGACCCCACCTGTCATCCCTTCTAGGGGGCAACCGCCGCCTCCCTCTTCCCGCGCCCAAGCCGCACCAACTCCCTTTTCCAACAGCCTCACCCCACGCTGATTCACCCCGGGAACCCGCCCATCACATGCGCCATCAACCGTCGCCCTCCTCCCCCCTATTAAATCAGCCCCTCCCCCTCTGTTTCTTTTTCCCCGTGCCCAAACCCTAGCCAACCGCCTTCCTCAGTACGTCGCGCACGTTCCCGTCGACCCATTGCCTAACCTCCGCTCCCCCCTTCTCTCATCGCTTTGCTTTGTCGCTAGGATCACGCCGGGCAAGTTGGTGCGGCGAATTCGTCGGGGTTTTGCTAGATCCGATGGTTGCCAATGTCGATTGCCGCCGCCTCTCGACGCCGACCATCCTCCAGTCGATTTTGGGCCCCAAAAACACCCGAGGTGAGCTCCCTATTCCCCCCTCTTTCGTTCCATGTACTTAGCGCATGGATTAGGCATAGTTTTGGCCGTTCTGGCCGACGCCGGCGAGGTCCGCCGCCGCGGGTGCCGTGCGTGGCCAACGTCGCCGGGCGACGTGGTCGTCCCTCAGCCGTCAGTTTCGGCCGAACGGCCAAGATTAGATTGAGCGTACCGGTTCGGTTAATTTAAATTTGGGCCATAGATCTAAAATCCAGCGGCCCACATTGAATCTCTTTTTCCTCCCGCCAGATTTACGCCTAGGACCTTGGAAATTCACCAGCTACCCCCTTACGTCCCTGGAATGCAAATCTAACCCCTAGATTATGCAAACTAGCCCCTGGACTCTCTGGAAATGGATTTAATCACTTAATTAAGCAATATAGCCCCTGGAAATTTGTAGAATTAGTGATTTGGCCCCTGTACAATGTAAGAAAATTACCAGGAAGCCCCTGAGCTTTTATCTAATTGCTGAATATTGTTTATAGGAGTATTTAATGTGTAGAAATTAGATAAAAATGGTAAATAAATGTAAAAACAGTAGGAAAATTTGTGTAAAATGTTTTTATGTTGTAATTAATTTGTATAGTGCAAATAAAATATATTTTGACCATGGGAAATTTATTAAAAATGTTTAAAATACATTTTGGCCATAGAAAATTCAATAAAAATGATTTTAGGCCTTAAATAAATCCTAAAAATGTAAGATAAATATAAAATGCATATTTTGGCTATGTAAAATAATAAATGCTTCATAGGGACGCATTAGTATAGAATTTTATGCTTATGTGTATGTTATGATGCCATGTATTGTGTGCTCTTTACTTATTTAGTTTTTATTTCTCTTTGCCATGCTTGGGCAATATATTTAGAGTCGTACTACGACCCCAACTTTAATCTCCAAGACCAAGACTTCACCAACAATCAAGTCTTCGATGAAGGCAAGTGCCCTTGACCATCTTGTACCAATTTTAGGATTTTAGTTAGATGCATGCTAAATAAAATAATGTCCTATTTCATGTTACATGCCTTATTCCATATAATTCCTTGTCACCTGATTTGGGTTGGGAAGTAGATAGGTATTAATTATGCTTAGCCATGCTTAGACATTGGGAATGGAATTTCATACAAATGTGACATTTTAAACTTTATGATTACTTTAATTGTGATGGTCACACAATAGTAGTGGATAGGAATCTGGTGGTTGGATAGTTTTGGTATGGTGCAGTTTGCACGAGACCCGGGATTGGGTTGGGCACCACCGGATTCTAAGGACCGGTTTATGGAGGAAGCCACTAAGCTTTATAGTACCACCACGAGACTGAGATGGGGCAACTTGGTCAATTAATTAGGTTTCTCCCGATGAAATGCTAGTAGTTGGATGGTGCGGTGAATGATGCAGGGGTACTGCTCTGGGAACCGCAAGGCTCAAGAGGGGGCTCTGAGGCGAAGGGTTACTTCAGAAAGGCCTCAGTGGTGGAAACCTTAGAGGACTAGCACCAGTCGGGAGTACCTTTGTAAAGACCATATAGTGATATACTGGCCTGACACCAAAGGAAGTGTGTAATGTGGTTAGCTACCACGGGCATTTAGGAAGGTTCACTTAGTCCACCTGGCAACAGGGGAAATAACTGCTTGTGGGTAAAGGGTACACTCTCTGCAGAGATTTGTTAAAACTGTCATGACAGCTGTCGGTGGTTTTGATTCGGCAGATCTCCCGACACTACTAAAGTGTTAGAGGAGTTTGTGGTTCGATATAGGCACGCGGAGATTCAAGAAGGCGAGATGTCGAGTGACACAAGGGACACCAAGATTTACGTGGTTCGGGCCGCCTGAGCGTAATACCCTACTCCACGGGGTGTGTTGATGTTGTATTGGATGTATGAGCTCAACGTGAGTTGAGAGTGTAGAATGAGTGCGTCTCTCAAGTGTGTGTCTGTGTATCGTCGGCCTGTCCTTTTATAGTACAAGGGCAGGCCATTACAAGTTAGCCTGGCCCGACATGTGGCCCTGGCGGTTAATGATATTGATACACATTGAACACATTTAATTGCCTTTAATGACCGAGTTATGGGCTTTGACAACACCGTTACTGGTAATTAAGGTCGTCCGATCGTGTGTCATTAATATAGTATTAATGACACTTGATCGGGTCTTGAAGTCCTTGATTCCCCTTTGATGATCCAGAGCCGTTGTGGAGTCTTCCGGAGGTTAGAGGCTGAAGATCCGACGGTTGGACACGTGGCAGCGCCGAAGCACACTGTGGGGAACAGATAGGTCTGGTGTTACCCGACACGTGTCAGTTCCGGAGCTTCCCTCGGTCTGGGGTTAGGTCCGGGGGTGCCATTTCGGTACATAGCCCGGAGCTTCCCCCTTGTGGGCGGTAGCTCCGGTTTGATAGTACACGTGGCGACCCTGGGACTAACCATGTTGGAGAAGCGGGTCCAGTTATGTCTGACATGTGGGCCTCCGAAGGTTTTCAAATCAAGTAGATGACTTTCCCTTGAGATCTTTGCAATCCCAAGGAGTATATGGTACCCAGGGTACTGATAGTGGCCCCCTGGGCCCACCTCTGGGGAAGACCCCTTGGGTGAAGTCATTCCGCCGGAGGTGGGTCCATCCTTCGACTTTTGAACTGGGTCTTCAAAGGTCTTCGGATGTGCCGTTGGCGATAGTTTGGAGTTAAATCCTCGTCGCGTGGCATATCCCGTGTGCGGCAGATGAGATCTTCGGTGTGCGGATCTCACGCAATTGAAGGTCGCCGGTTCCCGATACGAAAACCGTATCAGTTCCGCGCGCCTTGTCAGGTCGCTGCCTTCGGGCTTCCCGCCTCATGATAACAACCGTTCGCCTGGGTAAGAACCTCGACTTGATCATCAGGGTGGTCCCGAACCCTCTTGTTATCAGCTGGGTAGAATTTTTGAGTAGTATCTTCGGCTTCCTTGCGGTTTCCATCCAAGCGTTGCGAGGGCTTACTTAAGAAGGAAAGCGCGCACCGTGTGGAGTTCTTTATGCCTCTCATCTGATCTTGCGCTCAAACTCCCAACTTGTGCTCGCTTTTCCTCTCTTGCCTTGCTGTGCTGCGATGGAGTTGGGTCTCCGCGAGAGTCGTTTGAAGACCAAAGGTGACTTGAAGAAGGTCCGGGCCCTCATGGGATGGTCCCCGGACTTCTTCAACCACCTGGTCCGCGCCGGGGGAGAGCTCCCGTTCGAGAAGGAGCACGCTGGCGAAATGGTGTACTTCTCTTCGTACGCCATGGTGGGGTTGATCCCACCTTTTTCCTCCTTTTTCTTGATGCTGCTAGACTTTTATGGTCTGCAGCTATACCACCTTGGCCCCCACTCCATTCTTCTTGTGTCTATCTTCGTCCACTTCTGTGAGATGTGGGTGGGCATCCCCCCTGCATTGAACTCTTCCGGACCTTCTTCACCGTTCATACCACCGGTGGGAGCAATGAGTACCTTGGCTTCTACTACTTCGTGAAGCGCAAGAAGTGCCCATTCAAGTACCTCCGGTCGTTTCCCTCTGGAAAGTGGGATGACTGGAAGAAGGACTGGGTAGTCATCCGGGTGGAGGAGCACGAGAAGCTGGAGCTGCCCGAAGGCCTCCCCAACATTGACACTACAGTCTGGAGTGAAGCTCCGGTGCTGGCGGAAGCCTTCAACCCTGTTCTGACCAGGATCCGCCAGTGTGTGGAGGGAGGATTAACTCCTCAGGCAGTGTTTTGCAACTTCCTGGTCAACAGGTGGGCACCGCTGAAGAGGAGAGAAAAACTCGCTTGGGCCCTCAAAGCGTGATGGACAACGACCGGGTCGAGACCGGGCTGAAGTCCAACATGTCGGGGACAACCTTGGAGTTCCATATCAAGAAGTTTCAGCACGGCATCGATGTCGCGGGTGACGACTTGACTCCGCCATCAGCTTTTCTTCCTCTGAACATGGAGGTAGAGTTCAACAGGGAGCTCCGGCGGAAGATGCCTGTGCTTGACGACCTTGGTGTCATCGAGAGAAGATCGACCTCCAGGGTGGTAATCCCTGGGGCTTCCGAAGGTGGCTCCGACCCTGCCCCGAAGCCAAGGATCGAAATCGTCGGCAAGGGCAAGGAGCCAGTAGACAAACCCTTGAGCCGGAAGAGGAAGCTGCAGCATGTCGACGGAAGGTCCGTCAGGCCTGCCACCTCTGCATCAGCTCCTTCTCCCCGGAGGGGGAGGTCTTATACAACTGCGGCGGTTGTTCCCGCAGCGGCGTCCTCCCGGGGTGCTAGCTCCGGGCATGCGACTTCAGCACCAGGGCGGGTTGGGGACTCTAGGTCCGGAGGTCCTTCCCGGTCGAGGGGGGCCTCGACTAAGGAAATGCTTGTGGCTGCGACGAGTCTCGGGGGGCCTTCCGGAGCTTCCACGCTGGCGGCGGCTATGGTCAGCCCAGAACGCCGGGGAAAGAGGTTTCGCGCAAGCTGGTGCGGAAGCCCCCCGAGGTAATTTTTAATCTTTACCTCAGATAGTTGTTTTGTTGTAGTAACCGTTTTTTAAGTTTCTTCATCCATCATCTGCAGCGTTCCCAACAAGAGGAGTGAGGCTCCACCCTCAGCCACAACAGTTGAAGCTGTGAGGGCGGAAGCTTCTGCTCCTGTCCCGGTGCCGCCCCAAGTGGTGGCTGAAGCTGCGACAGCTCCGGCGCCAGCTGTCGTGGTCATGGACCTCGACTCATCCCCAGAGAATCCTGTGGTAGCGCCGGACCGCGGGAGAGAAGATGTGCCAGCGGCACCTGCCCCGGAAGTTGAAGCTCCGGGTCCTGGTGCAGAGATGATGGAAGCTCCGGCCGCTGAGCCGGAGGAAGCAGTAATTCTGGCCCCAGAGCCGGAAATTGTCGAAGCCCCGACGGTTGAGTCGGAGGTAATTGAAATCCCGGCATGCACGCCGGGTGTTGAGGAAGTCCCGGCGGTTGGGCCGGGTACCTCTGAAGCACCGGCCGCAGAGCCGGTCATTGTTGGAGCTCCGGCCGCAGGGCCGGTTGATGTTGAAGACCTTCTGGCTCCCGAGCCGGTTGCCGTGGAAGCTCCGGCCGCAGGGCCG
Source organism: Tuctoria greenei (assembly GCA_036927565.1). Taxonomy (NCBI): domain Eukaryota; kingdom Viridiplantae; phylum Streptophyta; class Magnoliopsida; order Poales; family Poaceae; genus Tuctoria; species Tuctoria greenei. The sequence continues at coordinate 12,663,895 of JAYESD010000001.1, read as the reverse complement.
GCTGTTGTTGAAGATCTTCTGGCGCCTGAGCTAGTTGTTGCGGAGGCGTCAGCGCTCGAGCCCCCAATAGAGGAGGTGCCGAGCTAGAGCAAGAAGCAGCCCCTACTCTGGAAGTGATGACGTCGGAGGTACCCGCAGCTTAGCTGGAGTGCCCTGGTGAAGTCGCTGGCCCCCTGCCCGAGGGGGCAAATGAAGACCTGGCGGCAGGCCTTCGGAACCACTCTCGGGGGTCGAAACTTCATCAGCGGGACCCTCCTCGATGGAGACTGAGGCCATCCTGGAGGACAACCCTAGTTCCATGGAGACCCAGGGGACCACTCTTGTGGAGTGGGACCCAATTTTTGTATCTAAAAATCCGCTGGGACCAGCGGAGGAGACCCCAGCAGGTACGGAACCTATCCCGTTGTCATTGTCTATTGACAACGCCTATTCCAGTCTACGTTAAGTTCAACTGGACTTCTTCCACGACAGCAAGGCTCTTGAAGAGGAGCGCCAAACCCTTAGGCGGTGGCGTAACTGGCTCTACTTCGAGACCAAGCTGGCGCAGTCGAGGCTAGCAGATGACAAAGAGTGGATCAAGCGGGAGAAAGTCCGCCTGAAATACTGGGGCAAATTATTGGATGACAGGGAGAGTATGAATCGCACCCTCGACGCTCAATCCCGATCCATTTATGAGCAGACCAAAGCAGCTAACAGTGGGGCCGATGAACGCCAAGAAAGGCTTGAGGCCATTAACACTACTCTCATCAAGCGTCGGGAGGCACTTGAGGAGAGGGAGAAACGGCTCGAAGATGAAGAGCAGAAACTCCTAGAGCTGCGGGATGATGTCTTGAGGAGGGATGAGGAGCTCACCGAAAAGGTGGCTCTGGCTGACAAGGGCCTCGAAGAGCGCACCAAGAAATTGGAAGAGCGCTGCGCTGAGGAGGAGGAGAAGGCCTGGGTGCGAGGGTAGGAACTCTATGAGCAAGAGTGTGCCATCGCTGCCAGAGAGAAGAAAGTAAGGGGCAGGGAGAAGGACCTGGTTGACCGCCAGAACAAGATCCACCTCCGGGAGGAGGAGCTCGGAAAACTCGAGAAGCGAGTTGCTGAAAAGATTCAGCAAAACACCAAATAAGTTGAGCGCCTCGCTCGCGAGAATTCTGAACTGGTGGCGGCCAAAAGATCCTTGGAAGAACTGAAGGGCTTGAGGGTTGCGGACTCCCTACAGATTTGGGAGTTCCTGGGCAAGGCCAACGACGCGCTGACACCGATGGGCTTCAGTCTTGTGCGTCCGGATGATCTGGAGCCGGACCTGGCATTGCAAGCGCTGAGCTCGGCGGGTAGCAAACTCTCCAAGGTGGGCGACGTCATCGCGGACCAGTTGGAGGTTGAGGGGCAATCCCTGGCGAAGAACGTCGCAGAGTATGTGCTGACGTGCTACACCAGCCGGAGTCCCCAATTCCCTCTGGACCCGGTGCTTGAAGGTCCCGTCGAAGGAGAAGGCGAAGCCACCCGAGCCAACATGTCGGAGGTTGCTCAGAAGGTCGCCCAGTTCTTCCATAGGGTCTAGGACCATTTCCGTAGCTCCCACTTGTATTCTCTCTTTTTCTTCCTCAATATTGTAATCCCTTGTCTCCAGATGAATGAAATCCCCAAATTTTTGTGAATTTCACTTTTTGTCTTCAACACTTTTGTCTTCACTTGGCCCCCTGGTAGATGTACACAATTTGATTGTGAACATGTACCAAGAGGATATTGTGTTTTGTTGAAGACTCATTTGCTTCGAACTTGTAGAGTTTAGGTCCAAAGTCTTCGATAGTGAAGGCCCCCTGAGGTTGTCGGAGCTTAGTAGCTCCGGCAGTAGTTCCTATCAACGCGTAGAGCATCGATAGTTAGACCTCCAAGGTGTCCGAGCTTAGTAGCTCCGGCAGTGACCTTTGCCAATGCGTAGTTTGTCGGCAGCAGACTCCGTTTGTGGAATCTTCTCACCATCTTTTATTTTGCATCGACGGTTGGCCCCCCTTGCTTTACCGGAGCTTGGTTGCTCCGGTAATGCTTGTTTTCAATGTTTAACATCGATCACAAGCCACTTAGGGGGAGTCGGAGCTTTGTTAGCTCCGGCTTTTCTCCATCAACATGGATTCTTTATCTTTCCTGCACACTGAAGCCAAGAAAAATAGTAAAATTCGCTCCTTGCCTATAACCTCGTCGTGGCTTACGATTCTCAAGAAAATTTTAGGTCAAACACGGTTCTGAATGTGACCGAACGCATTGCCTTCTTTCTTCCGGATCCAATTGTACTTGGACCCGCCTTACTTCGGCCTGTCGGGGTGTAGGTGGAGTGGTGTACTTAGGGTGCTTGACCAGGCTAAGTCGATAGCACACTCCGGCCCTAGATTGGCTTGGCGGCATTCAGGCGAGTGGGCCATGAACAATATTTGAATCCAGATGAATCGACAATAAAGCTCGAATCATATATGAACCAGTCGAACTAAAATTTCTTAAGAATTGCACGTCTTTGTTATAGACAAGAAAGAGAAAAATAAAAAATGTTGAGCCTGTACAAAATAAATGCACGTGGAGTCTGTTTCACCTGAAGATGTCTTTCATTATAGGTCCGGGGTACAGGGGAAACAAGTACACTCTTAGGGTACGGAACCAGACTAAGCGTGTTTAATTTCTCGTTTGACCCAAGGTAGCTAGCCACACTTTTAGTCCTGAGACTATGACAAGTGTTGCATGAACTTTGCGGATCTTCCGAGAAAGGTCCGGCTGTTCTCCCGGAGGAACTACCCGACTCTATACAATGACTCTATAACATACACCTCAAGTTACTATAGACTCACCTCCGTGATATTAAGTGTAGAACTTACGGAGGTGCTCAATGTTCCAAGGATTTGGGAGAGGTGTCCCATCCTCGGTGGCCAAGCGAACGCTTCCGGGACAAAATACTTTAATCACTCGGAAGGGTCCCTCCCAGCTGGGGGAGAGTTTTTTTAACCCTTCTCTGGATTGTATTCTCCGTAGCACCAGATTGCCTTCCTCGAGCTGTCGGTTGTGTACATGCCGCTGATGATAGCGCCGAAGGGCTTGGCTGTATCGGGCATTACGAACAGCTGCTTGGCACCTTCCCTCCTCAAGGAGGTCTAGGTCTTCACGCCGGAGCTGGTCCTGCGTGGCTTCGTCGAAGGTCCGGACCCGGAGTGACCCCAAGGTGATTTCTGGAGGAAGGATTGCTTCAGCTCCATACACCAGGAAGAAGGGTGTCTCTCCAATTGACCGGTTTGGAGTTGTCCTGTTGGCCCATAAAGTGGGCGGAAACTCTTCAATCCAGTTGGCTCCATGTTTTTTCAAGCACTCGTAGGTGCGCGTTTTGAGTCCTTTAAGGATTTCAGCATTTGCTCTCTCGGCTTGGCCATTGCTTGTTGGGTGAGCTATGGAGGCGTAGCAAACTTGAATGTCGAGGTCTTCGCAATATCCTTGAAATGCAGAGCTTGTGGATTGGATCCCATTATCAGTGATGATTTTGTTTGGGACTCCAAATCTGCATACAATGGACTGCAAAAAGTTGATAGCAGATTGCTTGTTGATTGTCACAACTGGAGTTGCTTCCGGCCACTTGGTAAACTTGTCAATGGCAACGTACAGGAACTTGTAACCTCCGACGGCTCTTGGGAAAGGTCCCAAGATGTCCATCCCCCACACAGCGAAGGGCCATGTAGGAGGTATCATTTGTAGGGGCTGAGCCGATGTGTGAATTTGTTTCGCATGAAATTGACATGCTTCACATTTCTTCACCAGCTCAGTAGCATCTTGGAGTGTTGTAGGCCAGTAGAAGCCATGCTGAAAGGCTTTACCAACCAGCGTGCGGGAAGACGCATGGTTCCCACACTCGCCTCCATGGATTTCTGCGAGGAGCTCGCAACCTTCTTCCCTTGTGATGCACCGCATTAGGATGCCATTGGCACCGTGCCGGTAGAGATCCCCTTCTACCAACGTGTATCTTTTAGCCAATCTGACTACCCGGTCAGCGGATACATCATCGTCAGGAAGGATGTTGTCTTTCAAGTAGTTCTGGAACTCCGAGATTTATGCATCGGAACTAACTTGAGCATTTGAGTTTTGCGTGTTGGGTTGCTCGGAGCTTCCGGCAGCACCTACGACCCTTGATGGCTGCCATGGTAACAGGGCCATCGGGACCGTCAGCTTCGGGATGCTGATCTCGCCCCCTTCGCTTAGTTTGGTAGGCTGAGCTGTGGGTTTTGACAACCTCCGGACAAAAGTTCCGTCAGGAGCCGGAGCTCCGGTTGAAGCTTTCGTCGAGAGTTCGTCAGCTTCAGCATTGTGGGCACGCTAGACATGGTGGAGATCTAGGACTTCGAAGTCCTTCTAAAGCCTCTGGACTTCAAGGAGGTAAGCAACTAGCTGGAGATTGTTGTAGGAGCATTCACCCTTCACTTGCTTAATGATAAGCTGTGAATCTCCGTTGACCAGCAGTTGCTTGACACCGTATGACAGTGCCACCCTTAGTCCGTAAATGAGTGCTTCATATTCCGCCATGTTGTTGTTCGCCTTGAAGTCAAGGTGTACCATGTATTTTACCTTCTCTCCGGTTGGTGCGAGAAGAAGGATTCCAGCTCCGGCCCCCTGCTTTTGCATGGAGCCATCGAAGTAGAGGGTCCAGTGAGGCTCGGTGAAGACCGGAGCCTTGTGTTCCGGCTTCTGCTCGCTGGGGCCCCCAGGGTTTGATGGAGAGGGAGTCCGTTCCGCCACGAAATCCACCAATGCTTGACTCTTGATTGCTTGCCTTGAAATGAATTCGAGATCGAATTCAGCCAATTCTGCTGCCCACTTTGCAATATTCCCAGTTGAATTGGGATTATGCAAGATTGCTCGAAGTGGGTAAGAAGTCACCACTGAGATCTTGTGAGCTTGGAAATAACGGTGAAGCTTCCTAGAGGCAATAAAAACTGCGTAGAGCAGCTTATGCACCTCTAGGTATCGAGTCTTGGCGTCATGAAGTACTTCACTAATGAAGTACACTGGGCGATGGATGGTCCGGACCCTCCTGGAGGGGCCCGGAGCTTCCTCTTCATTGATCCGGATCCTCCCGAAGGGGTCCAGATTTTCTTCGGGGACTTCCGGGTCCTTGCTGGAGGAACCCGGAGCTTCTTTAGAAGCGACCTGGACCCTCCCGGAGGGGTCTGGGCCTTCTGAAGTAGCTTCTTGTGGATTCAAGTGTGGGAGCTGGGACCCAGACTCGCTTTCAGGAACCTCCAGACCCTCCTGAAGGGGTCTGGACTCCTGAGTATGGGATGGTTCTGGTCTCTCCGCAACCAGGACCATACTGACGACTTTGTCAGTGGCTGAAATGTAAAGCAGCAAAGGCTCACCAGGGTTCAGAGCTACCAGGAATGTCGGTGTCGCCGCTTGGCTGCACACGAGGTGCAGAAGTCGATCCTCGTTGACGAATGCTCGGGGGTTTTGGAGCTTGCTCCTGCCTGGAGTCCTCCTCTTGCGTCGTGGTAAGTGCATGGAGTTCTTCCAGAGCAGTTACTCCGGCAGTACGATCTCCGCGGATCCGGAGAACGCCTACTGGTGTTGGCATCTTTAACACCAGGTAACAATAATGAGCAGCTGCCATGAATTTGTACAAGGCAGGCCTACCCAAGATGGCATTGAAGGGTAAGTTGATCTAAGCAACATCAAAGACCAACTTCTTGGTGCAATACTTCTCCCGGGTCCCAAAGGTAACGGGGAGGGTAATAGCTCCGAGTGGGGTACTGGCTCCTAGACCTAATCCGGAGAAAGGTCGGGAGGGGTGGAGATCCGAAGGTCAGAGCTGAAGGTTGGTAAAAGCTTCGAAGCTTATAAGATTGAGCCCCGAACCTCCGTCTACCATGACATGGTGGAGCTGGATATTATTGATGGTAGGAGATACCATCAAAGGTAGCTGACCTGCTCCAACGATGCTTCGAGGGCAGTCCGAAGTATCAAAAGTGATGGTTGTGTCCATCCACTTCCGATGAGGCTCCGCCCTGGCTGTAGGAGCTACAACAGCCATGTCCCGACGCATAGTCTTGATGACGCGGCGGGAGGTCATGTCCCATGATCCACCAAAAATGGTGTTTATGGTCTTCCTACGCTCATTGTCAGAGACGCCGGAATCGTCGTCGACGGAGGTGTAGACGGCCTTCAGGACCTTTTTGGGATCCTGAAAACCTAACTCCTCTTCAGCCGGAGCTTCATCAACTTTTTGTTTTCCTTCCCTCTGTCAGAAAGGAGCTTCTTCTTGGCGCTTGTTGTAGCGCTCGGCAAGGTTTTGGACCTCCCGGCAGACTTCCAAACTGTGGTTGTCCGTTTTGTGAATTGGAGACCACACCTTGGGTTTGCCACCGTCTTCAGAAGACGGTTGAGGTCGCTTCTCGGGGCGTGGCCCCCGGCCACCCGGAGCTGCTGCAGCTGCAGCTGCAGCATTGCACCGGCCGACGGCTTCTTCTTGCCGTTGGTCTTTTTCTTCTTCTTGCCACTCCCGGAGGTAGCGGCTTCTCCTTTGGAGGATTTCTTGTGATCCTCCGGAGTTTGTTTGGAGTGCATTTCATGGCCCTCCACACCTCTGGCACATTTATCAGCCAAGCTAAAGAGTTCTGTGACACTGGTAATCTCCTTGATCGCCAGTTTCTCCAGCATGTTCTTATCCCGCACCCCCTGTCTAAATGCCATGATGACAGAGGCGCTAGAGATAGAAGGGATAGTATTTCGTACCTGAGAGAATCTCTGGATGAATGATCGTAGGGATTCTCCTCCTTTTTGCACAACTGCAAAAAGGTCCAGTTCGGTGCCTGGTCGGGTGTAAGAACTCCCGAAGTTGGCAGTGAACTGCTGGCACAACTCCTCCCAACTGCTGATGGAGTTGGGTGGAAGGCTCGTAAACCAGGACCTGGCGGTCCCAGTTAAAGCCACTGGAAAATAATTGGCCATTACGGCCTCATTTCCTCCAGCTGCCAAGATAGCAGTGGAGTATATCTAAAGAAATTCGACAGGATTAACGGTCCCGTCGAACTTCTCCAGCAGGTGAGGCCGGAACTTCTGTGGCCATCTGACCATACGCAGATGCATGGCCAGGGCTGAACAGCCTCCTCCTACTCCTTCAGGAGCAGGAATGCCTTGAGCTTCTCGTCTTTCACGAGCACGCTCAATATGGACTTGGCCGTCTTGTTGGCGATATCGGCGATCAAGCTCCGCCCGGAGGTCATGAGTTGAAAGCCTTGATACCGTGTGAGTGCGTCGTGCCCCGGAGGGCAACGATGTCACCTGCTGTGATGCAGCACGTCTCTTGTTGTTGGAAACGTGCGGACCAAGTCTGCCAGACAAGGTCTGTCACTGCAACGGGGCCCGTCCTGAAGGAGGAGGACCCTGGTTGCTGATGCGGTCGGCTGCTGCTGCAACCAAGTGTTCCACATCGGCCCTCCATTGCTTCATTGCATCCCAGGATGCGTCCGGAGGTGGTGGGCGCTGAATAAGAGCACGTGCTGCATGAAGCGCGTGTTCCAGGTTGTCAAGATTTGCCGACGTAGTGATTGACGTCGGTGCACCATCGCGTTGTCCAACTTGATTTGCTGGTGGAGGCGGCGGTGGTGGAAGTGTGACTCCTGCTGGAACCGTGGTTCCTACTGGTGGCTGCATATTGGAGGGATTACCCCCAACAGCTTGAACAGCGGGATGACCATTGGATGATCCAGCGGTTGAGTTCACCATTCTTGAAATCTCAGGCGCCCCCCCCCCTACCTGGCGCGCCAACTGTCGGTGGTTTTGATCTGGCAGATCTCCCGACACTACTAAAGTGTTAGAGGAGTTTGAGGTTCGGTATGGGCGCGCGGAGATTCAAGAAGGCGAGATGTCGAGTGACACAAGGGACACCAAGATTTACGTGGTTCGGGCCGCCTGAGCGTAATACCCTACTCCACGGGGTGTGTTGATGTTGTATTGGATGTATGAGCTCAACGTGAGTTGAGAGTGTAGAATGAGTGCGTCTCTCGAGCGTGTGTCTATGTATCATCAGCCTGTCTTTTTATAGTACAAGGGCAAGCCGTTACAAGTTAGCCTGGCCTGACATGGGGCCCCGGCGGTTAATGATATTGATACACATTTAACACATTTAATTGCCTTTAATGACCGAGTTATGGGCTTTGACAGCACCGTTACTGGTAATTAAGGTCGTCCGATCGTGTGTCATTAATATAGTATTAATGACACTTGATCGGGTCTTGAAGCCCTTGATTCCCCTTTGAAGATCCGGGGCCGTTGTGGAGTCTTCCGGAGGTTAGAGGCTGAAGATCCGACGGTTGGACACGTGGCAGCGCCGGAGCACACTGTGAGGAACAGATAGGTCCGGTGTTACCCGACACGTGTCAGTTCCGGAGCTTCCCTCGGTCTGGGGTTAGGTCCGGGGGTGCCATTTCGGTACATAGCCCGGAGCTTCCCCCTTGTGGGCGGTAGCTCCGGTTTGATAGTACACGTGGCGACCCTGGGACTAACCATGTTGGAGAAGCGGGTCTGGTTATGTCTGACATGTGGGCCTCCGAAGATCTTCAAATCAAGTAGATGACTTACCCTTGAGATCTTTGCAATCCCAAGGAGTATATGGTACCTAGGGTACCGACAACAGCCGTGCTCACGGACAAGAGCGGCTTGGGGCCAGTTCATAATTAGTTTATGGTTGGGAAATGGTGGTTATTTATGCTTCAAGTTACATTCATCATCTTTAATTATGTGTTGAATTACTTCTTGAATTATGATATTGATAATTGAAAGCTAAGGTTAGGTTCTAAGCATAGTGCTTAAGCCATAATTGGCCTTCCCTTGCTTTAGCCAATCATGTCATTCACTTCCTACACTTGCTGAGTACCCTATGTACTCAAGCATTTATTTTTCCAATAGAATATGAAGAAGAAGCGACACCGGAAGACTTCTTCGTCAACCCGAAGGACTTGGTCTAGGCTGGCGATCCTTCGCGCGACTGCCTATGAAGACGGAACCCCACTTATCTATTTAGCCTTCCGCTGTAGTTTAATCTTTGTGAATTGTTTAGATGTTGTAAATAGGTTTGCGGTGTGTATTTGTATACCTTCGCGTCGTATTGTAAGACTATTTATGTATTCAAACATGGCTATGTAATGATATTTCACTTTCGTCAACGCATGTACGATTCAACTAATCCCGGCGTACATGTGATTAGCGTCTGTTCATCTTTACGATGACCGGGCGTGACAAAGTGGTATCAGATTCAGGTTGCCCATAGGACGCAAGCCTAGTTAGAAATGGTCGAAAATAAGGACTATAGTATTTTCTTATAAAATAGTATTTCCAAAACTTTGTGCTTTCCATCTAAATCCTTGTGCTTCTTATCTTGCTGTACTTATTGTTTTTATTCTAACTTAATTTAATGATTATTGATCTCACTCTCTTCTTTTCAAATGTTTGTAGATGGCGTGCACCAAGCAGACGGCACGTAAGTCGATTGGGGGTCGTGTTCCTCACCACGCCCTAGCCAGTCGCTCCGCACCTCACACACCCAGGAGGGAGACAGTGCTGATCTCCTCTGGACGTGCTGCATCGAGAATGCGTACCCGTCTCCGCTCTCTCCTTCGTGCTGCGGTCTACCGTGAGTACCGTGTTCGTTTCGTCTACCACACCACCAGGATCTCTGTACCCTCTACTGGTGGACTGGAGTGGACTACTCAGCTGTCGGTCTACTACGACTCGGAGCTGCTGCACTCACACTACTCTCCGGCTTGGAGGAGCTCCCAGCGTGCTACAGAGGAGGATGCTACGTGGGAGGCGACTACCTACTGGAGTCACGCCCACAGGTTCCGCCTCGAGCGCACGGAGCACGCGTACACCCCTCAGCGCCCTAGTGGCACAGCCGACTTCACTGGATGTGACTTCGAGGGTCCTTTGTACCTCGCTCAAAGCGAGAGGCTGGTGGACGACGTTGTGGAGTTGTCTTCACGACTCCAGCGTTGTCAGCAGGAGCTTCAGGACAGCATGGACGTTGTTGACCGCTACGAGCAGCTTCGCCGATGCTATGCGAGGATCACTGCGGCTGACCCGCACTCTCCTCAGTACGCTTCGAACGTTGAGCCTTGGGACCCAGACTCTCCGGATCGTCGTGAGAACTCACCCGTGAAATAGGGGTAGGACCCGTAGGAGGAGGACCTCGAGGAGGAGACGGAGGAGGACTCCGACGAGGACCCCGACGAGCAAGAGTAGACTTGTTACCTTGTTGGATGACTCAGGACACCTACCCTTATTATGTAGGAGCGTGTAGCTATGCCCTCTCTAGTCTTGAGTTGTGTTATCTATGGTATTGTATTAGTAGTTTGCTTCATGTTGTGTGTGTGTGTGTGTGTGCGACGCGAGTTGTGGAATGCTTCGGCATCCTGTCCACATCCACATCATTTGTATATAGGCTTGTTAGTGTGTCGTGCGAGTTGTGGAATGCATTAGCATCCTGTCCACATCCGCACTAGTTGATTAATGAATTTGCTTGCTATATATATGTTTCACTTGATGCATGTAGTTGGGACCGTTTACCATAGCGTACCCTTCTATACCTTATCTATTATACTAAAGTTTCAATTATTCCCTATACAAATGGCTGGTAGAGGCAGAGGTCGTGGAAGGGGTGTTGTGCCCCAAGATGATGGATTTGGAGGACTGCCAGGATGGAATGGTAGGGGTGCTCGAGGAGCCCCAACAGCGCAGCAGATGCAGCAGATGATGGTCATTCAAACCCAACTGCTCAACAACCTTACCCAATTGTTACCAATATGCAGCAAGCCCCACCACCACCACCACCACAATACACCTCCCACCACCACCACCTTTTCCACCCAGGTCCTTTCTAAGGGACTTCCTTAACACTCATCCACCCACCTTTGCCACAGTCAGTGAACCAATGGATGCTGATGATTGGCTTTGAACGGTTGAAAGCAAGTTGAGGCTCATACATTGTGAAGGAAGAGAGAAGGTACTACTAGCCTCTCATCAACTCTAGGGACCTGCAGCCGACTGGTGGACCGCCTTCACTGAAGCCCACCAGAGTCCGGAGAACATCACTTGGGAAGAATTCAGGACAAATTTCCGCAATCACTTTGTGCCTAAGGGAGAAGTCCAAGCAAGACATGAAGAGTTCCTCATGTTAAAGCAAAGTCGTATGACTGTGCGAGCCTACTTGAATGCATTCATCCAGTTATCTCGCTATGCACCGACAGATGTGGATACTGATTCCAAGAAGCAGTTCCGTTTCAAGAATGGACTGGACAAGGAGTTGAAGTTTTCCATGTCTTCCAGTGACTACAGCGACTTTCAAAAATTGGTTGACAAAGCTTTTGAGGTGGAGAGGACTAAGAAGGAACTGGATGATGATGATAGGAAAAGGAAATTGGCTCTGGGACATGCCTCTAGTAGCAATGTACGCCCTCGTTTCGCCCCTCAGCCTGAAACACCCATGACTCGGCCTATAAACTACTCGGGACAGAGATTCCCAAACCCCAACTACAGGCCACCCACAACCTACAATTAGCAAATGCGCCAGCAACAACAGCCTCCACGCCAGCCAATGCAACCCCCTCGCCAGCAGATGCAACCACCTCGCCCTTCAGCGCCAGCTAACCGTCCCAATGGTCAACCCCCAAGAAATCAACCAGGAGGTAACAAGGGCCAGAACAATGCTGCAGGAGTTAAGTGCTACAAGTGTGGAGAATGGGGACACTACTCCAACAATTGTCCAAAGAAGTAGCAGAACCCACCTGGACGTGTCAATCATGTGACACTAGAGCAAGCACAGGAAGCACCTGATGTGGTGATCGGTATGTTTTCTGCTAATTCCCACCCTGCCACAGTCTTGTTTGATTCGGGTGCTACACATTCATTTATATCCAAAGATTTCATAAAGAAGCATGACATGGTAGTTACATTCTTGAATCGGTCGTTGTTGATAAACTCTCCTGGAGGAGAGATGGTGGCAAGGCATCTATGTCGTAAAGTGAGTATAAACATAAGGGGGGTAGTCTTTTGGGCCAACCTAATAGTGTTGGACTCGCAAGGATTAGACATCATTCTGGGAATGGACTGGCTGACAAAGAATCAAGGAGTAATTCATTGTGCAACTAGGACAGTTTGCTTAACACACCGAGATGGCACTACAGTGGAGTTCAAGCCAGATCAGACATAAGAGGCAGTTGTACAACTCAACCATCTTGATAGTACAGAAGGCATCAGGGTTGTGAGTGAGTTTCCGAATGTATTCCCAGATGACTTACCAGGTATGCCCCCTGATCGAGAGATTGAGTTTATCATTGAGTTAGTACCTGCAACGACCCCAATATATAAGAGGCCATATAGAATGCATGCTAAACAATTAGCTGAACTAAAGGATCATATTGAGGAGTTACTGGGGAAAGGATATATTCGTCCTAGCTCATCGCCTTGGGGAGCACCAGTCATATTTGTACCTAAGAAGGATGGTACTCAAAGGTTGTGTGTGGATTACCGTGCCTTAAATGCGGTAACAATCAAGAATAAGTACCCACTACCAAGAATTGAAGATTTATTTGATCAGTTGAGAGGAGCATGTGTTTTCTCTAAGATTGATCTTCGCTCGGGTTATCACCAACTGAAGATTAGACCCTCAGACATTCCCAAGACTGCATTTGTCTCTCGATATGGACTATATGAGTATACAGTTATGTCATTTGGATTGACCAATGCTCCAACATATTTTATGTATCTGATGAACAAGGTATTCATGGAGTACTTGGACAAGTTTGTGGTAGTGTTCATCGATGACATACTTATCTACTCCAAGACTGAAGAAGAGCATGAGGAGCACATCAGGATGGCTCTACAGAAGCTTCGACAACACCAATTATATGCCAAACTTAGTAATTGTGAATTTTGGCTAAAGGAAGTGTCATTTTTGGGTCATGTCATATCTGAAGGAGGTATAGCAGTGGATCAAGGCAAAGTGGCCGATGTCCTTAAATGGGAAACACCTAAGAGTGTACATGATATACAAAGATTCTTAGACATGGCTGGTTATTATCGTCGATTCATCGAGGGATTTTCAAAGATCTCTCGACCACTAACCAAGTTGCTTGAGAAAGGAGTTGCTTTCAAGTGGACCTCCGAATGTGAAGTGAGATTTGCCGAGTTGAAGAAGAGGTTAACCAGTGCACCGGTATTGGTGATGCCTGATATGCAGAAGGAGTTTGTAGTTTATTGTGATGCATCTGGTCATGGTTTAGGATGTGTCTTAATGCAAGGAGGACATGTTGTAGCCTATGCTTCAAGACAGCTTCAGAAACATGAGAGGAATTATCCAACCCATGATCTAGAATTGGCAGCTGTTGTCCATGCATTGAAGATATGGAGACACTACTTAATGGGAAAAAGAACCGAGATATACACATATCACAAGAGCTTAAAGTACATATTCACACAGCCAGATCTTAATCTCAGACAACGTCTTTGGTTGGAGTTAATAAATGATTTTGATGTGGGAATCAACTACCATCCAGGAAAGGCTAATGTGGTCGCTGATGCTCTAAGCAGAAAAGGACAATGTAACAAATTGTCAGTACAAGCTCTTCAACCCCAGTTATGTGAAGAGTTTGGAAGGTTAAACTTATGCCTAGTGACTAGTACTGAAGCAGTTGCTATGGAAGTGGATTCAACCCTTGAACGTGATATACGAGAAGGACAAAAGAATGATGAGAAGGCCAAGGAGATCAAGCAATTAATGAAGAAAGGAAAAGCTCCAAACTTTAGGGAGGATGAACAAGGAACCCTATGGCTTGGAAGGAGGATTTGTGTTCCGGACATAAAAGAGATTAGAGAGTTGATACTAAGGGAAGCTCATGATTCATCATACTCCATTCATCCCGGAAGCACGAAGATGTATAAAGATCTTAAAGATCGATATTGGTGGCATGGAATGAAAAGGGATGTAGCAGAATATGTGGCCAGATGTGATACATGTCAATTGATTAAGGCGGAACATCAAAGACCAGCAGGGTTATTGCAACCAATCAAAGTGCCAGAATGGAAATGGGAAAAAATTAGTATGGATTTCATTGTGGGACTACCAAGGACACGGTGTGGATATGACTCTATATGGGTTATAGTGGATCATTTGACTAAAGTTGCCCACTTTATTCCTGTGAAAGAAACCTACAATGGTCCCAAGTTGGCGGAACTGTATATCTCCAGGATTGTATGTTTACATGGAGTTCCTAAGAAGATCATCTCAGATCGAGGCACTCAATTTACCTCAAGATTCTGGCAGAAGTTGCATGAATCAATGGATACCCGTTTAAATTTTAGTTCGGCGTATCATCCTCAGACTGATGGTCAGACAGAATGTACTAACCAGATATTAGAAGACATGTTAAGAGCGTGTGCTCTAAAGAATAGTCAAAGTTGGGACAAGAATCTGCCATATGCCGAATTCTCTTACAACAATAGTTATCAAACCAGTTTGAAGATGTCTCCTTTTGAAGCATTGTATGAGTGGAAATGTAGGACACCGTTGTTTTGGAACCAAACTGGGGAAAGTCAAGTCTTTGGGCCTGATGTATTGAAAGAGGTTGAAAGACAAGTACAAGAAATTCAGAAGAATCTAAAGGCAGCCCAAATAAGACAGGAGAGTTATGCGGATACTCGAAGACGTGATCTAACATTTGAGGTTGGTGATTATGTGTACCTGAAGGTGTCACCTATGAGAGGGTTGAGAAGATTTAAAGTAAGAGGCAAGTTTTCACCCCGCTACATTGGTCCGTTCAAGATAGAACGACAAGAAGAAGTGGCTTATCAGCTTGAGCTTCCACCACAATGTGATATGTACATAATGTGTTTCATGTGTCACAACTTAAGAAGTGTCTGAGAGTGCCTGAGGAACAATTACCTATAGAAGCAGTTTATGTACAGGAATATTTGTCTTATGTGGAACATCCTATCAAGATACTTGAGACATTAGAAAAGGTTACCAGAAACAAAGTCATTCGCATGTGTAAAGTACAATAGAAACATCACTCGAAGGCAGAAGCAACATGGGAAAGAGAAGAAGATCTCAAGGCTGAATTCCCTCATCTATTCTCTTAGGATGTCCGAATCTCGAGGGCGAGATTCCTTTTAAGAGGGGTAGAGTTGTAACATCCATATTTCATGTAAATAAAATTGATCAAACCAATGCACATTCTAGTATGCATTTTGTGTGAATTTTGGAGTTTAAACGAGTAGCAAACATTGAAATTTGAATTTGAAATCAAATCAAAAGATAAGAAATGGAAAAAGAAAAATAAAAAGGTAACCCCCCCTGTTGGGCCAAAATCCCACTCCGGCCCAACTTCCCCTCTTCTAACCCGCGGCCCAACCACCCCCACTCCCTCTCTTCTCTCTCTGCCCTAGGGACCCCATCTGTCATCCTTTCCAAGGGGCAACCGCCGCCTCCCTCTTCCCGCGCCCGCGCCGCGCCAACCCCCTCCTCCAACCAACTCACCCCACGCTGATTCACCCCGGGAACCCGCCCATCACACGCGCCATCAACCGCCGCCCTTCTCCCCCCTATTAAATCAGCCCCTCCCCCTCTGTTTCTTCTTCCCCGCGCCCAAACCCTAGCCAACCGCCTTCCTCGATACGTCGCGCACATTCCCGTCGACCCATTGCCTAACCTCCGCTCCCCCCTTCTCTAATCGCTTTGCTTTGTCGCTAAGATCACGCCGGGCAAGTTGGTGCAGAGAATTCGCCGGTGTTTTGCCAGATCTGACGGTTGCCGACGCCGGTTGCCGCCGCCTCTCGACGCTGACCATCCTCCACTCGATTTTGGGCCCTGAAAACACCCGATGTGAGTTCCCTATTCCCCCCTCTTTCGTTCCATGTACTTAGGGCACGGATTAGGCATAGTTTTGGTCGTTCCGGCCGACGTCGGCGAGGTCCGCCACCGCGCACGTGCGTGGCCAGCATCGCCGGGGCGACGTGGCCATCCCTCATCCGTCGATTTCGACCGAACGGCCAAGATTAGATTGAGCGTACTGATTCGGTTATTTTAAATCCAGGCCATAGATCTAAAATCCAGCAGCCCACATTGAATCTCTTTTTCCCGCCGCCAGATTTACGCCTAGGCCCTTGGAAATTCACCAGCTACCCCCTGGACTTCCCTGGAATGCAAATCTAACCCTTAGATTATGCAAACTAGCCCCTGGACTCTCTCGAAATGGATTTAATCACTTAATTAAGCAATCTAGCCCCTTGAAATTTGTAGAATTAGTGATTTGGCCCCTGTCAATGTAGGAAAATTACCAGGAAGCCCGTGAGCTTTTATTTAATTGCTGAATATTGTTTATAGGAGTATTTAATGTGTAGAAATTAGATAAAAATGGTCAATAAATGTAAAAACAGAAGGAAAATTTGTGTAAAATGTTTTTATGCTGTAATTAATTTGTAGAGCGCAAATAAAATATATTTTGACCATGGTAAATTCATTAAAAATGTTTAAAATACATTTTGGCCATAGAAAATTCAATAAAATTGATTTTAGGCCATAAATAAATCCTAAAAATGTAAGATAAATATAAAATGCATATTTTGGCTATGTAAAATAACAAATGCTTCGTAGGTACGCATTAGTATAGGATTTTATGCTTATGTTTATGTTGTGATGCCATGTATTGTGTGCTCTTTACTTATTTAGTTTTTATTTCTCTTTGCCATGCTTGGGCAATATATTTAGAGTCATACTACGACTCCAACTTTAATCTCCAGGACCAAGACTTCACCAACAATCAAGTCTTCAACGAAGGCAAGTGCCCTTGACCATCTTGTACCAATTTTAGGATTTTAGTTAGATGCATGCTAAATAAAATGATGTCCTATTTCATGTTACATGCCTTGTTCTATATAATTCCTTGTCACCTGATTTGGGTTGGGAAGTAGATAGGTATTAATTATGCTTAGCCATGCTTAGACATTGGGAATGGAATTTCATACAAATGTGACATGTTAAACTTTATGATTACTTTAATTGTGATGGTCATGCAATAGTAGTGGATAGGAATCTGGTGGTTGGATAGTTCTGGTATGGTGCAGTTTGCACGAGACCCAGGATTAGGTTTGGCACCACCAGATTCTAAGGACCAGTTTATGGAGGAAGCCACTAAGCTTTATAGTACCACCACGAGACTGAGATGGGGCAGCTTGGTCAATTAATTAGGTTTCTCCCCGATGAAATGCTAGTAGTTGGATGGTGCGGGGAATGATGCAGGGGTACTGCTCTGAGAACCGCAAGGCTCGAGAGGGGGCTCTGAGGCGGAGGGTTACTCCGGAAAGGCCTCAGTGGTGGAAACCTTAGAGGACTAGCACCAGTCGGGAGTATCTTTGTAAAGACCATGTAGTGATCTCCTGACACACCAAAGGAAGTGTGTAATGTGGTTAGCTACCACGGGCATTCAAGGAGGTTCACTTAGTCCACCTGGCAATAGGGGATGAAATCACTGCTTGTGGGTAAAGGGTACACTCTGTGCAGAGATTTCTTAAAACTGTCATGACAGCTGTGCTCACGGACAAGAGCGGCTTGGAGCCAGTTCATAATTAGTTTATGGTTGGGAAATGGTGGTTATTTATGATTCAAGTTACATTCATAATCTTTAATTATGTGTTGAATTACTTCTTGAATTATGATATTGATAATTGAAAGCTAAGGTTAGGTTCTAAGCATAGTGCTTAAGCCATAATTGGCCTTCCCTTGCTTTAGCCAATCATGTCATTCTCTTCCTACACTTGCTGAGTACCCTATGTACTCAAGCGTTTATTTTTCCATTAGAATATGAAGAAGAAGCGGCACCGGAAGACTTCTTCGTCAACCCGGAGGACTTGGTCTAGGTTGGCGATCCTTCGTGCGACTGCCTGTGAAGACGGAACCCCACTTATCTATTTAGCCTTCCGCTGTAGTTTAATCTTTGTGAACTGTTTACATGTTGTAAATAGGTTTGTGGTGTGTATTTGTAGACCTTCGGGTCGTATTGTAATACTATTTATGTATTCGAACATGGCTATGTAATGATATTTCACTTTCGTCAACGCATGTATGATTCAACTGATCCTGGCGTACATGTGATTAGCGTCTGTTCATATTTACGATGACCGGGCGTGACGCCGATATTCCACAGACAAGTCCGGAATCGTCATTGACCTACATCAGACAAGTCCCCCCAATTTCAGACTTGTCCTTAGCCTCTCAAAATTTCACGACGTCGGACTAGTCCGATATCATCCGGACTAGTCCGATAACCTCTCTGACTAAAATCCGACAGGTCCTACAAGTGCGGACTTGTCCTCAATTCACTAAGAGATTCACACGCCGGACTAGTCCGATATGTGTCGGACTAGTCCGAACATCCCCAGAGACAAAATCGGACTAGTCCGCCCAGGGCCGGACAAGTCCAATAATTCAGGACACTTAGGGTTTCACACGCGCCGCACACTGAACTATTCCGGAGTCCACCACGGACTAGTCCGAACTTTGTAAACCCTAATGGTAACCTTTGGAAATCCTAATATAAATAGAGGTGCACGACCCAACTATGAACTCTCTCGACCCCTGCACCGTCAGACCTTCCAAGAGCCTAGAAAACACGTCTCTCCACACAATCCAACACAAGAAAGACCAAATCCTTGAGGATTAACCATAGATCAAAGGAGAGACACGTTCTTCACGACTTGAGCTCTTGAGTTTGATTCTCTCACACACTCTCGTTGTTTTATTGCATACTTTTCGAGTGTGTTTGGTGGAGTTTTGAATTATAAATCTTGGAGAGCCCTCAATTTGTGAGAATGTCCCTTGAACACGGTTATCTTACCCCTTTGTGATAAGTGGAAGAGAATCGGACTCCGTGGCGATTCGACGAGGGTAGGGTTGGTGAAGATCCGGTCCTTTCATGGACTCCTCAACGTGGACGTAGATTTCCTCTGTGGAATCGAACAACGAGATAAAAATCATCGTGTCCTTTGTTCTTTTGTTCTATATATTCATGGTGATCTAGGGTTTGCTTAATCTAGTTCAATTTGCGTTAAAACTTTGAATCTAAAGTTAATTTGTATCACATCCAGTTTTATTGAAGCAATACACTCTATTTGTAACTCAATTTCTGCTGCATAGAGTACTTTGATCGAAATCACTGATCAAACTTGATCAATCTAGTCCGCATACACCGGACTAGTCCGTACACTACCGGACTAGTCCGATTTCTCTGTATTTGATCAGGTTGCTAAGTGTTTCAGGTTCCGACAAAAAATTCAAAAAGCCTATTCACTCCCCTCTAGGCGACATTCAAAAAGACTAACAGGCGGGGTCCACACGTCAGTGAGAGAAGGAAAAAGACAAGGAAGGGAGGAGGATCCTATGCGCACTGGAGTGGGCTGGCAGGAGAGAAGGTTGGGCATGTGGGCCCGAGAGAGAGATGAGATAGGGTGCCGACAAGTGGGGCCCAATGGCCAGAGAGAGGAGGGAGAAGAGAGCACTCCTGGGCTGGAATGCGAAGGTGGGCCGCGGGTGGGCTGGCGGGCTGAGGCTCGGCAAGAGAGAAAGGGGAAGAGGAAAGAATTGGCCGGAGAGGAGATTGGGCTGCGGGTGGACTTAGGTTTCGACCCAGTTGAGGTTGGCTGCAAGAAAAGGTTTTTTTCCAATTTTTCTAAACTTGTTTCTAATACAAATTTTAGGTTTTTTGAATTCAAATAAAATGTTAACATGTTTTCTAAATTAACATTTTTAATTCAAAACACATACATGCATGCATTCACAAGAAATCATCACAAAATTCTACATTCTCTTAATTTGATCTCTTTCTTGCTTAAATTTTAATGTTTAAATTATTTTACATTCAAGTTTGCTTGTATTGAAATTTGAGGTGTTACATGTAGTTACAGCTTGACAAGCCAAGCTCAAAATTTAAGAACAAGAGGGAGGAGGGATAACGAAGCGTTGCAAAGAAATGACGAGCAGATTGGAACTCCAGCTAACGATTTGACGTCGATCGTTACATATTGTCCTTGGCTCCTAATCGTCCTCTACTTTGTCATGTTGAACTTCCTCTTCTTGCGGTGGCGCCGCTGGTTGCTGCTCCTCAGCCACGACGTCCGGCAGCGCCTCCTGGGATTCGCTCTTCTTCTCCATGTTGTTGTAGCTCCCCTTCTCCATGAACAACTGCGAGAAATGGATCTTGCAGAACAAGACGCCGTTGAGCGCGGCGTAGGATGATGTCGTCAGGATGCAGCCTCCGTGAGAGCACTTGAAGCAGCTCTTGTGGTACGGCTCGCCTTCCAAGGTTAACTGGATAAAGGGACGGCTCAGTTTTATGATGACGTTTCAGTAATTTGGTTGTTAATTCGTATTCGTAAATTTTAGCGGAAGTAGTACATCCATTTTTTATACCTTCTCTAGCGGGTAAACTGTTTTCTGGCAAGCAGCACATTTATCCTGAGTACCAGAGAACGCAGAAGATAGCTTGCTTGGGGCCCTTGCCTGCAGCAGAGGGGTCCGAATTGCATTACAAACAATGACAAAGTAGAAGAAATGTATTGTGAAAGCAATCATGTCATGATGATGGTTTTGTGGTTATGTACCAGTTCACCCTTCTCTGAAGATTTGCCACCTGAGTTAACGCAAAAGAAAAGGGGTTAAAGTTAAAGATTGAGCTGCAATAAACAGAAACAGTGTGGCGAGCGAGACTAGTCAAGTCGTGGGATTACCTGGTGTGAATTTCTTGGAGAAACTGCCGGTCTCCTTGAAGAGCTGCTCAAAGTGGGTCTTGCAGTACAGCACACCGTCCATAGAAGAGTAGTTGCACATCTACAGGCAACAAATGAAAGCAGTTTGCAGTATCAGAAAGACAGAAACTCTATTTTGCTCCCTTCAGAAATCAATCACCCCTCATTTCTTCAGGGGGGTATTTTCGCTGCCCGTTCCAGGCCATCCGCGCTACGCGACGCAGGACCGTTTCAGAGAGCGCTACTAGCTAGTTGACGTACTGAGAGGATCCCTTTGCAGTGGCTGCACTTGAAGCATGTCTTGTGGTAGCTGACGCCGTCGGCCGTGAGGAGGTCGATGAAGTGGACGGTCTTGTCGCACGCGTTGCACTTGTCCTGGGTGCCGGTGAATGACATGGTGCCGACGACGACGACGACGCCTATCGCTTCTCTCCTCCGCTCGGGCGAGTGAGTAAATAGACAAAACGCTGAGCGTTCGTCATGGTTAAAGGGAAAGAAAAAAAGAACAGGACAGGGAACCATAGCTTGGGCGGGAGCATCGGGAGCGGGCGGGCTCTGCGCCGCACAGACCTCGTCAAACAGAGGCCTGCCTGATTTAGAGCGCCCGTGTTTCCATGAATCCGTGATCTTCCCGTATGCTGCTTAGCGGCAGTGTGTCATAGAGGCCCATCAGGACAGGTTGACCCCAAAAACACCATGCTCACGGCCGGGTTGGGCCGAAGTTAAGCAGCAGCTTTCTTGTGATTTTCTTATTCCTGAACGTCTTGCGTATCATTACTAAAAAAGAACAGGTCAAGCGTATACATTACTCCCTTCCTGTCAAAAGTTTGTCTCCTTATTTTTCTTTACTAGAAGAGGATAAATTTTTGAGAAAGTAAGGAGTACTAGTAAAAACGCTTTTCTCGCCGGGGGAGGGGAGGTTTGGATCGCGTTGAAAGCGGTGCAGTTGCGGCTGGCCCGTTCCGCCGCCGCGTAAGCCGCGATTTTGCGGCGAGCGTGTGTCACCCGCGTCGGTCTGCCGCCATTTTTTTGCGGCTCTTTTGCGGCGCCGCGTTTCCGCCTTGCCTGCTCACGTTGTAATCAGCCTTGCTCCCTCGCGGCACTTAGGGTCTGTTTGGTTGTATGTCTAAGTTGTCTAAGCCTAACTTTAGTCACTTGCCACACTTGTGGCACGCCTAAGCTACTTAATGTCAGCTGGTGTTTAGTTTGTTACCGTAGCCTAAGCTTAGGCGCACCTAAGAAAGTGTGGCATGCTTAGGCGGTCGATTCGAGCGCCTCAGTTGAGGCAATTTTTTGTTAGGCAATAGATGCAAAAGTTGTCTAACTTTTATAGCGCGCCTAACTCTAGTCAACAACCAAACACCTATCCAAAACAGTGTAGCATGCCTAACATTAAGCTTAGTCAACTTGAGCTTAGAACCAAACATGCCCTTAGCATTTGCGCTTGCCTTTGTTGCAACAACACGTCAGGCGGCAGGCGCAGCAACAGCAGTCCATGTCACAGAAAACATTGTTTAATGGAGACAACATATATAATACTAACATAATCAGATAACAATATTGCCACACAAAAGACTTTAGAAGCTTCAAGTTGAAGTAATACTGACATAATAATAAACAAGTCCAAGTTGTAAATTAACCACAACTCCACAAGTCCAACACAAACAACGGATAAGAAGTTCAAGATGATTGCAGCGCCTACAAAAGTTCAATGGACCACACAACAACACCTAATACAAGAAGTTTAAGATGACCATCTCAGTAAGTTGAAGGAGGCAAACAACGGATGGCTTGAAGGCTTCAAGTTGAAAGAGACCATTCTGAATTTCAATCATCATTATCACTGGCCAAATTTGGTAAAGGTTTCACAAATACATGATCTGGTTCTGTCATTATATGTATCTGTCATTTTCAGTGAGACGGAACAGTTACGAATAGCACCAGAAAATCAGTGTTATTTAAGCATGAAAAAAATGGATGCTCATTTGAGTCATGCCTAACTGGATGCAAGATCATGAGCTAAGGCATGGAAGGTGAAATCATGAAACAAAATTGCATAAGAACACAAGTATGTCTTAACTCACTCTTCTTTGATCTTTGCTTTCTGAAGCCACTCCACAAAAAAAAAGAAATTGTTAGAAAGTATTGCGAAAAAAATACAAAAGGACAGATGATCACTTTTAGTCTATCATACACCAATATCTATCTTCACCAAGGCTTTAAGATAGGCAACACATTCTGAATAAGTCCAACAGATGAGATATTGGGAAACATACATCCAAAGCTCGCCAAAATGTTACAAGTATCTTGACCTTCAAATTTGAGATGTTGGGACTTGGGAGGAAGGTCCATATTCACTATCAAAGCCCACAAGAAAGTGACGAACACAAGTAATGAGAAAACTGCAATTTCATCAAATCATATGACATGCAAGCAAACATTACCCGACGTTCACATTGCCACCATCATCGTCATCATCATCATCTTCTCCAAAGACATTACAGGCAATGTCATCAAGAGTAGTTTTTGAAACATATGCAACATTCATTTAGACACAAACTTATCATTTAGTGCGCAAACTTAAATTTTTATATAGAAGAAAGTAATTGTACCACTTTCTCTTAACCAATCTTGCAAGCAAACTAGAGCTTCTACTCTGCCGCTAGCCAACCTACTTCTGTAGTCACTAATAGTCTTCTTGGCACATGAAAAAGAAGACTTCGATGGGACAGTTGATATAGGAATGGCTAGCACATCACGTGCAAGGACTGCAAGAGTAGGATACTTGGATGAATATGTCTTCCAATACCGCAGTATATCCAAATTAGCTGATACAGGAACCAACTCCTCATCCAAGTAGCGATCAAAATCACCCACTCTTCTCATTTGTTGTGCATTTACTTGCATCCCCCAATCCGCCAAAGGGTTATCAAGATCCAACTCATTTCTAACTCCATGTGCAGTCTCATGAGAAAGTCACCAAATTGTTCCAAGTACTCCTCAAACATCCCCGATATGTTTCTTCATACTTGAGAAAGAAATGAGTGCTTGATCTTTAAACCCTTGTTGCAAGCGTAACTTCAAGAAACTCAATTTGAATCTGGGATCAAGAATAACAGGAATACAAATTTGAAGGTATGAGAGATCCCAATATTTGTGAAATTTTTCCTTCATTTTGGTTATCATCAATGTGATGCTCGAATCTGAATTTGATGACTCCTTTTCTAAGACCTTCTTTACCTCCCACATTTGATGGAAGTAACAACTTGATGTTGGATAGATCTTCAGACCATTTTTGTTGCAACACAAAAGATCTCAAGGATATCACAAAGCTTCTTCGATAGCTTCCACTCTTCATCTGAAGGCTCATGAATATATTGAGAGTCATCAATAGTCAATGATTCAAAAGCCCTCCTATATGAGAAAGTTGAATTAAGCATGTCATATGTAGAGTTCCAACGAATGGAACATCAAGACGAGGATGCTTCGTAGAAGATATGCCAAGTTGTTTAATCATCTTCTCGAATCTTTCCTTCTGAGATTGTGAACTCTTGACATATTCCACACTTTCCTTGATGTTATCCACAACAGAACTGATGGCACCAAAACCCTCATGCACTATCATATTGAGAACATGTGCAACACAACGATAATGGAAGATTTTTCCTTTTTGAAACAGCAATCCCTTAGAGGAAAGATTCTCTCTTAATGATTGGACAAAAGAGTCACTGACACTTGCATTGTCAAGAGTAATTGAAAATATCTTATCCTCTATATTCCACTCACGAATTGTTCTTAACATTGCATTGAACAATGATTTACCATCATGTGGGGTTTTGACCAAAGAAAACTTGATTATCCTCTTAAAAGTTTCCATTTAGCATCAATATAATGGAAAGTGACACAAAGGTAGCCCATATTTTGGTTTGAGGTTCACAAATCAGCAGTAAGATAAATTCTATAATTTGGATTGCTGCTTAGGAGATCTCTAAGTGATATTTTTCCTTTCTCATATATAGCAATGCAATCTGATCTAATGGTGATTCGAAAAATTTGGAGGAAATATGGATTCAAGCTAGCCACAAAGCTTCTGAATTTATTATATTCAACAATCCTAAAGGGCAATCCATGTAGAACAATCAACTTAACTAATTCCTCCCGAGCTACATCAACATCAAATTTCCAATCTTTCAAAGAAGCATCACTTGACTTAGATGAACTCATTTGATTAATCATTTGATCTAACCTAGCCTTGCCATCACAACTAGATAAGTGTCTAAGACAAGCACTTGTTCCAACAGATCAACGTACATTGAATACTTTATTACAATGCTCGCATTTAGCTTCAGCAACAGTTTGACCATCATATATAGGATCAAAATCAACCCATATTCCAAACTTAAGTTTTCTTCTTTTATTTTTTGTGAAGATCCTAAACAATTGTGTGTGAATCATGTTTTAGAACACAAATTGATATAAAAACAAATGCGTGTGAGTTAGAATTGGGGATCTTTTTGCTTACCACTAGAGTTAGGACGCTTCATGAGATGTGAAGATGTTGGAGTTGGAGATCTTTTAACTGCTGTTGATGGAGATTCAAATGATGGAGAGAGCATCATTCTAATTCCTGAAGACTTCACAATCATAATTGATGGCAATGACACCATCCTCACCACCGGTGACATGAACTTCTTTGTTGATGATTTCTTGCTTTCCTTGACCCTGGTACTCAAGACCTACAGAATTTGCATATATGGTTACTGAAAGCATCTAGGCCCCATGAGGTACGGTTTCGGTGATTAATGACAACCATTCGATATTACTAATGAATTTGTGAATGCAAGGTCTCAATGACACTCAATCAAATGAAATCAAAATTACTTTGGAGACCCATATAAAATCAACGAATGAGATCAAATCAAAACATATGATGACAAGAAGTGAAAGCTCTAACTTGATATCATTCCATACTTGAAGACAATCAAAACAACACTTCAAACAAATGTCAAAGAGGTCACAAGTTCAAAATTCCAAAAGAACAACTCAAAACAACTCGAAGTCAACAAGTTGAACACACCGGATCAACCGACGTTCTATGAGTTGACTACATCGGTCAAGTTGGTTCAATTGAAGAAGAAGACCTCAGACAAATGCACGCACCGGATCATCCGATGTGAGTGGCTCAGTGACATCGGTCCATCATCACAGAATGCAATACCATTGGACCAAGTGAAGCACCGGATCATCCGATGTGCAGAACTACATACATCGGTCAATCACTCCAGTAAGCCTCAAGATCAAGCAAAATTCTGGAGGAAGAGCCACCGGATCATCCGATGAATAGAGAGATCAACATCGGTCTAACAACGGTCATATCTGACACAGTGACATCAGCTAATTTGGCTTTGACCGATGATAACTGAAGGGGAGACATCGGATCATCCGGTGTTCGCAGACAAGTGATGTCAGCCTACTTTTCCAACGGCTATCTCGTGGAGGCTGGCTATTTATACCCCTTCAACCTGTCAAATCGATATGACTTGAAGCCCAGACATACTCTACACATTCTAGAGCATTCAAGCAATAGAGCAACCACTTTTACATCATTTGTTCATCATTTGTACACCAAGAAATAGGCTAGAACTAGCTAGAGATAGTGCTTGGGTGCCTCCATTCTTGGTGATTGGAGTCTCTAGTGTAGTGAGAGCCCAAAGGGAGTGACCCTTGGCGTGTGCAACTTCCGGAGCTTGCCAAGAGGATTGTGGAAGCCCGGAGGATCCCAAAAGTGTACAAGGCTTGAGCTCCACCTTGCCAAGGTTGGCGAACGGAGAAGAATAGTGAAGAAGCCCCTAGTCTCGGTGACTTGGGAGTGGCAAAACCCTTCGGTGGGTGTCACAACGTGGACGTAGGAAGATCCTTGTGATCTTACCGAACCACGGGATAAACTCCGTGTCTCTTGAGCGTTTGCATCCCTCTCCCTTTTTACTCTTATGCAATCTTCATTCCGCAACTTTAAATTATATTGATTGCATAGTTTAATTGCATAGGGAATTGGGCTTTAAGTTGTTAAGTGTTTAATTGTCTTAAAATTGAAAGAAAGCCCAATTCACCCCCCCTCTTGGGCATTTCGATCCTTACAATTGGTATCAGAGCAAGGTTGCTCATTGGATCATTCTAGCTTCACCGCTAGAGAGCAAAAATGGCCAAGAATGGGGGTTCGGTTCCTACCTTCGAGGGCAAGAATTTTGCTTATTGGAAAGCACGCATGCGCGCTTACCTTGAGGCAATTTCTCCCGAAGTGTGGGAAGCGACCCATGCGGGGTTTGGCAACCATGAATATATTGGTGATCAACTAAAATGGGATGCTAAGGCTAGGAATGCTATTTATGAGTGCATTAGTCAAGATGTATTTGCTAGAATTGCTAGTAAGGAGAAAGCTTGTGAAATTTGGGCTTGCTTGATTGAGATCCATGAGGGTTCCTCTCGTGTCAAAGAGCTCAAATATCACTTGCTTAAATCCAAGTATGATGATTTTAAAATGCTTCCTCATGAGAATGTTAATCAAATGTTTTCTCGCTTAAATGTACTCATTGAGGAAATTAATGCTCTTGACATTGCTTCTCTTGGCAAGGGACTCATCAACCGCAAGATCCTCATGCTACTTCCCAAGCCCAAGTACAACATCATCAACTCAATGCTCCAAAAGGAGTCACTTGACAACATTGAGGTTTCGGAGCTCATTGGAGAGATACATGCTCATGAGATGAGTGTGCTTGGAATGATGGAGGAGTCATCATCATCAAAGACCATTGCTCTCAAGGCCTCAACCAAGAAGACACATACCAAGAAGAAGAAAGTGGTTGAGCCTAGCTCAAGTGAGGAAGAACAAGCTACAAGTGAAGATGATGATGATGATGAGCTTGCATTGATGATGAGGAAGTTTTCACGTCTCAACTCAAAGATTGCCAAGAAGGGATACTCGTTTGATCCCAAGAAGAAAGCCTTCTTGCCAAGGAGAGATGAAAACAAGACGTGCTACAATTGTGGCGATCAAGGCCACATATCATATGATTGTCCAAGACCGGACAAGAGGAAGGACAAGGGCAAGCATCGCAAGCTAGAAGAGAGTGATGATGATGAAGATGCAAAGCCCAAGCGCACCTTTGGAAAGAAGAAACTTGACAAAGGCAAGAAGACCAAGCTCTTTCCAAAGAAGAGAAGAGGACCTCAAAAGGTCTTCATGTGCGAAGCAAATGAGTGGGTCACCGATGAAGAAACAAGTGATGATAGTGAAGATGAGGAAGAAAACTTGGCAAGCCTCGCTATCGTCAACAAGGATGACTCACCCCTTCCTCCACCGCCTATGTGCCTCATGGCGAAAGGTAACACAAAGGTATGTGATGACTCAAGTGATGATGAACTTTCTCCCGATGAACTAGCATCTATGATTAATGAATATCATGCCATTATCAAAAGGGAAAAGGCTAAGGTTAAGGCACTTGAGCTAACTCGCGCTAAGCTAGAGGGTGCCAACCTCGATTGGCAAGACAAGTATGTCACCATACTTAATGAGCATGAAACGCTCAAGTCACATGTCAAGCAAATCGAGGAGGAGAAGGCTCAAATCAAGCTTGAGTTCCATGAGCTTGACTTAGCTAACTCGGCACTATTGGCTAAGCATAACGAGTTAGTTCAAGAGCATGAGACACTTAGTCTTTCCTATGAAGCAATGGAACTAAAATTGAATAACTTGAAGAAAGAAACTCTTGATGGCAAAACACCCGCTAGTTCACATGCCACTAACAATTTGCATGAGTCTTTGCCATTGAAAGCTAATAGGGAGAAGGAGCTAATGGACGAGATCGAAAGTCTCCGCACTAGTGTGGCTAGACTTTCCAAGGGAGAGGACAAGCACAAGGAGATCCTCTTCCAACAAGCTAAAGGCTTCAACAAGAGGGGACTTGGGACCTTCCCTACGCCCAACAAATGGAAGGTGCCCTCACCGGAGCTTAGGACAAGCTTCATCAAGGAAGTGGGATCCTATTGCCAACATTGTGAGGTCACCGGACATCACACTAGGAAGTGCCCTCTTCCCACTCGTCCTTCTCCAAAATTACCTCCTAACTATTCATCTACTTTCAATGATTGTCACTATCTATTGAGCAAAGTAGGTGGAAAGGTGAAGGCGAAGTTCATTGGCAAAAACATCAAGGGCATGAAGGGGAAGCTCCCCAAGCAACTTTGGGTCCCAAAATCACTTGTATCACACATACAAGGACCTAAGTTGGCTTGGGTTCCTAAACTCAAAAACTAACTTCATGTGTGTAGGTGAACTACAAAGCCGGAGGAAAACATTGGGTACTCGATAGTGGGTGCACTCAACACATGACCGGCAATGATGGTATGTTCACCTCCATAGAAGACCCCGGCAATCATGAACAAGTCACCTTTGGTGATAACTCAAAGGGGAAGTGTAGCTAGCAAAGAGCTAATATTCAAGGGCTTTAGGCATGGTCATCTATATTTGGTGGACTTCTCCAACAAGAGCGCAAGCCTAACCACTTGTCTTTTCACCAAGACAAGTTTGGGGTGGCTATGGCATCGGAGGATTGCTCACATAGGAATGAGCAAGCTCAAGAAGTCCTTCAAGCTAGGGATGGTGACCGGCGTAAAGGACGTGACGTTTGAAAAGAACAAGCAATGTAGCGCATGTCAAGCCGGGAAGCAAGTGGCTTCGCACCATCCGATGAAGACAATGGTGTCTACCTCCAAGCCGCTCGAACTACTTCACATGGACCTCTTCGGACCGTCCACCTACCAAAGCCTTGGCGGTAATCTCTATTGTCTCGTTATTGTTGATGATTACTCTCGCTATGCTTGGACTTTGTTTTTAGGTGACAAGGGTGAAACCCCGGAAGTCTTCAAGACCTTTGCAAAACGAGCTCAACGGGAATTCCAACTTCCCATCATCAAGGTCCGGAGTGACAACGGCACCGAGTTCAAGAACTACAATATTGGGGAGTGGTGTGACCGTGAAGGAGTAAAGCATGAATTTTCGGCTACATACACCCCTCAACAAAACGGTGTTGTTGAGAGAAAGAACAAGACACTAATCACCCTCGCGAGAGCCATGCTTGATGATTATGGGACGTCGGAGAAGTTTTGGGCGGAAGCGATCAACACGGCATGCCATGCCGCAAATAGAGTCTACCTTCATCGACTTCTCCAAAAGACTCCCTACGAGCTCCTCATTGGGAGAAAGCCCAACATCTCCTACTTCCGGGTCTTCGGATGCAAGTGCTACATCTACCGCAAGAAAAGACTTGGTAAGTTTGAAAGAAGGTGCGATGTTGGTATTTTCCTTGGTTATGCGTCAAACTCAAAGGCATATCGAGTATTCAACCAAACCTCCGGGTTAGTTGAAGAAAGTTGTGACGTTGAGTTTGATGAGACTAATGGCTCCCAAGAGGAGAGTTTTTGTCATGATGATATAGATGATGAGCCTCTACGAGAAGCTATGAAGAACATGACCATAGGAGACATCAAGCCCGAAGTTGAGGAGAGCCATGATCAAGGGGGAGCTTCAAGTCCGAACATCAACACCTCCATGGCGCCTCAAGTGGATGAAGAAGAAGACAAAGATGATCCATTGCCTATGCAAGACCAACAAGCCACACAACACCAAGAAGAAGATGAAGTCCAAGATGAAGTCCAACCACAAGACGAGCAAGATGCTTCACCACCACCAAGTGACTCACAACCGTTGATGAGACATGGGCGCATCTCCAAGGCACATCCAATGGATCAAATCATTGGAAGTCCTTCACGGGGAGTAAGTACTTGTTCACGTCATGTTGCATCTTTTTGTGAGCACTACTCTTTTGTGTCGTGTGTAGAACCCAAAAGCATTGAGGAAGCTCTCCAAGACTCCAATTGGGTGATGGCTATGCAAGAGGAACTCAACAACTTCACCCGCAATGAAGTTTGGGTGTTGGAGGAGCGACCCAAGGACAAGAATGTGATTGGAACGAAGTGGGTCTACCGCAACAAGCAAGATGAGAATGGTGTGGTGGTCCGCAACAAAGCTAGGCTTGTGGCGAAGGGATTTGCTCAAGTTGAAGGTTTGGATTTTGGGGAGACATTCGCCCCGGTAGCACGGTTAGAAGCTATCCGCATACTCCTTGCTTTTGCTTCTCATCATAATATCATGCTTTATCAAATGGATGTTAAGAGTGCATTTCTCAATGGCTATATTAATGAACTTGTGTTTGTTGAGCAACCTCCCGGGTTTGAGGACCCAAGAAACCCTAACCATGTCTATAGGCTAAACAAAGCACTCTATGGACTCAAGCAAGCTCCAAGGGCATGGTACGAGCGCTTAAGGGACTTCCTCGTCATGCAAGGTTTCAAGATTGGGAGGGTGGACACTACACTCTTCACCAAGGACATCGACGGAGACTTATTTCTTTGTCAAATTTATGTCGATGATATTATTTTTGGCTCAACTAACAAAGCTCTTAGCCATGAGTTTGGCAAAATGATGTCTAGGGAATTCGAGATGTCAATGATTGGAGAGCTCAACTTCTTCCTAGGATTTCAAATCAAGCAACTTCAAGAGGGGACCTTCATCCATCAAGAGAAGTACACTAAGGACCTCTTGAAGAAATTTGAGATGGGAGATTGTAGCTCAAGGAGCACTCCAATGGCGACAAATTGTCATCTCGACGCGGACATGGACGGTAAATCTATTGATCAATCTCATTACCGTTCCATGATTGGTTCATTGCTATATCTTACCGCATCTAGGCCCGATATTATGTTTAGTGTGTGCTTGTGTGCTCGCTTTCAAGCGGCACCTAAAGAATCGCACAAGAAGGCGGTCTTCAGGATACTTCGGTATCTCAAGCATACCCCAAGTGTAGGTTTGTGGTACCCCAAGAACGCTAGTTTTCATCTCTTAGGTTACTCGGATTCGGACTTTGCCGGATGCCGTGTAGACCGCAAGAGTACCTCCGGGGGTTGCCACTTACTTGGGCGTTCCCTAGTTTCTTGGTCGAGCAAGAAGCAAAATTCCGTGGCTTTGTCCACCGCGGAGGCGGAGTATATAGCGGCCGGTGCATGTTGTGCCCAAATCCTATATATGAAGCAAACCCTCTTGGACTTTGGAATTAAGTTTGGTTGTGTGCCTCTCCTTTGTGACAATGAAAGTGCGGTTAAGATAGCTAGAAACCCCGTTCAACACTCCCGCACTAAGCACATTGATATTCGCCATCACTTCTTGCGGGACCATGAGGCTAAGGGAGAAATCTCTTTGCAAGGTGTTAGGTCCGAAGAACAATTGGCGGATATCTTCACCAAACCACTTGATGAGAAAACTTTTTCTAGGCTTAGAAGTGAGTTAAATGTGCTAGATGCATCTAACGTCATGTAAATTGCCATGTTCATGTAAGGTTGCATGTCATATAGGTCTTGCCTAACTCCCAAAGGATAGGGGCGAGCTAGAAGTAGTTTTCCCTGAGGAAGCCTTTGGAAGGTTCAAACTTGGCAAGATAGATTTACTTTATGCCTTGCATGATCCCTGCCATATAAACTTGCGCTCATTTAATATCTTGCATTATAATTTGTTTGGCATTGCATAACGGTAGATTGTCACAAAGGGGAACCCACCTCATGAGAAGGAGACTTGTTTGAAATGCAATATCTCAACTCATATAAGGTGGAAAGAACAAAATGTTAGGTACGTTAATGCCTAGAGGAACATGCTTCATTGAGATAGCAGTCTTCATACTCTACCTCACAAAGTATGGGCCTTACATTTTATTTGGATATTTTCCTCCATTTTTCTTGGTGTTCCGTTTGTGTTAAGGTCTAGCCAAGCTATTGGCATATTAGCTTCTTGAGGGGTAAGGGGTTGCCCAAAAAGTCCTAAGACATGTGTTTCTCTTTGATTGTTTGTTTGGTCAAAGGACATATATGGGATGTTTTCGTTCTGTTGTCATCGGATTATCCGATGCCCCTGTCAATCCCTCATCGGTCAAATAGGTGTTCAATCTTCAAAGCCAAATTCTGTCTGAATTCATAATGATCCGACGAGTTCATTCCGAAAAACATCGGTCCATCCGATGTACACTCTTCTGGAACTGTGATCTATTCAACCGATGTCAACCTCCCTCTAACGTCGGATCATCCGATGTCAATATCACTCGGTTGAACACCCTTACTGTGATAATCGACCGATGTTCAAAACCCTAATCATCGGTTCATCCGATGTCAATAGCAATTCTTGAATATCCTTACTGTTGCAATTGACCGATGTTCACTGCATCATATCATCGGTCCATCCGGTGTTTAAATTTCGGCTAGGGTTTGGGACCCACTATTTAAACCCGCGCGCCGCCGCCGTTCGTTTTCTCTCCCGATTTCTCTCTCGCCGTCGCCGCCTCACGCCCTGATCGCCGCCGCCGACCACCGTTCACCGCGCCGCCACCTCTCCCGCGCGCCGCCGCCTTTCCCTCGCGCCGCCGCCGCCGTGCTCCACCCGCAGCACCGCCGCCGCTGCCTCCCCATGCGCCGCCACCCACAGCGCCGCCGCCCAGCACCGCCACCAGTCGCAGCGCCGCCGCCGCACGCCCAGCACCGCCACCAGTCGCAGCACCGCCGCCGCACGCCCGCGCCGCCTCCTCCACCCTCGCGCCCCAACATCACCGCCGCCACTCACCACCGCGCTCAGGCCTCGCCGCCGCCCTTCCCCACGCACCATCGCCACCGCACCTCTCCCTCCGTCGAAGCATCTCCACGTCTTCTCCGGCCCCCGTCGCTAGGTTTTCCCGAGCTCCATCGTCGCTAAGGTGAGCTCCGTGCCGTGCGACGTCTCTCGTTGATTATCTCGTCATCGTTCGTTTTCAACGTTGCTAACCCTTCCTCTCCGTCGTCTAGATGGGTCGTGATCGCAAAGGAAAGGGCAAGGCGATCGCGGAGCCCGCCGCGAAGAAGCGGAAATTATCGAAGGATGAGAAGAAGGCCTTGATGGCCGCTCGCGCCGCCGAGGAGCATGTGCGTGGCCGAGGAGGGTCCTTGAGGATCCGTGAGGCCCGTCCGAGGCCGCCTCCAGTGGTCGACGACTCCGACGCCGAAGAGGAGCCCGTTGAGCCCCTCGTCCGCCGGCGCTCAGCCCGGACGCGTGGGGGTCACACCGAGGCTGCTCCTCGTCCGAGACCGACGGCTGCCGACCGTCGTGAGGACAGGGAGATTGAGTGGGCCATCAATGAGATGGACACGGCCGTCCGGGTCGGTGAAGGAGTCCGTCTTGTGGACTACCGGAAAATGAAGGCAAAGCAACTCCGGAAGCTCAGATGGAGTGTTCTTCTTGAGGAGTGGTTCCCACAGCCCCGAGAGCTGCTTGTTGACAGTCGCTTCTGGACTGTCACCCAGGCGTCTCTCTATGAGACCTACAAGCGCCGGGGGCACAAGCTCTTTCAGCACAACCACTTGGACTGGAGGCAGCTTGCAGTGGCCGCGGAAACTGATGTCCGCCCCTTCTTTGAGCGATACAGAGGCTTGGTGGAGCTATTGGACTATGAGAGAAGTGCGTATGTGGAAGAATGGGTCCGTGTCTTCTACGCGACCCTGTACATCTCAGAGGGCAGAAGATCCATTGCATTCATGTTCAATGGTCAGCACTACCATCTCACGAGGCAGACTTTGGGGCACATCCTTGGCTTGGACCTGCACGACACTAGCATACACGAGAAGGTCTATGGGCAGGCAGATCCACCGAGGAGACCACTTACTGGAGGGGTAGCACCACAGCTGGACGAGATCCGCTCCTTGTTTGGCCCCTCTTTCTCTCCGGACCAGCCGCGAGTCCCAGCACTCCTGACCCCAGCTGCGCGCATTGTGCACCTCGCCTTGCGCCGCACGCTCCTGCCGAGGTCAGGATACTTGGAGGGGTTCACGAGTCTCCAGCAGACCCTCCTGTTCTACATAATGAACGGGATGGATTTTGATATCATAGACATACTTCTCTGCGAGATGGAGGACGTAATCACAGATGGAGTGGGCATGATGAGGCAGCTAGCATACGGGCACTGGATCAGTTATATTTGCTCTATGGTGGTGCCAGAGGGACATTCAGCACAGGCCCGGCTTGCTGACGAGAGCGTGACCCGCTTCAGTCACTACCGTGCGTCCGCTCCTGGAGACCGCCGCCTTGGCCGTCCAGTTGAGCGCCAGGTCAGGGCCCGCTTGACTGAGGAGGATTGGTCTGACCTCGAGAAGGAAGATGAGCGTCTGGCTGAGGCAGAAGCTCAAGGTGGAGACTTGCAGCACGTCTGGTCCGAGAGCGACACAGACGAGAGTGTTGAGGAGTACTTCCCTCCACCTCCACCCTCACCGAGACAGCACGACGCCGAGGCAGGAGGCTCAGCTGCTCCGCCACCGACACCACCTCCTGTGTCCGAGGCGCAGGTGTCACAGCCGTCGGAGCTGTCCTCCCTTCTTCAGCAGATGATCGAGCAGCAGCGCCAGGACAGGCTCGCTGCCGAGCAGGCCAGGGCAGAGCAGGCTGCTCACTTGGCACAGCTGCAGCGGCAGCAGCAGGAGCTCCAGCTGGAGATCGCCCGTCAGAGGCGAGAGGATACGGACCGGTTCACCAACCTGGTCGATCAGATGCACCGCCGTACCCTCGACCAGCAGCAGCAGACCCAGCAGGCCATGATGGGGATCCTAGGGTTGATCACCAACCTATACACTCAGACCGGGATCGCCCTTCCTTCACAGCAGCCTGGACTGGGACTGGCTCCAGGTGTCGCTCAGGTGCCTACTACTCCTATCCCTTCGATCAGCATGTCACCACTTCTGGCACCTAGCGCACCGATTCACTCACCACTGCCGGCGACGACCTTGTTCCAGCAGACACCGGCATCCGTGGTGAGCGCTCCACTTCCTCCAGCTCCTCCAGCATCCTCAGTACCTGCTCCCTCTCCTCCAGCACCGGCAGCGGACCCTCCAGTTCCCACCGCTCCGGCAGCTCCTTCGACCGGCGACTCCAGCTCCGACGACTGCGACGGTGCTCAGTTCGTCCTCGCGCCTAGCTCTCAGGGTCAGTAGGCGTTCTGATCCCGTTTTGGTGTCTTGATGCCAAAGGGGGAGAAGATGTAGGAGAGTCAGGGGGAGTAGCAGTCTCAGGGGGAGTACGTGTTTAGGGGGAGTGTGTGAGTGTGTGTTTATCTTTTGTATTCTTGCTTGAGTACTCTTTTGTAATTTTAATTATGCACTCTTTCGCTTGTCTCATTTGTTTATGATTTTAATCAATTGAGCTTTTTGCACCATAAAATTTTAATCAATTGATTTTGTAATTTCATTGTTTATGTTGCACTTATTGCATATCTACTTGTGTATTATCATCAAATTCATTATTATTGCGCTTTAAATTATTGTGTTGTCATCAATCACCAAAAAGGGGGAGATTGAAAGCATCTAGGCCCCATGAGGTACGGTTTCGGTGATTAATGACAACCATTCGATATTACTAATGAATTTGTGAATGCAAGGTCTCAATGACACTCAATCAAATGAAATCAAAATTACTTTGGAGACCCATATAAAATCAACGAATGAGATCAAATCAAAACATATGATGACAAGAAGTGAAAGCTCTAACTTGATATCATTCCATACTTGAAGACAATCAAAACAACACTTCAAACAAATGTCAAAGAGGTCACAAGTTCAAAATTCCAAAAGAACAACTCAAAACAACTCGAAGTCAACAAGTTGAACACACCGGATCAACCGACGTTCTATGAGTTGACTACATCGGTCAAGTTGGTTCAATTGAAGAAGAAGACCTCAGACAAATGCACGCACCGGATCATCCGATGTGAGTGGCTCAGTGACATCGGTCCATCATCACAGAATGCAATACCATTGGACCAAGTGAAGCACCGAATCATCCGATGTGCAGAACTACATACATCGGTCAATCACTCCAGTAAGCCTCAAGATCAAGCAAAATTCTGGAGGAAGAGCCACCGGATCATCCGATGAATAGAGAGATCAACATCGGTCTAACAACGGTCATATCTGACACAGTGACATCAGCTAATTTGGCTTTGACCGATGATAACTGAAGGGGAGACATCGGATCATCCGGTGTTCGCAGACAAGTGATGTCAGCCTACTTTTCCAACGGCTATCTCGTGGAGGCTGGCTATTTATACCCCTTCAACCTGTCAAATCGATATGACTTGAAGCCCAGACATACTCTACACATTCTAGAGCATTCAAGCAATAGAGCAACCACTTTTACATCATTTGTTCATCATTTGTACACCAAGAAATAGGCTAGAACTAGCTAGAGATAGTGCTTGGGTGCCTCCATTCTTGGTGATTGGAGTCTCTAGTGTAGTGAGAGCCCAAAGGGAGTGACCCTTGGCGTGTGCAACTTCCGGAGCTTGCCAAGAGGATTGTGGAAGCCCGGAGGATCCCAAAAGTGTACAAGGCTTGAGCTCCACCTTGCCAAGGTTGGCGAACGGAGAAGAATAGTGAAGAAGCCCCTAGTCTCAGTGACTTGGGAGTGGCAAAACCCTTCGGTGGGTGTCACAACGTGGACGTAGGAAGATCCTTGTGATCTTACCGAACCACGGGATAAACTCCGTGTCTCTTGAGCGTTTGCATCCCTCTCCCTTTTTACTCTTATGCAATCTTCATTCCGCAACTTTAAATTATATTGATTGCATAGTTTAATTGCATAGGGAATTGGGCTTTAAGTTGTTAAGTGTTTAATTGTCTTAAAATTTGAAAGAAAGCCCAATTCACCCCCCCTCTTGGGCATTTCGATCCTTACAGTTACTCATAGTTTGTTTAATGTCACGGTCCTACATCTATTGTCCAGGATAGGTCCTAAAATTTCGACACCATAACGTCGCCTATTTAACACTACACCCCCTTATTCGGTGTATTTCTTCAAGTAAAAAGGGGACGCATACTTTAACTTCCAACTAAATGAGTCTTGTCGGGCTCTAAATGGGTTGTGCCAATTCTATCCGACACGAAACCCATTTATATATACATATAGTACATAAATACTAAAAAAATTCAAATAAACCCGGGAGCGGCAGCGGAAGAGAATTACGAAGCCAACTATGTAAGCAAACAAACATCATGTGCCAACTGCCCCGCATGTAAGCCCTATAGTGGCAGAACTTGGCTAAAGTATGCAATCTTGCAAAGTACAGAAGGGTGCGAAAAAGTTTCAACATGGGGAAGATGGGGTTCCTATGCAGTGATCGGGAACTAAACAGAGTATGCAGTGATCAAGAAAAGCTGATTGTTCCAGGGTCAAGCAAACAACTATCAATGTCTTCTCAAGTATAAATGGTCCTCATACTAATTGTTCAGGTTTATATGTAAAATTTTGCCAACGGTCAAGTGATTGTACTAGAGAATTTAGACTGTAATA
Organism: Tuctoria greenei; assembly: GCA_036927565.1. Taxonomy (NCBI): domain Eukaryota; kingdom Viridiplantae; phylum Streptophyta; class Magnoliopsida; order Poales; family Poaceae; genus Tuctoria; species Tuctoria greenei. Next base: position 12,625,632 of record JAYESD010000001.1, on the reverse strand, counting down.
AGCAGCATATAGTAGGACTAGGAAAGAACATCTTAGGCCCCTTTTGGAAGAGCTCCACGGAGCTAAATCTCAGACAGAATCAGGAAACCTGTGCCAAATACAGTTTTTCAGAAGAAGTGATTCTTGGCTGATTCTATGAAGTGATTCTCTGAAATAAACTAAGGGGCTGGAAGCTGAAAAAAGTAGCTTCTCCTGATTCTGTGAAGTGATTCTCTATCCTGATTCTAAGAGTTTATTCTAGAGAATCATAGAGAATCATGTTCAGTCACAAAATCACTTCAATAGAGAATCAGAAGTGAATCCAAAGAATCAGCTTTGTGAAGCTATGCCAAAGGGGGCCTTACCTGAGCAGTAGGATTGGATAGTGGTTGGCCGACCGTAGGAAGCGCCGAAGAGGCGACGAATGTGAACTCACCGGCAACGATGGGAGGTGGCGATGGGGCAACATTCTGGCAGAAGTTGTGCTCGACACCCTCGCTCACAGCGTCCGATGGCGGTGGCGATGATGACTGTAATCACCAATGAATGACTAAAATGAAGATGTGGCAAAAAGAGAAATGATAAGGCCATGGGTGTTGGAACAGTGATCTCACACCTGGTTACGGCGGCCAGTCCCGGTGACGGTAGCTCCCGGCGACGGTGGCGGCAATGGCGATGCCTGTAATCGCCGATGAAAAATTGAACCGGGATGTGGCAAGAAGAGAGAGGGTGAGGTCGTGGGGGTTGGAATCACACCCAGTTATGACGGCGGGTCCCGGCGGCGGTGTCGGCATCGCCTGTAATTATCGACAAAATATTGAACCAGGATGTGGCAAGAAGGGAGAGGGTGAGACCATGGGCGTCGAAATCGTACTTGGTAACGGTGGTGGGTCCCGACAACGGTGGTGGCAATGCCTGTAATCATCAACGAAATATTGAACGAGATGTGGCAAGAAGGGAGAGGGTGAGGTCGTGGAGGTCGGAACCGGATCGCACCTGGTTGCGGCGGCGGCTCCCAGCGGCGGCAACTCCCAGAGGCATTGGAGGTGGTGGCAGCGCCTCCATCTTTCCGAGACATGTAGGGTTTACCGAGGGTTCGAGACGATGCAGCGTCAGCAACGCTGGCGGACGATGCGGTCACGCGATGCGGTGCCGCTTCGCTAACGAGGAAGCTCGCGGGCCTAATTTGTGGTCGCACTACAGGAATCCTGACGATTTGCGACAGCCAAAGCCGTCGCAAATAAGCCAAAAACCGTCGCAAATAAGCTATTTGTGACAGCTTTACTTATTTGCGACGGCTTTTGGCCGTCGCAAATTATTCGTCGCAAATAAGCTTATTTGTGACGGCGGTAGTAGCTGTCGCAAATTATTGCCAGGGGGACGATGGGACCCACACGTCGATTTGCGACGGTTAGACCGTCGCAATTAAGTCCCTATTTGCGACAGTTGGGCCGTCGCAAATAAGGTTAGCCGATGAGTCCCACGTGGTCATCCGATGGGGCCCACGCGGCCATTTGCGACACTCTGACCGTCACAATTAAGGCCCTATTTGCGACGGCCAAGCCGTCGCAAATAACAGAGGCTAGTTTGCGACGGCCTAAAGCCTTATTTGCGACGGTACTGTATAAAAAGCCGTCGCAAATAAGATTTTTTATTTAAAAAAACACGAAATGCTACCCGACTCGATGGCCATAAACACAATAGACAATATTATCACAAACGGATCACAACAGTCACATATTAGCATCACAACACATCGTCGATGCATCTCTACATCATCAACAAACCAAACAAAGGCTCACTCGCCCGTCTGACCTCTGAAGCCACCTCTAAAGCCACCTCCGAAGTCAAAGTCGTCGTCGCGCCTCATTCCAGGTGGCGGTAATGATGGTGATGAAGTTTGAGCAGCCGTCGCAGATCCCTGCAGTTAATAAAACTTAGAGTTAGAATATAAATGCATCAACCTCTCTCTCCCTCCCTTCCTCTCCCTCTATCTCCATCTAGATCCCCTCTTCCTCTCTCTTTTCATTCCTCTCTCTCTATCTCAATCTATCTCTCTCTCACACTCTATCTCTCAACTGCTATCATTTTCCCTCTATCTTCCTGCCTCTATCTCCTTCTACATCTCCCTCTCTCCTCTATCTTCCTCTCCCTCTATCTCCATCTACATCTCCCTTTTCATTCCACTCCCACTCTATCTAACTATCTCTCACTCTTTCTTCTATCTCAATCCTTTTCTTCTATCTAACTATCTCTCTCTTTCTTCTATCTCAATCCCTTTCTCTCTACATTTCTCCCTCTTCTAACTCTATCTATCATTCTATCTAACTATCTCTCACTCTCACTCTATTTCCTTGCTTTATTTTAGTAAAGTTTAAGTAAAACTAGAATTGTTAAGTTGACATAGAAAATTACCTGGCCCGCAGAAGAATGATCATTTGGAAAGACTGAAAGTGGCGGTACCTGGATCCCCAAACCTTGCGCACGAGCCATGACCTGTCGTTGCAAACATTAGATATTACCTATTAGTAAGTCATTTACGCTGAATTAATGAGAACTTCAGTTTTCATTTTGTAACCTCCATTGTCTCCCACATCTGCGCCATCCAGGCTGCTTGGGAAGAGATCGTGGCCTGCAACGCGATCCTTTGTTATTCCGCTGCGATCCTTTGTCGTTCCGCCTCCCTCCTTTCCTCCTCCTATTGCCTGATGTTCTCTTCTACAGTTTGTCGGAGGGACTGTATCTCGATGTCTCTCTGCGAGACGTGGCGACCTGATGTGCCCATCGACGAAACCTGCATGGATCTACCTCTCGCAGGTCTCGCCGCCATCGAGTCGACAACTCCGTCGAATATGGCAAGCCTATAAAAAAGAGAGTCAGTAATATAAAATTGAAATATCTTCAATACTTTGAATTGAATATGATAAAATGGCTTATGAACTCACTTTCCGTGTGATTTTCTACCTCTGCTTACTATACGCGGCTTGAGGATCGATTGGTTCACGTTCCCAATCGAAATCTTCGCCGTGTATCTTTCTAGCCTTCTCCCCGTACTTAGCCTGAAAAATAAGAAAACCATGTAAGTTCAACAATCCATATAGTTATATTTAATATGAATGATTTCTAAACTTACTAATCGCTCGGCTGCAGCCTGACTGCACCCCTGAGGCTGAGAAGTGTCCATGTGACCTCTCTTCCAGATCTCAGCAGGGGTCGGCGGCACCCCCGTCTCTCGCTCCTGTCAATACGTGTTAGTACGAACAATATATTATGAATATATAAACATAAGTTACATACACTTACCATGTGTTTAGCTAAACGCAAGTGGTTATCTTGGTCGTGCCTGCTCTCCCCCTCGACCCCTCTGCACTCTCGAGCATTCCAGAACTTAGCCTTAAACTCATCGCTAGCCAAGTACCGACAAAGGGCCCGAAATGCATTGGACCGACCCTGCAACCAGCTCACGTGGCCCTGCACATAGTTGTAGATCGTTAAAAATACCATCGAGGAAATTATCAGAAAAAATACTTACTACACCCAACATACCTGCGCGTAGTCCTCCTCCGTCAGGTGCCTCTCGCTCTCTTGCCGAAAGTGTAGCATGTGGTACTGGTTCGCCTTCAAGTGCTCATTAATAATTTGAACACAAGCGTTCAACAAAGCTTGTCGAAGCGCCTTGGTCGCGTTGTAGTGAAACACTCTCCTAGCATCCTCAACCAGGCGAGGGTCGTTCGGATCCTCTAAAGTAAACCTTGCATGTGATAAAGAATATATTGAAGAGATGTTCATTAAAAGAGTTTAAGAGTTAAAACTTAGAAACTATTTTTAACATACTTACCATAAAATTGGCCCATACGGCCTCCTGAAGGTTGTCGTGCTCCTGGTGATGGACGCGTGTGTAGTCCTCCCATGAAAGAGCGGGCACCCGTCGATGACCCCGAGATAGTGCAAACGCAATAAGGACCCGAGGACACCGTTCACTGGTCTTTGGTGTCTCTCACCAGTGAAAGACGTGTCGTCTCAAACCCTGCAAGATATTTATTGATTCATTACTTAAGTAACTAAAAAAACCAGAATTGAATACTATAATTTTTATTACCTGTCTCCGACAAGATGAATCACGATCCTCTGTGAAGAGACCGGTGGAGGGCTGACAAAGTGAGTCATCCTCGTCCTTCGCGTCTGCTGGGGTGCTACGGCAGGTGATCCAGAAGGCTCGTCACCAGCCGAGTCAAAAGGGTCAGAAACAGAATGCTCACCAGCCGAGGGTTGGCTGGCCGGGGGCTGGCTCATCGAAGGGTAGCCAAGCTCAACTGGCGCCGTAGCCTCTAAGTGAGTCGGTGAGGACTACAACATTCAAATGATTCATAAGCAAGTTTAATTAGAAATTGAATTTGAAAAATTTGTCAAAACGAGTGAAATTTACGACGAAGCTCTAGAGCTGCTCAGAACGTGCCCCAACAGCTGAGAGCGTCTGATCCCGGTTGACGAGGCACCAGTGAAAGTGTCCTCAGGTTTAGAGGGGTAGAACCCCCTCGTCGATGGCACCTTCTTACCCTTCTTTGACGTCATCCTACTTTAATAGATAATCAGTAAATATGCAAATAAGATATAAAAATTCATGTTACTATCTTCAAGAAAACATTACTTGTATTCACTTTCAAAATTCATCAACATCATTCATGTGCCCTAATCTTAAACCAGCTCAACGATCTTCCATCGTGGCCTGTTCTAATTTCCGTTTTTGCATATCATCTGGCTCTACATCTTCAACATCTCCAACTAATTGATCGAGTCCTGCACCAAGCTCAACGATAAAAGTGTGTGACAACTCTTCTTCTTGGTACACTTCTTCAACGTTTTCGCTATCATGGTAACCATCATCCCCAGGAGTATATAACCACTCACGAGGATTCACCTTATATACCACCCACCAAGCACTGAGCTTCGTTCATGGATAAGGTAGATAATACACTTGTTCCACTTGATGTGCAAGAACAAATGTATCGTAACCTCGTAGTCAGTTCTTATGTTTCACTTCCACCATTCCAAATTGGTTTTCTCGAGTTCCATGAGTGCGATCAAACCAGTCATAGTCAAAGAAGACAACTCGAAGGGTCTTATTTACGGTAAAAGTAAATTCAATGATTTTGTTAATGATCCCATAATAATCGGTTAAATTCCCTTGAGTGTCAATTGCTCTCGTCACAACACCGGAATTTGATGTTGCCGCGAGAAGACGAAGAGCTTCAAAATGAGTTGTACGGAATCGAAAGCCATTTATATTGTATCGACCATAGCTTCTAACATTCACCAATCCATAAGATAGTTGCCGCAAATCTTTATGGACATTGTAAGTCCGACACTGTAAAAAATGATCGTAATTAAAATAACATTTTTTAATAATAGTAACTTATAATATATAGAAGAAGAGAGAGTATTACATAATCTCGAAACTAGGATAGGAAACTCGGCTCTCCATTTATTCCTTCTTTTTGCATCCCTTCTACTTGTTTGGCCGTAGGTTGATGCCTATGTGGCCAACATTATCTGTGGAACTCGCTGAACCTGAAAAAACATCTTTTGGAATACATTATCCGAACATCTTTTAGAGCAAATATGTCGATTAGCATAAATGTAGAACAAACACTTACTCGAAGTATTCCTGCATGCCTTCTATATTTGCGTACATGTAGAGTAAAGCAACAGTCCTATCGTGTTCGGATAGCACGTAGGTCGTGTAGCTACCAACGGTGGTGCCTCTCGTTTGAAAAATGGAAAGATAGCTTAAAGGGGGTGCTTCGTCCACATTGTACTGCATCGCCGAAGTATTGATATTATTTTCTTATGCAAAGTAGACACTTGAAAAGTATCTTACTTCCTTAAGAGCATATGCTTCAGTGGTGCACCCTTCCACCCTTGTCCTGTTGCCAACCATTGGTTTAAGATATTGTAACGCTCTTTCAATGTGGTACAACCACCTGTATTGCACAGGACCATCAAATTTAGCTTTGAATGGAAGATAAATAAGCAGATGTTGCATTGGATTGAAGAAACCCGGTGGAAAAAATTTCCATCTTACATAAAAGTATGGGTATCTCCTTCTCTAACTTATCCATCATCCATATCTCGATTTCTTTAGCACAAAAATGTCTATAGAAATAGCTGAGCTTAGCTAAAACCTTCCACACCGTATCATCTAGATAGTCCCGAAACATAACAGGTAAGAGTCTTTCCATTATAATGTGATAATCATAACTCTTCAACCCAGTGAGGTTTCCTGTGTTCACATTCACAGCTCATTTCAGGATAGTTGCGTAGCCATCTAGGAATTTCAAAGTTTTCATCCATTTCATAATTTCTTTCTTTTCTTTAGATCGAAGACAGAAATAAGCATGTGACTTCCCACCACTTTCAGGGATATCAAGAGTTGGAAGGTGACAAATTTCTGCCAAATCTAGTCTAGCTTTGTAATTGTCTTTCGTTTTGCCAGGCATATCCATGCAAGTGCTTATGATATTTTCGCTCATGTTACGCTCCTGATGCATGACATCAATGTTGTGCATTAGAATCAAGGACTTCACATACGGTAGCTCCCAAAGTCCACATATGTGATCCCAATTGTGTTCTTCTCCATAACCTACGAAATATCCACGACGACCTTCATCAGGCACCAGTTTGTCCAACATATCAGAAATTTCTGATACGTTGAGATGCTTCGGTGGTCCTTTAGTGACAATAGTGCTCTTTCTAAAGACATGTCTCTGTTGCCTAAATATGTGATTCGAGGGCAACCAACGTCTATGACAACCGAAGTAAGATATTTTGCCTCTATGAGTTAGTAGAAAGCAATCCGTGTCTGAAGCACATACCGGACACGTCAGACGATCGTGAGTGCTCCATCCGGAAAACATGTCGTATGCCGGTAAATCATGGACGGACCACAAATAAGCAACTCGAAGGTTGAATTTCTGCTTCTTGTAACTGTCGTACGCTTCGACTCCTGTCTACAAGACTTTCAATTTTTCGATCAGTGGTTTCAACATCACGTTGAGACGTGACCTGGCATGATCAGGTCCAGCTACAATGAGCCTGAGAAACATGAACTCGTTATTCGTACAAATAGCAGGTGGCAGGTTGTACAGAATGACAAAGATGGGCCAATAGGAGTATGGTTTGGCGTTTGTACTGAACGGTGAGAATCCGATTGTCGCTAATCCGATGCGAACATTCCTCGCATCAGGAGAAAAGTCTGGATCGAAACAATCTAGTGTCTTCCATGCATCACCGTCGGACGGATGCATCAAAAATTCTTTGTTCTCATATTTACCTTCTTTATGCCATCTCATGTGTCTTACGGTTCTTTTTGAAAGAAACAACCGCTTCAACCGAGTTGTCACGGACAAGTAACGAAGCTGCTTATGTGCGACATCTATCATCACATTATCGCCATCGTTATTAACAACTTCGACATACCTCGGTTTACCACATTTCAAGCACATCTTCTCATTGGCGCGCTCTTTCCAGAATGGTATGCAGTTGTCTGGGCACACATCGATTTTCTCATACTTCATACTGAGACTAGATATCTTGATCTTTGACTGATACATATCTGATGGCGCTTTGTGAGGTTGCAGAAGGATATCGCAGATCAATTTCATGAGATCATTGTAGCAGTTGATGGAAAAAAAGTACTTGGACTTAATTGCCATAAATCTGGTCAAGAAAGCAAGTACGGTCACAACCGTTTATTCATGCAACGACTCTTGTGATTTCTTCAGCTTCCAGAGCTTCTAGCATCTCATTTGTAAGAGGATCCTCCGCTTCATTTATAAGAGGATCCTCCGCTTCCAGAGCTTCTAGCATCTCATCCATATTATCAACCTCTGTTATATCATCATCCTCATCCACTTCTGCTATGACTTAAGATTTAGTCTCGCCGTGAAAAGTCCACACTTCATAATGTGGAGTGAAACTGTTTCGACATAAGTGAAATGAAAGCTCCAATCTTCTCAAAAACTTGGTGTTCCGGCATTTTGTACATGGGCACCGTACCATATCTTCCATTGACAACAAAAATGCTCGATCCCAAAATTTATCTAACTTGATGTACCACTCATCCGAGTGACCACCAGTTCTGCTCTTCCAACCAATATACATCTAACTGTGGTCTTCACTCATGTTTGGCTCTGCAGTTTAAAGTGAAGGAAATTGTCGTTAATGGTGGGCACCTAGGCGTCCAGGCGGCCAACGGGCACCTAGGCGTCCAGACATGATTTTACAATCCTAGTTTAGATGCATACTTTAACTTCCAACTAAATAGGTTTTGTCGGGTCCTAAATGGGTTGTGTCGGATCAAGCCAACCCGAATCTCATTTTTGTACATATAGAAATCAAATTAAAAATTATAACCATAATCTAAAAAACAAAGCAATTCAATTAAACGTAAACATAAGAATTATTAAACTGTAATTTATCAATTAATAAACATAAACCTAAATATAAACAATTGTATTATAAACATAGACATAAGCATTGACCTAAACATAAGCAATTTAATTCTCAATATAAATATAATCATAAACTTAAACATAAACATCAATTCAATTCAATTATATTCTATTCATAAGTATCAAATCAATTCTCAACATAAATTAAATTCAAATCAATTCTACGCTTAAATTCGATTGTAAGTATCACAATTCTAAGAATCACAATTTCAACATAAGCATCACCAAAACATAAGCATCACCTAAACATAAGCATCACATCATCTAACATAAACTCATAATTACAACACTCTAAGCATAACAATTGTAGATGACGGCTCATAATTTACAACATTGCATCACTTAATCATAACTAGCATCACAACTGCTTCATAACTGCTTCACAACATTGCTAGTGGGAATGGAGAAGAAAGAAAATTTAACAACATTGCATCACAACTGCTTCACAATATTGAATCACAACATTGCATTACCTACGTCGAGGGAGGCTGGTGGGGAGGCGTGGAAGGAGGCCGGTGGCGCTGGAGGAGGTCGGCGGCGTCGAACAGCGCGTCCGGGGCGACCGGCGGCGTAGGCAGGCACGACAGGGGCGGGGGCGGCAAGGGCGCGGCGGGAGCGGGGGCGGCGAGGCGGGGTCGGGGGCGGCGGGGGCGCGGTGGGGTCGGGGGCGGCGGGGGCGCGGCGGGAGCAGGGCCGGTGGGCCGGCGGCGGGCGCGGTGGCGGGGGCGCGGCAGGCGCGGCGGTGGGTGCTGTTTGGGGACGGTGCGTGAAAATGAGTTATCGGGGTCCGATGGAGCCGGTATTGGCCCTTATTTGCGACGGTTGCGTTAATTGCGACAGCCTTAACTTACAGCCGTCGCAATTAATGTTATTTGCGGCGGTACTTTTTGCAGCCATCGCAAATAGGGCCTAATTTGCGACGGCTGTTTTATATGTGATGGGCCTAGGGTTAGCTGTTGCAAATAAGTCTTTATTTGCGATGGCCTCCTTCTTTGCGACGGCCAGAGATAGGTTGTCACAATTTATGTTACTTGCGATGGCGGGCCGTCACAAATAAAACTAGCCATTACAAATGATCGTGTTTCCTAGTGTCGCGGCGCAGGCCGGCCTAGCGACTCAGCGGCACCGCATGCGCCAATTTTATACGTAGGTTTGGATCCTGATGCGGGAGAAGATTCATGCATCCCACTTATTAAAGGAAACTAAAAACGCAGTCAACCAATGTATGACTGTATCATGAGCCAAGGACAGTTCAGGAAAAAGAAAGTGAAAAGCTAGTAAAACGCCTGTAGCGTGTGTGTTGTGTGTGCTTATAGTTACTGTACCGAGTTCGACCCGGGCAATGTGGTTGAGAGAAGAGTTCTGCTTTCCCAAAAAAACGCCATGCCTACTCGATAGACTTGCGTGGGGCGGCCGGCGGCGAAGATAATCTCAAATAATTGGAGGTGAGAAAGCACATGGACCGGTTTTGGCGAATGACACACGGCGGTAACTCGCTTGCACTGGAAACGCCATGTCTCCCGTTCGGCCCTACACATCCAAACCGGAATGATCCTTCCCGGGCTAGAGTGCAGGGAATGCGTATGATTGGGGTGGGACAAACTGAGGACCCGTGTCGCCGTCGTCATTGTATCTGACGAAACGGCTGCAAGGAAAGGTAAAGGAGCGTGTGATTTTGATTCGTCTCTCGTTGATGTCTGTACGCGAACAGTGTCTCGCTTGCTTACGAGTTGCGGCCACACACCTCGATCACCAAACAACGCGTGGCCTAATCTCAAATGTTGATGAAAACGCGCATTCGACAGAAACCGTGTTACGACCAATTAGCAGACCAGACCACTAGAAAGTATGTTCATTGTTGCTCTAAACAATTTTTTTACTGCCCTTGTTGCTTGTGTCTCGTGTGCTTCATATCCAGCTGTCCAACATCTTCCCTGCTACTCTCTCTGTTCATTATATTTTACTTCATATGTTTAGTTCAAAACTGAACTGAGTGAAATGGAATGTAATGGAGGGAGTATTTTTTTTCACTGCTACTCTATCGGTTTCATTTTATTTTATTCGAGAATACTAGATATCAGGCGCCTGATTAGACGGTAGATTTCAGGACATAGCACATTTCGTGTCAGCGCATCGCGCAGCAAGCATGTAGCGAACTGTTTTTTTAATTGTTAATCCATAATTTGTAAGGATTATGTTTATTGTAAAATAATAATAAAATAATTTTATGATTAATTAACTTATAGAATTAAGATTAATAATTAAGTATAAAGATTAGTAGTTAATGATAGTAATTAGCTATTAATTACACAGTGCCTGAAAGTTTCTTAAATTTCATGTACCTGAAATTTAAACAGCCCCTATTTTATTCGGTTCACACGATGATAAAAATACTCCCTTCATTTCATTTCACTTATTTCAGTTTTGATTCTGCAGGAACTAAACTTATTTCAGTTTTGATTCATTTCACGGTGCCTGAAAGAAGGAACTAAACTGTCGCTGCTCGTATAGCTACGCGCGCCGCAGCAGCCACGCATAATTCTGCAGCCTGTGTGTTGATTCCTCGGCTGCAACAATTTCAATTGTTCTGCGTGACCGACGCGGAATCGATAGGAGACAGAGGTTTGCCATTGGCATAGCCCCTATTGACAACTCACACGTTCTTCTCGGCCGGCCCGATCGGAATTCTACGCCCCGAGCTAATAATAAGCGTCCGCATCATTGTGCCGAATAGTTAAACACTCGTGAGAAAACGCTGGTGCGGATGTCAATGGCTGATACATCAACGTATCCGTTCTTCAACAACTCCACGAGCTGCTGCGAGCTTAGTTAAGCCAACGTCGGTTGAGGAAGAAGAGAACGAAAAGTAAGCAATCCAATGGCCGGACTTTATTACGTGTTCTCCGCTGGCAAATATTCCCCCGCGTCGTTCTTCATCGATGACGACGCCGATTCGCGCGTTTTTTTATCACCACCCTTTGCATCCTGGCCTCAAGGTCGAGATTTCACTTGATTGCAAGGGTGGTGGTCCGAGAAGAGATGGATGACGCGTTGTCCGTACTTGCCTACTTGGCGCCTAGTAGCTTCTGCCAAAACTTCGTAGGGTTTGTTGCTGGCATTTTGTCCTCCTGCCTCTACCTTCCTTGCAGTGACAGTACTTCGGAGCTCGCTGAAAGCATTATACTATTATTGTTCATGTGTGCAGATTCACAAGACGCAAAGTGAGTAGTTCATACTTGCGAGCAGTTGACATCTGTTCACTGCTCAGGTCGTTAAATCCGAGCTGGTAAGATCGCTGGTGATTGTGATGGTGGCCTGGTCAGCCTTCAGCTAACATGCAAAGCTCCGGCCTAATACTGACATAAATAACATGAGCTCATGAGCAGGAACAGGTATAACATTTTATTCATCCTGGATAAAGAAATAAACTATTGTACAACTCGCAATCAGTTCGTTATACCGACTTCTGTACGTGATTAGTACTTGCAAACATGTCAATGTCCGTAGGTAAATTTCTTCAAGCTCATAGGCTTGACTTGCTGCAGGACTCGGCTGGCTCACCAGACACCATGCTCGGCTGGCCAGTAGTTTTTTGTTTTTGTTTTTTCAAATGCAAATGGCTGGCCAGTGGTTGAATGCAAACTGAACTCGCTAGTCAATTCAGAATATTGCAACAGTCGTTTCCTAAGAGAGAGGAAAAAATCAGAGCAACTGAGATGGCATTAGTTAACGTCGAAGTCCATAAGAAAAAAAAATCCCGAAGTCAAGTCCATCTGAAAGTCAATTGCTACAGCAGGTGAAGGCGCTGAACAGGAGATGACTTCTCAACTGCATTCTGCTGGATACAGAGCAGCAGCAACAGAACGCCAGTAAGAACAAAAACATTTTCTTGAACCGAACAACTGCAACATCTATTTGCCTGATGTGAAATAAACAGAGTCAATGGGTTAATCCTCGTGAAACACGAAAACTGAGACGGAGGCTACATATCTCAATCTCCCAATGGTTTTACCCAAATAAGAGCTACTGACAGCTCTGTAACATTCTAAATTTTCGTACCAAACTCCCTGTCCAGTTTTCCCCCGAGATATGATACATTTAGACTAGACCGGCTACTCAACTCTGTCCTAGGAAAGCTTCTGTGATCACTTTCTCAAGAGTCTCATACAAGAAAATTAAAGCAGTACCTACAGTGTGTTTAGAATATTAATACGGAAGATTTGAGTGGTCCTATCTGTCGTAAAAGTCCACAATCCTCGTTTAAATATCAATATTGCCGGTTCCAGGCAAAATGATGGGGAGTTTTTGTATCCCACTAGCATTGACAAATAGCACTTTCCTATGGTACAATTTACCAACCACGGAATTAACAAGGGCTCCATCATTTGCTCATACAGAATCAACTTTGAAGAGTGTGTGCTTCTTATAGGCCGTTCATGTACCTCCTACAAAATCCCAAGTAAAAAAATTTATATTCATTTCATGATCAACATTATATCGTTATACACTAGGCTCGTTGTCTGGTTAGTGTTATCAAGAGCAATCAAAATAGACAAAAGTGTATCTTCTAGAAAAGCAAAACAGAGCCTCAAATACGAAAGTATATTCACTGAAAAAGCTTTCGTTACTTGTGTTGAAAAAGCATACTTTCGTTACTCGTTACTTGTGTTGAAACAGAGCCTCAAACAGGGCGCATAATTCCTCAAGTTTTGCTGTTGAAAAAGCTTTCGTTATGCAGAGAAAATGAAAGTATATTCACTGATGAGAAACAAAAGCGCGCTACTTGTGACATATTGATAAAACTTGACATGTCGTATTTCTGTCTTCTGACTTGGTAAAGACTCAAGTTTAATGTTGGATCAATGTAAGCGTCTAAAAGTTGTTGCCTCGATGCAGAATGAGGTTTTGGCTGTCTGCACAGTCATACTGTAAAGCATACTGCATAGGTGTAAATTTAAAGGATTTAGAGGAAGAAACTGAAAAAATAGAAAGAGAATAGTGTATAGAGTATGCTTTAGAGAAAACAAGTGCGGATAGCTTTAATCAAAATTTTAGTGCTTGTATTTCTTCCCTTCTGTTCGATACATAAGTTGTACCGACGACATTTTTTGAAGGAACTTGAACTGACGGCATTAGACTAAGGTTAGCTAGTTCCTATTACAAAATAATGTGTTGCTCATGAGGAGAAAACAATTGATATGAGAAATAACCAGTACTTTTTATATTAAATTAGGCAATAGATCTCTTAAAAAAGCAACAAGATCCGGCGGGAGATACACTTTGAGATAACGACTCGAACCGCCCGCATATTATAAACAGAGTGTCGGCATTATTCTGCCAAGTGCAACTGGGAAACAATTCAGAATTATACACGCACCAATTAGAATATATACAGTATTTTTTTTTTGCGAGTGACAAATTATAGTATCTTTGCAGATAAAAAAACGTAAGAGATAGTGAGCAACATGTGAATATGATAATGAACAGTTTCGTCAATATTGGTTGGTGACATGAACAGTGTTGAGTGACGCTATAATTTTGATAATGAGGGATGATGCTCCTAGCTCATGGCAGTTCGTTCATGGAGTCATGAGGTTTGTCACATCTGCTTGACCGCACCTGTCTCTCCACACTTGACAGTAAAATAACTTCTTGAAAGTTGGGAGTCTTTTCCTTTGAGTTAGTATACATATACTCCAATATTCCATAGTTCAGTACTGGTGTCTTTTTCCTTGCATGTGGTGCAATTAACAATTCACGCGTCACGTTCCGGAGAGGTGGATTTTTGTCGTGAGATATTGATGAGAGCAGACGATGACGATGTTCCATGCATGCAATCTTCCATGCGCAGGAAACAAAAACGGCGTGCAAAACGCGGGGATGAAGGAAGCCAAGCGTGCGTCAAGATCAGGGCCGGGAAGCCGACAACGGCATGGCAGATGGCACACCTAAGCAAAGCAGGACCCGCGTCTTCGTGCACCTGTGAGCGCTCGTCACGCACGACAACGAGGAGCCTTGATTTTTTTTTCCTTTTTCTCCCTGCGAGCGCCGCCGCACCAGTTGGAATTTTTTTTATTAATATACCTTTTAAAAAATAATTTAATATAAATAACTTATGATTTTGAAAAATTTGAAAAATAACCCAGTTCCGTATGTGTCTCATAATAAATGACATGTGGACCACGAGTTTCGTATCAGGCATATAGGAAACCGAGTTGGCGTGCCATGCTGTCTGGTGGTTCTCGAGGCAGTTGTGTTGTTCCCGGAGTCGAGGGAATCTCGTATGTGTCTCAAACGACATTCGCCCCATGAGAATTTCGTATGAGACACATACGAAATTCACCGAGCTGTGGGGCCCGCCAGAACTGTCGTATGTTTCACGGACGAGTTTTGTCCTCATTAAAACGCGGCACCCCCTTCCCTTTCTCGGAACTCCGCTCCGCCTCTGCTCGGCCGTCTCCATTGCGCTACGCACGCGCCACCGCTCGGTCGTGGCACCGCTCGGGCGCTTAGCCTCTGCGTCGTCCTCTCGCTGCTTGGCTCCGGTTAGATATTTTCTATTCCTCTTTTGTGCTTTGTGATTAAATATTCCTCTTTAGTTGTATTTTCTATTCCGCTTTAGTGCTATTTTCTAATGATTAAATATGTATTGTAGTAGTATTTAGAATATAATTTGTTAGTTTTTGACTTGTTAATAGTGCTATGTGATAGTTATTTTAGGTAATGTTATTTGTTTCATAGTTTATAGGTTTTTATTCGTAATGTTATTTATTTTAGAAGTAGTAGCATGTGATAAATTTTTAGTTTTAGAAGTCATAACATGTAATGTTATTCGTAATGTTATGTTTAGGTTTGTACTTATTTATAGGTTTTAGAAGTAATATCATGTAATGTTATTCGTAATATTATTTTTAGTTTTCTATTTGTTTTTAGATAATAAGACTATGTGAATATGCATTCTTAACATGTGATTACTTTTATTTTAGAAGTAATAGCAGTGATAAATTTGTTTTTATAAATTCCAATAGTAATGTTAGAGAAGTTAGTGTTTTGGATATTTTATGGAGAAAGCAAAATTATTTATGGTTCTAATGGGGTCGATTTGTTTGGGTTCATGTCGTGTGATAGAGAGATAACAAGAGCAAATGAGAGGACATTTAGTGGTGTCGAGAACTGGTTGATGAAAACATTTAATCTTGATGCACATCAACATCAGTTGAAATTAAAAGGAATGATTAATCGTGCAAAAATTGGAATTTACTAGGATTTGATTGTTATTAAGGGAATACGAAATTTGAGAAAATTTGTGGATACGGTTGTGGAGTGGGGTTGGTCTCTAGTTCTTCTTGCGCAAGCGGAAATGAAAGAAGTAGAGAATACAACGGAAGCAGATGAAGATAATAGTATGAAAAATGATGTAGAATTGGAAGAAGCTACAGAGAACTCAATACATATACAAGCACGTAGTGTGGTATATGAAGGAGAGCACATCAAGAATATAGTTGAACAAATAAGGATGGAAGATATGGAACATGAAAATATTCCAACAGTTGACTATTCTGATGAGAAGAATGATAGTATTGTTTCTGCAGAGTGGAACAATCCAATCCTGATTAATTTATCAGTTAAATAAAAGTATTGTGACTTATCGGGATACTATGAGAATCGGTAGTTTGAAGGATGCAGTGAAATATTGGTCTCTATCTATGTAGAGATCATTTACGGTTTACAAGTCAAGTACAAAATATTATGATGTGAAACGTGTGTTCTCAAGTTGTCCTTTTCGGGTCCATGGTTTCGAGGAGAGGTGGACGAAGGTATGGAGAGTATCTAAAATGATTGATCACACATGTGAGTTGCGTGAATTAGAGAAGTGCAATAGTGCTCTTACATTGCAGTTTATTGCGAATCACATGTATGATCGAATTGTGGATAACATTCAGGTTGAACTGAAATCAATAATAAACACTATTGGGGAGGAGTTCAAGTACATCGTAAGTTACTCCAAAACGTGGAAGACCAAAAAGATGGTGATTGAGCAAAGATTTGGTTCATTTGAAGCTTCTGATAAAAATCTTCCAGAGTTATTGCAGACCATCTAGGAGAGAAATGTAGGTACTTATTATGACATTATGAATGTGTAGAACAGAAATATGACTGTGAATTTGTTTCTCCATCATGCATTCTTTGTATTAGGTCAATGTATTGTTGCATTCAGACATTGCAAACCTATCCTCTGCATTGATGGTACTTTTTTAACTAAAAAGTACAAAGGTCAAATTCTAATAGCTATTGCAGTTGATGGGAACCAACATGTGTTAACTGTGGCTTTTGCTTTTGTCAAAAATGAGAACACTAACAGCTGGTACTGCTTTCTTAGTCGGGTAAAGATGGTTGTTGTCGGTGTTTGGAACCGGCAGATCTCCCGACACTACCTTTGGTAGATCGAGGAGTTGTAGTTCGGTAATGGGCGCGCAGAGATTCAAGAAGGTGAAAGACACGTGTACACAGAGATTTACGTGGTTCGGGCCGCCTGAGCGTAATACCCTACTCCACGGGGTGTGTTGGTGATGTATGAAGCTTGTGAGTCTAGAAGAAGATCCAGAAGAAGAAGCTCGTCTAGATCAGGGTGTTCAGTAGTGGTCTCGAACCGTCCCTTGTGTATCATCGACCAGTCCTTTTATAGTACAAGGACTGGTTGTGACAACATTAGCCTGGCCCGACAGGTGACCTCGGCGGTTACACTTGTTTGATACACAATAAATGGGGTTAATTACCCTTAATAGCCTAGTAACGGGCCTTAACATTGCCGTTACCAATATTAAGGGCCATCTGATCGTGTTTCATTAATATGGTATTAATGACACTTAATCGGGTCTTGAAGTCTTTGATTGCTCCTTGAAGGTCCGGAGCCGTTGGGGGGTCCACTAGCCTGATTGTTGAAGTTGAAGGTCCGGCGGTCGCCACGTGGCAGCACCGGAGCTTATCGTTGTGGACGAGTAGGTCCGGTGCTACTGGACATGTGTTAGTACCGGAGCTTCCCTCTATCTGGGGTTAGGTCCGGGGTGCCATATTGGTATACCGACTGGAGCTTCCCATGTGTGGGTGATAGCTCCGTTCTTATGATACACGTGGCGGCCCTAGGACTAACCATGTCGGGGAAGCGGGTCCGGTTACGCCTGACATGTGGGGCCTTCGGAGGTCTTCAAATCTGGTAGATGGAGTTTCCTTATGATCTTTGCAATCCCAAGGGGTATCCGGTACGGAGGGTATTGACAGTGGCCCCCTGGACTCACCTCCGGGAGATACCTTTTTGGATGAGGTCATTTCGCCGCAGGTGGGTCCATTCTTCGGTTTCTGAGTCGTGTCTTCAAGGGTCTTTGGTTGTGTCGTTGGCGATAGTCCGCAATTAAACTTTCGTCGCGTGGCGTATCTCAGAGGCGGCAGGTGAGATCTCAGCGTGCGGATCTCACGCAATTGAAGGTCGCTGGTTTCCAATACGAAAATTGTATCGGTTCCGCGTGCCTTGTCAGGCCACCACCTTTGGGTTTCCTGCCTTTCATGATGACAACCGTTCACCTGGGGTAAGAACCTCGACTTGATCGTCGGGGTGGCCCCGGCCCCTCTTGTCATTGGCGAGGTGAAAATTTTGACTGGTATTGTCGGCTCCACTGCGGTTTCCATCCAGGCATTGTGGGGGCTTACTTTAGAAGGAAAGCACACACCGTTTGGGGTTTTTACGCCTCTCGATCGATCTTGCGCTTAAACCTTCCAAACTTTCGCTTGCCTTTCCTCTCTTGCCTCTCTGTGCCGCGATTGAGTTGGGTCTCCGCCAGAGCCGACTGAAGTCCGATAATGATTTGAAGAAGGTCTGGGCCCTCATGGGATGGTCCCTTGACTTCTTCAACCATTTGGTCCGCGCCAGCAAGCTTCCGTTCGAGAAGGAACACACTGGCAACATGGTGTACTTCTCCGCGTACGCCATGGTGGGACTGATCCCACCTTTCTCCTCCTTCTTCTTGACGCTGCTAGACTTCTATGGTCTACAGCTTTACCACCTTGGCCCCACTCCATTCTGCTACTGTCCATATTTGTCCACTTCTGCGAGATGTGGGTGGGCATTCCCCCTTGCATTGAGCTCTTCCGCACCTTCTTCACTGTCCAAACCACAGGTCAGAGTGACGAGTACCTTGGCTTCTACTATTTTGTGAAGCGTAAGAAATGCCCTTACAAGTACTTACAGTCGTTCCCTTCTGGGAAGTGGGACGACTGGAAGAAGGATTGAATTGTAATCAGGGTGGAGGAGCACGAGAAGATGGAGCTGTCGGAAGACTTCCCCAACATTGACACTGCAGTTTGGAGTGAAGCTCTAGTGCTATCGTATGCCTTCAATCCTGCTCTGACTAGGATCCGCCTGTGTGTGGAAGGAGGGGTGACTCCCAAGGCAGTGTTTTGCAACTTCCTGACCAACAGGTGGGCTCTGTTGAAGAGGAGAGAGAAGTTGGCTTGGGCCCTCAATGGTATGCTGGACGACGACCGGATCGAGACCGGTTTGAAGTCCAACATGGAGGGTGCAACTTTGGAGTTCACCTGAAGAAATTCCAGCACGACATCGACGTTGAGGGCGACGACTTGGCTCCGTCGCCAGCTTTCCTCCCACTGAACATGGAGGCAGCATTCAGTAGGGAGCTCCGGCGGACGATGCCGGTGCTTGATGACCTTGGTGTCGTTGAGAGGTGCTCGACCACCGGGTTGGCGATCTCCGAAGCTCCGGAAGGTGGCTCCGTTCCCGTCCCTAAGCCAAGAACCGAAGTCGTCAGCAAGGGCAAGGAATTGGCCGAGCCCTCAAGCCGTAAGAGGAAGCATGCCGATAGAAGGGCTAGACATACTTCTTCCGCGGCGTCTCCTTCTCCCCGGAGGGGGAGGTCTACGACGGCGGCATCTACTCCAGTAGCGGCTTCTTCCCGGGTTGCTAGCTCCGGCCAGGTGACTCCGGTACCAGGGCCAGCTGAGGGCTTCGGGTCCGGCGGTCCTTCTCGGTCGAGGGGGGCCTCGACCAAAGCAACACCGACAGCAGCAACAAGCTCCGGGGGGCCCTCCGGGACTACCACGCCAGTGTCGGCTGGGGCCAGTCCAGAGCGTCCGGAGAAGAGGTTCCGCGGTAACTGGTGCGGAAGCCTTCTGAGGTAATTTTTGATTTTTTACCTCAGTCAGTTGTTTTATTGTTAACTGTATTTTGAGTCTCTTCATACTTCATCCACAGCGTGCCCAAGAAAAGGTCTGAAGCTCCGGTCCCTACAGCAGCGGTCGAAGCTGTGCAGGTTGAAGCTCCGGCTTTGATTCCAGCGCCGCCCCAAGAGGTGGCTGAGGCTGCGGCAGCCCCGACGCCGGCTGTTGCGGTTTTGGACGACTCATCCCCAGAAGCTCTCGTGGTAGCGTCGGACCACAGGAATGAAGATGTACCAGCAGTGCCAGCCTTGGAGGTTGAAGCTCCGGGCTTGGATGCTGTGATGTTGGACGCTCTAGCCATAGAGCCGAAGGAAGCCGCGATTCCATGCCTAGAGCGGATGTTGTTGAAGCACCGGTAGTCGAGCCGGTGGTTGATGAGGTCCAGACAGTAGAGCCGGGAGTTGATGAGGCTCCGGCACTTGAGCTGGTTGCTGAGGAATCTCCAGCGGCAGAGCCGGTTGCTGCAGAAGTTCCGATTGTGGAGCCGGTCGTTGAAGAGGTTCCGGCGTCCGAGCCAGTTGCTGCGGAGGTGTCGGCGCCTGAGACTTTGGTGGTCGAAGCGCCTGCGCGGAGCCCATGATGGTCGAAGCGCCAGCACCTGAGCCAGTGGCAGAGGAGGCGTCTGCACCAGAGCCAGAAGTAGCTTCTGCTCCGACGGAACCTTCAACACCCGCTCCGAAAGCGGTGATCCCGGAGGTGCCCGCTGCTGAGCCAGGGTGCTGTGATGAAGCTGCTGGACCCCTGCCGAAGGGACCAGTTGTTGATGACCTAGTGGATGGGCCTTCGGAACCAATTCCGGAGGTTGGAACTTCAGCTGAAGGTACTCCCTCGACGACGACCGAGGCTATCCCGGAGGACGGCCCTAGTGTCGTGGAAGCTTAGGGGACCGCTCTCGTAGAGTGGGACCCAATTTCTGTTGCTAAAGATCTGCTGGAGCCAGCGGAGAGGACCTCAGCAGGTCCAGACTCAATCCCTCTATCGTTGTCTATTGACAATGCTTGCTCCAGTCTTCGCCAAGTTCAGTTGGCCTTCTACCACGACAGCAAGGACCTCGAGGAGGAGTGCCAAACCCTTAGGAGGTGGCGCAACCGACTCCATTTCGAGACCAAGCTGGCACAGTCGAGGCTGGCTGACGACAAGGAGTGGGTGCAAAGGGAGAAGGTCCGCTTGGAGTACTGGGGAAAGTTGTTGGATGAGAGGGAAAGCATGACACGGACTCTTGACAACCAGTCCTGAGCCATCTATGAGCAGGCCAAGGCTACAAATAGTGCGGCGAATGATCGCCAGGAAAGGCTCACCGCCATCCACGATAGTCTCGTCAAGCGCTGGCAGGATCTTGAAGCGCGGGAAAGACGGCTCGAAGATGAATAGCAGAAATTCCTGGAGCTGCGAGACGATCTCGTGAAGAGGGAGGAGGAGCCTGTCCAAAATACAGCTCTGGCTGACAAGAGCCTCAAAGAACGCTCCAAGAAATTGGATGAGCGTTGCAAGGAGGAGGAGAAGAAGTCCTGGGAGCGAGGGCAAGAACTCTACAAGCAAGAGAATGCCATCGCCACCCGGGAGAAGAAGGTGCGGGGCCGAGAGAAAGATCTGGTCAACCGCCGAAATGGGGTCCACCTCCGGGAGGAAGAGCTCAGCAAGCTCAAAAGGCAGGTTGCTGAAACGAACCAGCAGAATGCCAAAGAGGTGGAGCGTCTTGCTCGGGAGAGCTCGGAGTTGGCGGCGGCCAAAAGATCCTTGGCGGAGATGCATGGTGCAAGGGCTGCGGAGTCCCAACAAGTTTGGGACTTCTTGGGCAAGGCCAACGATGCGCTGACGCCAATGGGCTCCAGTCCTGTGCATCCGGATGATCCAGAGCCAGAGCTGGACCAAGCGTTGGAGGCGCTGAGTTCAGCGGGCAACAAGCTCTCCAAGGTGGGCTATGTCATCGCGGACCAATTAGAAACGGAGGGTCAGTCCCTGGCGAAGAACGTCGCAGAGTTTGTGCTGACGTGCTACACCAGCCGGGACCCTCAATTCCCTCTGGACCCGGTGCTTGAAGGCCCCATCGAAGGAGAGGGTGAAGTCACCCGAGCCAGCGCGTCGGAGGTGGCCCAGAAGGTCACCCAGTTCTTCCATAGGGTCTAGGATCGTTTCTCTGTAGCTCCTGCTTGTATTCTCTCTTCTTCTTCTCCAATTTTGTAATCTCTTGTCTCTAGATGAATGAAATCCAAATTTTTGTGAATTTGAATTTCTTTTTTTGTATTCAACACCTTTGTCTCGCTTGGCCCCCTGGTAGATGTACACAATTTGATTGTGTACATGTACCAAGAGGATGTAACAGTTGTTGAAGACTTGCGTGCTTCGAACTTGTAGAATGTAGGTCCGAAGTCGTCGATAGTGTAGGCCACCTGAGGTTGTTGGAGCTTAGTGGCTCCGGCATTGACCATCGCTAGAGCTTAGTAGCTCTGGAGCATCAATGGTTAGTCCTCTGGGGTGTCGCAGCTTTGGCAGCTCCGGCAGTGACCTCCGTCAACACGTGTTGCGTCAACGTTAGACTTCACTTTAGAGTCTTTCCACCATCTTCACGTTGACGACTTGCCCCCTAGCTTTATCAGAGCTGAGTAGCTCTGGAGATGCTCGATGTTAATGTTTGAACATAGAGCGCAAGCTGCCTGGAGGATGTCGGGGCTTTTTATTTTTCCTGCACACTAAAGTCAAGAAAAACAGTAAAATTCATTTCCTATCTATAACTTCATTGTGGCTTACTGTTCCCGAGAAGGTTTTAGGTCGAACACAATCCTAAGTACAATCAAAGGCACCGTCTTGCTTCCTTAGGTACGATTGTTTCTGGACTCGCCTTACTTTGGCCTGTCGGGGTGTAGGTAGAGTGGCGTACTTAGGGTGCATGACCAGGCTAAGTCGATAGCACACTCCAGCCCTTGATTGGCTTGGCGGCATTCAGACAAGTAGGCCATCAACAATGTTTGAACCCAGAAGGATAGACAATACAACTCGAATTGTACATGAACTGGTCGAGCTAAAGTTTCTTAAGAACTGCACAACTTTGTTATAGACAAGAAAGAGAAAAATAAAAAATATTGAGCCTGTACAAAGTAAATGCACGTGGAGTCTGTTTTCACACAATGATGTCTTTCATTATAGGTCCGGGGTACAGGGGAAACAAGTACACTCTTAGGGTACGGAACCAGGCTAAGTGTGTTTTGTTTCTCGTTTGACCCAAGGTAGCTAGCTACACTTTTAGTTCTAAGACTATGACAAGTGTTGCATGGACATTGCGGACCTAGCAGGGTAGGTCCGGCTGCCCTCCCGGAGGAGCTACCCGACTTTGTACAATGACTCTATAACATACACCACATGTAATTATAGACTCACCTCTGTGATACTAAGCGTAGAACTTACAGAGGTGCTCAATATTCCAAGGATTTGGGAGAGGTGTCCCATCCTCAGTTACCAAGCGAACGCATCCGGGACAGGATACTTTGATCACTCGGAAGGGTCCCTCCCAGCTGGGGGAGAGTTTTTTTAACCCTTCTCTGGATTGTATTCTCCGTAGCACCAGATCACCATCCTTGAGATGTCGGTTGTGAACATGTCGCTGGTGATAGCGCCGAAGAGCTTGGTGGTATCGGGCATTCCGAACAGCTGCTCGGCACCTTCCCTTTTCAAGGAGGTCAAGGTCTTCACACCGGAGCTGGTCCTGCGTAGCTTCGTCAGAGGTCCGGACCCGGAGCGACCCCAAGGTGATTTCCGGAGGAAGGACTGCTTTAGCTCCGTATACCAAGAAGAAGGGTGTCTCTCCGGTTGACCGGTTTGGAGTTGTCCTATTGGCCCACAGAGTGGGCGGAAGTTCTTTAATCCAGTTGGCTCCATGTTTTTTCAGGCGCTCATATGTGCACATCTTGAGTCCTTTCAGGATTTCTACATTTGCTCTCTTGGCTTGGCCATTGCTTGCCGGATGAGCTACGGAGGCGTAGCTGACTTGGATGTCGAGGTCTTCGCAGTATCCTTGGAAAGCAGAGCTTGTGAATTGGGTCCCATTATCTGTTATGATTTTGTTTGGAACTCCAAATCTGCATACTATGGACTGCAAGAAGTTGATAGTTGATTGCTTGTTTATTGTCACAACTGGAGTTGCTTCCAGCCATTTGGTGAACTTGTCGATGGCAACATACAGAAACTTCTAACCTCTGACGGCTCTTGGGAAAGGTCCCAAGATGTCCATCCCCCACACAGCGAAGGGCCATGTAGGAGGTATCATTTGTAGAGGCTGAGCTAGTGTGTGAATTTGCTTTGCATGGAACTGACATGCTTTGCATTTCTTCACCAGCTCAGTTGCATCCTGGAGCGCTGTAGGCCAATCGAAGCCATGTTGGAAGGCTTCACTGACCAGCGTGCGGGAAGACGCGTGGTTCCCACACTCGCCTCCATGGATTTCTACGAGGAGCCCGCATCCTTCTTCCCTTGTTATGCACTGCATTAGGACGCCGTTGGCACCACGCAGGTAGAGATCCCCTTCTACTAGCATGTATCTTTTAGGCAATCTGACTATTCGGTCAGCGGATACATCATCGTCAGGAAGGATATTGTCTTTCAAGTAGCTCTGGATCTCCGAGATCCATGCATCGGAGCTTGCTTGAGTGTTTGAGTCTTGCGTGCTAGGTTGCTCGGAGCTTTCGGCAGCACCTACGACCCTTGATGGCTGCCATGGTAACAGGGCCATCGGGACCGCCAGCTTCGGGATGATGGTCTCGCCCCCTTTGCTCAGTTCGGCAGGCTGAGCTGTGGGTTTTGACAACCTCCGAACGAAGGTTCCGTCAAGAGCCAGAGCTCCAGTTGACGCTTTCATCGAGAGTTCGCCAGCTTCAGCGTTATGGACATGTTGGACATGGTTGAGATCCAGGACTTCGAAGTCCTTCTGAAGCCTCTGGACTTCAAGGAGATAAGCAGCTAGTTGAGGATTATTACAGGAGCATTCACCCTTCACCTGTTTAATGATGAGCTGCGAATCTCCCTTGACCAACAACTACTTGACACCGTATGATAGTGCCACCTTTAATCCATAAATGAGTGCTTCATACTCCGCCATGTTGTTGGTCACCTTGAAGTCTAGGTGGACCATGTATTTTAGCTTCTCCCTGGTTGGAGCGAGGAGAAGGACTCCAGCTCCGGCCCCCTGTTTTTACATGGAACCGTCGAAGTAGAGGGTCCAGTGAGGTTTGGTGAAGACCGGAGCCTTGAGTTCCGGCTTCTGCTCACTAGGGCCCCCAGGGTTTGATAGAGAGGAGGTCCATTCCGCCACAAAATCTGCCAATGCTTGACTCTTGATCGCTTTCCTTGGGATGAATTCAAGATCGAATTCTGCCAATTCCGCTGCCCACTTTGCAATGTTCCCAGTAGAGTTGGGATTATGCAAGATCGCACGCAGTGTGTAAGAGGTCACCACTGAGATCATGTGAGCTTGGAAGTAATGGCGAAGCTTCCTGGAGGCGATGAGAACTGCGTAAAGCAGCTTGTGCACCTCTAGGTATCGAGTCTTGGCATCATGTAGTACTTCGCTGATGAAGTACACTGGGTGTTGGACTGTTCGGACCCTCACAGAGGGGCCTGGAGCTTCCTCCACATCGCCCGGACCCTCCCAGAGGGGTCCGGATCTGCTTCGGGGACTTCCGGGTCCCTGCTAGAGGAGCCCAGAGCTTCTACTAGAGTGACCCAAACCCTCCCGGAGGGGTCCAAGTCTTCTGGGATAACTCCCTGTTGATCCAAGTCTGGGGGTTGGGACCCAGACTCACCTTTAGGAACCTCCGGACCGTCCCGGAGGGGTCTGGATTCCTGAGCTTGAGATGGTTCTGGTCTCTCCGCGACCAGGATCATACTGACAACCTCGTCGGTTGCTTAAATGTAAATCAGTAAGGGCTCACCAGGGTTCGGAGCTACCAAGGTTGGTAGGGTGGTGAGGAGTTGCTTTAGCTCTTGGAACGCCTTTTCTGCTTCTTCAGACCATTAAAATGGTCCGGACTTCCTCAATAGCTTGAAGAAGGGTAGCGCCCGTTCCGCCAGTCTTGAGATGAACCGGCTGAGGGCGGCTAGACATCCAGATAGTTTCTGGACATCTTTGATGCGGGCTGGTGGCCGCATCTCCTCTATGGATTTAATCTTCACCGGATTTGCCTCTATGCTCCGGTGGTTTACTAGGAAACCGAGAAGCTTTCTGGAGCTAACCCCGAAGACGCACTTGTCTGGGTTCAGCTTCGTGCGGGTGACCCGCAGCTTGTCGAAGACAGCTTGTAAGGTGTCAATGAGTGACTCCTTGTCCTTGATCTTGACGACGATGTCATCAACATACACTTCCACTACGTCTCTGATGAGCTCTCCAAAGGTTTTGTACATAGCTCGTACAAATGTTGAAGCTGCATTCTTGAGACCAAATGACATGGTAGTATAACAGTATAATCCATCTACTGTGATAAAAGAAGAATGTTCTTTATCTTCCCTAGACATTCTGATTTGATGGTACCCAAAATATGCGTCTAGGAAACACAGTAATTCACACCCGGAGGTAGAATCCACTATCTGATCTATTCTAGGTAGTGGGAATGGATCTTTTGGGCATGCCTTATCTAGTGTTGTGTAGTCGATACACATCCGAAGCTTCCCGCCGGCCTTGGGTACAACGACTAGGTTTGCCAGCCATTTTGGATGGAAGAATTCTCGGATGAATCCAGCTTCGAGCAACTTCTTCACTTCTTGTCGTATGAAGTTCTGTCGCTCTACGGATTGCTTCCGAGGCTTCTAATGTACAGGTCGAGCGTCGGGATAGATCTTCAGATTATGCTCGATCACTTCCCTAGGGATCCTAGGCATTTGTGACAGCTGCCAGGCAAACACGTCGACGTTAGCCCGGTGGAAAGTGATGAGCGCGAGTTCCTATTTGTCATTTAGACCTCCCGATATACGGGTGGTCTGAGCGGCATCGGAACCGATTTGGAGGACTTTGACGGGGATGTCGGTGTCGCTGCTTAGTTGCACGCGAGGTGCAGAGGTTGAGCCTCGTAGATGAATGCTCGGGGGTTTCAGAGCTTGCTCCTGCCTGGATTCTTCCTCCTGCGCTATAGCAAGCGCATGAAGTTCCTCCAAAGCAGTCGCTCCGGCAGTACGGTCTCCGCGGATCCAGAGAACGTCAGCTGGTGTCGGCATCTTCAACACCAAGTGGTCATAATGAGCAGCAACCATGAATTTGTATAAGGCGGTGAAAGCATCTAGGCCCCATGAGGTACGGTTTCGGTGATTAATGACAACCATTCAATATTACTAATGAATTTGTGAATGCAAGGTCTCAATAACACTCAATCAAATGAAATCAAAACTACATTGGAGACCCATATAAAATCAACGAATGAGATCAAATCAAATCATATGAAGACAAGAAGTGAAAGCCCTAACTTGATATCACTCAATGCTTGAAGACAATCAAAACAACATTTCAAACAAGTGTCAAAGAGGTCACAAGTTCAAATTCCAAAAGAACAACTCAAAACAACTCGAAGTCAACAAGTTGAACACACCGGATCATCCGATGGTCTTTGAGTTGACACACATCGGTCGAGTTGGTTCAACTGAAGAAGAAGACCTCAGACAAATGTACTCACCGGATCATCCGATGTGAGTGGCTCAGTGACATCGGTCCATCATCACAGATTGCAATACCATTGGACCAAGTGAAGCACCGGATCATCCGATGTGCAGACTTACACACATCGGTCGATCACTCCAGTGAGCCTCAAGATCAAGCAAAATTCTGGAGGAAGAGCCACCGGATCATCCGATGAGAAGACAGATCAACATCGGTCTAACAACGGTCATATCTGACACAGTGACATCAGCTAATTTGGCTTTGACCGATGTTAACTGAAGGGGAGACATCGGATCATCCGGTGTTCGCAGAGAAGTGATGTCAGCCTACTTTTCCAACGGCTATCTCGTGGAGGCTGGCTATTTATACCCCTTCAACCTGTCAAATCGACAAGACTTGAAGCCCAGACATACTCTACACATCCTAGAGCATTCAAGCAATAGAGCTACCCCTTTCACATCATTTGCTCATCATTTGTACACCAAGAGATAGGCTAGAACTAGCTAGAGATAGTGCTTGGGTGCCTCCATTCTTGGTGATTGGAGTCTCTAGTGTAGTGAGAACCCTAGGGGAGTGTCCCTTGGTGTGTGCACCTTCCGGAGCTTGCCAAGAAGATTGTGGAAGCCCGGAGGATCCCAAAGTGTACAAGGCTTGAGCTCCACCTTGCCGAGGTTGGCGAACGGAGAAGAATAGTGAAGAACCCCCTTGTCTCGGTGACTTGGGAGTGGCAAAACCCTTCGGTGGGTGCCACAACGTGGATGTAGGAAGATCCTTGTGATCTTACCGAACCACGGGATAAACTCCGTGTCCCTTGAGCGTTTGCATCCCTCTCCCTTTTACTCTTATGCAATCTTCATTCCGCAACTTTAATTTACATTGATTGCATAGTTTAATTGCATAGGGAATTGGGCTTGAGGTCGTAAATCTTAATTGCTTTAAAAATTGAAAGAAAGCCCAATTCACCCCCCCTCTTGGGCATTTCGATCCTTACAATTGGTATCAGAGCCTTGTTGCTCATTGGATCATTCTAGCTTCACCGCTAGAGAGCTTAAATGGCCAAGAATGGGGGTTCGGTTCCTACCTTCGAGGGCAAGTACTTTGCCTATTGGAAAGCACGCATGCATGCCTACCTAGAGGCTATTGCTCCCGAAGTTTGGGAAGCGACCCATGCGGGATTTGGAGATCATACTTATATTGGTGATCAAATTAAATGGGATGCTAAGGCTAGAAATGCCATCTATGAATGCATAAGTCAAGACGTTTTTGCTAGAATTGCTAGTAAAGAGAAAGCTTGTGAAATTTGGGCATGTCTAATTGAAATTCATGAGGGCTCATCTCGTGTTAAAGAACTCAAATATCACTTGCTAAAATCCAAGTATGATGAATTCAAAATGCTCCCTCATGAGAATGTTAACCAAATGTTTTCTCGCTTAAATGTGCTCATTGAGGAGATTAACGCACTTGACATTGCCTCTCTTGGTAAGGTACTTATCAACCACAAGATCCTCATGCTTCTACCTAAGCCCAAGTACAACATTATCAACTCAATGCTCCAAAAGGAATCACTTGACAACATTGAAGTCTCGGAGCTCATTGGAGAAATTCATGCTCATGAGATGAGCGTACTTGGAATGATGGAGGAGTCATCGTCAAAAACTATTGCTCTCAAGGCTTCAACCAAGAAGACAACTCCCAAGAAAAAGAAAGTGGTTGAGCCTAGCTCAAGCGAAGAAGAGATAGCAACAAGTGAAGATGACGATGATGAGCTTGCGTTGATGATGAGAAAATTCTCCAAAATCGCAAAGAAAGGATACTCCTTTGATCCAAAGAAGAAAGCCTTCCTCCCAAGAAAAGATGAAAACAAGACATGCTACAATTGTGGTGATCAAGGCCATATATCATATGATTGTCCAAGACCCGACAAGAGGAAGGACAACCACAAAGGAAAGCATAGAAAGCTAGAAGAAAGTGATGAAGATGAAGAAGAGGTCAAACCCAAGCGCTCCTTTGGAAAGAAGAAATTTGACAAGGGCAAGAAGACCAAGCTCTATCCAAAGAAGAGAAGAGGGCCTCAAAAAGTCTTCATGTGCGAGGCAAATGAGTGGATCACGGATGAAGAGTCAAGCGATGAAGAGAGTGAAGATGAGGAAAACTTGGCGGGCCTTGCCATCGTCGACAAGGACAACTCACCTCTTCGTCCACCTCCTATGTGCCTCATGGCTAAAGGTAACACTAAGGTATGTGACGATTCTAGCGATGATGATGATGAGCTCTCCCCCGATGAACTAGCATCTATGATTAATGAATACCATGTCATCATAAAAAGGGAAAAGAGCAAGGTTAAAGCACTTGAACAAGCTTGTGCTAAACTTGAGAGTGCGAAGCTCGATTTGCATGACAAGTATGTAACCATACTTAAAGAGCATGACACGCTCAAAACACATGTCAAGCAAATCGAGGAGGAAAATGCTCAAATCAAGCTTGATCATCATGAGCTTGACTTAGCAAACCAAGCACTCTTGGGAAAGCACAATGACTTGGTTCAAAAACATGAAGTGCTTAACCTTGCTTATGAGGCAATTGAACTAAAAATGAAAAACATGAAAAAGGAAACCCTTGATGGCAAAGTATCAACTATTTCACATGCCACTAATACTTTGGATAAGTCTTTGCCTCCGAAAGCAAGCCTTAGGGAGAAGGAATTGATGGACGAAATTGAAAGTCTCCGCACTAGTGTGGTGAGACTTTCCAAGGGGGAGGACAAGCACAAGGAAATCCTCTACCAACAAGCCAAAGGCTTCAACAAGAGAGGACTTGGATCCTTCCCGGTGCTCAACAAAGGGAAGGTGCCCTCACCGGAGCTTAGGACGAGCTTCATCAAAGAAGTTGGATCCTATTGCCAACATTGTGAGGTCACCGGACACCACACGAGGGAGTGTCCTCTTCCCAACCGTCCTTCTCCCAAATTTCCTCCTAACTACAAATCTACTTTCCATGATTATCACTATCTCTTAAGCAAAGTAGGTGGCAAGGTGAAGGCAAGGTTCATCGACAAAGATATTAAGGGCATGAAGGGGAAGCTCCCCAAGCAACTTTGGGTCCCAAAATCACTTGTATCACACATACAAGGACCTAAGTTAGCTTGGGTGCCTAAACTCAAAAACTAACTTCATGTGTGTAGGTGAACTACAAAGCCGGAGGAAAACATTGGGTACTCGATAGCGGGTGTACTCAACATATGACCGGCAATGATGGTATGTTCACCACCATAGAGAACCCCGATAATCATGAACAAGTCACCTTTGGTAACAACTCAAAGGGGAAGGTAATTGGTTTAGGTAAAATTGCTATTTCACATGATTTGTCCATTTCTAATGTACTATATGTTAAGTCACTTAGTTTCAATCTACTTTCCATTGCACAACTATGTGATCTTGGACTAACATGCACCTTTGACAAGAATGGTGTTGTAGTAACTAGTGAATCAAGCAAAGAACTAATCTTCAAAGGATTTCGGCATGGACATCTTTACTTGGTGGACTTCTCCAACAAGGATGCTAGCTTGACCACTTGTCTTTTCACTAAGACAAGCTTGGGTTGGCTATGGCATCGACGCATTGCTCACATTGGGATGAGCAAGCTTAAGAAGTCGTTCAAGCTTGGGATGGTGACCGGCGTGAAGGATGTCACGTTTGAGAAGAACAAGCTTTGTAGTGCTTGTCAAGCCGGGAAGCAAGTTGCTTCACACCACCCAATGAAGACAATGGTGTCAACCTCCAAGCCACTTGAACTACTCCACATGGACCTCTTCGGACCGTCCACATACCAAAGTCTTGGCGGTAATTTCTATTGTCTTGTTATTGTTGATGACTATTCTAGATATGCTTGGACCTTGTTTCTAGGTGACAAGGGTGAAACTCCGGAAATCTTCAAGACCTTCGCTAAACGTGCTCAAAGGGAGTTTCAACTTCCCATCATCAAGGTCCGGAGTGACAACGGCACCGAGTTCAAGAACTACAACATTGGGGAGTGGTGTGACCGTGAAGGTGTGAAGCATGAATTCTCCGCCACGTACACTCCTCAACAAAACGGTGTTGTTGAGAGGAAGAACAAAACCCTCATCACTCTTGCAAGAGCAATGCTTGATGACTACGGCACGTCGGAGAAGTTTTGGGCCGAAGCAATCAACACGGCGTGCCATGCCGCAAATAGGGTCTATCTTCACCGACTACTCCAAAAGACCCCATATGAGCTCCTCATTGGGAGAAAGCCCAACATCTCCTACTTTAGAGTTTTTGGGTGCAAATGCTACATCTACCGCAAGAAAAGGCTCGGTAAGTTTGAAAGAAGATGTGATGTTGGTATTTTTCTTGGTTATGCATCAAACTCAAAAGCATATCGAGTATTCAACCAAACCTCCGGTCTAGTTGAAGAAAGTTGTGATGTTGAGTTTGATGAGACTAATGGCTCCCAAGAGGAGAGTTTTGGTCATGATGAAATAGATGATGAGCCTCTACGAGAAGCCATGAAAAACATGACCATTGGAGACATCAAGCCGGAAGTTGAAGAGGGCCATGATCAAGGGGGAGCTTCAAGTTCCAACAACAACACCCCCATGGCGCCTCAAGTGGAAGAAGAAGAGAAAGATGATCCATTGCCAATACAAGATTCACAAGCCACACAACACCAACAACAAGAAGAAGTCCAAGATCAAGTCCAACCACAAGACGCGCAAGATGCTTCACCACCGCCAAGTGCACCACAATCACTTATGAGGCATGGACGCATCTCCAAGGCACATCCGATTGACCAAATCATTGGAAGTCCTTCAAGGGGCGTAAGTACTCGTTCCCGCCATGTCGCCTCATTTTGTGAGCACTACTCTTTTGTTTCGTGTGTAGAACCCACTCATATAGAGGAAGCACTCCAAGATCCAAATTGGGTGATGGTCATGCAAGAAGAACTCAACAACTTCACCCGCAATGAAGTTTGGGTGTTGGAGGAGCGACCCAAGGACAAGAACGTCATCGATACGAAGTGGGTATACCGGAACAAGTAAGACGAGAATGGCGTCGTGGTCCGCAACAAGGCAAGGCTTGTGGCCAAGGGTTTTTCACAAGTTGAAGGACTAGACTTTGGAGAAACATTCGCTCTGGTCGCTCGGTTAGAAGCTATTCGCATACTCCTTGCCTTTGCTTCACATAACAATATAATGCTTTATCAAATGGATGTTAAAAGTGCTTTTCTCAATGGCTATATTAACGAACTTGTTTATGTTGAGCAACCTTCCGGGTTTGAAGATCCGAGGAATCCTAACCACGTGTATAGGTTACATAAGGCGCTCTACGGGCTCAAGCAAGCACCTAGGGCGTGGTATGAACGTCTAAGGGATTTCTTGGTCATGCAAGGTTTCAAGATCGGGAGGGTGGACACTACACTCTTCACCAAGGACATCGACGGGGATTTATTCATTTGTCAAATTTATGTCGATGATATCATTTTTGGCTCAACTAACAAATCTCTTAGCCATGAGTTTGGCACCATGATGTCTAGGGAATTCGAGATGTCAATGATTGGAGAGCTCAATTTCTTCCTAGGATTTCAAATCAAGCAACTTCAAGAGGGGACCTTCATCTATCAAGAGAAGTACACAAAGGACCTCTTGAAGAAATTTGAGATGGGAGATTGTAGCTCAAGAAGCACTCCAATGGCGACAAATTGCCATCTCGACGCGGACATGGACGGTAAACCTATTGATCAATCTCATTATCGTTCTATGATTGGCTCATTGTTATATCTTACCGCATCTAGGCCCGATATTATGTTTAGTGTGTGCTTGTGTGCTCGCTTTCAAGCGGCACCTAAAGAATCGCACAAGAAGGCGGTCTTTAGGATACTTCGGTATCTCAAGCATACCTCAAGTGTAGGTTTGTGGTACCCCAAGAACGCTAGTTTCC
This sequence comes from Tuctoria greenei, assembly GCA_036927565.1. Lineage (NCBI taxonomy): Eukaryota > Viridiplantae > Streptophyta > Magnoliopsida > Poales > Poaceae > Tuctoria > Tuctoria greenei. Next base: position 12,592,324 of record JAYESD010000001.1, on the reverse strand, counting down.
ATCTCTTGGGATACTCGGATTCGGACTTTGCTGGATGCCGTGTGGATCGCAAGAGTACCTCCGGTGGGTGCCACTTACTTGGGCGTTCCCTAGTATCTTGGTCGAGCAAAAAGCAAAATTTCGTGGCTTTGTCCACCGCGGAGGCGGAGTATATAGCGGCCGGTGCATGTTGTGCCCAAATTCTATATATGAAGCAAACCCTCTTGGACTTTGGAATTAAAATTGGTTGTGTGCCTCTCCTTTGTGACAATGAAAGTGCGGTTAAGATAGCTAGAAACCCCGTTCAACACTCCCGCACTAAGCACATTGATATTCGCCATCACTTCTTGCGTGATCATGAGGCTAAAGGAGACATCTCTTTGCAAGGTGTTAGATCCGAAGAACAATTGGCGGATATCTTCACAAAACCACTTGATGAGAAAACCTTTTCTAGACTTAGAAGTGAATTAAATGTGCTAGATGCATCTAACGTCATGTAAGTTGCCATGTTCATGTAAGGATGCATATCATATAGGTCTTGTCTAACTCCCAAAGGATAGGGGCAAGCTAGAAGTAGTTTTCCCTGAGGAAGCCTTTGGAAGGTTCAAACTTGGCAAGATAGATTTATTTTATGCCTTGCATGATCCCTGCCATATAAACTTGCACTCATTTAATCTCTTGCATTAAAATTTGTTTGGCATTGCATAACGGTAGATTGTCACAAAGGGGAACCCACCTCATGAGAAGGAGACTTGTTTGAAATGCAATATCTCAACTCATATAAGGTGGAAAGAACAAAATGTTAGGTACGTTAATGCCTAGAGGATCATGCTTCAAAGAGATAGAAGTCTTCATACTCTACCTCACAAATCATGGGCCTTACATTTTATTTGGATATTTTCCTCCATTTTTCTCGGTGTTCCATTTGCGTTAAGGTCTAGCCAAGCTATTGGCATATTAGCTTCTTGAGGGGTAAGGGGTTGCCCAAAAAGTCCTAAGACATGTGTTTCTCCTCGATTGTTTGTTCGGTCAAAGGACATATATGGGATGTTTTCGTTCTGTTGTCATCGGATTATCCGATGCCTATGTCAATCCCTCATCGGTCCAATAGGTGTTCAATCTTCAAAGCCCAATTCTGTCTGAATTTCAAATGATCCGACGCGTTCATTACGAAAAACATCGGTCCATCCGATGCTCACTCTTCTGGAGCTGTGGTCAATTCAACCGATGTTTACTCCCTCTAACGTCGGATCATCCGGTGTCTACATTCCTCTTTTGAACACACTTACTGTGCCGTTCGACCGATGACCAAACCCTAAACGTCGGTCCATCCGATGTCAACAGCAATTTTTGAATACCCTTACTGTGGCATTCGACCGATGTGCACTTTACTTATCATCGGACCATCCGGTGTTAAATTTTCGGCTAGGGTTTGGGGTCCACTATTTAAATCCGCGCGCCGCCGCCTCCTTCTTTCTCCCCGACGCCATCGCCCTCCCGTGCCTTCGCCGCCGCCTCTCGCCCACCTCACCGCAGCCAACCGCGCCGCCACCACCGCCGCCGGCAGCCGCCGCCGCCGCCGCCCTAGGCGCCGCCGCCGCCGTCTCCGGCCGCCGCCGTCCACTCGCGCCGCCTCACCGCGCCGCGCCGCCGTGCTCCACCCGCGCCCAAACGCCGCACCGCCCGCGCCTAAGCGCCACCGCCTAAGCGCCACCGCCAAGCGCCGCCGCCTCTCTCCACCGTCAAAGCCGCCCCAAGCACAAACCACCCTCTCCATCATCTCCGTGGTGCCTCCCGAACTCCATCGTCGCTAAGGTTTGCTCCGTGCCGTGCGACGTCCCCCGTTGTCTCTCTCATCGTTCGTTTTCATCGTCGCTAACCCTACCTCTCTATTGCATCAAGATGGGTCGCGATCGCAAAGGAAAGGGCAAGGCAATCGCGGAGCCCGCCGCGAAGAAGCGCAAACTATCGAAGGATGAGAAGCAGGCTCTAATGGCCGCTCGCGCCGCCGAGGAGCGTGAGCGCGGCCGTGGGGGATCCCTGAGGATCCGCGAGGCTCGGCAGCCTCCTGTGATCGACAACTCCGACATCGAGGAGGAGCCGGTCGAGCCGCTTGTCCGCCGGCGCTCAGCCCGGACACGGGGAGGTCAGTCCCCGGCCGTTCCTCGTCCAAGACCGACGGCCGCCGACCGTCGCGAGGACAGGGAAGCTCAGAGGGACATCTACGAGATGGACATGGCCGTCCGTGTCGGTGAGGGAGTCCGGTTGACGGACTACCGGAAGATGAAGGCCAAGCAGCTACGCAAGCTCCGTTGGAACGTGCTGCTTGAGGAGTGGTTCCCACAGCCCCGAGAGATTCTTGTGGACAGTCGCTTCTGGACTGTCACCCAGGCGTCTCTCTATGAGACCTACAGGCGTCGGGGGCACAAGCTTTTTCAGCACAACTACCTGGACTGGGGGCAGCTTGCAGTGGCAGCGCAGACTGAGGTCCGTCCTTTCTTTGAGAGATATAGAGGTTTGGTACAGCTGTTGTCTTATGAGAGAAGTGCTTATGTGGAAGAGTGGGTCCGTGTTTTCTACGCGACCCTGTACATCTCAGAGGGCAGGAGGTCGATTGCCTTCATGTTCAATGGTCAGCACTACCACCTCTCGAGGCAGACTTTGGGGCATATTCTTGAGTTGGACCTGCACGACACCTGCTTGCACGAGAAGGTCTATGGGCAGGCAGATCCACCGAGGAGGCCACTTACTGGAGGGGTAGCACCACAGCTGGATGAGATCCGCTCTCTGTTTGGCCCCTCGTTCTCTCCGGACCAGCCGAGAGTTCCAACTCTCCTGACCCCAGCTGCGCGCATTGTGCACCTCGCCTTGCGCTGCACGCTCCTGCCGAGGTCAGGTTACTTGGAGGGGTTCACGAGCCTGCAGCAGACCCTCCTATTCTACATAATGAACGGGATGGATTTCGATATCGTGGACATACTCCTATGCGAGATGGAAGACGTAATCACGGATGGGATTGGCATGATGAGGAAGATGGTCTACGGGCACTGGATCAGTTACATTTGCTCTATGGTGGTGCCTGAGGGACATACAGCACAAGCCCGACTAGCTGACGAGAGTGTGACTCGCTTTAGTCACTATCGTGCCTCTGCTCCTGGAGACCGTCGCCTTGGTCGTCCAGTTGAGCGCCAGGTCCGGGCCCGTCTGTCAGAGGAAGACTGGTCCGACCTAGAGCGGGAGGACGAGAGGCTTGCTGAGGCTGAGGCTCAGGGGGAGGACCTGCAGCACATCTGGTCTGAGAGCGACACCGACGACAGTGTCGAGGAGTACTTCCCTCCCCCTCCACCTTCACCGAGGCAGCACGACGCCGAGGCAGGAGGATCAGCTGCTCCGCCACCGACACCACCTCCTGTGTCCGAGGCGCAGGTGACGCAGCCGTCTGAGCTGACGTCGCTCCTCCAGCAGATGATCGAGCAGCAGCGCCAGGACAGGCTCGCTGCTGAGCAGGCCAGGGCAGAGCAGGCTGCTCACCTGGCACAGCTGCAGCGGCAGCAGCAGGAGCTCCAGCTGGAGATCGCCCGTCAGAGGCGAGAGGATACGGACCGGTTCACCAACCTGGTAGATCAGATGCACCGCCGTACCCTCGACCAGCAGCAGCAGACCCAGCAGGCCATGATGGGGATCCTAGGGTTGATCACCAACCTTTACACTCAGACCGGGATCGCCCTTCCTCCACAGCAGCCTGGACTGGGACTGGCTCCAGGTGTTGCTCAGGTGCCTACTTCTCCTATACCTTCAATCAGTATGTCACCACTTCTGGCATCCAGCGCACCGATTCACTCACCACTGCCGGCGACGATCTTGTTCCAGCAGACACCGGCGTCCGTGGTGAGCGCTCCACTTCCTCCAGCTCCACCGGCACCTCCAGTACCGGCTTCCTCTCCTCCAGCACCGGCAGCGGACCCTCCAGCTCCCGCCGCCCCGGCAGCTCCTACGACCGGCGACTCCAGCTCCGACGACTGCGACGGTTCTCAGTTCGTCCTCGCGCCCAGCTCTCAGGGTCTATAGGTGTTCTGATCCCTTTTTGGTGTCTTGATGCCAAAGGGGGAGAAGATGTAGAAGAGTCAGAGGGAGTGGTAGTCTCAGGGGGAGTGTAGGGGGAGTGTGTGTGTGTGTGCGGGGGAGTGTGTGTGTGTGCTTATCCTTTGTATTCATGCTTGAGTACTCTTTTGTAATTTTAATTAAGCACTCTTTCGCTTGTCTCATTTGTTTATGATTTTAATCAGTTGAGCTTTTCGCACCACAATTTTCTTTTGCGTTCTACAAGCTTAATGTGTCCTATGCTGTATTCATTGCATATATACTTGAGTACTATCATCAAATTCATTATTATTGTGCTTTAAATTATTGTGTTGTCATCAATCACCAAAAAGGGGGAGATTGAAAGCATCTAGGCCCCATGAGGTATGGTTTCGGTGATTAATGACAACCATTCGATATTACTAATGAATTTGTGAATGCAAGGTCTCAATAACACTCAATCAAATGAAATCAAAACTACATTGGAGACCCATATAAAATCAACGAATGAGATCAAATCAAATCATATGAAGACAAGAAGTGAAAGCCCTAACTTGATATCACTCAATGCTTGAAGACAATCAAAACAACATTTCAAACAAGTGTCAAAGAGGTCACAAGTTCAAATTCCAAAAGAACAACTCAAAACAACTCGAAGTCAACAAGTTGAACACACCGGATCATCCGATGGTCTTTGAGTTGACACACATCGGTCGAGTTGGTTCAACTGAAGAAGAAGACCTCAGACAAATGTACTCACCGGATCATCCGATGTGAGTGGCTCAGTGACATCGGTCCATCATCACAGATTGCAATACCATTGGACCAAGTGAAGCACCGGATCATCCGATGTGCAGACTTACACACATCGGTCGATCACTCCAGTGAGCCTCAAGATCAAGCAAAATTCTGGAGGAAGAGCCACCGGATCATCCGATGAGAAGACAGATCAACATCGGTCTAACAACGGTCATATCTGACACAGTGACATCAGCTAATTTGGCTTTGACCGATGTTAACTGAAGGGGAGACATCGGATCATCCGGTGTTCGCAGAGAAGTGATGTCAGCCTACTTTTCCAACGGCTATCTCGTGGAGGCTGGCTATTTATACCCCTTCAACCTGTCAAATCGACAAGACTTGAAGCCCAGACATACTCTACACATCCTAGAGCATTCAAGCAATAGAGCTACCCCTTTCACATCATTTGCTCATCATTTGTACACCAAGAGATAGGCTAGAACTAGCTAGAGATAGTGCTTGGGTGCCTCCATTCTTGGTGATTGGAGTCTCTAGTGTAGTGAGAGCCCTAGGGGAGTGTTCCTTGGTGTGTGCACCTTCCGGAGCTTGCCAAGAAGATTGTGGAAGCCCGGAGGATCCCAAAGTGTACAAGGCTTGAGCTCCACCTTGCCGAGGTTGGCGAACGGAGAAGAATAGTGAAGAACCCCCTTGTCTCGGTGACTTGGGAGTGGCAAAACCCTTCGGTGGGTGCCACAACGTGGATGTAGGAAGATCCTTGTGATCTTACCGAACCACGGGATAAACTCCGTGTCCCTTGAGCGTTTGCATCCCTCTCCCTTTTACTCTTATGCAATCTTCATTCCGCAACTTTAATTTACATTGATTGCATAGTTTAATTGCATAGGGAATTGGGCCTTGAGGTCGTTAATCTTAATTGCTTTAAAAATTGAAAGAAAGCCCAATTCACCCCCCCTCTTGGGCATTTCGATCCTTACAGGCAGGCCTGCCCAGAAAGGCGTTGAAGGGCAAGTTGATCTGAGCGACGTCAAAGATCAACTTCTCAGTGTGATAATTCTCCCGAGTCCCGAAGGTCGCGGGGAGAGTAATGGCACCGAGTGGTGTTATGTCCCCTGGGCCTACTCCGGAGAAAGGTCGGGAGGGGCGAAGGTCCGAAGGTCAGAGCTGAAGCTTGACGAAGGCTTCGAAGCTTATGAGGTTCGGCCCCGAACCTCCGTCCACCATTACATGGTGGAGTTGAATGTTATTGACGGTAGGTGATACCATCAAAGGTAGCTGACCAGCTCCTATCATGTTCTAAGGGCAGTCTGAAGAATCAAAAACGATGGGTGTGTCCATCCACTTTCGATGAGGCTCCGCCCTGGCTGTAGGAGCTACTGAGGCCATGTCCTGCCGCATAGTCTTGAGGACACGGCGGGAGGCGATGTCCCACGAACCACCAAAGATGGTGTTCATGGTCTTCCGACGCTCATTGTCGGAGACGTCAGAGTCGTCGTCGACGAAGGTGTAGACAACCTTTAGGAACTTTTTGGTGTCCTGGAAGCCGAGCTCCTCTTCAGCCAGAGCTTCATTGACTTTTCGTTTTCCTTCCCTTTGACGGAAAGGAACTTCTTCCCGGCGCTTGTGGTAGCGCTCGGCAAGGTTTTGGACCTCCCGGCAGTCCTCCAAGTTGTGGCCGTTAGACTTGTGGATAGGACACCACATTTTGGAGTTGCCACCGTCTTTAGAGGACGGTCGAGGTCGTTTCTCGGGGCGTGGCCCCCGGCCACCCGGAGCTGGTGCAGCTGCAGCAGTGGATGTGCCAGCCGACAACTTCTTCTTGCTGTTGGGCTTTTTCTTCTTTTTGCCACTCCCGGAGGTAGTGGCTTCGCCTTTGGAGGATTTTTTGCCATCCTCTGGAGGTGGTTTGGAGTGCATTTCTCAGCCCTCCGCAGCTTTGGCACATTTGTGTGTCAAGCTGAAGAGCTCCGTGACACTGGTGATCTCCTTGACCACCAACTTCTCCAACATCTTCTTATCCCGTACGCCCTATCTAAATGCCACGATAACAGAAGTGCTAGAGATAGAAGGAATGGTGTTTCGTACATGGGAGAACCTCTGGATAAATGAGCGCAGGGATTCTCCCCCCTTCTGCACAACTGCAAAAAGGTCAAGTTTGGTGCCTGTTCGGGTGTATGAACTCCCGAAATTAGCAGTGAACTGTTGGCACAATTCCTCCCAACTATTGATAGAGTTGTGAGGAAGGCTCATGAACTAGGACCTGGCGGTCCCAGTCAAAGCCACTGGGAAGTAGTGGCCATTACGGCCTCGTTACCTCCGACCGCAAGGATGCGGTGGTGTAAATTTGGAGAAACTCGGCGGGGTTAACTGTCCTGTCAAATTTCTCCAGCAGGTGAGGCCAGAACTTTTGTGGCCATATGACCATGCGTAGGTGCATGGCCAGTGCAGAACAGCATCTTCATAATCCCTCGGGAGCAGGGCTGTCTCGAGCCTCTCGGCTTTCGCGAGCACGCTCGATATGGACACGACCGTCCTGCTGATGGTAACAGCGATCAAGCACCGCCCGGAGGTCATGAGTTAACATCCTGGTTACCATATGAGTACGTCGCCACGGAGGGTAGCAACGTAACTTGTTGTGATGTAGCACGCCTCCTATTCTGAGAAGCATGCAGACCAAGTCTGCCAGACACGGTCCGGCGCTACAATGGGGCCCGCCCCAAAGGAGGAGGACCATGGTTGCTGATGCGGTCGGCTGCTGCTGTAACCAGATGTTCCATATCAGCTCTCCACTGCTCCATTGCACCCTGGGATGCACCTGGAGGTGGTGGACGTTGGAGGAGAGCACGCGCTGCATGAAGCGTGCGTTCAGGGTTGTTGTTATTTGTCGATGCAGTGACCGACGTCGATGCACCGTCACGCTGCTCAGCTTGACGTGCTCGTGCAGGCGGTGGTGGTGGAGGCATGACTCCTGCTGGAGCCACAGCACCTGCTGGTTGCTGGATGTTGGAGGGATCGCCTCCAGCGGGTTGAACGGCAGGGTTGCCGTTGGATGATCCAGCAGCTGAGTTCACCATACTTGAAATCTCGGGCGCCCCTACTTGGCGTGCCAACTGTCGGTGTTTGGAACTGGCGGATCTCCCGACACTACCTTTGGTAGATCGAGGAGTTGTAGTTCGGTAATGGACGCGCAGAGATTCAAGAAGGTGAAAGACATGTGTACACAGAGATTTACATGGTTCGGGCCACCTGAGCGTAATACCCTACTCCACGGGGTATGTTGGTGAGGTATTAAGCTTGTGAGTCTAGAAGAAGATACAGAAGAAGAAGCTCATCTTGCTCAGGGTGTTCAGTAGTGGTCTCGAACCGTCCCTTGTGTATCGTCGATCAGTCCTTTTATAGTACAAGGACTGGTCATTACAACGTTACCCTGGCCCGACAGGTGGCCTCGACGGTTACACTTGCTTGATACACAATAAATGGGGTTAACTACCCGTAATAGCCTGGTAACGGGCCTTAACATTGCCGTTACCAGTATTAAGGGTCATCCGATCGTGTGTCATTAATATGGTATTAATGACACTTAATCGGGTCTTGAAGTCTTTGATTGCTCCTTGAAGGTCCGGAGCCGTTGGGGGGTCCACCAGCCTGATTATTGAAGTTGAAGGTCCGACGGTCGCCACGTGTAGCACTAGAGCTTATCGTTGTGGAGGAGTAGGTCCGGTGCTACTGGACACGTGTCAGTACCGGAGCTTCCCTCTGTCTGGGTTAGGTCCGGGGTTCCATATTGGTATACCGACCGGAGCTTCCCATGTGTGGGTGATAGCTCCGGTCTTATGATATATGTGGCGGCCTTGGGACTAACCATGTCGGGGAAGCAGGTCCGATTACGCCTGACATGTGGGGCCTTCGGAGGTCTTCAAATCTGGTAGATGGAGTTTCCTTGTGATCTTTGCAATCCCAAGAGGTATCCGGTACGGAGGGTACCGACAGTTGTAGTTCAAGAACGTCCTGATGTTTGTTTGATACACGATCGCCATGCTGGATTGCTTAAAGCAATATCTGATTTGAATCATGGTTCCTTCGAGTGTGGGCAAGAACCTTATTGAACAGACATTCAATCAAGATATTGCATGAGGAATTTATGCGCTAACTTTTTTAGTCACTTCAAGAACAAACAACTTATGAATTTGTTCAAGTCAAAATCAAGAGAGGAAGTTTATTGCTCTATGGCAACGTCTAGACGAATTGACTACGACACAAGCAGAGGCGTCTTCAAGTAGGGACAATCCTAACGAGATATCAGTTCCAACTGTGGGCTCATCAAGCCGAAACTTCTCTAGTTGGATTCGGCGCGAACCGAAAGAGAAGTGGTCTTTGTTATACGACACTAATGGTGCTAGGTATGGAATCATGACAACTAATTTAGCTGAGGTGATGTCCTTCTTCTTTCACATTACTTCTATTAATTTTTATTTAGTCTTCTATATTTTACACACGCTAATGTATGATACTCAATACAGATATACAAATGGGTGATACGCAGTTTAAGAGAATTACCTTTAGTTGCTATTGTCGAGGGCATTTTATATGGGACATGCAAGTACTTTCGTGAGCACTACACAACTGCTATGTCAGTAAGAAATGGTGTCAATTTGGCTTATTCACCGTACATATGCAAGTTCATGGAGAAGAAGATCCAAAAAGCCGCATTTCATCGCGTCAGACCTATGGGGACTGCAGAGCACATATTTGAAATTCTCTGTAGTGACAAGAATTGTTGTGGTGCTAACCGTGAGAGAGGTTGTTGTGAGTACTTGGAATGTAGAGATATATGGTTTTTCTACAAATGGAACATTTACCACGGATCCAAGACCCGACACTTTGCGAGGACCTAACACCATGCGGTTGAAGCATAAAAGAGGTCATCGCAAGACTCGACGTATCAGAAACGATATGGATGAGTCCGAAATTGACAGATTTCAGGAACATGCAGCAAGTGCAACCAAACTGGTCATACTTATAAAAATTGCATTTCAAACAACGGGGCAAATGTGGCTGAAGTTGGACCTTCTGAGAATTCTAAGGACGGGCGTCGTCCTCGTGCACGCTGCACAACTATGTTTAGGGATGGTAATGCTATTTGATATGCATTATCACATCTAGATGTGCTACATTATGCAATATCTTAGTATTATGAACTATGAATTTGTACGTGTATGTTAAGTGAAGTGTGTTATATCGAACATTGACATATGTAATGTTATGAAAATGTTGTTCATATTTTTTTATTTGAATATGTTCTCCATGTCGTTCATTTCAATGTTTTTCAAGTTTTTCATGGTACTAATGTTTTCATTGTCATATGTAGGTATGGCTGCAGAACAGCGACAATGTCCTGAGCTACTTCAGTCTCGGATTGATCTAACGCACCGAGGTTACCGACTTTGGAGAGGTGAGGATTTGCCCGTTCTTCGTCTGCAGGTGCCTTCTAAGTTTTGGAAGTTAGACGATAGATGGATTCCTAGGTACGTTCTTCTGATAATATGATAATAAAAGTTCTTTCTTCATTTTGTAGATATTAATTTCATGTTTTTTAAACAGGTTGAGTGCAGTCGGGCTGCTTCCAATATGTAGGCTGCTTGAGGAGAGGTCGTATGATCGTGATGACTGGAAGTACTGTTTCAGCCTCGATAGAGCCCTGCTCCATGCGTTGACGGATCGTTGGAGACCAGAGACCCACACGTTTCACATGCCATGTGGGGAGATGATCGTCACGCTAGAGGACGTGTCTTTCCTGTTGGGTCTTCTTATCGCAGGTGTTGTTGTTTTTGCCCCTGAGGACTCGCCCACTTGGCGTGTTGAGATGTCCACACGATTTTAGGATGTGGCACGACACCCTGCGACTGACCCTAATTCTCCACTTCCCAACGACCAACAACATGGTCCGACGAAGAAGTGGTTGACGTACTACGAGGTACTGTTTCATACTATTTAAGTGTTATTTCAATGCAAATTAACCTTGTAATGTTATTATGTGATTTAAATGAAACTAACAGTTTTTTTGTTTTAAAATTGTAGGTGGATACTATGCATCCACACACCGATGATGCCACTGTTACTAGATACTTGGAGGCTTACTTGTTGTGGCTGTTTGGTGCGATAATGTTCACCAACACGCACGGTGACTCGGTAGACAGACACATGATTCTGTTTGCTCGAGAGATAGTAGAGTCTACACCAGAGAGAATGCCTCAGTATAGTTGGGGTTCAGCCGTGTTGGTGGCCACATACAGAGGACTTTGTGACGCTTGCACGAAGGCTCGAGGTAACGCGGTACTAGTTGGTTGTCCTCTGCTCCTGCAGCTATGGGTATACGAGTAGTTCATGATAGGTCGGCCACAAGTGCACCTGGCACCATACGTTGATGATGAGTACGGTGAGACACCGGATGACGGTCCTATGATGGGTACTTTTTGGGTGCGCCGACAGGTACTATTATATTTCAAGTGCACTCATGTTGTTCACAATTATAATAATATAGTAATGTGACAACATTTGTTCTTTATGCAGCGTGAGTGGAGTAACAAGCAGATGCACAAAGTGTATCAAGGGTTCATCAAGGAGTTCGATCGGTTAGATGCAGACGAGGACGTGCGTTGGACACAATATGATATGGAGGAGCACGACAGTCGAGCATCGAGGGGACTTGCGTATCTGTGCTACAGAGACTCGACACAGGTACCTGCTTGGGCCCCAGGCCCGTCCACACAATAACTTGCTTGGGCCTCAGGCCCGTCCACACAGGTACCTGCTTGAGACTTTCCAGACCCGTTGTCACAGATACCTTCTTGGGTTCCTTATTCGGACTTGGCTGACTCATCCACGCATGTGCCACGTATGGACGCAGGTATGATGCACAATGATTTTGCTACTTAAAACCATAATGGACACAATGAACTTGCTAATTAAATATGTTATGGTAATTCAGGTATGTACACAACAGACTATGAAACTAAGATGTTCGGCTCGTAGACGCACCACGATGGTGCTCCAGCTACACCTTTCGAGATCGACGACTTCCTGGTGGACATGCTGTAGCATGATACAATTCCTGCATCGCAGTTGGATGGTGCTCCCATTCTGACTCAGCCTTCACAGCAGTTCGAGACACCCGCATCTGTTCAGCAGCGACGGAGGAGGGCAGTTCCACAACACGTGTCTTATGATCGGGCTCATGTGAATATTGCGTGTAGGTTCAACAAGCGTGGTAGACATTAGTTACGTGTACTCATGTATGTTTGTGTTATGTTGTAGAAAACATTTTATATGTTCTGTTTATGCACTATCTTTTTCAGACTTATCTCATCTTTTATATAAACGACAATGCATTTTATCATGTCAGGCGAATCTTATCCACGACATCAACAGATACACGTCAGGCAAATCTCGTACAAGAATAGAACGACATCGCACTTTATTGTGTTAGACAAATCTTATCCACGACATCAACAGATACATGTTAGGCGAATCTCGTACAAGAAAAGAACGACACTGCACTCATCACCTTATATAAATATGACTACTCGTGTGTCCTTGTGTTCTTCACTCCAACAATGACGAGTAGGTCGAGGTAGGCGTGGAGGTGAAACAATAGCCAATACAAGTCGTGGTAGGCAAGTAGGTGAAAACTTTAGAGCAATGCTTGAAAATTACTTGATAGGAGGCCCAACTTGGTATGAACCGCCATTATATGAGTTCCCGCTTTTTACTAAGAGTGATTTTGACCCGTTTAATCCACTACGACTATACGATGGCAGCAAACAGGAGTGGCCTAAGTGTCGTTGTGATCTAGATTCTATTGTCCAAATGATGGATGAAGGAGACGACAGTGGTCGTCGTTTCTTTCGTTGTCTCGTTGGTGGAGTAAGTATTAAATATCATTTTCAAAACATCTTTCATATATGCAGTTTTACTGACAATGCTTTTAGTTTTAGGCTTACTATGATGATGAAAATTGTGGATATACACATTGGGTTGATTCACCACCTATTAAGGCTACTCGAGAGTACATTAAACATGTACAACGTCGCAATCAAGATTTAGTGGGTGAACTAGCTGAAATGGAACTTCAACAAATGGAACTATATCATGTTACAAGTTAGACGAATGATGAGGATGATAACGGCGTTTGCAATAACATATCTTGCAACTGTCCGCGTCACAAGTAGTAACGAAGTAGCGAAATATGTTTCGCATGTATCAGAAGTATGTTTCGCATGTATCAAAAGTATGTTTCCAATGTATCACAAGTATGTTTCGAATGAAAAGTATGTTAAAATTAGTTTGTTGTCTACCTACTTTGCACTCGCCATACTACTTTCTGACTTCTCAGACGAATCTTGTAAGATGAATCTTATCTACATAAAATACGACAAAAACCCACATGAAACTAATCCACGATATCAACAGGTTTATGTCAGGCAAATCTCGTACACAAAATTCACGACATTGCACTGCTCCTTATCAGGCGAATCTCGTACATGAAATTAACAACATTGCACTTTTCCATGTCAGGTGAATCTCGTACACAAAATTCATGACATTGCACTGCTCCATGTCAGGCGAATCCCGTACAAGAGAAGAACGAAATTGCACTGCTCCATGTTAGACCACATGAAATGTCAGTTCACACTTATCCATCTCAAGGATGAAATTTCTCCTATACTAAGTCCATACACCATCATTCGTTCGTCTATATAACACTCAGTCTGCTACCAACTTCAATACACACACTTACTACAATCATTCCATATACCTTAGTACCATGGACGAGCATTTCTCACCACCCACAAACAAAGAAAATGTTCCAATCCCCGACGGATTACAACTTCTAATGTGTTTATATCGCACTGATTATAGGTTTGTTAGAGATCTTCGACCTGGTGACTCGTATGGTTGCCTACTTTGGATGTGCGGAAACTACGAGTACGATCCTCCTCACAGGACATGCCGTTTCTTCCAGGTGGTAGAAAAAATGTAATTGCAATATTATTTTTGTTTTTATGAATGCTATACAATCTAACCTTTTGTACAAAAACTTGTGCAGTCACCACCACCTTTTTGCGACTCCAGGAACAATTGGCAGAAGATGCCGAGGAGGTTCAGAGAATGGCTCGACTAAGTTCAAAGAAGAAATAGAGTGAGATGAAAGAATAGAGCAAGAGGGGAGGAATAGAGTTGCACAGGAGGAGCGTCGTCACAAGAGGCAAGAAGAAATTCAACAATGGTTCGCAGAGTGTGATCGCAAGGCTGCAGAGGAGGGATGCATTGCAGCACAGGTACGAGAGGCTGAGCGAGAGCGCATGCACGAGAGAGCTCGTCACGCAAGGGAAGCCGGTCCGGATGCTTTGCGTAAGGTAAAATACTCTCGTTGCACTCAGTAGCAAATTGGGTAAACTATGCTCGGCGTTCAATTCAATTAAGACATGTTAAGATTAGATTGACACATCTTAAGTGTGTGATACACACGTCTTTTGTATTACTTATTTTTTATTTTCTTCTAAAAATATGTGTACGTATGTTTTGCCTCATGTACTGTAGTAGTAGAGTGGCAAGTAATATGAACATATTTTCGGAACTATGTAATTTCATTTGATGTAACCGCCGCCGAGCTTTTCAATTTTAGAACAATTATTTCTATAATTTTTGAAACTATGCAATTGTTATCGACTCCCATTAAAAACCCATAAAATATATTGATAACTTATTTTTTATACTCAACAAAACTTACATTACAATAACTTTTGTAAACGTTTCTACCAATTCTAACTCCAATTGTTTCTAAACAAAAAACCAAAACTGGATACATTTTACGAACATGCAGAAATGTGATCGTATTGCCTAATAACGTATTCAATTACTCTCGTTTCTACATACTAAACATATAGGAACTTCATTGAATTGAAAACTTCACAATGTATGCTCTATTTTATACTTTGGAAATTTTTAGAAAATCGATCTATAAATTTTGATAAACTTATGTGTAAATTTCATCAAACGCAGTGTCAAAATTGGGCAAAGACGAATTTCGTATGTGTCTCGTACGAAGGTACTGTGCACTTCGTATGAGGCACGTATATAGGTGGCCAACGGGACGTGCCAGGTCGGCCCGGCCTGAGCCCGGCCGGGCTCGTGCCTAAAAAACTTGGGTCCGGCACAGCCTGGAAAAAAATCAGGTCGTACCGGGCCGACCCACAGGTCAGGGATCCAGGCCCAGGCACGGCCCGAATCCATTTTAACCGTGTCGGGTCGTGCCGGGCCATACCGGGCCATGCCGGGTCGGGCCGGCCCGTAGACAATTTTAGTAAAAATATAATAAAAATAACCGAAAAATCACTATTCGGGCCTAAACGGGTCGTGCCGGGCCGGGGCACCCGGCGGGCCGATCGTGCCGGTCCTAATCGGGTCGTGCCAGCAAGCCTGACGGGCCGAAGATCCAGGCCCGGACACGGCCCGTGTCGTTCCTCGGGCCAGCCCGGGCCTATTTTTTTTTGCCGGGTCGTGCTCGTGCCGGGCCATTTTTGTCGTACTTCGGGCTGGCCCGTTTAGCCCGGCCCATTTGGCCACCTCTAGGCACGTACGAAATTTGTTCCACTGTGGTCAGCATTTTCTCCACCATGGCATGCACCAACTAACGTAGCACAGACGAAATGCGCATTTCGCATGAGTCTTATACAAAATTCAAATTTTGTATGAGGCACGTACGACTCTGGATCATTATTGCCAATTTGTCATTCCGTGATTTACTTATATTAAATTCTTTTTAAAATGGTATATTAATAAAAAAATTCCACCAGTTGCTTGCTGTTCAGGCAAAGCCTTGCGCAGCACACACGACACGCACTACAGGAAACGCGATCATTTGCGATGGCTAATTTTATTTGCGACGGCCAGCCGTCACAAATAACGTAAATTGCGACGGTCGGCCTTAGGCCGTCGCAAAAAGACAGGCCGTCGCAAATAAAACCTTATTTGCAACGGCTGCCAACAAAGCCGTCACAAATAAACCTTATTTGC
The DNA here is from genome assembly GCA_036927565.1 of Tuctoria greenei. NCBI lineage: Eukaryota > Viridiplantae > Streptophyta > Magnoliopsida > Poales > Poaceae > Tuctoria > Tuctoria greenei. Next base: position 12,576,430 of record JAYESD010000001.1, on the reverse strand, counting down.
GATTTATTTGCGACGGCCAACACTAGGGCCGTCGCAAATTAAACAGCCGTCGCAAATAGGACTTTATTTGCGACGGCTACAAAAATGACTGTCACAAATTAAATTAATTGCGACGACCTGAACTTAGGGACGTCGCAATTAAGGTAGCCATCGCAAATAAGGGCTTATATCTGCCCCGTCGGCGCCCGATAGGCTCATTCTCACACCGCCCCCAAAACTCCCATACGTTAAATTATTTCATGGTCTGTTAATGAAACTTCACATTTATGTCTACAGTATTTTCGATGTCATGCTACTGACCACATTTTAAGCTATTAAGCACAATTGTGTGCTTGAGATAAACAGAAGATCGTATGCATTCTATTTAACTGAATTGAGCAATACAACTGTGTAAAGATAACTTACTGACCAGCTTACAACAACCAGCTTCATCCAGAATCCCTTTGTTCGTTCTCAAAAAAATATACCTTGATGTGTTTGTAGCACATCACTCAATGGTGTAGTTTTCTTTCAAACTCTGTTTTTGGTACTGTAACCAAATGATACATGTTGCAAGATATTAATGGTTCATGTAACATTGGCTAATTGTTCCACAGAGGTGAATGTGGAACATCTATAAGAAAGAAAGAAAGAAAGAAATAGAATAGAATTTGACAAGATGACATGAGGATAAAGAGAGTTAAAAGTGAACAATTTGAATAAGGAAAATATTATCAGGCATAGTCACCTGGACGAGTTCTGGATGGTGGAATTATATGGTGCACATGTGAGAGCTCCTGGAACCAACTTCCAGATGTGTAGAGAAGAAAACACCCTTTTCAGGAGAAAGAAAAGGGTTAATGAATGCAATATAAGAGAATAACCTAATGGGCCGTTTAGACATAGATTATAACATTTCTACTTGTTTGGCGCAATGCAATAATGTGGTCTAAAGTAGTGGTAGGCTAGCCTTCAAAGCAAATGCACTATAGATACTGATGAAGGCACAAAGACCATTTCGGCTGGAGATAGGATCAGTAACGTAGGATTGGATGGCTTCAGAGGTGGCTTCGAAGGTCAGACAGGCAAGTGAGCCTTTGTTTGCTTTGTTGATGGTGATATGCGATGTATGAACGATATATTATGATGTTGTTTTGTGACTGTTATATATTGTGACTGTGATGTCTGTCTGTGTTACTCGCTATTGAGTCGGGTAGCATTTTCTTTTTAAAAAAAAAAATTAAAAAACTTTATTTGCGACGGCTTTTTATACAGTACCGTCGCAAATAAGTCTCCTGACCATCGCAAACAAGTCTCTGTTATTTGCGACGGTCGGGCCGTCACAATTAAGGTCCTATTTGCGACAGTCAGGCTGTCGCAAATGGCCGCGTGGGTCCTGTCGGATGGCCGCGTGGGTCCCATCGGCTGATATTATTTGCGACGGTCTGGCCATCGCAAATAAGAACTTAATTGCGACAGCTCTACCGTCACAAATAGCCGTGTGGGGTCCACCCGCGTCCTGGTCATAACTTGTGACGACTTCAGCGAGCCGTCGCAAATAGCTTTATTTGCGATGACTAACTTGCGACGGCCAAAAACCATCGCAAATAGCTTATTTGCGACGGGATTCGTTTAGTGATGTTGCTGTCTGGAGCGACGACGGCTTCCCGGCCGGCCCCGAACAGTGACAGTTGGCTCCTTTTTCATGGCCTAAGACCGTCCGCAGTGGCACACTGTAAAGCATACTGAATACACTGTTTGACAGTATAATTTAGAGTACGTACTGTAAAAACTAAAGAAGAATAGTACATAGAGTATGCTTTAGAGGGCGCTGATGCGAATAGTCTAAGTGAGTAGGGTTACATCACTCACGCTCATTTCTGTTGCGGAGCCGACACATCCACAACGCGAACTGTTGAGGGTTCCCAACGTGATGATGCGGATTCAGACCAAGCAGAAGCAAGTGCTGGAGCCGACGTTGGTCGCGTGAAGAACCTTCTTAGCTTGGCCACTGCAACGTGAAATCCCGGTCTGGCGCTGCCTTTGCCCCAAATGTCGGCGGCACGGTTACGGCGGCAGGCTCCCGGCCTGACGCAATCGCAACGCAACAATCCCAAATGGGCGAAGTCGTCAAGGCTTCCCCAGCACCGCATATATTATAAACAGACTGTCGGCATTATTCTGCCAAGTGCAACTGGGAAACAATTCAGAATTATACACGCACCAATTATATTATATACCGTACTTTTTTGCGAGTGACAAATTATAGTATCTTTGCAGATAAAAAAAACGTAAAAGATAGTGAGCAACATGTGAATATGATAATGAACAATTTCGTCGATATTGGTTGGTGACATGAACGGTGTCGAGTGACGCTATAATTTATGATAATGAGGGATGCTCCCCATGGCAGTTGGTTCATCGAGTCATGAGGTTTTTGTCACATCTGCTTGACCGCATCTGTCTCTCCACACTTGACAGTAAAATAACTTCTTGAAAGTTGGGAGTCTTTTCCTTTGAGTTAGTATACATATACTCCAATATTCCATAGTTCAGTACTGGTGCCTTTTTCCTTGCATGTGGTGCAATTAACAATTCACACGTCACGTTCCGGAGAGGTAGTTTTTTTGTCGTGGGGTCGATGTGTGAGCAGACGATGACGATGTTCCATTCATGCGAATCTTTCATGTGTGCACGAAACAAAGACGGGCGCGTGCAAAACGCTGGGAGGAGGAAGGAAGCCGAACGCGCGTCAAGATCAGGGCCCGGAAGCTGACAACGGCATGGGCACACCTCAAGCAAAGCAGGATCCGCGTCTTGGTGCACCTGTGGGCGCTCGTCACGCGCGACAACGAGGAGCCTTGATTTTCATTTCCTATTTCTTCCCTGCGAGCGCCGCCGCACGAGTTGCTTTGGTGTTGCGGCAAAGCCTTGCACAGCACACACGACACGTTGCTGTCTGAAACGACGACGGTTTCCCTGCCGCCTGCCGGCCCCGAACAGTGACGTAGTCGTCTCGTCTTTCATGGCCTGCGTGCGTAGGGTTACATCACTCACGCTCACGCTCATTTTTGTTGCGGAGCCGACACATCGACAACGCAAACTGTTGAAGGTTCCCAACGTGATGATGCGGATTCAGACCAAGCAGAAGCGAGTGCCGGAGCCGACGTTGGTCGCATGAACCTTCTTCGCTTGGGGCCACCGCAACGTGAAATCCCCGTCTGGCGCTGCCTCTGTCCAAGATATCGGCGGCACGGTTACACGGCGGCGGGCTCCCGGCCTGACGCGGTCGCAACAACCCCGAGTGGGCGAAGTCGTCACGGCTTACCCAGCACCACACAGTCGTCATCCGCACCTTGGCCCCGGGCCTCGTAGGCCTTCAACTCTCCCGCCTATATTCTCTTCTATAAGCTCGTGAGTCCAAAATGTATTCTCTTAAACAAACAACGACGTGGCCTACAAAGATCAAATGTACACTTGATCATCATGAATTAAAGTGTGAATCGACAGTCAAATGTACAAGTTGTTTGCGTCCCATATACAAACCACTTGCAGACAGACAGCATCCGTATGCACCATCGTGGATGCCCTTAACGAACGCTCGGCGCATGTGGAAGCTCTGATCAGACTCCCGTGCGTTGGTGATTCCTTGCAGCCGAGGCCGGATAAGGCGCCGACGCCGCCAGCAAACAATGCCATAAAACTAAGGACGCATGCGTATGCGGCATGGGCTTGGAGGAGAGGAGACAACCCCGGAAGCTGAGGCCGATCGATCGATCCGCCTCTCCTCCCATTGACGTCGACCTGGTTTTGGCGCATCGGCGCGGGCCAACACCGCCTCGGCAGCGGACCGGATCACCGTACTCCCACCGTTCGCCACGGCACGTGATGAGAAAGTCCACCTCGCACTGTTGGATCAACCCCCTTCGACAAACAGAGCCGAATATGGGTTTCGAATACGCGGGTACACAGAGTGGCGATGGAGCGTTGAAACACGCTGTTCGTCGTTAGCAAGTCTGAATTCTTCACATATTTTTTCCTTTCCTCGGCAGGCGAAAGTCTTCTATATACACCGACGGACAACGGAACCGCACGCCCCTCGTGCCTCAACGCCTCTCAGTCTCAGCCGCCACTCGTTTGTCCTATTGTGCCGCGGTTAGGTGGCCTTCAGGATCCCCACAAAAAAGGTTCGAGCCGTCGTCCCTTCACACAAGCAAAATCCTTCGCCGATCATTGCCGCCCGATTCCGTGTGCTGCAGGCGCATCCACCACAACGAGTTTTGACTCTAGCAAGGCATCGATAGGTCGGAGACGTTCCACCACGCCGTATACTACCCTCTCTCTCTACGGACTCAAATCGTCTGCAGTAACTGTCTACTCTCTTGCAACCTGTCTACAGAAAAGAAAAACAAATCTGCATGATGGCGCCGAACAGGGAAATGAAAATGTAACCAAGTAAACGATATTGGTACGGCCGCCAATCCACATAATCAAATAATAAAACAGAATAAAAGGACCGGGTCTTGGCTTCCGTTCTCTCTCAACAATATGTATATGAATCCATATTGTACCTTATAGTTCAGTTTTCTCTGCATTTAGATTTGTAAGTGTAGACAAAAGGACATGTATATGTACTATTTTTTCCTTCGGTCAGAAGCAAAAAATCAGCATAAAGAAAAAACAATGTTGTACATCATTTCCCTTGTACCAGCAACAGCGACGCATTTTCGAAAAAAATATTGGCAACAGGGACGGCAGCGTGGCTGCGTAAGCACGGGCCGCGGATGCAAAATCCCTTCCCCAAACCAAATAAACTCGAAGTCAAGCCAAATAACCTCACTACTGTAATTGCTAAACAGCACTTGCAGGGCTAACTACCTGATTCCTCCAAAATGTCCTGTTGTGCCCTGTTCGTTCAAGTTCTGGAAACCAAAGAGATACGTTACCTCGCAAAAGTCCTTGATCGGACGATCGATGACTATAAAAGTGACACGAGCGACCTAACCTCTTATTTTTTAATCTCCTGATAAGGCTGGTAAATTTTACAAATGATTGGTTGTAGCCCTATAAACTCCTGCACAAAGCGACGTCTCTGCCCTCACGCCACCGCAGACCGACACCAAGTCACCAAAGGGCATCCCACTCTCCTCTCCTCTGCGACTCCACGCTGCCAGCGCCTCGAACTCGCACTGTCCTGCCCGGAGCTCTCAGCCCCACCTCCGTGACGACGTTTCTCCTCCACCAAATCAATGGGGTGCAAGGCTTGCCAGAAGCCCAAGGCGCAGTTCCGGAAGGGCCTATGGTCGCCGGAGGAGGACCAGAAGCTCCGCGACTTCATCCTCCGCTACGGCCACGGCTGCTGGAGCGCCCTCCCCGCCAAGGCCGGTAAGAACTGCATCCATACATGCATGCATTTTCAGAAAATCGATCTCTCTCTCCAAAGGAATCGAGGGGAATTGGGCAAATCGCGTTGCGCCAAGCTCTAATATGTTCGATTCCGCGTGCTTGCATGTTCTTCTTTAGCACAAGCAATCTGTTGTGGAATGTACCTTGGCTTTGTGCGCTGAATTCTCTTCCTGAATTGCCGCGCGCGCAGGTCTGCAGCGCAACGGCAAGAGCTGCAGGCTGAGATGGATCAACTACCTGAGGCCAGGGCTGAAGCACGGCATGTTCTCCCGGGAAGAAGAGGAAACCGTCATGAACCTTCGCGCCAAGCTGGGTAACAAGTAAGCAAAGCACCAGACTTACATTTAGCATTTTACAGCGACCGGATTGATCGATGGTGGCAACAAAAAGAACATAATCTACATGCATTTGAGATTGAATTACTGTTTTTATCTTTGCTATACTAGTGGGGTTAAGCTGGTAAATTCAGTTTTTAAGATAAAAAATATTTACAGTGAAGAGAAAAAGGAGAAATGCTGATGTTTGCCACGGAGACCGCTTTAAGTGGTGGAGTTGATGCTGACATCTGCGCTCCATATCGAGATACTCGATTGCATCTTTCCCGAGTGGAAGATTGATGATTGTGAATAATAAGAATTTTCTTTTTCATTTGTTTACTAAAAGGTGTGCTTAGTCACGATGAGCCATTTTTACAAGAACCCCCAAATTTAAAGAAAAATGAAGAAAAACATAAGAATAAACTGACAAAACCTAAAAGTAGTGGTAATTGTTTCCTGGTGGAAGCAAAGCCAATTTTTGCCTCGTTTCATTAGCTTAAATTTTGTACCTGAAACGAAACATGGTCTCAGATTCTTTTATGTTAACCAATGTACGACGATTTTATATAAATACAAATGTCAACTGGCCAGCCGCCCAGCCCAATTGAACTTCATCACCTGCAGTTTTATAAAAGCTGTTTCTACTTTGACAATCTGGACGATGACTAGTACTCGCAATAATTGGTTCTTCGTTGGACTGTAGTACTGTACGATAATACAGTATTAATAAACCTACGCGAGAAAGAAAGGTTTTGGTGGTGACGGTCTCACGAATGCGTCACGTCTTCTCCTTACGTCGTGTAGAAAGCTACACAAGGTACGCTGAGAGATGCCGAAAACGTGGCACGTGATCGCCGAGTAAAATTTGCATGTGCCTTATCCCGCCGACAGAGCAAGTTCCACCGAACAGTAAAATTTAACCATTTGTAGTGCGGGTTTCTAACTATTGACTGCTCTCTGACACGGTGAGAATTTTTTTGCGCTTCTCAGGTGGTCTCACATCGCGCGGCACCTGCCTGGCCGGACCGACAACGAGGTGAAGAACTACTGGAACTCGTACCTCAAAAAGCGCGTCGAGGGCGCGAAGGCAAGCAAGTGCGCGGCGGCGGACGCGCCGACAGCCGACTCCGAAGACGCCCGTGGCAGCCCGAACTCCAGCGAGACTACCAGCCAGGAACACCTCAACCGGCCGGCGAGCTCTGACTCGTCCGGGCCGGTCGAGTCGTCCTCGGCCGACGACTCGACCTGCCTCGCCGTCGCCGAGCCCGCGGGCGCGGCCGCTGCGGTGCGGCCGCACGCGCCCGTTCTCCCCAAGGTCATGTTCGCGGACTGGCTCGACATGGACTACGGCACCAGCCTGCTGGCGCCGGGTCTGGACGCCGCCGGCGTCTTCGACGTGATGAGCGGGAGCAGCCTGATGAGCCACCAGGGGTCCGTGCAGGTAGACGGGCCGTGCGGCGACGTCGATTCCCTGCACGGCCTCGACTACGACGGCGGCGTCTGCTGGGGCTTCGACGACGCGCCGGCGGATCAGATTGACGTGCAGGGAGGAGGGTTCTGCGATTTGCTCTCTGTGAGCGAGTTCTTCGGAATCAACTAGGCATGCATGGCCGCCCTGCACAAGCTGGGCGTTTTTTTCACATAGGTCGTTGCGAATCATTCTGTAAAATAATCTGTTTGCATAGCTGAAAATGTAAATTAATTATGCCGTATGTATAACCTTGTGCAGTAAAGCATAGCATGCAGCGTTGAGTTCAACAATGACACTGTAATCTACTACGCTCTGGTCTCAGAGAACGGGTACGTACAAAAATATTAGAAGAGAGAATCGCAAGGTTTCGGAAAAAAATTATATACAGCACTGTAAATACCTCACTTTACAGCACCTTGCAGATGACAGACACTGTAAATACCTCACTTTACAGCACCTTGCAGATGACAGACACCTGTCCTGGTACGTATCTCAAAGCAGCATCCCACCTCTCACGAATTTTTTATTTTCTTATACCTTTTAAAAAACAATTTAATATTAATAACCCACGGTTTTTGAAATTTATCAAAATGACCCACATTCGTAAGTGTCTCTTACGAAATTCGAATTTCGTATGAGGCACGTACGAAATTCGCATTTTGTGTGTGCCACATCAGATGTGACAATGTCAGAATGGAATTTCCAGGATGACAAGTCATTTTGTAAGTGACACTTAGGAAGTGCACAGTACCCATGAACAGTAATACTCCATGCTACAGTACTCGGTGCACTATTGAATGTACTTTTGCTACAGCTCTACTGCAGCAGCACGGTTCCTCTCCTCACGGTTTAATGCAGCGGTAGCTATTCTGAACAGTCGACCAATAAAATAATGCATACAGTAGATTGCTTCTTGCTCATCTTTTGAATTTCGTATGGGACACTTACGAGATTGCTTTAGGACCAGCAGTCTCGGGACCGGCGTCCAGCGTGGCAGGCCACGTCGAATTTTGTAAGTGACTCTTATGAAATTCGCTGCGTACATGTCATTTCGTAAGGGACACTTACGAATGTGGGTCATTTTGGCAAATTTCAAAAACCATGGATTATTAATATTAAATTGTTTTTTAAAAGGTATATTAAAATAAAAAATTCCACCTCCCACACCTTCTTCCTTCCTGGATGGACCGGCGGCTCACTCTATCGGCTCAGCTCCTCACTCTATCATCTCCCTATGTTCCTCCTCCATCGATTGCGCTGGATTCCCCATTTCCCTGGTCGCCGGCAGCCTTAATCGTGCCTCCCTCACCGCGAAAGACCGCCTCCCTCGCGACCTCCGCCGCCAGCCTCAGTCTTGTCTCCTCTACCCGCCTCCCTCGCGGTCGCAGCCGCCCGCCTGCCTCGCCATGGTGAATCAGGAGTACAGGTGTGTCGTCGACTACGAGTACTCCTTGACCACCGTACTGATGCATCACCGCGTCAAGGACCTGGAGGTGCAGACTAGGAATAGCTGAGTTCACAGCTCAAACAAAAAACTGACCTATCTCTACGTGCCTGGACACACTGTCCTGGTGATGACGAACAGAGGTGCATGAGGACGCCGAACAGTCGCAAGAGTTTTCTGGCGTGCACTACAGGAATATTGATCAATTACGTCGGCTAGAGCTGACATAATTAATGTCTAAATCGACGTAAGTAACTTAATTATGTCGGTTTTTACTTAATTACGTCGGTGGTTGACCGACGTAGCACGTAATTAAGGTAACTTACGTCGGCCACCGACGTAAGTTACTTTAATTACATCGGTCTACAGCAGCCGATGTAAGTAACGTTGGTTGCTGCAGACCGAAGTAAGTTAAGTGCTCTAACTTACGTCGGTTGTTCCAAACTGATGTAAGTTAAGTGGTTTAACTTACGTCGGTATGGTCTGACCGACGTAAGTTAAACTGGGCTAACATCGGCAATTCCATAGCCGACGTAAGTTAAGTTTTCAAATTTTTTTAAAAACAAAACTGACTACCTCGCTCGATGGCGAGAACACAGAACAGACAGATAACATACACACATCATAACAGTTACAAAATATAGTCCAAAACATTGACAACAACACAATTTGCAAAATAAGTTCCACTGGGCTACACACTAGCCCCTCCACTACCTCCGTGATCTTCTCGGCGTGTTCCCGAACCCTGCAGAAGCAACATAATCACTAGTAAGCATCAATGTCAACTCAGTGATAACATCAGAGTCCAAAAACATCAATGATAATGTTAGAGTTGCATTGCTTCACATTAAGTCATGCACCTGGGCTATCACAGAAGGTTTCAAGAGGTAATGTAGTGGTCTTTGATATTTTTGACAGTCATGCTATATTACCTCTTGAAATCCTATGTGATATCCCAGGTGCATGACTTAATATGGAGCAATCCAACTATAATATTATGGTATTACCCACCAAAAGCTTGATTACACTTAACTTCCTCACCACTATAGGAATCAATATCTCACAAGTCATCAAGGTCTACCTCTATGTTCTACCTCCTTATCTCTCTATGTAAAATACTAAAATGGATACAAAAATATTAAAGAGGGAGTTTATCACCTCCTCCGGTGTCTGCTGCGGTGGAAGCATAGGAATCTCGATATCCTGACCGCTGTGTCGAGCAAGAGCCTGCCATTGCAAAATATTAGAAGATTTATGTTATTGAAGTATTGTGAAATTTAACTACCATACTTTAAATTACTTACCGCCATCGCTACTTGCATCTGGGCCATCATTAAGGCTGTCCTCTACTGCTCCTCTCTTGCCTCCGCTCTCGTCCTCTCCAGCACTGCCTGGGTTTGCGTCAGCGTCTCCCTCATGGCCTGAAGCTCCAGCTGGGTCTGCGAGAGACGACCACTGGTCCCAACGGTCGAAGCCTGCGACGATGAAGCGCCTTTCAAAGGTTGTGTCGACCTCGAGTCGACAACTCCATCAAAAATAGCAAACCTGCAAAAGAATGAAAACACTAAGTAGAAGAAGATTAATTGAAAAAAACAATGAAACACACGAAGAACTCACCGTCCGTGGGCCTTCCCGCCTCCGCTTGCGTACGCGACTTGGGGGTCGATCGGCGCTGTCGACTGTTGGAGTCGGCAGATCCCCTAACACTATGAAAAGTGTTTGAAGGAGTTTGTGGTTCGGTCTGGGCGCGCGGAGATCTAAGAAAGTGAAATGCGATTCGGACACGAGTGACACGGTGGTTTACGTGGTTCGGGCCGCCTGAGCGTAATACCCTACTCCACGGGTGTGTGTTTGTTGTATTAACTTGTGAGCTTCGAGTGTTCCCTTCCTCTCGTGTATCGTCGGTTTGTCCTTTTATAGCACAAGGACAAACCGTTACAAGTCAGCCTGGCCCGACATGTGGCCCTGGCGGTTACTAGTATGGATACGCGAGATTAATTGTTGCTAATAACCCTGTAACGGCTCCGACAGTGCCGTTACAGGTGTTAATATCATCCGATTAAGTGTCATTAATATGGAATTAATGATAATTAATCGGGTCTTGAAGTCTGCATCTGTCCTTTGGAGATCCGGAGCCGTTACAACGTCTCCCGGGGATTTGAAGCGGTTTAGCTCCGACGTATGGACACGTGGCAGCTCCGGAGCTTGCTTGGGAGAAGCGGGAAGCTCCGGGGTGACCTGGCACGTGTCATGTCCGGAGCTTCTCTCGGTCGGGGGCTACCTCCGGAGGTGCCGTTTCAGTACTTGGCCCGGAGCTTCACCCTTGCGGGTAATAGCTCTGGGCTGACAGTACACGTGGCAACCTAGAGGTTAACCATGTTGGAGAAGCGGGTCCGGTTACGTCTGGCGAGTGGGTCCGGTTACGTCTGGCGAGTGGGCCCCCGAGGGTCTTCAATTTGAGTTGATGTCCTTCCCTTGAGATCTTTGTAACCTCAGGGGGTGTATGGTTTTTAGGGTACCGACAGTGGCCCCCTGGACCTACCTCCGGGGAAGGCCAACGGGATGAAGTCGTTCCGCCGGAGGTGGGTCCATACTTGTGACTCTTGAACTGGGTCTTCAAGAATCTTCGGAGGTGCCTTTGGCGGGGCTTTATGGTTGAGTCCCGACGCGTGGCGCACCTCAGGCGGCAGATAAGATCTTTGACGTGCGGATCTCTCGCAATTGAAGGTCGTCGGTTCCCGATACGAAAACCGTATCGGTTCCGCGCGCCTTGTCAGTCCGCCGCCTTTGGGTTTCCCGCCTCGTGATGACAACTGTTCGCCTGGGTAAGAACCTCGACTTGATCGTCAGGGTGGTCCCGGGCCCTCTTGTCATCGGCTGGGTTGAATTCTTGAGTAGTATGCTTAACTCCCCTGCAGTTTCCATCCAAGCGTTGCGAGGGCTTACTTAAGAAGGAAAGCGCACCGTCGGGAGTTCTTTACGCTTTCCATCTGTTCTTGCGCTCAAAACTCCCAACTCGTGCTTTGCTTCTCTTCTCTCGCCTAGCAGTGCTGCGATGGAGTTGGGTCTGCGTGAGAGTCGTTTGAGGACGGAGAGCGATCTGAAGAAGGTCCGAGCCCTCATGGGGTGGTCGTCGGATTTCTTCAACCGTTCAATCCGCACCGGAGGAGAGCTTCCCTTTAAAAAGGAGCGCTCCGGCGAAATGGTATACTTTTCATCGTATGCCATGGTGGGGCTGATCCCACCATTTTCTTCCTTCTTTTTGATGCTGCTGGACTTCTATGGTCTGCAGCTATACCACCTTGGCCCTCACTCCCTTCTCCTTGTATCCGTCTTTGTCCACTTCTGCGAGATGTGGGTGGGCATTCCTCCCTGCATCGAGCTCTTCCGCACTTTCTTCACCGTCCAAACCACCGGCCGAAGTGACGAGTACCTTGGCTTCTACTACTTTGTGAAGCGCAAGAAGTGCTCGTTCAAGTACCTCCGGTCGTTCCCTTCCGGGAAGTGGGATGACTGGAAGAAAGATTGGGTAGTCGTCCGGGTGGAGGAGCATGAGCGGTTGGAGCTGCCAGACGGTCTGCCCGGCATTGACACGTCGGTGTGGAGCGAAGTTCCGGTGCTGGCGGCAGCTTTCGACCCCGTCTTGTCCAGGATCCGCCAATGTGTAGAGGGAGGATTGACTCCCCAGGCGGTGTTCTGCAACTTCCTGTCGAACAGGTGGGCGCCGCTGAAGAGGAGGGAGAAGCTCGCCTGGGCCCTCAACAGCGTGATGGACGAAGACCGGGTCGAAACCGGGTTGAAGTCCAGCATGGTGGGGAAGTCCTTGGAGTCTCACCTCAAGAAATTCCAGCACGGCATCGATGTAAACGGAGCGTACTTGACTCCGCCACCGGCTTTCCTCCCCCTGAACGAGGAAGTTGAGTTCAGCAGGGTGCTCCGGCGGAAGATGCCCGCGCTTGACGACCTTGGCGTCGTCGAGAGAAGATCGACCGCCCCGTTGGCGATCCCCGGGTTGTCGGAAGGCGGCTCCGCCCCTGTCTCTCAGCCAAGAGCTGAGGTCACCGGCAAGGGCAAGGAGCTGGCGGAGGAGCCAGAGAGCCGGAAGAGGAAGTTGCGTCATGCTGACGGGAGGTCCGTCGGGCTTGCTACTTCCCCGCCAGTTCCCCGTCCTCAGGGAGGAGGATCCTCCGCTGCTGTAGCGTCTGTCCCCGTGGTGGGGTCTTTTCGGAGCGCTACTGTTCCGGCGGTGGGATCCTCCCGGAGTACGGCTGTCCCCATGATGGGTCCCTCCGGAGGTGCCAGCTCCGGACAGGCGACTCCGGTTCGAGAAGCGGTGAGGGCCTCCAGGTCTAGGAGTTCCTCCCGGTCAAGGAGAGCTCCGACCCGGGAAACGCCCGCGGCTACGGCAAGTCCTGGGAGTCCTCCCGGAGCTCCTACGCCGACCGTGGCCAGCCCGGAACGTCCGGGAAAGAGGTTTCGCGCAAGTTGGTGCGTGAACCTCCCAAGGTAATTTTTCTTGCTTACCTCAATTAACTTTTAATTATAGCATCTGTTTGCTCAATTTCTTCATTCTTCATCTGCAGCGTTCCCAAGAAGGGGAGTGAAGCTCCGCCCTCAGCCACAGTGTCTGAGGCTGCGAGGGCTTCTGCTCCAGCCCTGGTGCCGCCCCAGGCGGAGGCTGCGACAGCTCCGGCGCCGGCTGTCGTGGTCATGGACCTCGACTCGTCTCCAGAAGTTCCCGTGGTAGCGCCGGACCACGGGATCGAAGATGCGCCAGCGGCACCCGCTTCGGAGGTTGAAGCTCCGGGCACTTGTGCTGCAGAAGTAGATGCTCCGGCTGTCGAACCGGAGGAAGTAGCGGTCCCGGCTTCAGAGCCGGAAAATGTTGGAGCTTCGGCGGTTGAGCCGGAGGCAGCTGAAGCCCCGGCGTGCGAGCCGGAGGTTGAAGTGATTCCGGCAATTGAGCCGGTTACTTCTGAAGCTCCGGTCGCAAGGCCGGTAGTTATTGGAGCGCCGGCTGCAGAGCCGGTGGTGGTGGAGGCGGGGGAGCTTGAGCTCCCCTCAGAAGAAGCGTCCCGGCCGGAGCCATTGGAGGCGACGACGTCGATGGTACCCGTGGCGGAGCCAGAGTGCCTGAACGGAGTCGCCGGCCCCCAGCCTGAGGGGGCGAATGAAGATTTGGTGGCGGGACCTTCTTCAGTGGCGACTGAGGCCATCCCGGAGGAGGGCCCTAGTGCCTTGGAAGCTCGGGGTTCCGCTCTCGCAGAGTGGAACCCAATTTTTGTAAATGAAGACCCGCTGGAACCAGCGGAGGAGACCCCAGAAGGTCCGGAGCCCATCTCGCTGTCGATGTCCATCGACAACGCTTGCTCCAGTCTGCGCCAAGTCCAACTAGCCTTCTTCCACGACAGCAAGGTTCTTGAAGAGGAGCGCCAAACCCTTAGGAGGTGGCGTAATAGACTCCAATTCGAAACCAAGCTGGCGCAGTCGAGGATCGCTGCGGACAAGGAATGGATCAAGCGGGAGAAGGTCCGCTTGGAGCTCTGGGGTGAGATGCTGGATGAGAGGGAGAGCATGACTCACAACCTCGACGCCAAATCCCGGGAGTACCACGACCAAGCTAAAGCTGCCAATGATGCGGCCAACGCCCGGTTCGATGAACTCGAAGCCATCAGTACCGCACTCATCAAGCGCCGAGAGGCGCTTGAGGGAAGGGAAAAGCGGCTCGAGGATGAGGAGCAAAAACTCCTGGAGCTACGGGATGACGTCTTGCGACGTGAAGAAGAGCTCGCCGAGAAGACAGCTCTGGCGGACAAGGGCCTCGAGGAGCGCGCTAAAAAATTGGAAGAGCGCTGCCTCGAGGAGGAGGAGAAGACCTGGGTGCGAGGGCAGGAGCTCTACGAGTATGAGTGTGCCCTCATCGCCCGGGAGAAGAAAATAGAGGCTAGGGAGAAAGACCTGGTCGATCGCCGGAACAAGATCCACCTCCGGGAGGAGGAGCTCGGAAGACTCGAAAAGCGGGTTGCTGCGAAAATTCAGCAAAACGCCAAAGAAGTTGAGCGCCTCTCCCGCGAGAACTCTGAACTGGCGGCGACCCGGAGGTCCCTGGAAGAAATGAAGGGCCAGAGGAAGACGGACTCCCTGCAAATTTGGGAGTTCCTGAGCAAGGCCGACGATGCGCTGGCGCCTATGGGTTTCAGCCCCGTGCTTCCGGATGATCCGGAGCCGGAGCCGGAACTTGCATTGCAGGCGTTGAGCGCTGCGGGTGGCAAGCTCTCCAAGGTGGGCGACGTCATCGCGGACCAGTTGGAGGTCGAGGGGCAATCCTTGGCTAGGAACGTCACAGAATATGTGTTGACGTGTTACACTAGCCGGAACCCCCGATTCCCTCTGGACCCGGTGCTTGAAGGTCCCGTCGAAGGAGAGGGCGAAGCTACCCGAAGCAGCGTGTCGGAGGTCGCCCAGAAGGTCGCCGAGTTCTTCCATAGGGTCTAGGACTATCTTTCTTAGCCTTTATTTGTATCTTCTCTTCTTCCTCAATTTTGTAATCCTTTGTCCCCAGATGTAATCTCCGGTCTTCTGATGAAATGAAATCCCCAATTTTTCGTGAATTTCATTTTTTGTCTTCAACATCTTTGTCTTTACTTGGCCCCCTGGTAGATGTGCACAATGTGATTGTGGACATGTACCAAAAGGTTGTTGAGTTTTGTTGAAGACAAATTTGCTTCGAACTCGTGTAGTTTAAGTCCGAAGTCTTCGATAGTGAAGGTCCCTTGAAGTCGTCGGAGCTTAGAAGCTCCGGCATTGCCCATCGTCGGAGCTTATTAGCTCCGGCAATAGCCTCTATCAACACGTTGAGTGTCGACAGTTAATACTTCAAGGTGTCGGAGCTTAGTAGCTCCGGCAATGACCCTTGCCACGCCTGGCTTGCTGGCAACAGACTCTAGTGATAGAGTCTTCTCACCATCTTTAAGTTAACGCCGGTGGGAGTCGGAGCTTGATTAACTCCGGTTTTTCTCCATCAATATTGAGTTTATTTTTCCTGCACACTTAAGCCAAGAAAAACAGTAAAATTCGTTTCTTATCTATAACTTCGTTGCGACTTACGGTTCTCAAGAGAATTTCAAGTTGAACACGATTTTTAGTATGATTGGATGAATTGTCTTTTCTTTTAGATCTAATTGTCCATGGACCCACCTTACTTTGGCCTGCCGGGGTGTAGGTAGAGCGGCGTACTTAGGGTGCTTGACCAGGCTAAGTCGATAGCGCACTCCAGCCCTAGAATGGCTTGGCGGCTTTCAGGCGAGTTGGCCACAGACGATATTTAAATCTAAAAAATCTGACAATTCAACCCAAATCGTACATAAACCGGTTAAACTAGAACTTCTTAAGAATTGCACATTCCTGTTATAGACAAGAAAGAGAAAAATAAAAATGTCGAGCCTTATGCAAAAATGAATGCACGTGGAGTCTATTTCACATGAAGATGTCTTTCATTATAGGTCCGGGGTACATGGGAAACGAGTACACTCTTAGGGTACGGAACCAGGCTAAGTGTGTTTGGTTTCTCGTTTGACCCTGGGTAGTTAGCCACACTTCTAGTCCGGAGACTGTATCAAGTGTTGCATGAGCTTTTCAAACCTTTCGGGAAAGGTCCGGCTGCTCTCCCGGAGGAACTACCCGACTCTGTACAATGACTCTATAACATACACTTCAAGTTACTTAAGACTCACCTCCGTGGAATTAAGTGTAGAACTTACGGAGGTGCTCGATGTTCCAAGGATTTGGGAGAGGTGTCCCATCCTCGGTAGCCAAGCGAACGCTTCCGGGACGGGATACTTTGATCACTCGGAAGGGTCCTTCCCAGCCGGGGGAGAGTTTGTTTTGCCCTTCTCTGGATAGTATTCTCCGTAGCACCAGATCGCCTTCCTCGAGCTGTCGGTTGTGTACATGCCGCTGATGATAGCGCCGTAGAGCCTGGCGGTATCGGGCATTCCGAACAGCTGCTTGGCACCTTCCCTCCTCGAGGAGGTCTAGGTCTTCACGCCGGAGCTGATCCTGCGCGGCTTCGTCGAAGGTCCGGACTCGGAGGGAACCCAGGGTGATCTCCGGAGGAAGGATCGCTTCTGCTCCGTACACCAGGAAGAAGGGTGTTTCTCCGGTTGCCCGACTTGGAGAAGTCCTGTTAGCCCATAGAGTGGGCGGAAGCTCTTCGATCCAATTAGCTCCGTGCTTTTTCAAACGCTCATAAGTGCGCGTTTTTAGTCCTTTAAGGATTTCTGCGTTTGCTCTCTCGACTTGCCCATTGCTGGCAGGATGAGCTACGGAGGCGTAGCAAACTTGTATGCCGAGGTCTTCGCAATATCCTTGAAATGAGGAGCTTGTGAACTGAGTCCCATTATCAGTGATGATCTTGTTTGGGACTCCGAATCTGCTCACGATAGACTGTAGAAAATTGATTGCAGATTGTTTGTTGATCGTCACAACAGGAGTAGCTTCCGGCCACTTGGTGAACTTGTCAATGGCGACGTACAGGAACTTGTAACCTCCGACGGCTCTTGGGAAGGGTCCCAAGATGTCCATCCCCCACACGGCGAAAGGCCACGTAGGAGGTATCATTTGTAAGGGCTGAGCAGGTGTATGAATTTGCTTTGCATGAAATTGGCATGCTTTGCATTTCTTCACTAGCTCAGTAGCATCCTGGAGCGCTGTTGGCCAGTAGAAGCCGTGCCGAAAGGCTTTTCCGACCAGCGTGCGGGAAGACGCGTGGTTCCCACACTCGCCTCCATGGATTTCTGCGAGGAGCTCGCAGCCTTCTTCCCTTGTGATGCACCGCATTAGGATGCCGTTGGCACCGCGCCGGTAGAGATCCCCTTCTACCAACGTGTATCTTTTAGCCAATCTGACTACCCGGTCAGCGGATACATCATCGTCAGGAAGGATGTTGTCTTTCAAGTAGTTCCGGATCTCCGAGATCCATGCATCGGAACTGACTTGAGCATTTGAGTCTTGCGTGCTGGGTTGCTCGGAGCTTCCGGCAGCACCTACGACCCTTGATGGCTGCCATGGTAACAGGGCCATCGGGACCGTCAGCTTCGGGATGCTGATCTTGCCCCCTTCGTTCAGCTCAGCAGGGTGAACTGTGGGTTTTGACAACCTCCGGACAAAGGTTCCGTCTGGAGCCGGAGCTCCGGTTGACGCCTTGGTCGAGAGTTCGTCCGCTTCAACGTTGTGAGCACGCTGAACATGGTGAAGGACTAGGACTTCGAAGTCTTTTTGAAGCCTCTGGACTTCAAGGAGATAAGCAGCCAGCTGGAGGTTATTACAGGAGCATTCACCCTTCACTTGTTTGATAACAAGTTGTGAATCTCCTTTGACCAGCAACTGTTTGACACCAAAGGATAGTGCCACCTTTAATCCATATATGAGTGCTTCGTACTCCGCCATGTTGTTGGTTGCCTTGAAATCAAGGTGCACCATGTATCTTACCTTCTCCCCGGTTGGTGTGAGGAGAAGGACTCCAGCTCCGGCTCCCTGCTTCTGCATGGAGCCGTCGAAGTAAAGGGTCCAGTGAGGCTTGGTGAAGGCCGGAACTTGTGGTTCCTTCTTCTGCTCGCTGGGGCCCCCAGAGTTTGATGGAGAGGGAGTCCATTCTGCCACGAAATCTGCCAACGCTTGACTCTTGATTGCTTGTCTTGGAATGAATTCGAGGTCGAATTCAGCCAGTTCCGCTGCCCACTTCGCTATATTCCCAGTTGAATTGGGATTATGCAGAATCGCTCGAAGTGGATATGAGGTTGCCACCGAGACTTTATGAGCTTGGAAATAGTGTCGAAGCTTCCTTGAGGCAATAAGAACTGCGTAGAGCATCTTATGTACCTCTAGGTATCGAGTCTTGGCATCATGTAACACTTCACTGATGAAGTATACTGGGCGTTGAACGGTCCGGACCCTCCCGGAGGGGTCCGGAGCTTCCTCTCCATTGATCCGGACCCTGTCGGAGGGGTCCAGACTATCTTTGGGGACCTCCGGGTTCTGGGTGGAGGAACCCGGAGCTTCTTCAGGAATGACCTGGATCCTATCAGAAGGATCCGGGTCCTCTGAAGTGGCTTCTTGAGGATTCAAGTCTGGGAGCTGGGACCCAGACCTGCTTTCAGGAACCTCCGGATCCTCCCGAAGGGATCTGGATTCCTGAGTATTGGGTAGTTCCGGTCTCTCCGCAACCAGAACCATACTGACGACTTCGTCAGCTGCTGAGAGAATCTCTGGATGAATGACCGCAAAGATTCTCCTCCTTTTTGCACGACCGCAAAAAGGTCCAGTTCGGTGCCCGGACGGGTGTATGAACTCCCGAAATTGGCGGTGAACTGGCGGCATAGCTCCTCCCAACTGTCGATAGAGTTGGGCGGAAGGCTCATAAACCAGGACCTAGCAGTCCCAGTTAAGGCCACTGGAAAGTAATTGGCCATTACAGCCTCATTTCCTCCAGCTGCTAGGATCGCAGTGGAGTATATCTGTAGAAATTCTACGGGATTGACAGTCCCGTCGAATTTTTCCGGCAAATGTGGCCGGAACTTCTGTGGCCATCTAACCATACGCAGATGCATGGCTAGGGCGGAACAGCCTCCTCCTACTCCTTCCAGAGTAGAAAGATCTTGAGCATCTCGTCTTTCTCGAGCTCGCTCGATGTGGACACGGCCATCCTGTTGGCGGTATCGGCGATCAAGCTCCGCTCGGAGGTCGTGTGTCGAAAGCCGAGATGCAGTATGAGCACGTCGTGCCCCAGAGGGCAACGACGTCACTTGCTGTGACGCAGCTCTTCTCCGGTTGTTGGAGACATGTGGACCAAGTCTTCCAGACAACGTTCGTCGCTGCGACGGGGCCCGCCCTGAAGGAGGTGGACCCTGATTGTTGAGGCGTTCGGCCGCTGCTGCGACCAAATGCTCAATATCAGCTCTCCATTGCTCCATGGCACCTTGAGATGCATCTGGAGGTGGTGGTCGCTGAAGGAGAGCACGCGCTGCATGGAGCGCGTGTTCTGGGTTGTCACGACTTGCCGGCGCAGAATGTGACGCCGGTGCACCATCATGTCGTTCGGCATGTCTTGCCGGAGAAGATGGTGGTGGTGGGAGTGTGACTCCCGCTGGAACTAAGGCTCCTGCCGGTGGTGGCATGTTGGAGGGATTGCCTCCGACAGCCTGAGCAGCAGGTTGCCCGTTGGATGATCCAGCTGCGGAATTCACCATTCTTGAAGATCTCAGGCCCCCCTACCTGGCGCGCCAACTGTCGACTGTTGGAGTCGGCAGATCCCCTAACACTATGAAAAGTGTTTGAAGGAGTTTGTGGTTCGGTCTGGGCGCGCGGAGATCTAAGAAAGTGAAATGCGATTCGGACACGAGTGACACGGTGGTTTACGTGGTTCGGGCCGCCTGAGCGTAATACCCTACTCCACGGGTGTGTGTTTGTTGTATTAACTTGTGAGCTTCGAGTGTTCCCTTCCTCTCGTGTATCGTCGGTTTGTCCTTTTATAGCACAAGGACAAACCGTTACAAGTCAGCCTGGCCCGACATGTGGCCCTGGCGGTTACTAGTATGGATACGCGAGATTAATTGTTGCTAATAACCCTGTAACGGCTCCGACAGTGCCGTTACAGGTGTTAATATCATCCGATTAAGTGTCATTAATATGGAATTAATGATAATTAATCGGGTCTTGAAGTCTGCATCTGTCCTTTGGAGATCCGGAGCCGTTACAACGTCTCCCGGGGATTTGAAGCGGTTTAGCTCCGACGTATGGACACGTGGCAGCTCCGGAGCTTGCTTGGGAGAAGCGGGAAGCTCCGGGGTGACCTGGCACGTGTCATGTCCGGAGCTTCTCTCGGTCGGGGGCTACCTCCGGAGGTGCCGTTTCAGTACTTGGCCCGGAGCTTCACCCTTGCGGGTAATAGCTCTGGGCTGACAGTACACGTGGCAACCTAGAGGTTAACCATGTTGGAGAAGCGGGTCCGGTTACGTCTGGCGAGTGGGTCCGGTTACGTCTGGCGAGTGGGCCCCCGAGGGTCTTCAATTTGAGTTGATGTCCTTCCCTTGAGATCTTTGTAACCTCAGGGGGTGTATGGTTTTTAGGGTACCGACAGGCGCGCTTTCCCAATCGTAATCCGCACCATGTATCTTCGTGACCTCATGCGCGTACTTTGTCTACAAAACAAATAAATCTTGTAAGCATGTCAATAATAGTATTAGTTATAATGAAATTGATAAATTTCGGAAACTTACCAGTTGGTCGGTTGCGACCTGACTACACTGCCCTAGCTGAGAAGGGTCACTTCCCTTGTGATCTCTCTTCCAAACCTGGGTCGGGGTCGGCTCATGACCCATCTCTCGCTCCTGTACAGCCGTGTTAGTGAGATAAATAATATATTAGGAACACATAAATAAAATAAAAAGGTACTTACCATGCGTTTAGCCAAACGCAAGTAGCCGCCGCCGCCATAGTTGTGCTTGCCCTCGGACCCCATGCGGCACTGTCTAGCCTTTGTGGACTTATTGATGAAAGCGTCGCTAGCCCAATACTGACAGAGAGCTAAGTACGCCTCGATGTTACCCTGTAACCAGGAAATACTAACCTGCACATATTTCATTTTTCATCAACGCAGTTAACATACGTAGATATTGTAAATATTTAATAATATTAAATACTTACATCCGCGTACTGCTCCTCTGTCAAGTACGAGTCGGAGTCCTTCCTAAATACACCCCTTTGTTGCTCCTGCTCCTGCTCCCGGGGGTGCCGCTTGTAGTACGCGTTGACGGCCTGAATCCGGGCGTAGGACAACGCCGCCGTCGTGAGCTTCCGAGCGTTGTAATGGAACGCGCGTCTCGCGTGGTCCTCCATGCCCGGTTCCTCTACTTGGTACCTCAGCTTTAAGCAAACAAATATTTAAGTGATATGCATTAACAATTCAAACGAGTTGACAAAATGAAACAGTTAAACTTACCATAAAATCGTGCCACACGACTCCCTGAACTGTGCCACATGGCTCCCTGAACCGTGTCGTGCACCGGGTGAGAGACACAAGCGTAGTCATCCCACGACAGGGCAGGAAAACCGTCAATCACACCGGGGTAGTGCAACTTCACGATAGCACCCAGAACACTGTTAACCTGCCTGTGATGCTTCTCGGCCCCTATGAACGAAAAGTCGTACCAACATCTACAAAATATATTAAATCAGTAAGTAAAGGAAAACAACATCTAATATTCAATATACTACATACAGTATTTACCTGTCTCCAACAGGACGGATCGTGGTCTGCTGAGTAGTAACTGGAGGAGGAGCCACAAAGTGGGTCCTCCTCGTCCGTCGCCTCTGCTGCGACGTTGTCGCGTCCTATGACCATGAAGGCTCTGCTGAACCATCGGAGTCTCCAGGAAGGCTAGTGGTAGCCGGTTGCACAGGGAGGCTAGCGCTAGCCGGCTCCAAAGGGAGGCTAGCGCTAGAGGGCTCCTGTAGTGTCCCCCTAGCCTCTGAGTCGGGCTCCTGTAGCGGCCCCCTAGCCTATGAATCTAACTCTGACTCAGAAGTCTCTGAGTCAGACTGCACAAAAGGAAAAGATTGACAATAAATAATTAATAACAACTGCAATTTCAAAAATAACTTTATTGTAACTAAAATTTACCTCAGTTCGCTGAAAGCACACGACAGCTGAGAGTGAAGCGTGTGCTAGAAAGAGGGAACATCGGCTAGAAAGGAACGAGCTCCCTGAGCAAGGGTCTCGTGGTGGCTCAAACCCTCTCACCGGCTTCCCTTTCCCCTTCCCCTTTGACGACATCTTGTTGCAAGGAATAAATGATTAATATGCAAAGATAACATACAAAATTAATGTTAAATTAGTGAATAAAATGTTACTTCAAAATTCATCAACATTACGATCATGCACCCTACTCCTTAAACCAGCCCATCGATCTTCTTCTTCCGCATATCGTTTTCGTTTGCGCAAATCAGCAGGTTCGACTATGTCATCGATATCTTCAGTTTCCGATTCTGATTCTGTTTCCGCTTCCGTGCCAGCCTCGATATCTTGAGCGTCTCCAACTAAGTCATCGAGTCCTACACCGGGCTCGACTGAGAAGGAGTCTGAGAACTCTTCCTCTTGGTAGACACAATCAACCTCAGCTTCGTCGTAGTAATAATTATCATTTCCTGGAGTGTATAACTGCTCACGGGGATTCACCTTATGTACTGCCCACCAAGCTTTGAATTTATTGCATGGATAAGGTAGATAGTACACTTGCTCTACTTGGTGTGCGAGAACTAATGAATCGAATCCTTTCAACCGTTCCTTGTGTTTTACTTCGACCATGCCAAATTCATTTACTCGAATTCCACGAATGGAATCAAACCATTCGCAGTCAAAGAATACCGCTCGAATTGGCTTGTTTGCGACAAAAGTGAATTGAAGGATTTTTTTAATAATCCCGTAGTATTGTGTTTCATGATCTTGCGAATTGATTGCCCTCATCACAACTCCGGTATTACATGTTTCCACGAGAGGACGAAGAGATTCAAATTGAGTTGTACGGAATCGAAAGCCGTTGACGTCATATCGACCATAGCTTCTAACATTAACCACTCCACGGGATAGTTGTCGCAAATCTTCATGGACGTTGGCATCTTTTTGGCACTGTCTAAGCTATGGAGTTATTAGAAAACGTAAGCATCCTTAAGTTATAAGAAAACATTGTTAACATTGATTAGTTATCGAGAAAACTTTACATGATCTCGAAACTAGGAGAGAAAATTAGATCCCCCGTTTATTCCTTCCCGTCGAATATGTTCTATTTGCTTGCTCGTGGGTTGATGTCTATGTCTCCAATTTTGCTTGTCGACAAAGAGAACCTTTTAGAATACATGTGTCGGAAAGATGGTGAAAAGCATAAGTCTAGGAGAAACACTTACTTGAAATATTCATTCATTTCTTCCATATTAGCGTACATGTAGAAGAATGTAGCACACCTTTCTTTTTCGCTAACATCATACGAAGTGTAACTACCAACAGTAGTGCCTCTTGTTGCAAAAATGGAGAGATCGCTACAAGGAGGTTGCTCATCTATATTGTATCGCATTACCGAAGTATTCACATTATTTTCCTCTGCAAAGTAAACACTTGAGAAGTATCCTACTTCCTTAAGAGTAAAAGCTTCGGCGATGCAACCTTCAACCCTTGCCCTGTTACCAACCATTGGTTTCAGATATCTAAGTGATCTTTCAATATGATACATCCACCTATATTGCACGGGACCGCCCACTTTCGCTTCAAATGGAAGATCAATTAAGAGATGTTGTATTGGATTGAAATCCTGGAGGAAAATTTTTTTCCATCTTACACAAAAGTACTGGAACCTCCTTTTCCAATTTAGTCATCATCTCTGGCGTGATTTCTTTAGCACAGAGTTGCCTATAGAAGTGGCTAAGCTCGGCTAACACCTTCCACACTGCATCGTCAAAATAGTCTCGAAACATAACAGGCATAAGTCTTTCCATGATTATGTGATAATCATGACTCTTCAACCCAATGAGCTTTCCCGTTTTCACATTCACGGCTCGTCTCAGACTAGCTGCATAACCACCTGGGAATTTCAACCATTGCAACCATTAGAGAACTTTTTTTTCTTTAGGTCAAAGACAGAAAGGAGCGTGTGGTTTACCACCATTTTTGGAGATCTCAAGAGTTTGACGGTTACAAAGCTCGAAAGGATCCTTTCGAGCCTTTAAATTGTCTTTTGTATTGCCCGTCATATCCATGCATGTGCTTATGATACATTCGGCCATGTTACGCTTTTGATGCATAACATCAATGTTGTGCCTTAGAATCAACGATTTCACATACGGTAACTCTCAAAGTCCACATATGTGAGTCTAATTGTGTTTGTCTTCGTAACCTTCAAAATATCCAGGACGACCTTCATCTGGCACCAATTCATCCAACATATCAGATATTTCTGACCCGTTAAGACGTTTCGGTGGTCCTTTAGTGACAACGATGTTCTTTCTGAAGACATTCCTCTGTTGTCTAAACAAGTGATTCGGAGGCAGCCAACGTCTATGACAATCGAAGTAAGATATCTTGACTCCTTGGGTAAGTCGAAAGCAATCGGTATCTGAGACACATATCGGACACGTCAACCGACCATGAGTGCTCCATCCTGAAAACATGTGGTATGCCGGAAAATCATTGAAAGTTGCCTAGAGGGTGGGTGAATAGGCTAATGGACCTGCAAATGACTTAATAAAACGAGATTAAATCACAGGGGGCGGACTAGTCCGGTCTGGGGGCGGACTAGTCCGGTCAGCCTGCGTGAAGAACCCTAAAAAGTGTTTCTATCAAGTTTTAAGGGGATTTTCTCGAGGCTACAAGTGAGGATATGTTTACGACAAGTTTAGAAACTACCAACACAAGAGTAAGTCAAGTTTCAACAAGATTATAGCAATGTGAAGCACAAGACAAAACTAGCAACCCTAGAACGAAATATTCGGTAAACAAAATGCGAAGAACACGGAGACACAAGGATTTTATCCCGAGGTTCGATTCCACACAAGAATCTACGTCCCCGTTGAGGAGTCGACAAAGGACCGGGTTCAACAACCCTTCCCTCACCAAGTTTACCGCACGGGCCTAACTTGGTTCTCCACTATCTCAAAGAGTGAATACAAGATTCGTCGGGGCTTCTCACAATCTGAGGCTCCCACACCACAAAGATGATCAACAACGTGAAACACACTCAACACACAGGTCACAACGACTCAATGAGTGCAAGAGATCAAACCGGGAGCACAAGCGCGATGTTCTTCCTCTTCTCCACCTCACTAAACCCTAATCCACTCAAGAATTAGTTTTAGAGGGAAAGTAGGAAAGAAAGAGGCTTGAGAATGCTCCAAGTTGGCTGTGGCGGCGCTAGGGTTCGAGAGAGTTTGAAATGAGGCCGGGGGTCCCCTTTTTATAGGGGTCCCGAGCCCAAACTGCTGACCTCAGCAAAAGGGCGGACTAGTCCGGCCTCAGGCCGGACTAGTCCGGCCTAGGGGACCACTGACCCCTCTGACAACTGTCGCACTGCGCGGCAATCGTCACGCTACCCGCCAAACTTCAAATTCAAACGGTAACTTCAACAACGGACTAGTCCGGCCCTCACCATACTAGTCCAATCTCACACAGAACCTTTTGTTCCGTGTGAAAACGGACTAGTCTGAAGACCACAGACTAGTCCGGCCCCAAGGGCGGACTAGTCCGGCCTTCCCAGACTTAGTCGCAAAACCTCTCTGCACTTGGCAACATGGACTAGTCCGGCCCACGGACGGACTAGTCCGATCTCACACAGGACCTTTTGGTCCGCCCCAAAACGGACAAGTCCGCTCTCTAGGACTTAGTCCTGAAGCTCCACCCTAAGGGGTACCACGGACTAGTCCGTCCCACTACGGACTAGTCCGAAGTCACACAGGACCTTCTGGTCCGTGTGAAAACAGACTAGTCTGGCCAGGAGCGGACTAGTCCGGCCCTCAGGCAGACTAGTCCGGCCACTCCTGCCAGACTACTCTAACTTCAACTTTAAATAGGGTTTCTATCTCAACCACCACTCTTGAGCTCCTACTTTGATCTCTTTGCACTTTACGCATACACCCTCCTATTTCTACGGCTAGTCTAACTCAACACGCTAGAAACCCTAGTTTCTACGCTTCGAGTCGACTCCATTTCCTTCCTTTTCCTTTTTGAGGGTTTGCGTTTCCGATCGAGTCCACACCTGTGCTAAGATCACATGAGCTCATTAGCGACTTAATTGTCGTCATCAATCATCCAAAACCCATGGGGAACCTAGATGCACTTTCAATCTCCCCCTTTTTGGTGATTGATGACAACACATCAAGTCCTTCACAATTAAGAGTATAATATTTGGTTTTCATAACTTGTGTGCGTATGAATGACTCCCCCTCAAAGTATGCAGCATGTAAAAGAGGTGGAGGAGATCTTTCATACCCACACACGTTATGGTGGGGTGCCTACGTGATGTGCTCAACAATTGTGACAAGACATAAAGAACATCAATATAATCATAATATTGACAATAAGAACATTATATTGATGTTAAACAATACTAACAAGTCTTGCACAAATGTAAACATCCAAGTAGCATGAATATGTTACAAATCAAGTCCGAATGCCAAAAGCACACCACACAAAAGACTACCTCCCCCTAACTCCACACAAAGGACTAACTCCCCCTAACTCTCCCCCTTTGGCATCAAGGCACCAAAAAGTAAAAGAAGGGGGACTAGGACCTAAAAGCTAGTCCTCGACCTCATCACTATCACCGTCGTGGGAGTCGCTCTCCGTGGCCTCCGGGTCTTCCTCACGATAGTTGGCATCGTCGTCGTCGTCGGAGCTCGGTGCGGAGGTACCCTCCGTCTCACCCAAGAGTGCCAACTCATCGGGGGTGAGAAGGGGGTATGGAGTGAACTCGTCATCGGAGGCCTCAAGACTCATCGGGATCTCCATCTTGTCGCAGAGCTTCCTCACGTATCGCTTAGTCCGCTGAGCTCGCACCTCGGCTTTGCGGAACGAGGTGAAGATGGACCGAAGAAACTTAAGGACTCCGCTGCTAGAGGAGCCACTGGGTGAGTGAGAGGCACGACGAGAGGCTCCAACACGAGGTTCCTCCGGGTGAGAGGGAGGATCCGCGTTCTTCCGGCGCGGAGGGATCGGGACAGCAGGTGGCATCTGGGGTCGGAGAGGCTGGTGAGTGGTGTCCTTCACAAACACGAGCCCAGACACCTTCTCGATCAGACACATTATGTAAGGGGCATGGCCACAGGCACGGTTGGGTGTGTGTGAGATGTTGTAGATATCATCAAAGATGTAATCCACAAGGTTGAACATCTCATGTCCATCAATGAGAGCCAACAGGTGCCTGAGGTGACCCTGAATGATCCCCGCATCCCCTTCTTTAGGAGCCACGGTCCTCCTAAGAATCCTGTTAAGGATGTTGTAGAAAGGAAGGATGTTTCTGGCCAATCCAGCTTCACAGCGGACATGAGGAGGGTACATATAGCTCATGTCATCCCTGTCCATAGCCTTGAGATTGGAGATAATGATCTCATGGTCCAGGTGACTCTCCAGACCAAGAGCCTGAGCAAAAACCTCGAAGGTGGCATAGTACTGCTCACCATTGGTCATCCAAGTGATGGCTCGGTCGCCACGAGAGTGGAAGTGAACTATGGTATAAAACTGTACGATGACCTCCTCATTCCAGTCATACTTGAATCCAAGAATGTCCTTGATCCCGTGGCGCTCAGCTGCCTCAATCACTGCGTCAAACGCCTCGTGTTTCTTCTTAGCCATATAGGTCCAGTCCACCCATTGAGCCTGGATTACTGGCTTCTTCATTGCCTGATAGACTGTGCGATAGTAGTCACAATGGAAGTCACACCAGAACCGAGGGTCGGCGGTGGACCTCTCATACCTATAGACATTCTCATCTTTGAGCCTCCTGGCCTTCTCAGCTCCCTTTCCTTTGAATGTGTTGGCTGAGAGGTTGGGCTGACGGTTTGGGTTGCGTGCTGGACTGTGCATCTTAAGAGGGCCAACGGCCTGGGCCTTCCCTTTTTCACGGATCACTACCCCTCCGGGTGCCTTCTTGGCTGGCACCTTGACAGATGGCTTTTTCTTCTTCGGCTCGACTGGAGCCGGAGCCTTTCCTTTCTTAGGGTCACGCTCGACCCTAGGCTCAGCTTCCTCTTGGGCTTGCTCCTTGCCCTTAGCCTTCTCGCCAACGGTGATGAGTTTCTTCCTCTTGGGGGCATTGGCCTCAGTGGCCCTGGAGTTGTGAGCCTCCCTATCTTTCCTCTTCTTCTTCCTTAGCTCATTAAGAGATTCTGCAGTAGCTCGAGCTATAGCATCTTATTCATTGTAAATGGTTGCGGCTACTTTGGAGGCTTCAAGTGCCTTCAGCCGCCTTTCTTCCTTTTCCTTTTGAACCTTAATGAGGGCAACCTTTGTCCTTGCCTCGACGATCTGTGCTTTGGTGCGGCCTTCCCTGGGCACTTCAGCACCTCTCTCCTCGGTGCAGCTCCGGTAGGTCTCAACACGTTCTTCCTCGCCCGCGGGGTTGAGACGAGAAGGGGAACGCTCCGAGTTCGACATGCTGCGGAAGATACAGAGAAAGGAAGGTATGAGTCCAAGGAGAGGGAGCGTTGCGGAAGAAGTCTGGAGAGAAGACTAGGACCAGGGTTTGCCCTGTGCAAACCGGACTTGTCCGCCCTAGGGCGGACTAGTCCGGGTTGCGCAGGATGAACCCTAACCCTAATCGATTCTTCGAAAAATCATCAAATCAGCACACAATACTCCTAGGATATGATCGCAAGGGTATATGGAGCAACATTAATGAAGGTGTTCCTATAAAAAACTTCAAGAATCAATAATGGGGAAAGTTTTTGAAAAAGAGGGAATACCTTCTCAAATCCGCGAGAATCGACGAAATCGAAGATGGATCGTGAAGGTGGAGCGCGGGGAAACGATACCTCACTCCCAAAGACTCCAATGCATGGATTTGAATCAAGATTCGGTGGTTGGAGCGAAAAATCACCGAGGGAGGCGGTTTCTAGCGCGCGGGAGAGAGAGGCGAGAGTGAGAGGAGAGAGGAGGGGTCTGGGCCGCCCCTGGGGGGTTTAAGTCCCCAAGGGCCGGACTAGTCCGGTGTCAGGGCGGACTAGTCCGGTGTGCGGACCAGCCGCAGACTAGTCTGGACCCGGACTTGTCCGTCCACAGGGGCGGACTAGTCCGGTCCAACTGGGCTGAAAAACAATATCTTTGAATTTTGCCCACAAACTATCGGTCCTTTTGGACAACTAGCATTACAAACATGATTATTGAGGAATATATGACAAATCCATGATCATGTTCTAAGAAAATAGTTTTCTCAAATAGTTTTGAAGAGAAATCAAGATAGAGAAGAGTTTTTCGAAGTATAGCTCAAAATATATGAGGAATGTGGTTTAAGCCACATTCCTAGAATCCAAAATGTTGAGCTCACTTCTTAGCTCACAGAAACGCTTCTCATCAAGAGGCTTGGTGAAGATATCCGCAAGTTGATGTTCCGTCCTCACATGAGAAATCACAATATCTCCCTTCATTGAGTGGTCTCTCAAGAAGTGGTGTCGTATGTCTATGTGTTTGGTCCTAGAGTGCTCCACCGTATTATGGGCTATCTTGATGGCACTCTCGTTGTCACACAAGAGTGGAATGTTGCGCAAGTTAATCCCATAATCCCTAAGGGTTTGTAGTATCCAAAGAAGTTGTGCACAACAACTTCTGGCTGCAACATATTCCGCTTCGGCGGTGGAGAGAGCAATAGAGTTTTGCTTCTTGGAGGACCAAGACACTAGAGATCGACCCAAGAATTGGCATGTACCTGATGTGCTCTTCCTATCAACTTTGCACCCCGCATAGTCCGCATCGGAATATCCAATGAGGTTAAACTTAGATCCTTTGGGGTACCAAAGTCCTAGAGAAGGTGTGTGTACTAGATATCTCAAGATCCTTTTAACGACGGTCAAATGACAAGCCTTAGGTGCCGCTTGAAAGCGTGCACACATACACACACTTAGCATGATATCGGGCCTAGATGCACAAAGATAGAGAAGTGAACCAATCATAGACCTATATAACTTTTGATCCGCACTTGGACCGTCCTCATTTAGGTCTAGGTGTCCATTTGTCCCCATAGGGGTTTTGATGGGTTTTGCCTTATCCATGTCAAACTTCCTTAGAATATCTTGTGTATACTTAGTTTGACTTATGAACGTCCCTTCTTTGAGTTGCTTTACTTTAAATCCTAGAAAGAACTTCAACTCACCCATCATGGACATTTCAAACCTCTCCGTCATTATCTTGGAGAACTCATCACAAAACATCTTATTTGTGGAACCAAATATGATGTCATCCACATATATTTGGCACACAAAAAGATCCTCGTTGAAGTGCTTTGTGAAAAGGGTATAGTCCGCTTTGCCTATCCTAAAACCATTTTCAACTAGAAAGTCTCTTAGGCACTCATACCAAGCTCTAGGAGCTTGCTTGAGGCCATAAAGAGCCTTTCACAATTTGTAAACATGGTTAGGATAGTCTTGGTCTTTAAACCCCGGAGGTTGCTCTACATAAACTTCTTCCTTGATTGGGCCATTAAGGAATGCACTCTTAACATCCATTTGGTAGAGCTTGAAGTCATGATGAGTAGCAAAGGCTAGTAATATCCGAATTGACTCAAGCCTAGCTACGGGGGCAAATGTCTCATCAAAATCCAATCCTTCAACTTGTGAGTACCATTTTGCCACAAGTCGTGCCTTGTTCCTAGTTACCACGCCATGCTCATATTGTTTGTTGCGGACACCCACTTGGTTCCAACAACATTAGCTTGTGGGCGCTTGACAAGCTCCCAAACCTTGTTCCTTTCAAAGTTATTGAGCTCCTCTTGCATGGCAACTACCCAATCCGCATCTCTTAAGGCATCTTCAACCTTATGAGGTTACAAGGATGAGACAAAGGAGAAATGCTCACAAAAGTTTGCAACACGTGAACGTGTTGTTACTCCTTTTGTGATGTCTCCAAGAATGTTGTCAACGGGATGATCCCGTTGAACGCTTTGATGAACACGAGGATGCGGAGGTTGAGCTCTTGAACCACTTGCTTCATCTTCTTCACTTTGGTCTCCCCCTTGATCCATGCCTCCCCCTTGAACTACATTCCCACTATCACTTTGGGGAGCATCTAGTGGATCTCCAACTTGTCCAATGGGGGTTTGACCTACTTCATAGTGAGGATGGTCACTTGGGCTTTGAGATGGTTCTTGTGGGCGAACATCTCCAAGTGCCATTCTCCTAAGAGCTTCTAGTGGAGGTTCCTCTTTATCAATGGCATGATGATCAACTTGCTCCACTTGAGAGCCATTGGTTTCATCAAACACCACGTCACGTGCTATTTCAACAATTCCGGAGGATTTGTTGAACACACGGTACGCATGAGTGTTTGTGTCATATCCAAGCAAGAAACCCTCATCGGACTTTGAAGCAAACTTTGAAGTCCTAGGCTTCTTGTTGAGGATATAACACTTGCTACCAAAGACACGAAAGTAAGAAACATTGGGTTTCTTACCAACGAGAAGCTCATAAGGAGTCTTCTTGAGGAGGCGATGAAGGTACAATCGGTTTACGGCGTGGCAAGCGGCGTTAACCGCTTCCGCCCAAAACCGGTCCGATGTTTTGTACTCATCTAGTATCGTCCTTGACATCTCAATAGGCGTCCTATTCTTTCTTTCGGCAATCCCATTTTGTTGAGGAGAATAGGGAGCGGAAAACTCATGCTTGATGCCCTCCTCATCTAGGAACTCTTCCACTTGCATGTTCTTGAATTCGGTGCCATTGTCACTCCTTATAGCCTTTATCCTTAAGGTGAACTCATTTTGAGCTCTCCTTAGGAATTTCTTGAGGACACCGGGGGTTTCACTCTTATCATGCAAGAAGAACACCCAAGTATATCTAGAGAAGTCATCAACGATGACTAGACCATACTTGTTGCCACCAATGCTAATATAAGCAATGGGGCCAAAAAGATCCATATGGATTAACTCCAAAGGTCTAGTTGTCGTCATGACATTCTTAGAGGGGTGTTGAGCTCCTACTTGCTTTCCCGCTTGGCACGCACTACATGTCCTATCCTTTTCAAATAACACATCCTTTAGGCCACAAACGTGCTCTCCCTTAAGGAGCTTTTGAAGGTTCCTCATTCCAACATGGGCTAGCCTTCTATGCCAAAGCCACCCCATGTTGGCTTTCGCCATTAAGCATGTGTCAAGTTGAGCCTTATCCGTGGTAAAGTCCACGAGATAGAGTTTTCCCTTGAGCACTCCCTTAAAGGCTATCGAGTCATTACCCGCTCTAAGAACGCTCACACCTTCACTAGTAAATACACACTTATATCCTCTATCACATAGTTGTGATATGGATAGGAGATTATAATCTAGGGAATCAACATGCAAAACATTAGATAGAGTATGTGAAGAGGAGATAGCAATTTTACCGGAGCCAAGGATTTTCCCTTGGCTATTATCCCCAAAGAAGATTCCTTCACTTGGGTCCTCGTTCTCCTCATACTCTATGCACATGCTCCTCTCTCCGGTCATGTGCTTGGTACATCCACTATCCAACACCCATTTCGATCCGCCGGAGGAGTAAGCCTACAAAACAAATTTATGCCTTCCTTTTGGGTACCCAAGCAAAGTTGGGTCCTTTCACGTTAGTGCTTAGGCATTTGGGCACCCACACGCAAGGCTTGGCGATCTTGCGGAGTGGCCCAACATATCTAGCAAACACTTTGCCATATTTGTTCCTCATAAGCACATAAGATGCATCAAAATCATGGAATAGAGGATGCGGTTCAGATTTAGGCATTTTGTTGCTAGAGAGTGAGTTCTTTTCAATTTTAATTGTGGACGAACTCCCCTTAACAAAGACAATCATGTCTTTGCCATACTTGGAGGTTTTGGCGTTATGCCTTCCACCTCTAGTATAGCCAAGACCATCCTTGACATGGGGAGGTCTTGTGTTGGTGTATGCACTTCGTGCATACGCCACCTTCTCCTTGTCAAAGATGGCACCCTTAGGTGCTTGCTTGCCCTGCACTAAGTTGAGTTCATCCTTAAGCTTAAGGATTAAGTTAGAGCACTTGCAAGGCGGGGTTGCATTGGATGAGGCCTTTGAGGAGGTTGAGTTCTTAGAGGAAGAGGCTACATTGTTCTTAAGGGACCCAACTTGAGTCTCAAGGATCTTGTTAACTTTTGTCAAGTTCCCAAGTTCATCCTTGAGCTCAATTGTTTTCTCCTCAAGACTTGAACACGTTTTCTTACTTAGAGCAAGTTCGTGTTCCAATGCCTTGATCTTCTCTCTTTCAAGCTCAAGGAGCTCATTAAGCTCTTGACATCTCTCCTTTTCAAGGATGAGCATGTCCTCTTGTCTGTTGATGAGATCCTCCTTCTCAAAGATCTCATCCATAAGCAACTTCATCCTACGCAGGGTGCTTTTGCTTATGTCCTTAAACATGTGCTCATTTTCACTAGCGCTATCAAATTCATCATGAGAGGAAATGGAGGAGGAGGAGTGAGATGTTACCTTTCTCCTTCCCTCCTTTGCCATAAGGCAAGTTGGTTTGTAGTCGTTGTTGAGGTTGGGGAAGAGCTTGCTTCCCTTGGAGCTCCTCCCGATGGCTATGGTAGCCATCTTCTCCTCTTCTTCTTCGGAGGAGGACTCATCGTTAGAGTCCCACTCCTTGCCCAAGTGTGCTTGTCTGGAGGGCCTCTTCTTCCTGAAGAATTTCTTCTCTTGAGGCTTGCCCTCCTTCTTCTTCTTCACTTCTTCATGGGGGCAATCAGCGATGAAGTGGCCGTACTCGCCACAATTGTAGCAAGCCCTCTTTGATTTGGACCTTGCTCTTTCCTTCCCCTTGCCTTCATGGTTGTATCCGCCTTTCTTCCTCCTCATCATTCTCTTGAATTTGTTGATGAAGAAGGCCTCTTCCTCATCGGTGTCGAGGCTCTCCTCATCGCTTTCCTCTTGCTCCTTTGAAGAGGGTGTTGCCTTAAGTGCAACATTCTTCATCTTGGAGGCGGTGAACTTTTGAAGGTCGTTGTAGAAGAGCGCCTCCTTCTCCATGATCTCGTGGTTGATGATCCTACCAAGGACCTCCTCCGGGGTCATTTGAGTGAACCCCGGGCTTTCTCGAATCATGGAGCAAAGAGCGACGTTCCTAGGCATGAATGCCCGGACCATCCTCTTCACCACCTCGTGGTCGGTCCACTTGGTGCAGCCATATGATCGGCTCTTGTTGATGAGTATCTTCAATCGGTTGTACATGTCTTGGGGGGATTCACCATCCATGATGGCGAACCTCCTAAGCTCTCCTTCGATGAGCTCGATCTTGGCCTCCTTGACCACCCGATTTCCCTCATGCGCCATCTTGAGGGTGTCCCATATAT
Organism: Tuctoria greenei; assembly: GCA_036927565.1. Classification (NCBI taxonomy): domain Eukaryota; kingdom Viridiplantae; phylum Streptophyta; class Magnoliopsida; order Poales; family Poaceae; genus Tuctoria; species Tuctoria greenei. The sequence goes on along the minus strand of JAYESD010000001.1, from coordinate 12,541,741 downwards.
CTTTGGCCACCTCAAGACCATCAACGCGGTTGAACTCATCTCTTGAGAGGGATGAGATGATCACACCCGCAGCTTGAGCGTTGCGGTGGATGAGGATGGCTTGTTCTTGCGTGATGTTGTCCTCATCCTTCGGGATCTCCACCCCAGTCATGACAATTTGCCACAATGCTGGATTGAGTGACACGAGGTGGATCTTAATGTTGTGCTTCCACATCCCGTAGTCGGTTCCGTCGAATTGAGGAGGTTTCCCCAATGGGATGGAGAGGTAGTGGTTGTTGGTGGCAAGGCGTTCATAGTTGAACCACTGTCGGTTGTAGTTGACCCCGCCGCCACCGCTTGATGAGCTTGACGGCTCAACCACAACAATCTTCAGCTTCTCCCGGAGCTTCGCCTTGAGCTGGCGAGTCTCCTCATCATCCGTTGGCTTGTCTTGATAAGCCATTGTCTCCTCACGTGTCGGTTGAGAATCATTGGTCGACACCTCTTCAAACACCACTCCGGCCATCTCTCCGAGTTGTTAGACTCTTTGTGGAGAGTCTTTCTCTGATACCAATTGAAAGTTGCCTAGACGGGGGGTGAATAGGCTAATCGACCTACAAATGACTTAATAAAATGAGATTAAATCACAGGGGGCGGACTAGTCCGGTCTGGGGGCGGACTAGTCCGGTCAGCCTGCGTGAAGAACCCTAAAAAGTGTTTCTAGCAAGTTTTAAGGGGATTTTCTCGAGGCTACAGGTGAGGATATGTTTATGACAAGTTTAGAAACTACCAACACAAGAGTATGTCAAGTTTCAACAAGATTATAGCAATGTGAAGCACAAGACAAAACTAGCAACCCTAGAACGAAATATTCGGTAAACAAAATGCGAAGAACATGGAGACACAAGGATTTTATCCCGAGGTTCGATTCCACACAAGAATCTACATCCCCGTTGAGGAGTCCACGAAGGACCGGGTTCAACAACCCGTCCCTCACCAAGTTTACCGCACGGGCCTAACTTGGTTCTCCACTATCTCAAAGAGTGAATACAAGATTCGTTGGGGCTTCTCACAATCTGAGGCTCCCACACCACAAAGATGATCAACAACACGAAACACACTCAACACACAGGTCACAACGACTCAATGAGTGCAAGAGATCAAACCGGGAGCACAAGCGCGATGTTCTTCCTCTTCTCCACCTCACTAAACCCTAATCCACTCAAGAATTAGTTTTAGAGGGAAATTAGGCAAGAAAGAGGCTTGAGAATGCTCAAAGTTGGCTGTGGCGGCGCTAGGGTTCGAGAGAGTTTGAAATGAGGCCGGGGGTCCCCTTTTTATAGGGGTCACGAGCCCAAACTGCTGACCTCAGCAAAAGGGAGGACTAGTGCGGCCTCAGGCCCGGACTAGTCCGGCCTAGGGGACCACTGACCCCTCTGACAACTGTCGCACTGCGCGGCAATCGTCACGCTACCCGCCAAACTTCAAATTCAAACGGTAACTTCAACAACGGACTAGTCCGACCCTCACCAGACTAGTCCGATCTCACACAGAACCTTTTGTTCCGTGTGAAAACGGACTAGTCTGAAGACCACAGACTAGTCCGGCCCCAAGGGCAGACTAGTCCGGCCTTTCCAGACTTAGTCGCAAAACCTCTCTACACTTGGCAACATGGACTAGTCCGGCCCACGGACGGACTAGTCCGATCTCACACAGGACCTTTTGGTCCGCCCCAAAACGGACAAGTCTGCTCTCTAGGACTTAGTCCCGAAGCTCCACCCTAAGGGGTACCACGGACTAGTCTTTCCCACTACGGACTAGTCCAAAGTCACACAGGATCTTCTGGTCTGTGTGAAAACAGACTAGTCTGGCCAGGAGCGGACTAGTCCGGCCCTCAGGCGGACTAGTCCGGCCACTCCTGCCAGACTACTCTAACTTCAACTTTAAATAGGGTTTCTATCTCAACCACCACTCTTGAGCTCCTACTTTGATCTCTTTGCACTTTATGCATACACCCTCCTATTTCTATGGCTATTCTAACTCAACACGCTAGAAACCCTAGTTTCTACGCTTCGAGTCGACTCTGTTTCCTTCCTTTTCCTTTTTGAGGGTTTGCGTCTCCGATCGAGTCCACACCTGTGCTAAGATCACATGAGCTCATTAGCGACTTAATTGTCGTCATCAATCATCCAAAACCCACGGGGAACCTAGATGCACTTTCAATCATGAAGGACCACAAATAAGCAGCTCGGAGGTTGAATTTCTGTTTCTTGTAATAGTCGTATGCTTTGACTCCTATCCACAACATTTTCAACTCTTTGATCAACGGTTTCAACATCACGTTGAGACGTGACCCAGGATGATCTGGCCCAGGCACAATGAGTCTAAGAAACATAAACTCATTCTTCATGCAAAAAGCCGGTGGAAGATTGTACGGAATGACAAAGACGGGCCAACAGGAGTATGGTGTGGTGTGAACCCATCTGTCGCCAACCCGATGCAAACATTCCTCGCTTCACGAGTGAATTCTGGGTCGAACCAGTCCAGCGCCTTCCATGCCTCACCATCGGACGGGTGCGTCATGACTCCATTGTTCTCACGCTCACCTTCTTTGTGCCATCTCATGTGTTTGGCCGTTTTTTTTTTGAAAGGAACAGCCGCTTCAACCTCGGTGTCACAGGTAAGTAACGAAGTTGCTTACGTGCGACTTCTGTCATCACAGTATTGTTATTAACAACTTCGACAAACCTCGGTTGACCACATTTCAAACATTTGTTCTCATTGGCATGCTGTCTCCAGAAAAGCATGCAGTTGTCCGGACACACATCAATCTTCTCGTGCTTCATACCAAGACCAGAAAGAATTTTCTTCGAGTTGTACATATCCTTAGGCACTTTGTTGGGTTGTGGAATGGCATCTTTGAACAAATCGATGAGCATGTTGTAACAATTGTTAGAAAAGAAGAACTTAGACTTAATTGCCATAAGTCTAGTCACAAAATTGAGGATTGACATTTTAGTGTGTCCATGCAGAGCCTCTTCTGAATCTTTGAGACGTTTGAAGAACTCTTTAACCTCTGTTGCTTGGGTATCTTCTGTAAGCTCTGGTCGTATAGCTTCCAGCATCTCATCCATCATATCAACCTCTTGAGCATCATAATTGTCCACCTCCACTTCTTGTACAGCTTGAGAAGCTGTCTCGCCGTGGAAGTTCCACAACTCATAATGTGACACGTAACTGTTTCGACACAAGTGCACCGTAAGTTCCACTTTGTCCAAAAACGTTCCGTTTCGGCGTTTCGTAGATGGGCACTGTGCCTTATCGCTATTTGACAACGAAAAAGCTCGTTCCACAAAAGCTTCTGTCTTGGCGTACCACTCATCTTAGTGACCACCAGTTCTGCTCTTCCAACCAGCGTACATCCAACTACGATCTTTGCCCATGTTTGACTCTGCAGTTTAACACAAAAGAAATTGTCGTTAATGTATTGTTATGTTATGTCACGGCCCTACAACCTAGGCAGATAGATCCTAAACCCAGCCAAGAGTGACCGAGCGGAGCATGCTCATGACGAGACATGTGATCCGGATTCGAACGAAATTTCGGCAGCATAACCCCGCTGTTCTCCACTGCACGCCCAAAAATGGTGCAGCAGAGAACAACAGGGTCACGCCACCGAAATCTCGTCCAAATCCGGACCCGCGTCTCGTCACAAGCCACGCCCCCTCGGTCACTCCGAGGCTGTCCAAAAAGGGACAATTCCGAACCTGCACGTCTCACATGCCAATGGCATGTGAGACGTGCCGATCCGAAACGGGTAATACATTGATATAGGTTACGTTGCTCATTTTCATTTTGAGGTCATTTAAGAGAGAGGAAAGGACTAGAGAAAGACTGAGAGGAAAGTTGGTCTTTGTATGGATCGAATGCCCAAGAGGGGGGTGAATTGGGCTTCTTTTCAAAAATTAAAGTGATAAACACTTCATTGCTAAAAGCCCAATTCCCTATGCAAACAACCTATGTAGTCAAGTGAATAGTAACTTTGCAATAAATGAAATGCATGTGTAAGGGGAGAGGAAGAAAGCGCAAACTCCCAAGGAGACACGAGGACACGGAGATTTATCCCGTGGTTTGGCAAGATCATCAAGATCTTCCTACATCCACGTTGTGGCACCCACCAAAAGGTATAGCCACTCCTAAATCACAAAGACCAGGGATCTTCACTAAACTTCTCCGTTCGCCAACCTCGGCAAGGTGGAGCTGCAAGCCTATCCAGTCGTTGCTGCTCAACCAGCTGCTGGAGTAGAGAAGTCAACTCAGATGGCTGAGAAACCTGTGCCTCGGACACCAGAGGTGGAGTAGGAGGTGGCACAGTCGAGCCTCCAGCCTCCGCGTCATGCTGCCTGGGTGAGGGAGGAGGTGGGAAGTACTCCTCGACACTGTCGCTGGTGTCACTCTCGGACCAAATGTGTTGTAGATCCCCACCCTGAGCATCTGCCTGTGCTAGTATCTCATCTTTCTTCTCCAGGTCTGACCAATCTTCCTCTGAGAGACGGGCACGGACCTGACGCTCAACTGGACGGCCAAGGCGGCGGTCTCTAGGAGCTGGAGCACAGTAGTGCCTGAACCATGTGACGCTCTCGTCAGTGAGACTGTCACGAATGGCGGACCCCTCTAGAGCTATCATGTAGAGCAAGTGACTGATCCAGTGGCCAAACACAAGCTGCCTCATCATCCCAACTCCATCAGTGATGACGTCCTCCATCTCACAAATCAGGATGTCCACAATGTCGAACTCCATCCCGTTCATAATATAGAACAGGAGATTCTGCTGCAAGCTGGTGAACCCCTCAAGGTATCCGGACCTCGGCAGAAGTGTGCGACGCAAGGCAAGGTGCACAGTGCGCGCAGCTGGAGTGAGTAGTGCCGGTACCCTCGGCTGGTCTGGAGAGAAAGGCCGAGCGAACGGTGAGCATATCTCCTCAAGTGGTGGTGCCACGCCTCCAGTGATCGGCCTCCTCGGTGGGTCAGCCTGTCCATACACTCTCTCGTGTAGGCATGTGTCGTGAAGATCCAATCCTAGCAGCTATCCCAAAGTCTGACTGGTCAGATGGTGATGTTGGCCTATAAACATGAAGTCAATGGATCAGCGGCCCTCAGAGACGTAGAGTGTGGCATAGAATACTCGGACCCAGTCCTCCACGTAGGCACCCCTGTCGTAAGACATCAGCTCCACTAGCCCTCTATACCTCTCAAAGTAAGGGCGTATCTCCATCCTGGCTGCAAGTGCAAGCTGGTCCCAATCCAGGAAATTGTGCTGGAAGAGCTTATGGCCCCGACATCTGTCAGTCTCGTACAGCAACGCTTGTGTCAGGGTCCAAAAGCGATTGTCCAAAAGTGACTCCCTGGGCTGCGGGAACCACTCCTCAAGCAGAATACTCCATCTGAGCTTCCTGAGCTGCTTGGCCTTCAACTTCCTATAATCGGTCAGGCGGACACCCTCACCAACACGGACGTTGGTGTCCATCTCATAGACGGCTCTCTGGGCCTCCCTGTCCTCCCGAAGGTTAGCTGTTGATGGTCTCGGTCTCGGGGCTGCAGCAGGATGACCCCCACGGGTCCTGACTAAGCGCCGGCGAACTAGCGGCACCTCGAGCTCCTCTTCCTCCTCTGACTCCTCTGGCACGAGAGGCTGCCTCTGTCGGGCCTCGTGGATCCTCAACGATCCTCCTCGGCCACGCTCTCGCTCCTCAGCGGCTCGAGCGGCCATCAGGGCTTTCTTCGCCTCCTTCGACAACTTCTGCTTTTTGGCGGCCGGCTCCTCAATGGCCTTGACTTTTCCCTTCTTATCACATCCCATGACGATGATGAAGATGAGCACGCGAGACAATGAACTCGGGCGTACGAGACGGCGACGCAAAGAACGACGCGACCGGCGAACCCAGTAGTGGTGCGACGGAGAGCACGGCTACAGTGTGACACCCGGTTCCGAATATGAACCAAGCGTAATGCATATGTGTGCCCAGGAAGTTCATCACACATATACGGTTGCATCACAAACGATATACAGAATTTAACCACGTCTTAACTAATAAATAAGTACTTTATTACAATAATCCAATAGTTCACGAATGATAAAACTCTAAATAATGCAGCGGAAAATAACTAAGCAGTACGACTCCAATCCACAGGCAATTGACAGCGGTATGCAACCTAGTACTCCACGTGATCCTCAGGGTACTCCCAATTGTCTCCAGTAGCTGTTGGGGGGGATTGCAAGGGTGAGTACATGTCGTACTCAGCAAGTGTGGAAAGTATGACATGTGGCTTATTCAAATGATGAATGTAATAATGGCTAAGTGCTGAAAAGTACAGTAAAACATTTGAAAATCATTATACTATGTCTATGTGAAACAATCCCATCATAACCATCATATTAACAAAATATAAACCATATCCAAGTATTGCCAACATCATCATTATCCATGTCCAGTTACCAGAACTCAAATTCATATCCATGACCATAATCCATAAACCATGACCATTACCAAACCATAAACCAACTATAACCATTACCAGACCATAACCATCCATAACCATTACCAACCCATAACCATAAACCAACCATAACCATTACCAGACCATAACCATTCCAAATCCCAATTTCCAACTCTAATCATGTAGGTCATCCAGGCGCTCATAACCGGGAGCACGGCTATCATGATAGTTTTAAACACTCTGCAGAGGTTGTACCACTTTACCCACATGTTTGTGATTTCATCACCTTTCGATGACTAAGAAACCTCCATTATGCCATCTCACACTTTCGTAGGTGTGTGGCCAAGAGATCACAAAATAGCCTTTCAAAAGGGACTACTAGTATGTACAGGCCCACTAAGGTTTCACCGGCAGGCTTGAATCTCCATTCTCCCACCCACGGCCCCCTCGTGTGCCATGCGGATCCCATGGCAGTCCTCCTCGACTCCCATTCCCCGCGCCATCCAATGGTCCATACAATCCTAGCAGCGCTCCTAATTATTCAGCTACGCCGCACCCATACTTGGCCTTGTGGTGGCACTGTTGACCTGGCATATTCTCGCATGAACCGGTCCTTAGATCTAAGGCAAGCAAACCACCATAACATCCAACCCATCCACATACCAGGCTTGCTTAGATCACACATCGTATTGACCAGTTCACATTAACCATAATATCATTGATGCATAATTAAATGTGTAGTGTTGGTTGTCATCCCAATTAATTAAGCGAAGCAAAAAGGTAAAAACCCTTTCCGACTCTCTACCATAAATTCCAGGTGACAAGGGTGGTCAAACAAAACTAGTAAACTTCCTACCATAGGATTCCCATCAATTTGACACAAGCATGCAAGTTCGCAAACAAAACATTTAATGAAACAGGATCAATATGCTTCAAGGACACTTGCCTTGCTCCGGCGGATGGGGTTGCTCAAGCGCTTCGAAGTCTTGGTTTTGGAAATCCTCGTATGCGGCCTCTTGAGCACGTCCCTCTACGCGTGATCATACACACAAGAAAACATATACAATCAACATGATGCACACACATTAATCAACATGCGATGATATGCATGCATGCAAAGATCAATTATTAATTTACTACAGTTGTTTATTAATTAGATGCAACTAGTTCATATGTGTTCGTATGAGTTTACGGGGGTTTTAGGGTGGATTAATGCTGCTGAAAATAAAAAGGCGATACAACAAAAATCAATTCACGTCTATTAGATTCAATATGGTCGCTAAAATTCGCATCGGGAACATGGCCTACCGTAGATGCGATGGCTTCAAAGATCGCGGGATGGGGGCAATGCGTAGACGAAGTAGATGCGTCCTCCGGCGGCACGACGTCGGCGACGCGATGGCGATGACGATCTCCGATGAACGGTGGTGCCCTCCTCTTTTTCTTCCTCTTCTTCCCCTTCTTTTTCTCCTTTTTCTTCCCTGGTCGCGGCCCTCTGGTCCCTGTTTTCCTTTGCCTTCAGTACCAGCGGCTAGGTTTTTCCCTCTGGAAGGCGGCAGCGCTGTTGTGTCGAAGAAAAGCTACGGTCGTATATATAGGGGGCGGGACAGGCGATCGGTACCGACTCGGTACCGGGCCGGCGCGCTGGTGGGCGGGGTCGCGTCGGACGCGTCGGGCGGGCGAGCGGCAGGCGGTTGGCGCGTATCGCGCGCGGGAGGGCGAGCCGAGGCGGGGTGGGACCGGGATCGGGGTCGCGTACGCGGGAGCAAGATTCGGGGGCGGGAGCCGAGGCGCGGGAGGCCGTTCGGCCGGGTGGGCCGGGTGGCCAGGCGGCGGTGGGGCCAGGGCCAGGCGCGGCTGGCGGCTCGGCCGCTGGCCAGCAGCCCCCTTTTTTTTCTTTTTTTTACTTAGTATTATTATTATTTTATTATTTATATTTATTTATTTTTTATACTTTCTTTTATTATATAATTTATTATATATATTTTTTTATATATATTATTATTATTTATATTATATATATATTATATATTATATATTATTTATTATTTTTATACATATATTATTAATATTAATATTTTATCTATTTTTATATATTGTTATATATATTATTTATATATATATTTATATATATATTTTTATTATTATTCTTATGCTTATTCCCTATTACAAGTTTTAGGCTATAATTATTATTTTCTATTTCCTCTTTTTACTACACCATATATGTATGTTTTATCTTTTCTTTTATTCTATTAATATTTAATGCATGATCATGTATGCAATGCATGATGCGAAAATTTAGGGTGTTACAAACCTACCCCCCTTAAAGTGAATCTCGCCCTCGAGATTCGATAGCGTGGGGAAAAGATGAGGGAATTCTGCCTTCAGGTCTTCTTCACGTTCCCATGTAGCTTCGGCTTCCGTGTGGTGTTTCCATTGCACTTTGCACCAACGGATCCTCCTATTTCTCGTGACCCTTTCCTTCATGTCCAAAATTTTGATAGGTTGCTCGACATAGGACAAATCCTCTTGGAGTTCTAACTCGTCCATCGGCACTTGTTCTTCCGGTACCCTGAGACACTTCTTGAGTTGAGAGACGTGAAATACGTCGTGTACTTCGGAGAGATACGTCGGCAACTCAAGTCGATAAGCTACCTCTCCTCGCTTGTCCAGAATCTTAAATGGTCCGATGTAACGTGGTGCCAGTTTTCCTTTGACGTTAAACCGTCGCTGACCTCTGATAGGTGACACTTTGAGGTATACAAAATCTCCAACTTCAAAAGTCAAACTCCTTCGCCTATTATCAGCATAACCTTTCTGTCGAGACTAGGCAGCCTTTAAGTTTTCCCGTATTATTTGGACTTGCCTTTCAGCTTATTGTAACACGTCGGGATCAAACACTTGATTCTCTCCGGTTTCATTCCAAAACAAGGGAGTCCTACACTTCCTTCTGTATAATGCTTCATAGGGTGACATTTTCAGACTTGCTTGGTAGCTATTGTTGTACGAGAATTCAGCGCACGTCAAACTTTTATTCCAACTTTTCCCATGCTTTAATGCGCAAGCTCTTAACATGTCTTCCAAAATTTGGTTGGTCCTCTCGGTTTGTCCATCTGTTTGAGGGTGATACGCCGAACTGAAGTTCAACCTTGTTCCCATTGCTTCATGCAATTTCTGCCAAAATCTGGAGGTAAACTGAGAACCTCTATCCGAGACTATCTTCTTCGGTACTCCGTGTCGACACACAATATGCTCCATATACAATTCTGCTAGCTTCGCGGTGGTATATGTGGTCTTGACAGGGATGAAGTGAGCTGATTTTGTCAACCGATCCACAATAACCCATATTGAATCATAGCCAGGGTGAGTTCGCGGTAGTCCAACTATAAAGTCCATACCAATCTCTTCCCATTTACACTCCTGGATCTTTAATGGTTGTAACAATCCGACTGGCTTTTGATGTTCAGCTTTAACTCATTGGCACACATCACAAAGTGCAACATATTCGGCTATGTCCTTTTTCATGCTGGCCCACCAGTAGCATGTCTTTAAGTCCTTGTACATCTTCGTACAACCAGGATGAATTGAGTAAGGCGAGTCATGTGCCTCCTTCAATATTGTCTCCCGAATATGCCTGACATTAGGTACCACAATCCTCTTTCCAAGCCATAAGGTACCCTGTTCGTCCTCATCAAATCTGAATTCTTTCCCTTCTTGGGTCCTTTCCTTGATTTCCTGTATTTCCTTGTCCTTTGTCTGTCCTTCCCGTATTTCCTGCTCTAATGTTGGGTTGACTTCCATCGTTCCCATCTCATTTATGAATCCAAGGTTCAACCGTTCAAACTCCTTGCATAACTCGGATGGCAGCTCTCGAACTGTGAGTTGGTGGCTTACTCCTTTTTGGCTCAAAGCATCGGCCACTACATTGGCCTTCCCTGGGTGATAGTTGATTCCCACGTCATAATCCTTGATGAGCTCCAACCATCGGCGTTGCCTCAGATTCAGATTCGTTTGCGTAAATATGTACTTGAGACTCTTGTGATCCGTATAAATCTCACACCGGTGACCAAAAACATAGTGTCTCCATATCTTCAAGGTGTGTACCACGGCTGCGAGTTCAAGGTCGTGTGTAGGATAATTCAACTCATGTTTCTTCAGTTGCCTCGATGCATAAGCTACCACTTGGCCTTCTTGCATGAGCACACATCCTAATCCTTGTCTTGATGCATCACAATATATATCAAAACTCTTGCTCACGTCCGGTAATACTAACACCGGCGCGGTTGTCAACCTTTTCTTTAACTCCTTAAAGCTATCCTGACAAGCTTGAGTCCATCGGAATGCCTTCCCTTTCATGAGTAATTCGGTCATAGGCTTGGCTATTTTGGAGAAATCCTTAATGAATCGGCGGTAATATCCAGCCATTCCAAGGAAACTCCGAATTTCCTTAACATTCTGTGGCGGTTCCCACTTAAGCACATCTCTCACCTTCCCTGGGTCAACTGATACTCCTCCTCCGGAAATAATATGGCCTGAGAAAGGAACTTCCCGTAACCAAAATTGACATTTACTGAACTTGGCATACAATTGATGCCCCCTCAATTTCTGCAGCGTAAGCCTCAAGTGTTCCTCGTGTTCCTTCTCATCCTTCGAGTAGATCATAATATCATCGATGAACACTACAACGAACTTATCCAGATATTCCATGAAGACCTTATTCATGAGATACATAAAGTACGCAGGCGCGTTCGTCAATCCAAATGACATGATGGTGTACTCATAAGATCCATATCGTGTCCGAAATGCTGTCTTGGGTATATCCGATGGTCTAATCTTCATTTGGAAGTATCCTGACCGCAAGTCGATCTTGGAGAAGATACAGGCACCCTTCATTTGGTCGAACAAATCCTCTATACGGGGCAGTGAGTACTTGTTCTTAATTGTCACTTCGTTGAGAGACCTATAGTCCACACACATCCTCTGGGTTCCATCCTTCTTATCTACGAAGAGCACTGGGGCTCCCCATGGGGATGAGCTTGGGCGTATAAAACCCTTCTCTAGCTGCTCTTGAATTTGCTTCTTGAGCTCTGTTAATTCCTTAGGAGGCATCCTATACGGCCTCTTAGCTATAGGTGCAGTTCCGGGTATCAACTCAATGGTGAATTCTATGTCACGATCAGGTGGCATACCTGGCAACTCATCTGGAAACACATCCGGGTACTCGCGAACGATCGGAATGCTTTCCAATGTCACTTCTTACACGTGATTCAACATCACTTTCTCTCTTGCAGGTTGGGCTGCCTCAACTTCGATGCGTGTACCATGTTCACTCGTCAATTGCACAATCCTCTCGGCACATTGAATGACTCCACTATACTTGCTCAGCCAGTCCATTCCAAGTATTATGTCTATTCCTTGGGAGTCCAATACTATGAGGTTTGCGAGAAAGTCTACCCCCCTTATTTTAATGCTTACTTTCGGACATACTATATTTGTCCTCATCTCTCCGCCAGGAGAACTTACTAGCATAGTTTGCTTCATATGAGATATAGGCAAATTGTACTTGGCAACATACTTTGACGAGATGAATGAATGGGATGCTCCCGAATCAAATAAAACAGTCGCGGGGTTGGAGTTGGCGAGAAACATACCAATCACGACATCATCAGCTTGCTAGGCTTCCTCAGTAGAGACATGATTCACATTGCCACGAGCAAAATTCTGCTGTCCACAGTTGCCTTGCGGTGCTCCTCCATTTGGTCGCGGGTTATTTGGCCTTGGTGCATTGTTCATAGGTCCATAGTTTCTTCTGGGGCATTGACTCGCAAAGTGTCCGGGTTCTCCACACACATAGCATGTCTTACCGCCCGTAGCATTAGGGAAGTTTGGGCGCAACTGGTTTTGGGCGTTTGCCGCCATGTTAGGACGCGGCGCAGGTGGCACAGGATAGCGAGGCGCTTGCATGGCGGGGCGTTGCTGCGCTGGCTGATTTGGGCGGGGCGGATAAGTAGCACGGTATGCAGGAGCAGATGGGTTGTGGTGTGGTGCAGTAGGTGGTGCATAACGGGGGCGAACATTGCTTCCTTGTTGTGGTCCATGATGTGGCATCTTCCTCTTATTGTCCTGATCCATCTCACGAATCTTGTTCTCAACCACAATAGCCTTGTCAACCAGCTTTTGGAAGTTTGGATAATCAGTATTGAGCAACTGGACTTGAATTTCATTGTTGAGACCCCTCATAAACAAATACTGCTTCCTACTATCAGTTTTGATGTCTTCTGGAGCATATCTTGATAATTGAGTGAATTTGTTGAGATACTCACTCATGCTCATCCTTCCTTGCCTGAGATTTTCAAAGTCTTGTCTTCTCAGTATCATAACTCCTTCAGGTACATAGTGGGAATGAAAACTCTGCTTAAACTCAGCCCAAGTGATTGCCTCCTGATTATCATGAGCGTTGCAAAGAGCTTCCCACCAGTCAGCGACTGCTCCAACTAGTTGATGTGATGCAAAGAGAACCTTCTCCCTATCAGTGCACTGGACAATAGCTACCTTCTTCTCCACGGACTTCAGCCAATCATCAGCTTCCATTGGGTTTGTGGCTTGTGCAAAGGTGGGCGGTCTGGTCCTCATGAACTCTCCCAAACGGTTGTGGTGTGGCGGGGGTGGTGGCGGTGGCGGTATATGAGGCTGATTGTTGTTGCTAGCTTGCAGCTGCCCATGGTCTGTATCATGGTCTGCATGAGCTGGTTCTGCATAGCTAACAGTTGTTCAATGTCGATAGCTCATTGAGCATGTCCCTGGTTGATCTGAGGTACTTCATTGCGCTCCTCCTCATCGTTGGCATCCCTCTGGTTACGAGTTCTCACCATCTGTTGGCGAAAGAAAGGTGGGGACAGAAGGATTTAGAATTTGGAAAGAACGTCCCAACTATATGCATCAAGGTATGTGACACTAAATAATCCTTTATTAACATAGACCTATATTATGAGGATGTGGACAAGTGCCGAAGCATCCCACAACTCTCTACTAAGCACACAAGCACTCAAACAAGCACCAAATAAAATTGACAATGATCCTAAAAGAAGTAACACAAATCAAGGTCACACAAGTATGTCTACGTCGCTCTTATTTAACTAATGGGGGTGTGCCTATCCTTGAGTCATGGCATAGGTCGAGGACTACTCGTCGTCAAGCGGGAACTCATCCGGGTCCTCGTCGTCGTCGTCGTCGTCGGGGTCCTCAGGGTCCTCGGGGTCCTGTGGTGGTGAGGCAACAGGCGGTGGTGGTGCGGTAGACGCCACACTGGAAGGCTCCTCGTCAGAGGACTCCTCAGAAGACGACTCACGCTGGCCGTTGCGACGGTCTGGAGAGTCTGGGGTCCACGTCGGGGTGTCGGACGCGTAGTCGTCTGGGTCCTCGTCAGTGATCCGACGATACCTCCTGATTATCGCCTCGTGGCGCTGGGCGAGGTCACGTCCATCCTGAATCTCCTGCTGCGCCCTCTGAAGTCGAGCACTAAGCTGGGCCACGTCATCAACAGTCTGACGAGACTGCGGGAGGTCCAGGGGTCCCTCCACGTGTCTGGAGACGAAGCGCGCAGTGCCACTAGGACGCTACGGAACGAAGGCGTGCACCGTGTCCTCCAAACGGAAACGGCGGGTGTGGCTCCAAAAGGTGGCTGCTTCCCAGCTAGCATCCTGCTCCGCAGATCGGCGGGAGCTCCTCCAAGCAGGACTGCTGTGGGTCTTCACCAACTCATCACCATAGTAGATATAGATCTTGCAGCTCCACTCCTTCCTGCCGGGGCGCTGCACTCCAGTGGTGTGGTAGGAGAGCGAGAGGTTGTGGTGACGGTAGCCAGCCTCACGGAGTAGGGCACGGAGACGATGTCGCAGTTGTCTTGCGGCTCTGCCGTCAGAACGGATAACCACGGGGTGACGGGGGTCGATGGCCGGAGAGCGACTGGCCAACCTACGCGGGGGCACAAGTCCACCGGTCGAATTACGGGGGGTTGTCTTGGTGCGGGCCATCTACAGAAAACAAGAATACATTAGAGGGAAAAAATAATGAAAAACAAATCTGAAAATTTCAGCAGTTAAAATGGCGGAAAAAAAGGGGTGCAGCGGTTCCAAAAGAACGAAAAAATAGAGAGAAAAATACAGCAACCAACACAATAATTTTATCCACACATAACAGCAGCAAAACACACATTTTTCGCGAAAATTTAAGCAGCAAAACAGCGGCACTTAATATTGCTCACTTCTGAAAATTTTTATCAAAAAATGCAGCAGCGATCAATACTTTTTGCAGCTGAAAATAAGGGAACAAAACAGCAGCAAAAAATTTCAAAAATGGCAGATTAGAAGAGTGTTCCTAAGTGTTCTAGAGTGTCCATTCTACCTAGGCTTGCGTCCTACAGTCAACGCGGCTCTGATACCAATTTGTGACACCTAGTTCCGAATATGAACCAAGCGTAACGCATATGTGTGCCCAGGAAGTTCATCACACATATACGGTTGCATCACAAACGATATACAAAATTTAACCACGTCTTAACTAATAAATAAGTACTTTATTACAATAATCCAATAGTTCACGAATGATAAAACTCTAAATAATGCTGCGGAAAATAACTAAGCAGTACGACTCCAATCCACAGGCAATTGACGGCGGTACGCAACCTAGTACTCCACATGATCCTCAGGGTACTCCCAATTGTCTCCAGTAGCTGTTGGGGGGGGGGGGGGGGGGGTTGCAAGGGTGAGTACATGTCGTACTCAGCAAGTGTGGAAAGTATGACATGTGGCTTATTCAAATGACGAATGTAATAATGGCTAAGTGCTGAAAAGTACAGTAAAACATTTGAAAATCATTATACTATGTCTATGTGAAACAATCCCATCATAACCATCATATTAACAAAATATAAACCATATCCGAGTATTGCCGACATCATCATTATCCATGTCTAGTTACCAGAACTCAAATTCATATCCATGACCATAATCCATAAACCATGACCATTACCAAACCATAAACCAACTATAACCATTACCAAACCATAACCATCCATAACCATTACCAACCCATAACCATAAACCAACCATAACCATTACCAGACCATAACCATTCCAAATCCCAATTTCCAACTCTAATCATGTAGGTCATCCAGGCGCTCATAACCGGGAGCACGGCTATCATGATAGTTTTAAACACTCTGCAGAGGTTGTACCACTTTACCCACATGTTTGTGATTTCATCACCTTTCGATGACTAAGAAACCTCCATTATGCCATCTCACACTTCCGTAGGTGTGTGGCCAAGAGATCACAAAATAGCCTTTCAAAAGGGACTACTAGTATGTATGGGCCCACTAAGGTTTCACTGGCAGGCTTGAATCTCCATTCTCCCACCCACGGCCCCCTCGTGTGTCATGCGGATCCCAGGGCAGTCCTCCTCGACTCCCATTCCCCGCGCCATCCAATGGTCCATACAATCCTAGCAGTGCTCCTAATTATTCAGCTACGCCGCACCCATACTTGGCCTTGTAGTGGCACTGTTGACCTGGCATATTCTCGCATGAACCGGCCCTTAGATCTAAGGCAAGCAAACCACCATAACATCCAACCCATCCACATACCAGGCTTGCTTAGATCACCCATCGTATTGACCAGTTCACATTAACCATAATATCATTGATGCATAATTAAATGTGTAGTGTTGGTTGTCATCCCAATTAATTAAGTGAAGCAAAAAGGTAAAAACTCTTCCCGACTCTCTACCATAAATTCCAGGTGACAAGGGTGGTCAAACAAAACTAGTAAACTTCCTAACATAGGATTCCCATCAATTTGACACAAGCATGCAAGTTCGCAAACAAAACATTTAATGAAACAGGATCAATATTCTTCAAGGACACTTGCCTTGCTTCGGCGGATGGGGTTGCTCAAGCGCTTCGAAGTCTTGGTTTTGGAAATCCTCGTATGCGGCCTCTTGAGCACGTCCCTCTACGCGTGATCATACATACAAGAAAACATATACAATCAACATGATGCACACACATTAATCAACATGCGATGATATGAATGCATGCAAAGATCAATTATTAATTTACTACGGTTGTTTATTAATTAGATGCAACTAGTTCATACGTGTTCGTATGAGTTTACGGGGGTTTTAGGGTGGATTAATGCTGCTGAAAATAAAAAGGCGATGCAACAAAAATCAATTCACGTCTATTAGATTCAATGTGGTCGCTAAAATTCGCATCGGGAACATGGCCTACCGTAGATGCGATGGCTTCAAAGATCGTGGGATGGGGGCAATGCGTAGACGAAGTAGATGCGTCCTCCGGCGGCACGACGTCAGCGACGCGATGGCGATGATGATCTTCGGCGAACGGTGGTGCCCTCCTCTTTTTCTTCCTCTTCTTCCCCTTCTTTTTCTCCTTTTTCTTCCCTGGTCGCAGCCCTCTGGTCCCTGTTTTCCTTTGCCTTCGGTACCGGCGGCTAGGTTTTTCCCTCTGTAAGGCGGTGGCGCTGTTGTGTCGAAGAAAAGCTACGGTCGTATATATAGGGGGCGGGACAGGCGATCGGTACCGACTCGGTACCGGGCCGGCGCGCTGGTGGGCGGGGTCGCGTCGGACGCGTCGGGCGGGCGAGCGGCAGGCGGTTGGCGCGTATCGCGCGCGGGAGGGCGAGCCGAGGCGGGGTGGGACCGGGATCGGGGTCGCGTACGCGGGAGCGGGAGCCGAGGCGCGGGAGGCCGTTCGGCCGGGTGGGCCGGGTGGCCAGGCGGCGGTGGGGCCAGGGGCAGGCGCGCTGGCACGGGGCGCGGCTGGCGGCTCGGCCACTGGCCAGCAGCCCCCTTTTTTTTCTTTTTTTTACTTAGTATTATTATTATTTTATTATTTATATTTATTTTTTTATACTTTCTTTTAGTATATAATTTATTATATATTATATATATATTATTATTATTTATATTATATATATATATTATCTATTATTTATTATTTATTATTTTTATAACATATATTATTAATATTAATATTTTATCTATTTTTATATATTGTTATATATATTATTTATATATATATATTTATATATATATTTTTATTATTATTCTTATGCTTATTCCCTATTACAAGTTTTAGGCTATAATTATTATTTTCTATTTCTTCTTTTTGCTACACCATATATGTATGTTTTATCTTTTCTTTTATTCTATTAATATTTAATGCATGATCATGTATGCAATGCATGATGCGAAAATTTAGGGTGTTACATACAGAGAGGAGGACACCACAGTGGTGCAGAGGGCGGCGGTGCGGCGTGGGGCGGCGGTTGTGCTTGGGTCGTAGTGGACGCGGCGCTTAGGGTGGTGGCAGCTGGACAGCGGCGGCGGCCAGAGGGAAGCCCTTGGTTTCTTGGTATCGCACCGAGGGATCGCAGCTAACCTAGAGAAGATCAAGGCGATAGAGCTGATGCGGCCGCCGACCCGCATCAAGGACGTGCAGAAGCTTGCAGGGTGTTTGGCAGCCCTCAGCCGGTTCATCTCAAGGCTGGCTGAGCGAGCCCTGCCCTTCTTCAAGATTCTGCAGAAGTCAGGTCCCTTTGAGTGGACTGAGGAAGCTGAAGCGGCTTTCCAGGAGCTCAAGAAACACCTGACGACGCTACCCATTATGGTGGCACCAGAACCCGACGAACCGCTCCTGTTGTACATCACCGCAACAACAGAGGTGGTCACCATGGTCTTGGTTGCAGAGCGGCCGGAGCTACTGCCGCAACAAGCACCAGAAGGAGCCCCAGAGGGGGAGGCTGAGCCTCAAGGCCCGGACCCAGAACAGAACCCCCCCCCCCCCCCCCCCCCCGCGCTGTGAGTTCCAGTGACCAAGTACCTTACGGGTCCCAGCCCCCGGAGGTCCAGCTAGACCCTGGGAGCCACATTCCCCAGGATGCAAATGCATTGCAAGGAGCCCCGAACCCCCCAGGGAGGGTTCAGACCTCCCGACGGCCAGTCTACTACGTCAGTGAGGTCCTCCATGAAGCAAAAACAAGGTACTTGGAGGTACACAAACTGCTGTATGCAGCGCTCATAGCGTCGAGGAAGCTTTGACATTACTTCCAGGCTCACCGGGTTTCAGTGGTCACCTCCTTCCCACTGAACACCATACTCCACAGCACCAACTCGACTGGCAACATTGCCAAGTGGGCAGCAGAGCTGGCCGAGTTCGAGCTGGAGTTCTTACCTCGACATGTAATCAAAAGCCAAGCACTGGCGGACTTCTTGGCCGAATGGAACCCATCGCCAAGCAAACCGGGGGGCCCGGACAACGGTGAAATGGTTCCTAAGGCTCCAGTTTTCACCGAGACCCCCTGGACTCTCTACTTCGACCGCTCCTCACGGAAGCAGGGGGCCGGCGAAAGTGCATCTAGGTTCCCCGTGGGTTTTGGATGATTGATGACGACAATTAAGTCGCTAATGAGCTCAAGTGATCTTAGCACAGGTGTGGACTCGATCGGAGACGCAAACCCTCAAAAAGGAAAAGGAAGGAAACGGAGTCAACTCGAAGCGTGGAAACTAGGGTTTCTAGCGTGTTGAGTTAGACTAGCCGTAGAAATAGGAGGGTGCGTGTGTAAAGTGCATTGAGATCAAGTTTGGGAGCTCAAAGTGTTTTAGAGGTCAAACCCCCTAAGAGAAAAGAGTGGATAAGCAGTCTGGCAGTAGGGCCGGACTAGTCCGTGCAGGTGGCCGGACTAGTCCGCCCCTGGCCGGCCAAGTCCGTTGTCGGCCGGACCAGAAGGGTCTGACTGAGATCGAACTAGTCCGTTTGTGGCCGGACTAGTCCGGGTAGCAGTGAGTTGGTTTTGGGGACTAAGTCTCAAAACCACGGACTTGTCCGTTTGAGATCGGACCAAGAGGTCCTGAGTGAGAACGGACTAGTCCGCCCGTGGGGCCGGACTAGTCCGGGTTTGTGTGTTGAAAGTGGTCCTGTGGCTAAGTCTGGGAGGACCGGACTAGTCCGCCCTTGGGGCCGGACTAGTCCGTGGTCCTCAGACTAGTCCGTTTTTGCGCGGAGCAAAAGGCTCTGTGTGAGATCGGACTAGTCCGGTGGTGACCGGACTAGTCCGTTGTTTAAGTGACCGTTTGAATTTGAAGTTTGGCGGGTAGTGTGACGATAGCGTGTCAGCTGTCGGGGTCTGACAAGAGGTCAGTGGTCCCCTAGGCCGGACTAGTCCGGGCCTGAGGCCGGACTAGTCCGCCCTTCTGCTGAAGTCAGCAGTATGGGCTTGGAACCTCTATAAATAGAGGTCCCCTGGGTTCTTTTGAACCAACACTTGAACTGACTTGAACCCTAGCGCCGTCACAGCCAATTTGGAGCACTCTTAAGCCTCTTTCTTGCCAACTTTCCCTCTAAAACTAATTCTTGTGTGGATTAGGGTTTAGTGAGGTGGAGAAGAGGAAGAACATCGCGCTTGTGCTCCCGGTTTGATCTCTTGCACTCATTGAGTCTTTGTGAGCTGTGTGTTGAGTGTGTCTTGTGTTGTTGATCATCTTTGTGGTGTGGGAGCCTCAGATTGTGAGAAGCCCCAACGAATCTTGTATTCACACTTTGAGATAGTGGAGAACCAAGTTAGGCCCGTGCGGTAAACTTGGTGAGGGAAGGGTTGGTGAACCCGGTCCTTTGTGGACTCCTCAACGGGGAGTAGATTCTTGTGTGGAATCGAACCTCGGGATAAAATTCCTGGTGTCTCCGTGTTCTTCGCATTTTGTTTATCACTTACTTCGTTCTAGGGTTGCTAGTCTTGTTTTGAGCCTCACATTGCTTAATCTTATTAAAACTTGACTCACTCTTGTGTTGTTAGTTTCTAAACTTGTCTTAAACATATCCTCACTTGTAGCCTCGAGGAAATCCATTTAAAACTTGCTAGAAACACTTTTTAGGGTTCTTCACGCAGGCTGACCGGACTAGTCCGCCCCCAGACCGGACTAGTCCGCCCCCTGTGATTTAATCTCGTTTTATTCAGTCATTTGCAGGTCGATTAGCCTATTCACCCCCCCTCTAGGCAACTTTCAATTGGTATCAGAGCAGGACTCTCCACAAAGAGTCTAACAACTCGGAGAGATGGCCGGAGTGGTGTTTGAAGAGGTGTCGACCAACGACTCTCAACCGACACGTGAGTAGACAATGGCTTATCAAGACAAGCCAACGGATGATGAGGAGACTCGCCAGCTCAAGGCGAAGCTCCGGGAGAAGTTGAAGATTGTTGTGGTTGAGCCGTCAAGCTCATCAAGTGGTGGCGGCGGAGTCAACTACAATCGACAAGGGTTCAACTATGAACGCCTTGCCGTCAACAACCACTACCTCTCCATCCCATTGGGGAAACCTCCTCAATTCGATGGAACCGACTACGGGATGTGGAAACACAACATGAAGATCCACCTCGTGTCACTCAATCCGGCATTGTGGCAAATTGTCATGACCGGGGTGGAGATCCCGAAGGATGAGGACAACATCACGCAATAACAAGCCATCCTCATCCACCGCAACGCTCAAGCTGCGGGTGTGATTATCTCATCTCTCTCAAGAGATGAGTTCAACCGCGTCGATGGTCTTGAGGTGGCCAAAGACATATGGAATACCCTCAAGACAGCGCATGAAGGAAATCGGGTAGTCAAGGAGGCCAAGATCGAGCTCATCGAAGGAGAGCTTGGGAGATTCGCCATCTTGGATGGTGAATCCCCTTAAGACATGTACAACCAGTTGAAGGTGCTTATCAACAAGAGCCGATCATATGGCTGCACCAAGTGGACCGACCACGAGGTTGTGAAGAGGATGATCCGGGCGTTTATGCCTAGGAACGTCGCCCTTTGCTCCATGATTCGAGAAAGCCCGGGGTTCACTCAAATGACCCCGGAGGAGGTCCTTGGTAGGATCATTAACCACGAGATCATGGAGAAGGAGGCGCTCTTCTACAACGACCTTCAGAAATTCACCGCCTCCAAGATGAAGGACGTTGCACTCAAGGCAACACCCTCTTCACAAGAGCAAGAGGAAAGTGATGAGGAGAGCCTCAACACCGATGAGGAAGAGGCCTTCTTCATCAACAAATTCAGGAGGATGATGAGGAGGAAGAAAGGTGGATACAATCATGAGGGCAAAGGGAAGGAAAGAGCAAGGCCCAAATCAAAGAGGTCTTGCTACAATTGTGGCGAGTATGGGCACTTCATCGCTGATTGCCCACATGAAGAAGCGAAGAAGAAGAAGGAGGGCAAGCCTCAAGATAAGAAATTCTTCAAGAAGAAGAGGCCCTCCGGACAAGCCCACTTGGGGAAGGAGTGGGACTCTAACGATGAGTCCTCCTCCGAAGAAGAAGAGGAGAAGATGGCTACCATAGCCATCGGGAGGAGCTCCAAGGGAAGCAAGCTCTTCCCCAACCTCAACGACAACTACAAACCAACCTGCCTTATGGCAAAGGAGGGAAGGAGAAAGGTAACATCTCACTCCTCCTCCCCCATTTCCCCTCATGATGAATTTGATAGTGCTAGTGAAAATGAGCATATGTTTAAGGACATAAGCAAAAGCACCTTGCGTAGGATGAAGTTGCTTATGGATGAGATCTTTGAGAAGGAGGATCTCATCAACAGACAGGAGGACATGCTCATCCTTGAGAAGGAGAGATGTCAAGAGCTTAACGAGCTTCTTGAGCTTGAAAGAGAGAAGAGCAAGGCATTGGAACACGAACTTGCTCTAAGTAAGAAAACGTGTTCAAGTCTTGAGGAGAACTCAATTGGGCTCAAGGATGAACTTGGGAACTTGACAAAAGTTAACAAGATTCTTGAGACTCAAATTGAGTCCCTTAAGAACAATGTAGCCTCTTCCTCTAAGAACTCAACCTTCTCAAAGGCCTCATCTAATGCAACTCCGCCTTGCAAGTGCTCTAAATTAATCCTTAAGCTTAAGGATGAACTCAACTCAGCACAAGGCAAGCAAGCACCTAAGGGTGCCATCTTTGACAAGGAGAAGGTGGCGTATGCACGAAGTGCATACACCAACACAAGACCTCCCCATGTCAAGGATGGTCTTGGCTATACTAGAGGTGGAAGGCATAACGCCAAAACCTCCAAGTATGGCAAAAACATGATTGTCTTTGTTAAGGGGAGTTCATCCCCAACTAAAATTGAAAAGAACTCATACTCTAGCAACAAATTGCCTAAATCTGAATCGCATCCTCTAT
Source organism: Tuctoria greenei (assembly GCA_036927565.1). Lineage (NCBI taxonomy): Eukaryota > Viridiplantae > Streptophyta > Magnoliopsida > Poales > Poaceae > Tuctoria > Tuctoria greenei. Next base: position 12,519,020 of record JAYESD010000001.1, on the reverse strand, counting down.
TCCATGATTTTGATGCATCCTATGTGCTAAAGAGGAACAAACACGGCAAAGTGTTTGCTAGATATGTTGGGCCACTCCGCAAGAGCCCCAAGCCTTGCGTGTGGGTGCCCAAATGCCTAACTACTAACGTGAGAGGACCCAACTCCGCTTGGGTACCTAAAAGGAAGGCATAAACTTGTTTTGTAGGCATACTCCTCCGATGGATCGAAATGGGTGTTGGATAGCGGATGTACCAACCACATGACCGGAGAGAGGAGCATGTTCATAGAGTATGAGGAGAACGAGGACCCAAGTGAAGGAATTTTCTTTGGGGATAATAGCCAAGGGAAAATCCTTGGCTCCGGTAAAATTGATATCTCCTCTTCGCATACCTTATCTAATGTTTTGCATGTTGATTCCCTAGACTATAATCTCCTATCCATATCATAGCTTTGTGATAAAGGATATAAGTGTGCCTTTTCTAGTGAGGGTGTGAATGTTCTGAGAGAGGGTAATGACTCAATAGCCTTTAAGGGAGTGCTCAAGGGAAAGCTCTATCTTGTGGATTTTACCACGGATAAAGCTCAACTTGACACATGCTTAATGGCAAAAGCCAACATGGGATGGCTTTGGCATAGAAGGCTAGCCCACGTTGGAATGAGGAACCTTCAAAAACTCCTTAAAGGAGAGCACGTTCGTGGCCTAAAGGATGTGGTATTTGAAAAGGATAGGCCATGTGGTGCGTGTCAAGCGGGAAAGCAAGTAGGAGCTCAACACCCCTCTAAGAATGTCATGACTACAACTAGACCTTTGGAGTTACTCCATATGGATCTTTTTGGCCCCATTGCTTACATTAGCATCGGTGGCAACAAGTATGGTCTAGTCATCGTTGATGACTTCTCTAGATATACTTGGGTGTTCTTCTTGCATGATAAGAGTGAAACCCCTGGTGTCCTCAAGAAATTCCTAAGGAGAGCTCAAAATGAGTTCACCTTGAGGATAAAGACTATAAGGAGTGATAATGGCACCGAATTCAAGAACATGCAAGTAGAAGAGTTCCTAGATGAGGAAGGCATCAAGCATGAGTTTTCCGCTCCCTGTTCTCCACAACAAAATGGAATTGCCGAAAGAAAGAATAGGACGCTCATTGAGATGTCAAGGACAATGCTAGACGAGTACAAAACATCGGACCGGTTTTGGGCGGAAGCGGTTAACACCGCTTGCCATGCCATAAACCGATTGTACCTTCATCGCCTCCTCAAGAAGACTCCTTATGAGCTTCTCGTTGGTAAGAAACCCAATGTCTCTTACTTTCGTGTTTTTGGTAGCAAGTGTTATATCCTCAACAAGAAGCATAGGACTTCGAAGTTTGCTTCAAAGTCCGATGAAGGTTTCTTGCTTGGATATGACTCAAACACTCATGCATACCGTGTGTTCAACAAATCCTCCAGAATTGTTGAAGTGGCACGTGACGTGGTGTTTGACGAAACCAATGGCTCTCAAGTGGAACAAGTTGATCAACATGCCCTTGATCAAGAGGAACCTCCACTAGAAGCTCTAAGGAAAATGGCACTTGGAGATGTTCGCCCACAAGAACCATCCCAAAGCCCAAGTGACCATCATCATTATGAAGTAGGTCAAACCCCCATTGGACAAGTTGGAGATCCACTAGATACTCCCCAAAACAATAATAGGAATGAAGATCAAGGGGGAGGCTTGGATCAAGGGGGAGACCAAAGTGAAGAAGATGAAGCAAGTGATTCAAGAGCTCAACCTCCGCATCCCCGTGTTCATCAAAGTGTTCAACGGGGTCATCCCGTTGACAACATTCTAGGAGATATCACAAGAGGAGTAACAACACGTTCACGTGTTGCAAACTTTTGTTAGCATTTCTCCTTTGTCTCATCCTTGGAACCCCATAAGGTTGAAGATGCCTTAAGAGATCCGGATTGGGTAGTTGCCATGCAAGAGGAGCTCAATAACTTTGAAAGGAACAAGGTTTGGGAGCTTGTCAAACGCCCACAAGCTAATGTTGTTAGAACCAAGTGGGTGTTCCGCAACAAACAAGATGAGCATGGCGTGGTAACTAGGAACAAGGCACGACTTGTGGCAAAAGGGTACTCACAAGTTGAAGGATTGGATTTTGATGAGACATTTGCTCCCGTAGCTAGGCTTGAGTCAATTCGGATATTACTAGCCTTTGCTACTCATCATGACTTCAAGCTCTACCAAATGGATGTTAAGAGTGCATTCCTTAATGGCCCAATCAAGGAAGAAGTTTATGTAGAGCAACCTCCAGGGTTTGAAGACCAAGACTATCCTAACCATGTTTACAAATTGCGAAAGGCTCTTTATGGCCTCAAGCAAGCTCCTAGAGCTTGGTATGAGTGCCTAAGAGACTTTCTAGTTGAAAATGGTTTTAGGATAGGCAAAGCGGATTATACCCTTTTCACAAAGCACTTCAACGATGATCTTTTTGTGTGCCAAATATATGTGGATGACATCATATTTGGTTCCACAAATAAGGTGTTTTGTGATGAGTTCTCCAAGATAATGACGGAGAGGTTTGAAATGTCCATGATGGGTGAGTTGAAGTTCTTTCTAGGATTTCAAGTAAAACAACTCAAAGAAGGGACGTTCATAAGTCAAACTAAGTATACACAAGATATTCTAAGGAAGTTTGACATGGATAAGGCAAAACCCATCAAAACCCCTATGGGGACAAATGGACACCTAGACCTAAATGAGGATGGTCCTAGTGTGGATCAAAAGTTATATAGGTCTATGATTGGTTCACTTCTCTATCTTTGTGCATCTAGGCCCGATATCATGCTAAGTGTGTGTATGTGTGCACGCTTCCAAGCGGCACCTAAGGCTTGTCATTTGACCGCCGTTAAAAGGATCTTGAGATATCTAGTACACACACCCTCCCTAGGACTTTGGTACCCTAAGGGATCTAAGTTTAACCTCATTGGATATTCCGATGCGGACTATGCGGGGTGCAAAGTCGATAGGAAGAGCACATCGGGTACATGCCAATTCTTAGGTCGATCTCTAGTGTCTTGGTCCTCCAAGAAGCAAAACTCTATTGCTCTATCCACCGCCGAAGCGGAATATGTTGCAGCCGGAAGTTGTTGTGCACAACTTCTCTGAATGCGACAAACCCTTAAGGATTATGGGATTAACTTGCGCAACATTCCACTCTTGTGTGACAACGAGAGTGCCATCAAGATAGCCCATAATCCGGTGGAGCACTCTAGGACTAAACACATATACATTCGACACCATTTCTTGCGAGATCACTCAATGAAAGGAGATATCGTAATTTCTCATGTGAGGACGGAACATCAACTAGTGGATATCTTCACCAAGCCTCTTGATGAGAAGCGTTTCTGTGAGCTAAGAAGTGAGCTCAACATTTTGGATTCTAGGAATGTGGCTTAAACCTCATTCCTCACGTTTTGAGCAATTTTTGAAAAAAAACTCTTCTCAATCATGATTTCTCTTCAAAATCCGTTTGAGAAAACTTTTTCTTGAAAATTGATCATGCTTGTGTCATGTTTATCTTCAATAATCATGTTTGCATTGCTAGTTGTCCAAAAGGACAAATAATTGGAGGGCAAAGCTCTAAAATACAATTTTTCAGCCTAGTCGGACCGGACTAGTCCGCCCCTTGGACGAACAAGTCCGGGTCCAGACTAGTCCGCGGCTAGTCCGCATACCGGACTAGTCCGCTCCGAGGCCGGACTAGTCCGGAGGCAGACTAGTCCGTGTCTGGTCCGCGCACCGGACTAGTCCGTCCTGGCACCGGACTAGTCCGGCCCTTGGGGGCTTAAACCCCCAGGGTCGGCCCAGACCCCTCTTCTTCCTCCCACTCGCGCCTCTCCCTCTCCCACGCTCAAGCAACCGCCTTTTTGGCGATTTTTCGCTCCATCCACCAAATCTCGATTCCAATCCGTGCATTGGAACCCTTGGGAGTGAGGGATCGTTTTCCCGCGCTTCACCTTCGCAATACATCGTCGATTTCGTCGATTCTCGCGGATTTAAGAAGGTATTCTAGCTTTTTCAAAAACTTTCCTCATTTTTTATTCTTTAGGTTTTTGATAGGAACACCTTCATAGATATTGCTCCATATACCCTTGTGATCATAGACTAGGAGTATTGCGCGCTGATCCGAAGTTCTTTCGATGATTCGATTAGGGTTAGGGTTTATCCTGTGCAACTCGGACTAGTCCGCCCCCAGGGCGGACAAGTCCGGTTTGGACAGAGCAAACCCTAATCCTAGTCCTCTCTCGAGACTTCTTCCGCAATACTTCCATCTCCTTGAACTCATATCTTCCCGTTTATGCTTTTCACAGCATGTCGAACTCGGAGCGTTCCCCTCCTCGTCCCAACCCCGAGGGGCGAACCAAAGCTCAAATTGTCGAGGCAAGGACCAAGGCTGCGCTCATAGAGGCGCAAAAGGCAAAGGAAGAGAGGCGGCTGAAAGCACTCGAAGCCTCCAAAGTTGCAGCGAGCATCTACAATGAGGAAGAAGCCATAGCTCGAGCAACCGCAGAGTCTCTAAATGAGCTGAGGAAGAAGAAAAGGGAAGACAGGGAGGCTCACAACTCCAGGGCTGCTGAGGCCAGTGCCCCCAAGCGAAAGAAGCTCGTCACCGTTGGCGAGAAGGCGAAGGGCAAGGAGCCAGCCCAAATGGAACCTGAGCCCAGGGTCGAGCGTGACCCTAAGAAGGGAAAGGCTCCGGCTCCTGTCGAGCCAAAGAAGAAAAAGCCAGCTGTCAAGATGTCATCAAAGAAGGCAGCTGGAGGTGTTGTGATCAAAGAGAAAGGGAAAGCCACCTCCATTGGCCCCCTTGAAGTTCACACACCAGAAAGGAACCCCAACAGGCAGAAGGAATTGTCTGCTAATGTGTTTCATGGCAAAGGGGCTGAAAAGGCCAGGAGGCTGAGGACCGAGAAGGTCTACAAGTTTGAGAGGAGCACGGCAGATCCCAGATTCTGGTGTGACTTCCATTGTGACTACTACCGGCTAGTCTATCAGCAGATGAAGAAGCCGGTAATAGAAGCTCAATGGGTTGACTGGGATTACATGGCCAAAAAGCAACACTCTGCTTTTGACGCCGTCATCGAAGCCGCTGAGCGCCATGATCTCAAGCAGATCAAGGGTTTCAAGTATGACTGGAACGTCGAAGTGATTCTGCAGTTCTACTCCACCATCTACTTCACCACCTCTGGTGACAGGAGAATTATTTGGATGACACACGGTGAGCAGTACTCAGTCACTTTCGCAGAGTTTGCCAAGATTCTAGGGCTTGAGGCACACATGGATCATGAGATTATAATCTCTAACCTTAAGGCCGTGGACCGTGAAGAGCTGGCATATATGTATCCAAGTCACGTTCCGTTTGATGCCGGTCTCGCCCGCAACATCAAGCCCTTCTACAGCATTATGAACAGAATCCTCAGAAGGACGATAGCTCCGAAGGACGGTGATGCTGGGGTGATTCAAGGGAACTTGAGGCACCTGCTACTTCTGATCGATGGGGAAGAGAAGTTCAATCTCGTCGATTACATCTTCGATGATATCTTCAACATCTCGCATACCCCCAACCGTGCTTGCGGGTATGCCCCCTACATCATGTGCCTCATTGAGAAGGTGTCGGGCGTGACCTTTGTCAAGGACGTGTCGCATCGCCCGCTTCGTCCTCAGAAGCCCCTGAATGTTCCTGTTCCTCCTCGTCGCAAGAATGCAGATCCTCCATCTCGCCCCGTGGCACCTCCGTCTCCGCCTCCGCCTCAATCCATGAGTGCCTTCTTCAAATGCTTCAAGGCGATCTTCACTTCTTGCCGGAAGCAAGAGATCCGAGCTCAAAGGGCACACAAGCGTCAAGAAAAATATCTTAAGGCGGTGTGCGACAAGCTGGAGGTCCCAATGTCCTCTCCGGAGGTGAGTGATGGGGAGATCACTCCCTTCCCCAACTTCACCGCCGATGAGCTCGCCCAGCTCCAAGAGGATGGAAGCTCCTCTCGGGCTGCTCCCTCGGCAAGGAACTCCGAAGACGATGACGACGACGCCGTCGATCATGAGGAAGACGTCAACGATTCCGAGGCCACGGAGAGTGGAAGTGGCGAAGACGAGGACTAGTTCTTAGGTCTTAGTTTCCTCCCTTCTTTTCCTTTTTGGTGCCTTGATGCCAAAGGGGGAGAGTTAAGGGGGAGTTAATCGTTTGTGGATGTGTTTGTGATTTATGGACCTGTTTTGTAATATATTCATGCTCTTGGATGTTTACATTTGTGCAATACTTGTCAATGTCGTTTAATCTCAATATAATGCTCTAATTGTCAATCCTTTGATTATATTGATGCTCTTCATGTCTTGTCACAATTGTTGAACACATCACGTAGGCACCCCACCATAACGTGTGTGGGTATGAAAGATCTCCTCCACCTCTTTTACATGTTGCATACATTGAGGGGGAGTCATTCATACGCACACAAGTTATGAAAACCAATTTCCATACTCTTAATTGTTGAAGGACTTAATGTGTTGTCATCAATCACCAAAAAGGGGGAGATTGAAAGTGCATCTAGGTTCCCCGTGGGTTTTGGATGATTGATGACGACAATTAAGTCGCTAATGAGCTCAAGTGATCTTAGCACAGGTGTGGACTCGATCGGAGACGCAAACCCTCAAAAAGGAAAAGGAAGAAAACGGAGTCAACTCGAAGCGTGGAAACTAGGGTTTCTAGCGTGTTGAGTTAGACTAGCCGTAGAAATAGGAGGGTGCGTGTGTAAAGTGCATTGAGATCAAGTTTGGGAGCTCAAAGTGTTTTAGAGGTCAAACCCCCTAAGAGAAAAGAGTGGATAAGCAGTCTGGCAGTAGGGCCGGACTAGTCCGTGCAGGTGGCCGGACTAGTCCGCCCCTGGCCGGCCAAGTCCGTTGTCGGGCGGACCAGAAGGTTCTGACTGAGATCGGACTAGTCCGTTTGTGGCCGGACTAGTCCGGGTAGCAGTGAGTTGGTTTTGGGGACTAAGTCTCAAAACCACGGACTTGTCCGTTTGAGACCGGACCAAGAGGTCCTGAGTGAGAACGGACTAGTCCGCCCGTGGGGCCAGACTAGTCCGGGTTTGTGTGTTGAAAGTGGTCCTGTGGCTAAGTCTGGGAGGACCGGACTAGTCTGCCCTTGGGGCCGGACTAGTCCGTGGTCCTCAGACTAGTCCGTTTTCGCGCGGAGCAAAAGGCTCTGTGTGAGATCAGACTAGTCCGGTGGTGACCAGACTAGTCCGTTGTTTAAGTGACCGTTTGAATTTGAAGTTTGGCGGGTAGTGTGACGATAGCGTGTCAGCTGTCGGGGCCTGACAAGAGGTCAGTGGTCCCCTAGGCCAGACTAGTCCGGGCCTGAGGCCGGACTAGTCCGCCCTTCTGCTGAAGTCAGCAGTATGGGCTTGGAACCTCTATAAATAGAGGTCCCCTGGGTTCTTTTGAACCAACACTTGAACTGACTTGAACCCTAGCGCCGCTACAGCCAACTTGGAGCACTCTTAAGCCTCTTTCTTGCCAACTTTCCCTCTAAAACTAATTCTTGTGTGGATTAGGGTTTAGTGAGGTGGAGAAGAGGAAGAACATCGCGCTTGTGCTCCCGGTTTGATCTCTTGCACTCATTGAGTCTTTGTGAGCTGTGTGTTGAGTGTGTCTTGTGTTGTTGATCATCTTTGTGGTGTGGGAGCCTCAGATTGTGAGAAGCCCCAACGAATCTTGTATTCACACTTTGAGATAGTGGAGAACCAAGTTAGGCCCGTGCGGTAAACTTGGTGAGGGAAGGGTTGGTGAACCCGGTCCTTTGTGGACTCCTCAACGGGGAGTAGATTCTTGTGTGGAATCGAACCTCGGGATAAAATTCCTGGTGTCTCCGTGTTCTTCGCATTTTGTTTATCACTTACTTCGTTCTAGGGTTGCTAGTCTTGTTTTGAGCCTCACATTGCTTAATCTTATTAAAACTTGACTCACTCTTGTGTTGATAGTTTCTAAACTTGTCTTAAACATATCCTCACTTGTAGCCTCGAGGAAATCCCTTTAAAACTTGCTAGAAACACTTTTTAGGGTTCTTCACGCAGGCTGACCGGACTAGTCCGCCCCCAGACCGGACTAGTCCGCCCCCTGTGATTTAATCTCGTTTTATTCAGTCATTTGCAGGTCGATTAGCCTATTCACCCCCCTCTAGGCAACTTTCAGCCGGGGCCGGGGTCCTGCTCCTCACTCCGAGTGGGGAGCAGTTCAAGTACATGGTGCGCCTCGACTTCAAGGTGACAAATAACATGGCAGAGTATGAAGCCCTAATCTTTGGGCTAAAGACTGCCCTGACTCTCAATGTCCGACAACTTCTGGCTAAAGGTGATTCCTAGCTGATCATCAAGCAAGCCAAAGGAGAGTGCAGCTGCAACGACCCTCAGTTAGCAGCATACTTGCTGCACTTCCGGAAGCTGGAAAAGGACTTTGGAGTCTTGGACTTGTGCCATGTACCCCGAGCTGACAACTCAGTCACAGACGACCTGTCAACGAAGGCCTCCACAGGGGCCCCAGTGCCTCAAGGAGTCTTTGCAAGGACGTTATCGCGACCAACCGCCCGGGCAGCCGAACCGGGTGAAGGGGGCGAGCCCAGCACCTCGAAGCTGGCAGTCCTGGCGACCCTGCTACCATGGAGTCCGCCAAGGATCGTATGCACCACCGGGGGCTCCGAGCTCCCGGGCGCCCAAGATCCAGAGGCTCAAGCAAGTCCCAATGCATGGATCTCGGAGGTCCGGGACTACTTGAAAGACAATATCCTTCCTGAAGAACTTGCCCTGGCAGAAAGGATTGTTCGCATGGCTAAAAGGTACACGTTGGTGGAAGGGTATCTCTACCGGCGTGGCGCCAACGACATCCTACTGCGATGCATTACCCGGGAGGAGGGCTGTGACTTGCTCGCAGAGATCCATAGAGGCGAGTGTGGGAACCACGCGTCCTCCCGCATGCTGGTCGGTAAAGCCTTTCGTCATGGCTTTTACTGGCCGAGAGCACTCCAGGATGCCGCCGAGATGGTAAAGAGATGCAAGGCATGACAGTTCCATGCCAAGCAGATCCATACACCAGCTCAGGCGCTGCAGATGATCCCTCCCTCATGGCCATTCGCTGTATGGGGGTTGGACATCCTGGGACCCTTTCCCAGAGCCGTCGGAGGATTCCGGCATCTCTACGTCGCTGTAGATAAGTTCACCAAGTGGCCGGAAGCTGCCCCAGTTGTCACCATCAACAAGCAGTCAACAGTAAAGTTCATCAAGTCGATCGTCTCTCGGTTCGGGGTCCCGAACAGAATCATCACGGATAACGGGACCCAGTTCACAAGTGCAGCGTTCCAGGAATACTGCGAGGACCTAGGGATCCAAGTCTGCTATGCATCCGTTGCTCATCCAGAGAGCAATGGGCAGGTCGAGAGGGCCAATGCAGAGATCCTCAAGGGCCTCAAGACTCGCACATTCTCACACCTTGAGAAGCATGGTGCAAATTGGGTGGATGAGTTTCCGTGCGCGTTGTGGGCTAGCCAGACATCAACCAGCAGGGCCACGAGGGAAATGCCTTTCTTCTTGGTGTACGGGGCAGAGGTCGTCCTCCCCCCAAAAATTACCATGGGCTCCCCCCGTGCCCGGAGGTACGACGAAGCCGCGCAGGACCAGCTCCGGCGTGAAGACCTGGACCTCGTCGACGAGGGACGAGTGCGAGCGGCTCTCTGAAATGCACGGTACAGGCAGGCGCTCCAGCGCTACCACCAGAGGACCGTGCGGAGTAGGGAGCTAAAGGTAGACGACCTGGTGTTTCGCCGCATACTCTCCCAGGAAGGGTCTAACAAACTCTCCCCCAGCTGGGAGGGCCCCTTTCGGGTAACAGAGGTTTGCCGCCCAGGATGCGTCTGCCTGGCTACGGAGGATGGGCAGCGATTACCCAACCCATGGAACATCGAGCACCTCCGTAAGTTCTACCCCTAGACCAGGGTTGGGACAATGTTATTTCATTGTAAAAGTTACATATTGTCTCAGGACAGCACTTAGGCTAGGGGGATGGGGCTCCGAGTGCACATTCCGCTTAGCCTGGTCCAGAACCCTAAGTAGGTGCACTCGACTTCATCTGACACCCAGGCCGGGTTATTCCCCTTGTAAAGTGTGCTCCATCTTATGAGAAACTACAATGAAAGAATGTTGTCCTGCCTGGTATAGGGTTTGTCAATTCAAAAATTATCTTTAATTTTTATGATGTTGTTGTAAGCCCGCCATAGCTCGTGATCTATCATGAGCGTTGTCATTTTTCCCCTGCTTTAGCAATAGTGGGAGCCTTGCTGTCTGGATTGCAGGTGGGGTTGCTTGAGGTACCTGCAATGCGCCTGGGGCCTCGGATGTTCCAATACTCGGGGGCCTGTGTCTCCAGATGGTCTCCCCCGGAAAAGGCTTACGCCGAGTGGGAGGTCCAGAGCCACAACCTGCTTAGCCTGGTCTTGTACCCTAAGCCTATGCGCTCTGCCTCCCGAGCACTACAGCCGAGTACTGGGGGCCAGATGGACCACCCCTGGGTAGTATGGACGGCGAGCCCTAGGTGCAGATGCACTGAATTACCCAAGCCCCACGAGTCAGCCCAGGACCGTAAGTCAAGCGACACTACAAAAAAAGCAGGGGTGAAGTGGCCAGCGGACAGAATTGCTTCTCTTTTTTGATCTATATACAGGTCTTGGAGGAAGTTATTCCGGCACCGGGTTGAACGCCTCCTCCAGCTCTGGGCGCTCCTCCCAGATAGACCGCTCGGAGTAGGGGATTTCGGTGGGGAGGCACATCCGGTCGTGGGCCTCGACCTTGGTGATCATCCAATCTTCACGCCACAGCTCCCATCGTGCTGAGTTGAAGGAAGCAATGTACCTCGTGGGGACCTTTGTCCAGCGCTGGAAGTAGTAGGCGTCGAGGTGCTACTTCGAGCTCCTGCTGGTGGCCCTCGGTACAAAAAAGTACCGGAAGAGCTTCACCGACGGCATCACCCCCATGAACATCTCACAGAGGTGAGCAAAGACCGCCAGCATGGCGATCGAGTTCGGCGCTAGGTGGTGGAGTTGGAGGCCGAAGGTCTCCAGGAGCATGACCAGGATGGCGGATGCTGGCGAGACGAAGCCGGCCAGCACGTACGACGAGAAGAGGACCATCTCCCCGGCGGAGAGGCTCAGCAGGAGCCTCCCGGGACGGAGCCACGTCTCCCGCTCAGGAGTGTGCCAGCCGAGAAGCCGGCGCATGGGGGCCAGGTCAGCGGACCTGGACAGCCTGGACATGGGCAAGATGCTCGCCATGAGGATTGAAGGAGGAGGCTCTGGATGGGGAGATTGGGAGTTAGAGCACAAGAACTGGGCTTGGGGCAAAAAGCACGAGCGCAGGGGTGCACAGGCGGGAGAAAGGACCCTCAGGGGGAATGTTCTCTTTTTATGCACCCCTGCAGGCCAACAGGCGCAAAAGTGTGAATCGCTGCAGTTTCAGTAGAAGAGTAATGATCCCGTGTAGGCAATGACATGAGGGCTCGGGTCGCTCGACAAAGAAGGCGGGCCGTGTGGCTAGCTATGCGGGAGGTAACTCGGCGGTTTCTGAAAGGGCAAAAGCAGCAGAAGTGCAGGATCCACCTTGGGAACCACCGCATTTAAAGCATGATTGAAGGCAGGAGTCATGTCGCGCGGCGCCTGTTCAGCACCACCACTTACCAGAATGGGACACGTCGCCACGACAGCAGGGGCGTGTCGCCTGGGGAACTGCCCCGAAGTGGAATCGAAAGAGTTGCGCGGGAAGAAAAGGAAAAAGACCCCACCTGCGGTATCGACGACTCTCTCGAGGTGGGCTCGGGGGCCACTGTCGGTATCCCGCAGACCGGGTACCCCCGTGCACAGGGAGAAAACCGCTAAGGACTCTACCTCTACTTAAGGGTCCAGTTCTACCTCTCCGTCGGGGGAGGCTCCCAAGCTGCCACGTGGCCGGCAGAACTGGACCCTCGCCTCCCCGCTTTGGTAGGCTCCCAAGTTGCCACGTGGTCGGCAGAACTGGACCCTCGCCTCCCTGCTTAGGCAGGCTCCAAAGCTGCCACGTGGCTGGCAGAACCAGACCCTCGCCTCCCCGCTTAGGCAGGCTCCAGAGCTGCCACGCGGTCAATCGGGACCTGAGGACCAGATCCGCGCCCTCGCAGGGAAAAGCACTGGAACTACCACGTGGCCTGCAGGGCTGAGCCTCCACCCCTCCATAGGGGTGGGCTCCGGATGTACCACGTGGCCTGTTCCGCCAAGTGCACGACTCCCCGCAGAAGGCAGGCTCCGACGCAACCACGTGGCGGACGGCCGACTCAGTGCAGTAGGAAGCCGCAGTAAAGGAAGGCGTGCGCTGCTCAGACGGGCATTAAGTACACGCGCCTTCCCCAGGCAAGCTGAGTCGCGCATGCGAAGGTCAAGGCTCCAGTGTCCTGTCTTGTCCAAGTAGCCGGTACAGACCCACGCCGCAAGACGGGCGAATGGGCTGCAAGGACAAGATGGACAGGACAGGCACTGCCATCATCACCAACTACGTGTAGCTCTGGCACATGACGCAACAGGACAGCGCATTGACACCCCTGACAAAGGGAAGTATATAGCAATTAATCCTAGATCTTGTATAGGATTTGACTCTCCCCACGACCACCTGTCGGGTTCTGGGGCCCACCTTGTGACTGCGGAGTCCTTGAACTATAAAAGGGCTTTGCAGACGACCTTCGAAAAGGATCGGAAAATTACACTAAGACTCATACACGCTCAAGCAAGGCAATACACAAACACTCCCGTGGATGTAGGGTGTTACGCTCCGGCGGCCCGAACCACGTAAACCCACTGTGTTCGATCTCCTGGGACTAGCCCTCGTGAATCCAAAGAACCTCCGCGGGCTGCTCTCTAAGCAGGTCCGAGGGAAGTGTCGTTTACGACCTTCGACAAAGCAAGAGAATTTTCTCATCATCAATGCAAGCTCATCATCATCTTCACTTGATGTTTGCTCTTCTTCACTTGAGCTAGGCCCAACACTTTCTTTTTCTTGAGACTTGTTTTCTTGGTGGAAGCCTTTAGAGCAATTGTCTTTGAAGATGATTGCTCCATCATCCCAAGTACACTCATCTCATGAGCGTTAATATCTCCAATAAGTTCCAAAACTTCAATGTGATCAAGAGATTCTTTTTGAAGCATGGAGTTGATTATGTTGCACTTTGGCTTAGGAAGGAGCATAAGAATCTTGCGGTTGATGAGTCCCTTGCCAAGAGAAGCAATGTCAAGAGCATTAATTTCCTCAATAAGCACATTCAAACGAGAAAACATTTCATTGACATTTTCATGAGGTAGCATTTTGAACTCATCATATTTGGCTTTAAGCATATGATATTTTAGTTCTTTGACACGAGAAGAACCCTCATGAATTTCAATCAAGCAAGCCCAAATTTCTCAAACTTTCTCTTTGCTAGCAATCCTAGCAAATACATCTTGACTAATGCATTCATAAATTGCATTTCTAGCTTTAGCATCCCACTTGATTTGATCACCAACATAATTATGTTCACCAAACCCCGCATGGGTCGCTTCCCATACCTCGGGAGCAATAGCCTCTTGATAAGCACACATGCGTGCTTTCTAATAGGCAAAGTTCTTGCCCTCGAAGATAGGAACCGAACCCCCATCCTTGGCCATTTTAGCTCTCTAGTGGTGAAGTTATAATGATCCAATGAGCAACCTAGCTCTGATACCAATTGTAAGGATTGAATGCCCAAGAGGGGGGTGAATTGGGCTTCTTTTAAAAAATTAAAGCGATAAACACTTAATTGCTAAAAGCCCAATTCCCTATGCAAACAGCCTATGCAGTTAAGTGAATAGTAACTTTGCGATAAATGAAATGCATAAGTGTAAGGGGAGATGAAGAAAGCGCAAACTCCCGAGGAGACACGAGGACACGGAGATTTATCCCGTGGTTCGGAAAGATTGTCAAGATCTTTCTACATCCACGTTGTGGCACCCACCAAAGGGTATAGTCACTCCCAAGTCACCGAGACCAGGGATCTTCACTATACTTCTCCGTTCGCCAACCTCAGCGAGGTGGAGCTCAAGCCTTGTACAAGTTGGATCCTCCGGGCTTCCACAACCATCTTGGCAAGCTCCGAAAGGCTCTCTCCAATACAATCACCAAGGGACACTCCCTTACAGCTCTCACTACACTAGAGACTCCAATCACCAAGAATGGAAGCACACAAGCACTATCTCTAGCAAGTTCTAGCCTATCTCTTGGTGTGTAAGTGGTGTAAATGATGTAGAAGTGGTAGCTCAACGTCTTGAATGCTTGAGAATGTGTAGAGTAGCTCTGGTTGTCAAGACTTGTCGAATAGACTGGTTGAAGGAGTATAAATAGCCAGCCTCTACGAAATAGCCATTGGAAAAGTAGGCTGACATCACTGTTCTGCGAACACCGAATGATTCGATGTTCCCCTTCAAGTGTCATCGGTCGAATCCAAATTAGCTGATGTCACTGTGTCAGATATGACTGTTGTTAGACCGATGTTACACTTGCCTTCTCATCGGATGATCTGGTGGCACTTCATCTAGAATTGGTTCAGAATTAATGCTTACTGGAGTGATTGACCGATGTGATTATAGTTGTACATTGGATGGTCTGGTGTTACACTTGGTCCAGGGAGATTGCTTACTGTACTGATAGATCGATGTAACATTCCCTTCATCATCGGATGATTCGGTGAGTACTTAGTTCTGAGGTCTTCTTCTGCTAAACCAACTCGACCGATGTATTGTTTTCTGGAAACATCGGTTGATCCGGTGAGTTGATTTTGTTTGATTCGAGTTGTTCTAAGTGATTCTTTTGGAATTTGCTCGATTGACCTCTTAGACATTGGTTGGATATATTCTTCTGATGATTATCAAGCATTGAGTGCTGTCGATTTTGGTTGAATTATTTTGACATATGAGCTTTTTCTTCTATTCTTCATAAAAATCGATTGACCTCATTGAATGATTTGTTAAGGGGTCTTCAATTATATCTAATGAGTAGTAGATGATATTCATATAGATTTCATTTGATTGTGATGAGTAATATGGGAGACCTTGCATCCACAAATTCATTAGTAAAATCCAACAGTTGCCATTAATCACCGAAACCATACCTCATGGGGCCGAGATGCTTTCAGTCTTAGATGACAATTCCACATCCATGTGGAGTAGGGTATTACGCTCCACATTCAGTTGGTCTTATAGAGTAAGTTATGCCCCATCGAAGCCCGCCGTTAAGGGTACGCCATCCACGCGCAGGTGCTTGCCATCCTCACCGTCATCGTTCGCCTTCGTGCCCGTCTACACGCATACTTTACCTTACCACTAAATGGGCCTTGTCGGGCCTTGTCAAGCTGATCCTAGGCCCATTTATGTATATATAGTACTTAAACACTCAAGCAATCAAAATTAAAATTGTAACCATAATTCAAAAAACTAAGCAATTCAAATAAACCTAAACATAACAATTATCCATTGTAATTCATCAATTTATCAACTCAATTCTAACATAAGCAATTCAATTCAATTAAATTAAACCTAAACATAAGCAATTCAATTCTAACCATAATTCTAAGCATATCAAATAAGCATAAAAATTCATCAATTTATCAATTTAATTCTAACATAAGCACTACAATTAAATATAATTAAACCTAAATATAAGCAATTGAATTCTAACCATAAATCATCAATGTAGGGGAAGGGGGTGGGAGTGGGGTCTGTTCTGCTGGGGAGGGGGTGGGGGGTCTGTGTAGGGGAAGGGGGGCCGGGGAGGGGAGGGGGAGGTAGGGTGGCCGTCGGCCAGGGAGGGTAGGGGGAGGGGGGCCGAAGAGGGGAGGTGGAGGGGGAGGGGGGCTGAAGAGGGGATGTGGATGGGGAGGGGGAGGGGGAGGGGGGCCGGGGAGGGGAGGGGGAGGGGGGCTCGGCCGTGTAGGGGAGGTGGAGGGGGAGGGGGAGGGGGAGGGAGGGCCGAATGGCGGCAATCGGGGAGGGGGGGCGGGGCGGCGCTAGCTAGGTGTAACACCCTCATTTTCATACATCATGCCCTACATGCACTCATATACATGTTTAACATTATCCCACAACAAGAGGAACAAGTTTAAAATTGATTCGGAGCATTTAAAATTGATTTGGAGCAAAACCGCACTTAAAACGCAGGAAAGTGCGGACTAGTCCGATTTTACTGAGGACTAGTCCGATTTCTCTCTGACTAAAAACGGACTTGTCCGTTTTTGCTGCGGACTAGTCCGATTTTGGCTCTGGAAACTTTCGGACTTGTCCGATTTTGTGCGGACTAGTCCAATATTCCATGAATCCTTGAAAATTTGCTAAGTCCCTGGACTTTTCCGGACTAGTCCGGTGTTCCAGCGGACTTGTCCGTTTTTCCTCTCTGTTCAAATTCGGACTTGTCCGATTTTTGGCCAGACTTGTCCGGTTTTCTCTCTGGACGACTTCGGACTAGTCCGGTCCTGTCCGGACTTGTCCGATATTTCGCGACTCCGAGTTGATCTTTTGTTTTACGACTTGTTTCTTGGTTTCACGTTAAGTGGGCCGAGGGACGTTGTGCCTAACTCTTTTAGAGCCCATGTGGGACTCTAAACCGGCCTCTACTCATCCCAAAACTCGAGATCCATCTAACCCTAGCCCCCACCTCTATATAAACAGCCCCACCCCTTGGTTTGACATCTATTTGCAACTTTTCCACCCACCCAAACCCTAGTTCGTGGGGAGCCACCATCAAGGAGGGAGGAGAAGATCCCAAGCAAGAGGAAGAAGAGGAGGAAACGAAGGTGGATCAAGATCTCCACCAAGTTTCGTCCTTCACCACCAATTCATCTCCAAGTTCATCACCAACCCTAGATCATCAAGGTCCAAGTGTTACCTCCAAGTTTCTTGGTTCATTGGAGTTCTAAACACCTGATATACCTTCTATTCTCTTTTCCTTATGTGAATTCAACCGCTAATCTCCAAATTCACGTCGATCTAGAAAACCCTAATTCGCTGATCTCGCAGAGTGCGGACTTGTCCAGTCCCTAGCGGACTAGTCCGATCTTTCTGGTTAAATTGTGTTGAATTAATTCTAAAATTTGATCTAATCGACCCCAAACCTGTATAAACTTGTTAAAATCTATTAGAACTAGTTAGTTATCATTAAAAGCAATCTAGTAACGAGTTCTAACTTGCATTTGCATCAATCATGCATGTCATGTCATATTGAGTAATATTTGTGCACTCTTTGATTGTGTTTCTTGTCTTGTATGTTTATTATGTGGATTAGACGGATTTGCGCTAGAGAGTGCCACGGAGGATCTACAACATCAAGAGTTTGAAGGCTTTGACCCTAATCAACAGCAAGAGCAAGGCAAGTGTCCTTGAAGCATATTGATCCTGTTTTTAAAATAAATGTTTTGTTTGCAAACTGCATGCTTGTGTCAAATTGATGGGAATCCTATGGTAGGAAGTTTACTAGATTTGTTTGACCACCCTTGTCACCTGGAATTTATGGTAGAGAGTCGGGAAGGGTTTTTACCTTTTGCATCGCTTAATTAATTGGGATGGGAAATCACTATATTATTTAATTATGCATTAATGGTGTATGGATTAACATGAACTGGTCAATATGGTATGGTAATGGGTGATCTAAGCAAGCCTGGTATGTGGATGGGTTGGATGTTACGGTGGTTTGTTTGCTTTAGATCTAAGGACCGGTTCATGCGAGAATAAGCCAGGACTACAGTGCCACCACGAGGCCAAGTATGGGTGTGGCGTAGCTGATTAATTTTAGGGATTTGCTAGTGCTGTTTGGACCATTATCGATGCTCGGGGAAGGGGTAGTCGGATTGGGTTTGTTGATGATTGGTGGGACTACCCTGGGATCCGAATGGCTCAAGAGGGGGCCCTTGGTTGAAGATGTGCTCAGTTGGAGGCATCGCCACCGGTGAAATCTCAGTGGGGTCTAAATAGGCTAGTAATCCCTTTGTAAAGGCTATTTTGTGATCTCTTGGCCACACACCAACGGAAGTGTGTAATGTGACCGACGGGTCATGGGCATAAGGGAGGTTCTTAGTCGCTGAAGGGTGATGAAATCACGAACACGTGGGTAAAGAGGTACAAACTCTGCAGAGTTAAATAAAACTATCATGATAGCCGTGCTCCCGGTTATGAGCACCTGGACATGGATTTAATTTCTGGTATTGAATATGGTTATTGGCAATGATGAAATCTGGACTTATTGATGATGGTAATGAATTCAGTTTGGTATTATGGTATTACTCGTGATTATGATGGGATTACTTCACATACATATAATATACATATTGCTTTTCAAATGTTTTACTGTACTTTTCAGCACTTTGCCATTATTATTGTCGTCATTTGAATCAGCCACATGTCATACTTTCCACACTTGCTGAGTACGACATGTACTCACTCTTGCAATCCCCCTCCCAACAGTTGCAGGTCAGGATTGGGAGTTTAATGGCGATAATGCGGAGTTCTAGGCCGTGTCTACCGTCAGCTTTGCTTGTGGTGTTGATTGGAGCTGCGCATATATACCCTGTCGCTTATGCTGCATAGTTGCTTTAGTTGCTTAATTAGTTTATTTCCGCTGCATTAGTTGAACTTGTCATAAATATTCATTAGAGCTTGTATTCGAGGATATAATGAATTATGTAATAAGAGTACTTATTTAATAATTTGAGCTGTGGTAATTATCTATTTATCATTTGTGAATCACTCGTGTATGTGTGTTGAACATCCTGGGCACACATATGCATTAGCTTGGTTCAGTTTTCGGAACCGGGCGTCACAGATTGGTATCAGAGCCACAGGTTGACTGTAGGACGCAGCCTAGATAGAATGGACACTTTAGAGCACATAGGAGCACTCAGAAATCGATGTGTTTTTGCTTGGAGTGCTGTTTGCTATATATATATTGGTTGCTTGTGTGCTTAATAGAGGATTTTGTGATGCTTTAGCATTGCCATGTCCACCTAGGCTAGTGTAGCTAGTTGTTTAGTTTCCCCTTGATGCATATAGTTGGGGACGTTTTCTAATTCTTACCTACTGCTTTTCTTCAGATGGTGAGGACTCGCAACCAGAGGGATGGCAATGATGAGGAGGAGAACAATGGAGTACCTCAGAACAACATCGGACAAGGATCTACTCAGGGAGCTATCAACATCGAGCAGCTATTGGCCATGCAAAACTAGCTCATGCAGACCATGATACAGACTATGGGACAGCTGCACGCTGACAATATCAACAATCAGCCCCACATGCCTCCACCCCCACCCCCCACCTCCTCATAACCGATTGGGAGAGTTTATGAGGACTAGGCCGCCAACCTTTGCTCAAGCTGGAGACCCTATGGATGCGGATGATTGGCTCAAGTCCGTGGAGAAGAAGCTAGCCATTGTCCAATGCAGTGACCGGGAGAAGGTGCTATTTGCTTCTCATCAACTCGTTGGAGCAGCTGCAGATTGGTGGGATTCTTATTGCAATGCTCATGAGAACCAAGAGAGAATTACCTGGGCGGAATTTAAGGAGAGTTTCCATTCTCATTATGTGCTGGAAGGTGTTATGATCTTGAAGAGGCAAGAATTTGAGAACTTGAGACAAGGAAAATCAAGCGTGAGTGAATATCTCAATAAGTTCACTCAACTCTCAAGATATGCGCCTGAGGATGTTAGCCGGGACAGCCGGAAGCAATACTTGTTCATGAGGGGATTGAACAATACGATCCAAGTGCAATTGCTCAACTGTGATTATATCAATTTCCAGAAGCTTGTGGACAAAGCAATTGTGGTCGAGAACAAGATCTGTGAGATGGAGCAAGAAATCAAGAGGAAGGCACCATATCAAGGACAGCAACAAGGAAGTAATGTGCGCCCTCGCTTTGCGCCGCCCAATGCGCCTCATTACAGCTCCTCTATTCCTGCTCAACGTCCTGGTTATGCACCGCGCCCAACTTAGTTTGTGCAGCAGCGCCCTGTTATGCAAGCACCCAGGCCCCCAATGCCTTATGAGCCTCGTGCTAATTTTCCTGCTGCAAATGCTCAAAAGCAAGCTCGTCCTAACAATTCTGATGGAGTTAAGAAGTGTTATACTTGTGGAGAAGTTGGACACTTTGCGTATCAATGTCCTAAGTCAGGCCTTGGTCAAGGGAGCAATGCACCGAGGCAAAACCCAAGACCCAATGGACAAGGAAGCTGTGGACAGCAAAATTTTGCTCGTGGCAACGTGAACCATGTCTCTACGGAGGATGCTCAACAAGCAGATGACGTGGTCATTGGTATGTTTCTCGCCAACTCCAACCCCGCGACTATGTTATTTGATTCTGGAGCATCACATTCATTCATTGCATCGAAGTATGTTGCCAAGTATAGTTTGCCTATCTCTCATATGAAGTTTACTCTGTTGGTTAAGTCTCCTGGAGGAGAGATGAGGACAAATATAGTATGTCCAAAAGTAAGCCTTTGAATAAGGGGGTAGACTTCTCCGCCAACCTCATTGTTTTAGATTCTCAAGGGTTGGATATTATACTTGGTATGGACTGGTTGAGGAAGCACAATGGAGTTATTGAGTGTGCCACAAAGACGGTGAAGTTGACTAATGAAGAAGGGATCACCGTAGAATTTGAAGCAACCCAACATGCACCGAAGCAATTAGAGCTGAATCATATGGACGGTGTCGCAATTGAGGAGATTCCGGTGGTGTGTGGATTTTTGGATGTTTTTCCGGACGAGTTGTCAGGTATGCCACCCAATCGAGACATTGAGTTTGTTATTGATTTAATACCTGGAACTACACCTATAGCTAAGAGGCTGTATAGGATGCCTCCTTTGGAATTAGCGGAGCTCAAGAAGCAAATTCAAGAGCAACTAGAGAAGGGTTTTATTCGCCCTAGCTCTTCACCTTGGGGAGCGCCCGTTCTATTCGTGGACAAGAAGGATGGATCCCAAAGGATGTGTGTGGATTACCGAGCTCTCAATGAGGTAACAATCAAGAACAAGTATACCTTGCCCCGTATAGAGGATTTGTTTGATCAAATGAAAGGTGTCTGTGTGTTTTCCAAGATTGATTTGAGGTCAGGTTACTTTCAAATGAAGATTAGACCATCGGACATACCCAAGACAGCTTTTAGGACACGGTATGGATCTTATGAGTACACTGTGATGTCTTTTGGATTGACAAATGCGCCTGCCTACTTTATGTACCTCATGAATAAAGTCTTCATGGAGTACCTGGACAAGTTCATTGCGGTGTTTATTGATGACATTATGATCTACTCGAAGGATGAGAAGGAACACGAGGAACACTTGAGGCTTACGTTGCAAAAATTGAGGGAGCATCGATTGTATGCCAAGTTCAACAAGTGTCAGTTTTGGTTGAAAGAGGTGCCATTCTTGGGTCATATAATCTCAGGAGGAGGAGTATCGGTTGACCCCGGAAAAGTAAGAGATGTGTTGAAGTGGGAACCACCGCAAAACGTCAAGGAAATAAGGAGTTTCTTGGGATGGCTGGATATTACCGTCGGTTTATCAAGGATTTTTCCAAGATAGCCAAGCCTATGACGGAGTTGCTAATGAAGGGAAAGGCATTCCAATGGACTGAAGCTTGTCAAAACAGTTTTGAGGAGTTGAAGAAGAGGTTAACAACAGCCCCAGTTTTGGTATTGCCGGATGTAAGCAAGAGTTTCGACATCTATTGTGATGCATCAAGACAAGGACTTGGGTGTGTATTGATGCAAGAAGGTCAAGTGGTCGCCTATGCATCAAGACAATTGAAGAAACATGAGCAGAATTACCCCACGCATGATCTTGAACTAGCAGCCGTGGTACACGCATTGAAGATTTGGAGACACTATATTCTTGGACATAGGTGTGAAATTTATACGGATCATAAGAGTTTGAAGTATATTTTCACACAAACGGATCTGAACTTGAGGCAACGAAGATGGTTAGAGCTCATCAAAGATTATGATTTGGGGATCAACTATCATCCGGGAAAAGCCAATGTAGTGGCCGATGCTTTGAGTAGGAAAGGAGTAAGTCATCAACTCACGGTTCGAGAGTTACCATTCGAGTTATGTAAGGAGTTTAAACGGTTGAACCTCGGATTTGTAAATGAGATGGAGATGATGGAGTTAAATCCGACCTTGGAGCAAGAAATTCGAGAAGCACAAACCACGGATGAGGAGATCAAGGAAATCAAGGAAAGAATCGAAGAAGGGAGAGAATTCAGATTTCATGAAGACGAACATGGTACCTTATGGCTTGGAAAGAGGATCCTTGTGCCTAATGTAAAGCATATTCGGGAGACAATATTTAAGGAGGCACATGACTCGCCGTACTCAATTCATCCCGGATGTACAAAGATGTACAAGGACTTGAAGACATGCTATTGGTGGGCCAGCATGCAAAAGGACATAGCCGAATATGTCGCATTGTGTGATGTGTGCCAACGAGTTAAAGCAGAACACCAAAGGCCAGCTGGATTATTGCAACCGTTGAAGATTCCGGAATGGAAGTGGGAAGAAATTGGAATGGACTTCATAGTTGGGTTACCACGTACTCAGTCCGGGTATGACTCAATTGGGGTAATTGTGGATCGCTTAACCAAGTCAGCTCATTTTGTCTCTGTGAAGACCAAGTATACAGCTGCACGATTGGCCGAAATATACATGGAGCATATTGTGTGTTGACACGGAGTACCGAAGAAGATAGTCTCGGATAGAGGTTCTCAATTTACCTCCAGATTTTGGCAAAAATTGCATGAAGCTTTGGGAACGAGGTTGAATTTTAGTTCAGCATATCATCCTCAAACGGATGGACAAACCGAGAGGACCAATCAGATTTTGGAGGACATGTTAAGAGCTTGTGCTTTAAAGCATGGGAAAAGTTGGGACAAAAGATTGCCATACGCGGAATTTTCATACAACAATAGTTACCAAGCAAGCTTGAAAATGTCACCATATGAAGCGCTTTATGGGAGGAAGTGTAGGACGCCTTTATTCTGGAATGAGGCAGGAGAAGCTCAAGTATTTGGTCCGGACGTGTTGCAAGAAGCCGAAAAGCAAGTCCAAATAATTCGTGAAAACTTGAGGGCTGCCCAATCAAGACAAAAAGGCTATGCGGATAATAGGAGAAGGAAATTAGCCTTTGAAATAGGAGATTTTGTTTACCTCAAGGTGTCACCAATGAGAGGTCATAAGAGGTTTAACATAAGAGGCAAGCTCGCACCTCGTTATATTGGACCATTCAAGATTTTGGACAAAAGTGGAGAAGTAGCATATAAGTTGGAGATGCCAGCTCATCTTTCAGACGTACATGATGTGTTTCATGTTTCCCAACTCAAGAAGTGTCTCAGGGTATCGGAAGAACAAGTGCCAATGGAAGAATTGGAACTAGAGGAAGATTTGACGTATGCCGAGCAACCGGTCAAAATCTTGGAAACTAAGGAGAGGGTCACAAGGAACAAGGTCATTAGATGGTGTAAAGTTCAATGGAAGCACCACACTGAAAAAGAAGCGACGTGGGAATTGGAGTATGATCTCAAGAAGGAATTTCCCTATCTCTTCTCTGCCGCGTCGAATCTCGAGGGCGAGATTCATTTTAAGGGGGGTAGGTTTGTAACACCCTCATTTTCATGCATCATGCCCTACATGCACTCATATACATGTTTAACATTAGCCCACAACAAGAGGAACGAGTTTAAAATTGATTCGGAGCATTTAAAATTGATTTGGAGCAAAACCGCACTTAAAACGCAGGAAAGTGCGGACTAGTATGATTTTACTGAGGACTAGTCCGATTTCTCTCTGACTAAAAATGGACTTGTCCGTTTTTGCTGCGGACTAGTCCGATTTTGGCTCTGGAAACTTTCGGACTTGTCCGATTTTGTGCGGACTAGTCCGATATTCCATGAATCCTTGAAAATTTGCTAAGTCCCTGGACTTTTCCGGACTAGTCCAGTGTTCCAGCGAACTTGTCCGTTTTTCCTCTCTGTTCAAATTCGGACTTGTCCGATTTTTGGCCAGACTTGTCCGATTTTCTCTCGGGACGACTTCGGACTAGTCCGGTCCTGTCCGGACTTGTCCGATATTTCGCGACTCCGGGTTGATCTTTTGTTTTACGACTTGTTTCTTGGGTTTCACGTTAAGTGGGCCTAGGGACGTCGTGCCTAACTCTTTTAGAGCCCATGTGGGACTCTAAACCGGCCTCTACTCATCCCAAAACTCGAGATCCATCTAACCCTAGCCTCCACCTCTATATAAACAGCCCCACCCCTTGGTTTGACATCTATTTGCCACTTTTCCACCCACCCAAACCCTAGTTCGTGGGGAGCCACCATCAAGGAGGGAGGAGAAGATCCCAAGCAAGAGGAAGAAGAGGAGGAAACGAAGGGGGATCAAGATCTCCACCAAGTTTCGTCCTTCACCACCAATTCATCTCCAAGTTCATCACCAACCCTAGATCATCAAGGTCCAAGTGTTACCTCCAAGTTTCTTGGTTCATTGGAGTTCTAAACACCTGGTATACCTTCTATTCTCTTTTCCTTATGTGAATTCAACCGCTAATCTCCAAATTCACGTCAATCTAGAAAACCCTAATCCGCTGATCTCGCAGAGTGCAGACTTGTCCGGTCCCTAGCGGACTAGTCCGATCTTTCTGGTTAAATTGTGTTGAATTAATTCTAAAATTTGATCTAATCGACCCCAAACCTGTATAAACTTGTTAAAATCTATTAGAACTAGTTAGTTATCATAAAAAGCAATCTAGTAACGAGTTCTAACTTGCATTTGCATCAATCATGCATGTCATGTCATATTGAGTAATATTTGTGCACTCTTTGATTGTGTTTCTTATCTTGTATGTTTATTATGTGGATTAGACGGATTTGCGCTAGAGAGTGCCATGGAGGATCTACAACATCAAGAGTTTGAAGGCTTTGACCCTAATCAACAGCAAGAGCAAGGCAAGTGTCCTTGAAGCATATTGATCCTGTTTTTAAAATAAATGTTTTGTTTGCAAACTGCATGCTTGTGTCAAATTGATGGGAATCCTATGGTATGAAGTTTACCAGATTTGTTTGACAACCCTTGTCACCTGGAATTTATGGTAGAGGGTCGGGAAGGGTTTTTACCTTTTGCATCGCTTAATTAATTGGGATGGGAAATCACTATATTATTTAATTATGCATTAATGGTGTATGGATTAACATGAACTGGTCAATATGGTATGGTAATGGGTGATCTAAGCAAGCCTGGTATGTGGATGGGTTGGATGTTATGGTGGTTTGCTTGCTTTAGATCTAAGGATCGGTTCATGCGAGAATAAGTCAGGACTACAGTGCCACCACGAGGCCAAGTATGGGTGCGGCGTAGCTGATTAATTAGGGCTTTGCTAGTGCTGTTTGGACCATTATGGATGCTCGGGGAAGGGGTAGTCGGATTGGGTTTGTTGATGATTGGTGGGACTATCCTGGGATCCGAATGGCTCAAGAGGGGGCCCTTGGTTGAAGATGTGCTCAGTTGGAGGCATCGCCACCGGTGAAACCTCAGTGAGGTCTAAATAGGCTAGTAATCCCTTTGTAAAGTCTATTTTGTGATCTCTTGGCTACACACCAACGGAAGTGTGTAATGTGACCGACGGGTCATGGGCATAAGGGAGGTTCTTAGTCGCCGAAGGGTGATGAAATCACGAACACGTGAGTAAAGAGGTACAAACTCTGCAAAGTTAAATAAAACTATCATGATAGTCGTGCTTCCGGTTATGAGCACCTGGACAACTTCCATGATTAGAGGGAATTTGGTATTGGAATGGTTATGGTTTGATAACAGTTATGGATTTAATTTCTGGTATTGAATATGGTTATTGGCAATGGTAAAATCTGGACTTATTGATGATGGTAATGAATTCAGTTTGGTATTATGGTATTACTCGTGATTATGATGGGATTACTTCACATACATATAATATACATATTGCTTTTCAAATGTTTTACTGTACTTTTCAGCACTTTGCCATTATTATTATCATCATTTGAATCAGCCACATGTCATACTTTCCACACTTGCTGAGTACGACATGTACTCACTCTTGCAATCCCCCTCCCAACAGTTGCAGGTCAGGATTGGGAGTTTAATGGCGATAATGCGGAGTTCTAGGCCGTGTCTACCGTCAGCTTTGCCTGTGGTGTTGATTGGAGCTGCGCATATATACTATGTCGCTTATGCTGCATAGTTGCTTTAGTTGCTTAATTAGTTTATTTCCGCTGCATTAGTTGAACTTGTCATAAATATTCATTAGAGCTTGTATTCGAGAATATAATGAATCATGTAATAAGAGTACTTATTTAATAATTTGAGCTGTGGTAATTATCTATTTATCATTTGTGAATCACTCGTGTATGTGTGTTGAACATCCTGGGCACACATATGCGTTAGCTTGGTTCAGTTTTCGGAACCGGGCGTCACACTAGGGGAGGGGGCAGGGGAGCTGAGCCGGCGGTCGACAGGGAGGGGAGGGGAGCAGAGGGGAGGGGAGGGGAGGGGAGGTTACCTGGTGGCGGCGGCAGCGTTGGACGGCGGTGGCGCGGCGGCATCGGGCGCGGGTGGCGGGGAGAAAAAGCGGCGCATAAGGAAGAAAAGAGAAGGTGTGCGCGGGGTAGATTAAAATACGTAACTTACGTCGGGTAAATATTCAACTTACGTCGGTAGATGTAACTTACGACGGCCATCCTATTAGCCGACGTAAGTTAAAGCTTATTTACGTTGGCACAATTATGTATGTCGTCCAGTTGTCCGTACCGACATAAGTTAACATTAACTCTGGTCGGCCTAGTTACTTACGTCAGCAGCCGACGTAGGTTAACTTACTTACGTCGATTTCCTACAGCTGACGTAAGTTAATTTAATTACATCGGCTAGCTGACGTAAGTGTCAGCGTTTCCTGTAGTGGTGGTGAGCTCCCTGCTAGCGGGCGGTGGCAGCACCGTGCAGTGGACGGCACGCGCCCGCGGCTGTACCACCGAATTGACTTTGAGGCGTACGCGCGGAGCGAGTACTCCGACGAGGGACGCGAGCTCGGGAACCGAACGCTGGAGGCGTTATGCGGCGTCAATGATGGCGGTGATGGTCTTCACGAGCCGCGGAATGGATCGAGCCGTACTCGGTGTTTCAGAGTTGGGGCAGAGCGAGTCGGGCGGGCGAGACATATGTCAGCAGTCGGCTTTGAGATTCATTTTGGGACACATGGCGTACATTAGAAAGGTGTTATAAAGAGAGAGATTTGCAGTAGTGTTGCGTAGAATGGTTTCGGTCATGTTTCCTTTCTCGTGGTCGTGGAACAGAGCACAACCGACAGGGAGCATATAGTTCTTTTTGTGGCAAATTATATTGCTGTAATGCTATTTCTACCATGTGTAGCTCTACTGTTCCTGTTCGTAGCGACTTGCGCGCAAGTTCTGTTCGTGAACTTTCATCTTGAATGCCTTTGACAATTTTTCCTAATCCTCGTGTGCCATCAAATGGGTCTCGCGCTCGCCTACGCTCGCCTACCTGGCTAAGGCTATTTTTGGATTAAAGGAATGACAAAGGAATTTTGAAGGATATGATTTGTAAAAGATTTTTTCCTACATGACCATTTGGCTCACAGAAAAAACAAAGAGTAGTTTCCATAGAAATATATTACTTTGCTAAATTTTGTAAGAAACTTAATACGAGCTTGGACCTTTTTTTTCTTTCCTTACTCATGTTACAAGTTCTCTATTTTTCCTATGATGCTGCCAAAGGGCTTCTTATTTCAATTCATATATTTTCAATTTCTATAGGATTCTAAAAACATACAATCTCAATCCCTATGTTTTTCCTATTCTCGTGTTTTTTAATTCCTTCAATCCAAAGGGAGCCTAAGAGTTTGAGAAAGAATGACGAAGGCACAACTGCTAGGTGTTGTTGACGTGGGCAAGTAAGTTGTGTCAAATTACCCTACTATACTTGATTATTCTAGATGTGCTAAAATTGGAATTCACGTTAACTTCTTTGGTTTCAAACGGGACAACGGTGTCATTTGGAATTTTGAAAAACCGTTGATACTTGAAGAGAGCAAAAGAGGAAGAGCCATTCTGTAATTTTGAAGTCTATCATCCCACTTCCAGTTTGGGATGAAAACGATACGGTAAATTCCAGGATCATTCAACACCATTTTCGAAGTTTTCCGATCCGATTACTGTTTCTGTCAGAATTGTGCGGAAATGAGACGGAAATGGACATTAGAATTTGGTAAACAGAACGGAAACGATTTGGAGTGATTTCCGACCGAATTGTCGGAATTCCGTATTTTAATCGGAAATTTTCGAACAATTAAAAAAATCCAAATAGTAGGAGATGATATGTAATAAGCTCAATTCCTTTTATTTCTTTATTCAGGCATCAATTCAGATAATGAGTAGTCAATATTCTTTTAATTAATAAGCACAAAAAAGTTTTTAAATGAAATCAATGATGCAAAAGTCAAAGGCAATTTGGTCAAATATTTATTTACTTTCAAATGGTTTCTAAAGTGATTTATTTCATGTTGAAAATGTTTATAAATTGTAACTAAAACTTATTGTCTCATCTTTTATACTTAAATTATTGATGTTTTAGATGAGTAATATTTTAAAGTGTTGTTTCCGAAAAATATTCGGAACCGTTCCAAAATCGACATACTTCTAATCCGATATACCCGTTTTCGACATTTTTAAAATTTCTGTAACTGTTTCTAATAATTCATTTTCCGAATTTTTTATATAAAAATAAAAATGATTTAATATTTTTTCTGTCCGACTGTTTTTATCCCTACTCCCAGTTCATTGTTGCCCTAGCCTGGACCTGGATCACCTCCGACGTTCGAATACGCTTCCATTCCAGCCTCCCCTCCCCTGCCCACGAACTCTCCAAAGGGGGGGAAACTTCTGAAATCGTCCCCGAAAATTTCAACATTCCACAATTCCTCACATTGATTCCCCTCGGCGAGCTGTCGTCTCCGGCCGGATCTGTGCGCCAGCCCAGCTCGCCACGACGCGCCCGCTTTCTCGTTCGATTTGAGCGCTCATCGCCTGCGATGGATCCGCGGGCGAGGTACCCTCCCGGCATAGGGAACGGCCGCGGCGGGAACCCGAACAACTACGGCCGTGGCCCGCCGCCGCAGCAGCAGCAGCCGCTGTCACAGGCGTACCACCAGCAGTACGCGCAGCGGCAGCAGAAGCCCTCGCAGCACTACAACCGGCAGCTACAGCAGCAGTGGCTTCGACGGAACCAGATCGCTGGCGAGGCAGCTGGAGTCAGCGCGCCGCCTCCCGCTGACGGCGTCGATTCAAGGTGAGGAGCGCAGGAAATGTCTAGCCCTTGCTTGGTTTTGCTGCGTAGGGTTAGGTGTGTATGTGGTTTGTGGACTTCGAATTAAGTTTAGTGCGACGTACGAAGCCTAATGGCTTATTAATCAGCGGTAAGATTGGCTAAAGCTGTTAGCTAGGGGAATTACAGGGTCTAAGCACGAGTTTTGTGGATGACGGTCTTTGGTGCAGGCTTGTGGCTCACCTTACTTCTCAATGCACATCAGTCTGTTTGGCAAATTATATGGAAACGGCTTTTCATGAAGTTATTTTATGGACAAGATTTTTTTCTACTGTACCACTGATGGAACCCACCTATGTTTACATTTTGGATATAGCTGTCGGCGTTATCAATGGAGAAACATGTTTCCATTTCTTCCTAGTTTAATGTGCTGAAATATCATGTAGGGTCACTGCATTGATTTAGTTCTGTTGGAAGTACATTATGAGACGCTAGTAGATTTGATATTTTTTGTGATCTGTGATGACCACAATGTTGTGCATGATGTAGGTTAGTTCTTTTGTTAGTAAGTGGGGCTGGTTAGTTATATGATTCTCTAGTTGGAATTTGGAAAGCGCCTCATGATGTGGTGGTAGCTATATAATTTAGAATGACTACTTTCACAGTGCAGTGGATACCCTAAATTTCCTGGAGCTTGATGCAAAAACTTCTCAGTTTGGAGGTTGCTGTAATTGAATTATTCTCTGGATTTTCATGATGTATGTATGTAACTTGTATCAAAGAGGGCCAGAGGTTAACTTTTATCTTCTTACAGTTCACAAAATTGGAAGGCGCAACTGAAACTTCCACCTCAAGATACACGCTACAAAACAGAGGTAGTTTATACCACCCCTCCATGTCAGTTCTGGATGCTGATGACTGCTATATACTGTCATGTTTGTTGACTTGGGATCTATAATATGTCTTCTTGTATTTAACTGGGCTATCTGTGTTTTCAATCATAAAAAGAAATCATAATATCTCTTGCCATGTTAATTGGAAACAATGCTATCTCACTATGTCAGCTGTAGGTACTATTGAGCAATAACACTAGGATATTTGATTGCTCTGAAACTAGGATATTATCTGGTGCCTACACTGCTACGTATATATGCACTGCTCATATACCTTATTTCTAAGAACTCATTGTTGACTGAATCAAGTTCTAGGCCGTCTTATATTTGCTCCTTTTGATTCATTACACTCTTAATTTCTCACTGCAGTATGCTATGATAGTTTTTTCCCTCTTGTGTACCTTTTAAAACATTGTTTGCGCAGGATGTTACTGCAACCAAGGGAAATGAATTTGAAGACTATTTCCTGAAACGTGAACTGCTTATGGGGATATATGAAAAGGGGTTTGAAAGGCCTTCTCCTATCCAAGAAGAAAGCATTCCTATTGCATTAACTGGTAGTGACATTCTTGCAAGAGCGAAAAATGGGACCGGCAAAACTGCTGCTTTTTGTATACCCTCTTTAGAAAAGATTGATCAAGACAAAAATGCTATCCAAGGTGTCTTTTATATGATAATGAATTATCTTTCGCTGGACCCATGTTTGATCTGACAATTTAAGTTCTAACCTTTTGTTCTCATAACCAGTTGTCATATTGGTCCCGACAAGGGAATTGGCTTTGCAAACTTCACAAGTCTGCAAAGAACTTGGGAAACACTTGAAGATTCAAGTAATGGTTACTACAGGAGGAACCAGCCTAAAGGATGACATTGTTCGTCTTTATCAACCTGTTCATTTACTTGTTGGCACACCTGGTCGTATTTTGGATCTTACGAAGAAAGGTGTTTGCATTCTGAAGGATTGTTCGATGCTTATAATGGATGAGGTATGCATAGTCACCTTTGTTTTCATGTGGTATTGATTGTTCTGCTTAAATAAACATACACTTTTTTTCAAAGCCCTTTCTAAAGTGTTTTTAAGTAGTGTTCTAAAACACTTAACATTTCACGAGATTTATTCACATGTAGTTTTCACATTTTCGTTCTTCTATTAATCCTGTTCTCAGTTTCCTCAATGTAATTGGACTAAGAAATTACCTTTTATGTCTTTGCTTGTTCCTACTTATTCAGAGAATTTCAGCTAATGATGGTGAAGCACTAAAACAACAACCAAATGTAGCATAATCTGATTACATGGACTGTGACTATATTGCTCGAATGTTTGTTCTGTCTTATGGATAACCATTGAGTTATGCAAAAGTGCAAAGTAGACTAGGAATAAAGAATGACGCATGATAGGGGAGCAAAAAAGAAGAGATTAACAAAACTAAGTAGTTAGGTGTGAAACGTGGTGGAAGTTTCTTCAATCACAGCTGATATCTTTTACCTTTTAGGCGGACAAGCTTCTTTCTCATGAGTTCCAACCTTCTATCGAACAGTTGATTCGGTACCTTCCACCCAATCGGCAGATTTTGATGTTCTCAGCCACATTTCCTGTGACTGTCAAGGATTTTAAGGACAAGTATCTGCCTAAACCTTATGTTATCAACCTTATGGATGAACTTACGCTCAAGGGAATCACTCAGTTTTACGCTTTTGTTGAAGAAAGGCAGAAAGTCCATTGTCTTAACACTCTCTTCTCCAAGGTTTTTTCTTCTTCTTTCTATAAACATCTTTATGTCACACATCTTTGTTTTTGTAAGTTTACGTACATAGCCAATGCATATAACGTTTTTGATACAGCTGCAAATAAACCAATCAATAATATTCTGTAACTCTGTAAATCGTGTTGAACTATTGGCGAAGAAGATTACTGAGCTTGGCTACTCTTGCTTCTACATCCATGCTAAAATGCTGCAAGATCATCGCAATAGGGTTTTCCATGATTTCCGGAATGGTGCATGCAGGAACCTTGTATGTACAGGTATCAAACTTTCCTCTTTTAGGATCTGTCTTCCTTTCTTTTTTTGTCTGAATGCTAGTATTTTTTAAGCCCAAAATAAGGGATATTTAACACTACTAAACTGTAAAATATGAAATGGAACAGCACAGAGCAATCACTTCTCTTAGTTGCATTCTAAGAATTAACTTATAAATTGTTGTTATCAATGTTACGTCTTGCTCCGAAATCTGAATAACATACCACAGCATCAAAGCTGTTGTTTTAATTTTTGGACATACTGTTCCTTTACTAGTAAACTGGATCGTTTGTAATAATATCCTGTTCTCTTTCCAGATCTTTTTACTAGGGGAATAGATATCCAAGCTGTCAATGTTGTCATCAACTTTGATTTCCCCAAGAACTCGGAAACATATCTTCACAGGGTATGCATTAATGAACTTTAGTCTTTACATGATGTTCAAACTTTTTATTTAAATGTTGCACTTGGTCAGAGAAACAATACTGTATTAAGATGGCTGTATGCATTTGAGTAGACATAATAATAGAAAGAATCAATACGTAACTTACTGAATTACATTTATCCCCTGGTCCCATTTCAACTGATTTTCATTTTGTATGATTTCTGCCCTGCTGGTGTGGCTTGAATTGATGTATTTCTTATTGCTGTGTGTTTGAAGTTTCCTTGACATGTTTTCTTTTACAGGTTGGTAGATCTGGTAGATTTGGCCACCTCGGTCTGGCTGTGAATTTGATCACCTACGAGGACCGTTTTAACTTGTATGCAGCCTCTCTTGTAACTGTCATTTGATATCTATTCCCCCTTTTTTTTCTACTATTGGTATATGCCGTAACATATATTTTTGATACAGGTATCGGATTGAGCAGGAACTTGGAACAGAGATAAAACCAATACCTCCTCAGATAGATCAAGCTATATATTGCCAATAGTGATCAAGTAGAATGATCTTATGTGTAACTCTATGGAAGTAATAAGACAATAAATATCAGTTCACCAGGTACAAATGCTTATTCCCTGTCTGTAGTGCATGCCTATGTCAAAGTTTCTACTTTTCGATCTCATAGAAGTAAAAAAACTAGTTACAGTGATTGCGGCTGTTAGTTTTCATTGTCATTGGACCCTAGACAACCATATGTTTCTCAACCTAGATTGTTGGTGACTGGAGCTTGGGCGTTCCACGGATAGTAGTTAATGTGATGTCATGATAGTCCTATATTCCAAGTTTTTGTAGGGAAAATATGATCTGTATTATATAACTTTTTATTAATGTACAGTTTGGACGTGGAAATCTCACTACAAGTTCGCACGATCTTGACTGTAGATGCGCTGTCCAAGTCCAATACCTCACATTGAAATTTCCGATTTTCCAATTCATGCTTGGTGTGTACCTGATACACACCTGTAAAGTGGTGTCAATATATCTTGCTATCATATTGTGATACCCAACTAAAATTCTGTAGTTAAGTTGTCAGACAGTCTTCTGAAGCAGTATCTATTTTTAACATCCTATTATGCTGCAGGTTTCATTCCGTTATCTCTCATGGTGTGTATTATTTTAACCCCAGAGTTGCTTGGAGCATTTACTGACACCGTTAAGTTGTTGCCAAGCTCATCTAAATTGTACTCGGTGCAGATGGTCACTCCAGACAATAATCAGACCTCTTGTTTATTGACGTTTCAACCAGCTTTTTCTACAGGACATTTTAACCCTGGTACCCTCTTGCGACCATGGCGCAAACAGTAGATCATCACTTCCCCTAGCCGCTCAGTGTCCTTGCTATCGTCTTGGATGTACTCTTACATTTTTTTTTGTTCTCCAG